>CM067359.1:50160298-50760298 GCA_034401795.1 Chaetoderma sp. LZ-2023a | reverse complement strand
AAGGCGGAAAAAGTGATTTCTGAAGAATTCCCACTTCACCGTCTTATTTAGTTCCAAGATGCTGTATTGGTAGATGCCGCTTTGTTTAGGCAGGCCTTCTGCTACAGTCTAACCTACCATTTAGTTGTTAGAAACAAAAACTAGCTTTGGCCGCAAGTGGCAGGGACTCCTACCTATTATTAGATAAAGCTGTCCAATGGGCGTCAATGCTTAGCTTCCCGTAAGTCACTTTGAAAGAGCAGCTACCTCCATGGACAGCATACATACATGTTACATCGCAACGCATGTGAATTTGATGAAAATCCGGCTACCTTGCTTCGCAACCACAGAAAACATCACCTGGACAATGGCTACATGTCACATACGCAAATTTGATCACTGACATATCGTTAAGGTGGGGATAGAGGAGTGAATATCCATCGTGAGCGTCCTTCCCGTGAGGGCATGGTGGATTTCAAGATCTTTCCCAGACACTCAAATGAGTTTGATGGAGATGCGCGTCTCATCCGTCACCGATTCCTATGGATCTAACTTTTGACCTGTCATTAGGATTAAGTTCCATTGCACCCAGATATGCACTGCAGGCTGGTAAATAAACTATGAAACTCATATTTATAACTATATATTTTCGCAGTGCTTTCCTTCGTTGGCGGGGTTATCTAGCTAACAAGTATCCAAGGATATGGGGGAGATGTATCTAAATCAGCACTTTAACCATCACCGCTCGGAAACATCTGATAGTTTCCCAGGGTCGGATCTGATCAATGTGCTGATGGGACATCCAAACAATTAAGAGCCATGCGGCTGGTGGATCGTGGAAAGAGACAATAACTTGATATACACGAGGCCCTATAGGTATTTGGACAATTTTACACAACCCTGCCGGAGTGCGGGGCTACATTATCGCAACAACCGGAAAAGAGGCATACACTATATGTCTCCTAGACACGTTCTCTGAGGCTGGACGAATTTCTGCATGCAGGTCTCTGCAGGAAGGTCTCTGCAGGAATCTGCATGCTGGCTCCAGGGTGGATATGGTACACACTCAGGACAGTGAAGCAGAGCAGTGAAGTAACATCTATTAAATAGTCTCTATAACTAAATCACAATTTATGTGGAAGCGAGAAAGTTTTCAGTCCGGCGACAGAAGTAGTAAAGTTAAAGGATTGCCCATAAGCAAAGAGGGCTTATACAGTTTAAGCACTTACATAAACTGGCATACAGTGCGGGATGTGTCACATTGCTCTTGGGGCACACCTAGCAAAGTTCCACCAGACTGTGGCCAAAGGTTAATTAAACACACACGACATGCAGTGCGGAATTTAGTGTCCACTTTTCAACGTGGTCGGCAGATCTGGCAAGCCATCCACGAAGAATCACCATAGCTCTACATCATGTAGGATCACATCTTGGGCCCGCATGGCTCCTCCCGCAGAAGTTGTGTTAGGAAAGTCCTGATGCGGAAGGTCTAACTTTAAATTAATTAAATACTCCCGGATGGCCAAGGACGTCCTACCACCACGGATGTGCTGGGTTCCGTAAGACACCGGTATAAGTGAGAATCACTGGTAGGTCAGCAGGCTACATCCGTCCTCCTGATGGTGTAGAGGTCCTGCTTGGGCTGGCTTCCACCCTCTCGATGCTCCTGATCCTCGATTTTTCACCCCTTTTATACTCGCTGTGACATCAGAGCTGGTCGCCTCAACCATTCAGTGGTCAAGCGCCAGCCAATCAGCGTGCTAGTATACCAGTGACGTATCAACCACATGTACAATATCATTCTGTATTTAGTTTAATAAATACACGCGATTGTGACGTTATAGGAATATTCTGAATATAATTTAACGGGGATCTTCGACGATAACCCAGCCATTTATGGGATGATTTTAAAACGGTTTACAGTTTTACAAAGCTCATTTAATTCTGGTCCTAATCAGACCAACGAGAACGGATGACTTATAAGCATTCACGAGTACCTACTCGGTACACTATCGGCACGCACTCACTTCCAATTCCGATACATGTTGTTAGGGAAGCTCTGCCATGTGCACATGCGCACCATGCGTGTTATCGGACTTAGCCGATTTTGACGAGTAACCTCTCTCATAGTGGACGTATTGGTGTTCGTAGGCCATTATGGGCCTATAATGCCAGTCGCTTTACACGCATAGATCATGGACCATAAATCCACTCCCCTCCATTAAAATTATGGTAGTCCTCAGAGAACTGCCCATTAATGGGTACATATCTGGACATGGACAACATCATTACCCATGGATAGACCTCCCATATTATCATTTTGATATTAGGTAATGTAGAAGCAGTGATATGTAACATACAGGTAACAATCTACTATTCATCAACTTTCTAGAATTTACTTAACATCGTAAGTCTTTTCCCATGGACTATGGTTACTGAAACTATAGCTAACACTATGAAAACTTTACACAAATTCATTATCATATCGTATAGGCTTAACTTTAACACAAAAAAAGAAGAATAGAGGCACACTATAGATAGTTAACAGTTGAATATCGGGCGATGTTATTCCACCAAAATATGTTGAATGTGATAAACTAATTTCTCAGAATGCACGAATTTGAACAACAACTCAGAATCAATTCCACAATGAAGTAAATCAACAAGACAGTCTATGACGGTTGATGACAGCCGTTATATAGTGATAGAATTGCGTATCAGTCATCGGAATGTCCACCACACCAATGCATGGGACTTTCCGCTGCGCATGACTAAAATACTCGGGTCTATGCTTGCATTTCCGCAAATTATGACCTGAATTTGGAGCTCGGTCAAAAATGTGACCTAATCTGTCATCATCCACACTCATCTCGGATGTGTCATCGGGCATAGGTTCATCTGCCACTGACTCATGCTCATTCGTCATTTCTACATCGGGAACTGATGTAATGATGGGTTCTGTTACCATTGGTTCTACAACCACCCGATCTGTTTTTTCCACTTGATTAGGATGACGAGAAACACCCGAGGGACCGGCTGTTCCCTCGGGAACTAGGATAGGAAATTGGGGTTCTTTACAGAATCGAACTACCTTCTCCAGTTCCGGATGGCTAGCTGCAGTACATTTACCGGGTTTCCTAATCGGTCGCTCTCGGATATTATCCCAACATAATTCAGGATCGACAATCCGAAGCTTAGACACATTCAGGACTTGGGTTTTACTAGATCTCTGATGTCGTATATGGGCTACTGGGGCATTGATTTTATAGTTCTCATACTTGGGATCATTACGAGTAGTCAGCTTCATCGGTTCGTTCGCCACCATAACAATAGAATCTCCCACCCTGAATTCAGCAGCATTGGCTCATTTATTAATAGCCTCACGATAATGCTCTTGGGAATGCTCAGTATTTGCATGAGCTCTCACCAATTGATGAGACAATCACCCAAATCTTGAAATCCATCCACGGGCATCACCATTGGCAATCTGCCACACCTGCCACATGTGAGGTAAAAAGGTGTATGACCTGTTGTCGCAAGACGGGTATTACGATAAGCTAAAAGGGCAGAACTTAATTCATTTTCCCATGCTCTGGCTTGGTTGTTTACCCCTTTCTGAATCAGTTCCTTAAGGGTACAGTTGAATCTCTCAGTTCTACCATTGGTCTGGGGTGGTAGGGACTTGTCCTTCTATGATCAATCCCATAGTCCTTGTACAGACACTTCAGTTCACATTCATCGAACTCACCTTTTTGATCAGTTATCAAGATCTTGGGCACACCGTGTCTGGCACAATACTCGTTAAAGAACTTATCTTTAACCTCCTCCACTTTCTTTGAAGGAATAGGATACACTTCTGCCCACATGGAGCAATGATCAACTATGGTCAAAATGTACCGATTCTCCTTAGTAGACTCAACAAAGGGTCCTACTAAATCCATGCCAACAATCTGTCCAGGATACTTTGCCATGGGCATTTCCATATACACTGGGTGAGTGTTAACAGGTCGATTAACCTGGCATGTGGTACATCTGTCCAACATTTTGATAATGTCCTTTCTCAAGGATTTTCAGAGGAAGCATCATGGATCAAACTCAAGGTCTTCTGTAATCCTTGATGTCCCACATGATGGCGTACTTCCTCCATTACTAACATACAATAACGGGAAGGTAATACGAAACGTGGATACTCAGCATCGTGATGGGCACAAGTTCAGTACAGAGCATCGTTATGTACTGTATACTCATCAGGAAGATCGACAAACATATCAAGGAATTCAGCTAATTGTTCATTGCATAATTCCTCTTACAGAATACCATAGACTTCCATCAGAATATACAGAAGAATTCCATCCTCCACTTCCAGAATTACATAATCACCGGTGTCAAACATTGCAGTTTCCTGAGGCTGTCTCAACTGAGACAACATGTCCGCATGAACATTATGGGATCCTTTGATATACTCAATCTTACACCCATACTCAGCTATAAGCACTGCCCAATGCTGGACTTTCGTGTTACGGAACTTCGCCTGCAAACAGACTCTTAATGGGTTTGTGATCCGTATACATGGTGAAATCAGCACGAAAGAGATAGGGCCGCATTTCTTTAGGGCATAGACCACAGCGTAAGCTTCCTTCTCAATAACCAGCCAGTTAAGCTGGGATTCCGTGAGAGGACTGCTTACATATTGAATGACTCGCTCCATGCCATGGTCATCTTCTTGGACCAAGATTGCACCTATTGCATAGGAAGAAGCATTGGTATACAAACGATAGGCTTTTGACAGATCAGGGTAGGCTAATACAGTCTCACTGCATAGCAAGTTCTTTAACTTGTCAAACGCCACCTGCTGTTCCTTAGCCCATTCAAATTGTTGGTACTTTTTCATCAGATCAATTAGGGGTATGGATATCTCTACATAACCTGGTACGCACGACCTGTAATAGCCAGTCGCACCTAAAATTGTCCTGACTCCTGCTACATTTTGCGGAGGCGCCATCTCATGGATCCCCCTTAACCTTTTGTATCTGGGGTGAGATACAAGCTGCAGAGATGTGATAACCAAGCAGATCCACCAACTTGCTTGTGAAATCGCACTTCTTATGCTCCAGTTGGTGATTGTGCTCACACAATCTCTTCATTACAAGGGAAAAGTGACGAGCATGATCCTCGTGACTTCTAGAATACACCACAATGTAGTCGACAAAAACATGCATAAATTTACCAACATAACCACGGAAAACCGCATTCATAGTGCGTTGGAAAACCATGCAGCTGTTTAAAAACCCAAAGGGCATATGGGTCCATTCAAACTGCCCAGCTGGACACACAAACACTGTCTTCTCGATGTCCTTGGCTGCCATTGGGATCTGCCAATAACCAGACTTCAAGTCCATCGTAGAAAACAGAGTTGCTGTCATCATACTATTAAAGATATCAGAAATATTGGGCAACGGAAAATTATCCCTCGGTACAGCCGCATTAAGATGGCGGTAATCTATGCAAAACTGGGTTGTCCCATCCTTTCTAGGTACAAGTGTGACGGGAGATGCCCAAGGAGATGATGAAGGCCTGATTATGCCTGCATCCAACATCTCCTTGACTTGCTCCTCCACAACATGCTGCTTCATTAATGGTAATCGGTAAGCACATTGTCTAATAGGATAACAATTGGTATGGATCATACATTCTACTGAAGGATTCCTACCCAGTTCCTTCAGACGAGCAGTATCAAAGATATCAGTGTATTCCTTAAGAACATCGTCGATAACTTTGCTACTGGTTGTCTCAGTGATACTGGCTTCAGCATAGTATTCATTCTGGTGCCTATAGGGAACGTGTAATTTGTATGTTTTCCCAAACCATTCCATTTCAGCCCTTCTGCAGTTAATAATAGCCCCACCCATGTGCAAAGCATCAGCCCCAATTAATCCCTGATGTCTCATTTTCCTAACAATCATAACGAGAATTGGCCATGCATCTTGAAACTTGACCTCAGTTTCATCTAGCATGTCAATGGGTGATCCATTTACAGCTAAAAGGACCTGCACCTTCCTTAAGGGTCGAGCTCCTAACATTGTCTTCCAAATATCACTCCTAAGGAGCGATGTACTGGCACCAGTATCGATAAGGATATCTATACTATGCTTACCGGTATCGACTTCATTACTGCGACCCATCGATTCACTTAATAACAGTCGGACCAAGAACCGGTCGGTCGTGGGCTCCCTCCGTCGCTGTTTAACCATTCGGAACTGGGTCTGCCAGACACAGCCTCAGCATACAAGTGCCTTCTGCTGCTCCCATAGAGGTTGTGGCATGCACTCTGCATATTGCCACCACTGCCAAAAACCACTTCTCCATATGCATCAGTATTGTGACCGGTTAGGATGACGCCATCTCGATCTTCGTACAGTTCATCATTCAAACGGTTCCAGTTGTCCCTTTGCACGTTTCGTGATACCCCTGCAGGTGGTGTCATGGCATCGACTTCCATATCACCTATTGGCATGTTGTAGTAGGGGCACTGTGACTCTATATTTGTTATCAAATGTACTCTCGGGGTGATGGGTGGGTCGTTTCCTAGACTCTTGTGGTTCCTGTTCATGTTGGTATTTGAACACTAGTCTGAACCTCGGGCGTTCTTGCGGTGGAGTTTGTGATGGTCGTTGTTGAACTTGTCACGTCTGTTGGGGTGGTTGCTGTTGTTTGGGTAGGCTATGGTCGGGCGTTTTGCTGGCTCGACATTCTCTGGCTATGTGTCCCACTTTGCCACAATTATAGCAAGTTACTGTCTTTTTCAGGGCAGTCTGTTGGTTACCGGTTGCCTGATTACACTGGCGTTTGGTGTGTCCAATTTGTCCGCAGGCATAGCATCTGATTACTTTTGCCTGTTTGGGTCGAGACATAGACTGCACTTGGCTGGTGATGTTGGCCAATATGCCGGTCATCTTCATTAGCATTTCTTCTTGTAGCCCTTTGACCATAGAGAATATGTTGTGCATTGCTTTCTCTTGTCTGGCAATCATGTGTTTCTCTAGAGTGGCTAATTACTGTCTCCAGTCCTGTACCATAGCATCATAATGGGCTTTAGAGAGTGACTCAAAGGCGTCAATCTCTAGTTCATATACCTCCATTAGAATGTCGGGTCGGTGGCAGTCTTTCAGATTCATGGCATTCAATAGGTCGCTCATGTCACCCTGTTCTTCAGTGTATTTTGCGGCTTTTTCCAAACTGTCATTTCCTTTGGTTATGACTCATCGAGCCAAAGACACTTCTGAGAGGGCTTTGACATATGCTCTCACCACTATCCTGCAACTATCAGGGTTATTATCTGGATATGCTTTTTTCGCCATTGTTCGGAAGCATCGGTTAAAGGAGTTAATTCCTTCCCCTCGTGTCTGTCTGACATTCTCTATTTCGCACTTGAGTCATTCTGACTCTTTGGCTGATACGAAATACTTAACAATGTGGTTATGTAGTTTTTCCCAGGTGACGGTTTGTCTATCTCTCGTGGCGAGATACATTTCCACGTCCTTATGCAGCTGTCCTCTGGCTGTCCAGCTAATGATGTAGGCTGGATCGCCGGGCTCTCCTGTTCGCATAGCATCTAGGGCAAACCTACATGCCGTAAGATATTCCCTGACTTCATCTGGAGTATGGCTGTCACACGGCATAATGTGTCGTACATGATCATGTAATGTCTCATGCTTAATGTGTTGTTCCTCATGGTCTAGTGGTCATTCTGTAAAGCCATTGAAACTTTCCTTTAAGTCAGGCCGTCATTTGGTTGAAGGCTTGGAACAGCATGTTCGGAGATTCCATACAGGTATCTTGGGTCAGCTTTAAACGACTAGGTAGCAATTGTTGTTATTGTTGGTGGGCCATTTCTGTGGGTGGTTCGACTGTGGATTCTGGTGATCTTCAGACTAGAAATTGTGCTACCTCTATTTTGTCTATACTGCTCTTCATACAAAATTTAGTACTCACTGTTCTAATAAACTGTCCATCTTGAAAACTGTTTGAAACATCGTTTGAAGATACTGGTCCCATCGTGGTCACCAATGAAAAATATCGGGATCTCGGGTCAAGGCTTTTCTTACTTGATATCTGGAGTCGATTCCTCTGGGAGATGGGAAAAGGTGAACTTCCTTTCTCTGATGATAATCTTCGTTAGCAAACAACACTTAAACTCTTTTGCAAATTAAATAAATAATAATTAAACTTTATTATATGTAAATCAAAGTAAAGCCGTATTGCAGGCTATATCAATTTTAACTATACTTTCAAACTTGCAATAAATTCGACTAGCTAATCTACTCTGAATTTCTAACTAAGATTCTAACTTATAAGTGAATAATCAATTGCTGATGGTAGCTGCTATCAGGAGAGGTATTACTGCTCTGAAACAGTGCAATTGGAAGATTAACGATTTGGACATCATGCATGTCATTATATACAATAAAAGTGAATTCGTGCATGACGTCGGTGTAATGACGTTTCAGAGGGCTTCCTTTGTGATTCCCAAAATCTAACTACTTTGATTGGTTAACACTCTCCTGCCCACACTCCAAAGACGGTCAGACTCAACCGGTCGGAACCAGTATGCAAGTGATGCCTCTTGACAGATTACATATACTATTCTGCTTTGACAAGCATCCATTCCTTGTATACTTTCATTCCACTTATATTAAAGTAACAGAACCAGTTTCTAACCTACCAAGGGTTAACGATTCAGTTCGATTCCATTAAATGATTGTGACTAGGACTATGACTTTGTGTGGGTTGAATATTCGCCTAATTTATCCTATCTAAATCCTGATTATGAAAATGACAAAACTAGCTTGATTGTAGCAACCAATCTTAATCAAACCTAAACCAAACATGGCCAAACTAATTTATCCATCACCAGGGATCATAATCATCAATTTAGAAACCCTCTAAACATTAACTTAAAACGTATAATTTATACCTTCAGTAAGCAACATGAATAACTAATAATAACAGTGGCATAATGGGATATCCCGATGCGGATATAAATAAATTACTACATAAATGCTACATCACTAATCTCATGTCATAACAACCTACCAGGAATATACCTACTTGCTTACTGGTAATAGTGATCTAAACCATTGGCCCTATTGCTGGTGACGTATTTACAATACTCACTGTCTATAGCGACTGCAATAGTTGGTCCTATATCCAGTGACGTATCGCGATGACAATGCTATGAATATTCCTGACTGAGGATGTGATGCAAAACATACATGACCCACACAGTGTCAAAAGGTCATCTGCAAATATTTACCTGGGTACCAAAAGGTAGCCATGGGGTTAGCGGGTAGCTAGTCCACAAATCCCATATTTACAACCTGGATAAAGCTGGAAAGGTCCATTGGATTGAAAAACATTGCTGGCTTTCTGCCTAAGGCAGCAATCTTTTCCAATCCTATTATGCTTAGAGTATGCTATACATATTTAGGAGAGCATTTCTTACAAACTAACATGTTCTGTTTTCGCTAAGTTATTTCTGAGGCTGCACCCGAGGTGGCTTTGTAGCGCCAATCGTCCTGTCGGGTACGAACTGACCTAGTGTGTGTTGGTACAGAACGGCCCGATTTTGGATGCTCCTAGCTCGCCCCCTAGGTAGTATAGACAAATGCACATAGCTAGATTGTAGTGGCTCAGAAAAGCAGTCCGTGAGATTGTCAGTTGTGCGTGAATGACCACAAGAACGAGAGATAGCCTACATACGCGCCATAGCGTGTGGAGAATGGCATCTTATGTAATAATTTGCCTGTATTATTATAATACATGGACATCCTCATCTTGCTTGGTATGGATCAATACCAAATTTGAATGAGAAATCCAATACCTTTTACAGATCTTAAATCGGTTCAGAACTGGCGAAGGTATCAGGCATATTCAAATGCTCCTTTTGAAACTTCTAACTCGAGAAACATCACCATAGTGCATGTACTGGAAAGGTGAAGGCCATCTATAACGTCGTAAACATGTATACCTTCGCTGTAACCTGTGCGCTGATTGGTCGATACTCTCTGGTGTGACGCCACTATTTATTATAATAGGAGCTCGTGTTTCCAGCAAAAATCAGTTGGAATGTGGTTCCGGTCTGAGTGGGAATGAACATTCTTCTGTTTACTGCATAGAGCTCGCATTCTGCAAACTACACCAACACAGCTTATATCAGCCTGTTTCCCCTCAGGACAACCACGTTCACACACCAAGCACATTTTTGTATACCCATGGAAACGGCACCATGGGTAAAATTCTAAATTGAAGAAAGGTTCCCCACCACCAACAACTTCAGAGGGACCTTCAGTGCAGTATGGCCTTTTGGCAGCTGTTCCCATAAAAAACCAATATGTGAAACGATTGGTGTTATCTGATATCTCGCCACATCTGCTGTACCACGTCGAACCAGGGGAAAACAAATAATGCACGTATCTAGTGCCTCAGTTTTAATGTTTTGAACCTCAGTCCAGATGTAGGACATTGCTTTACATGCCACACAAGTTAAGCAACGTGGATCGTCTTGTGCCACAATTCGCAAATCTGGCATACTAAATACTACAAACTTAGCCTTTATAACAAGGAAGGCATCATCATTCAGCACCAAGGTGTGCAAAACCATTATGGTAAATTGGACATTGTATAGAACATGTGCGATTAGCTATGAAGCATCACATGAAACTTGTTCTTCACTGTTCTTGAGTATGTTCCGTATCAGTTAGACAGCCTGCGGCAAATTGCCAACCAGCAACTACCGAACCGAGCCAGCTCGTGCTGCACTTATGCGGTGTATCAACAACATGTGACGTTTATGAACATTGCACTGATGACTAATAGGTGCACTTTAATTATATATACTTATTTTTCATTTATCAAGTATCGATGACTAATAGGCACCGCAAGGTCGGTTGTGACCTTACCGTTTTCATTGTATTGTATAAAACTGTGATACAGCGGATGCTGTCTAAGTTACTTATTTTGTAATTGGACAGTTAGTTAGTTCTTCAAAAATACTTGTACCGCACTTCGCTTAGGTTACACTATACATTATCAACAAGCCACCACCTTGTGTCTCCCCACAGCACCAATTTTTCACTAAGGTCGCTCCACGTGCCCACTCAGTGGACACGACATGTGGCCACTAAACCTAACTATGATAGCTCAATAGGATAGGTTGAAGTAGTTAGGGACAACTACTCACCACACTGTTTATTGTAAAACCTCTTTCCCGGTTGCTGCTGCTACACTACATAAGTGCACCGGCATTTCCATAATTGGCCACTTACTTTAAGGACTTCTAAATCAAGCTACATGAGTAGCTGTTTCTTCCTATGCTTCTCCAGCCATATAGCCCATCAATTGTCCAGATTCCCCTCCACCGCATTGGTTAGGACTGATCCTGGGAACTATTGGGGTTTATTGGCGGTCAGAATCAAGGTGTCGGTGACTCACACACTTCCCACTGTATCCCCGGATACTTGTTAGCTAAGCCTTTTTGCCAACGTAGGAATCACTGCGAAAATATAATTATTGTAGTACGGCCAGCAGTGACTCTTTTGGGCAGATTTCCTTAATCCTAAACTAGGTAAATGTTAGCTCCAGGTAGCGGATCTTACATGGTTTGCTCTCGAAATGGTAGGTGATGGATAGGGACACAGGTCACACTCTCACACAATGGTGACTGGTGTGGCCAACAAGCCCACCATGCCTTTTCAGGAAGGTCACCATAGTTGGTTATCTGTTTCTCTCTCCCCACCTTAAACAGATGTGCTTTCTAATGCTTTTGTAATGTGGCTTGTCCTTGTCTTGTTATTTGTGGTTGTGTTGCAGTATGCGGAGGGATCGCTCATTGATTCTGAAACTACCACCAGACAACATGTACGCACCATCGGCCTGAGGGCTTGGCTCAAAGGTATGCTCCGAGATGAACAGAGAAGGATAGGCGCGTCTAAGGTTTTGTCTTGAACAGGTGGCAGTGGGCTTGCAAGGGTCTAGGGGCACGTGAAATCAGTGTTATAGTGAAGAGGAGATACTAAAGGCCTCCGTGTTTAACGAAGAATGAATTAACACCATACTGTGGTACCGTCTAGTCAGTGCACTGTTCGGCCTGCTGAGATCGGTGTAAACCCTAGTGTTTTCGGGTCACCACTCGTCTCAGTAAGTGGACATATGGGAAAGGCACCTAGCCTAGGCTGCATCCTGTGTAAAGTACTGGGCGGTCGTCCGGCGTGACGAAGACAGCAAACACACCGGGAAGGCCAAAGGGTGCAAGTGGGATGCCTGAGCTGGGGAATGCAGGAAGACAATCAATTACAAAGTTAACTAGGTACTAAGTCATTTGCAGCCTAAATCATAAATGTTTGGACTTAATAACTACAAGTGAGTCTAACTGCTCAAGAAGGCCCGGAAAAATAAAGTAGCAACGACTAACTCAGTACTTTAAACTACATGTGGTACAGGGATACCGTTCATATTATACCAATTAAAGATCGGTTAGGTACCTCTGGCGAGATATAAAACAGACAATATATATATATATATATATATATATATATATATATATATATATATATATATATATATATATATATATGCAGCAAACAAGTACGATTGAATGCCGCAGTTAGATATTTTCAGAAGGTCAACTTGAACTCCCTGATCCACAGACATAGAAATTAATAGGATGAATCGACACACAGGTAAAACCAACAGCCGAGATGACACGGTACTGTTCAAGTTCTGCAGCAATGGTCGCATGGTCCCAGTGGAATGTGAACGTTCCACCGACTCTAGAGGTCAGTCTTTGTAGTCACCAGTAGCATGCAGCAACACTTCATCATCTCCGAGGCCAGCTAACAAGCATCAACAGGCGGGCGTACAATACATGTATCGCTCTGCTGCTTCTTATGGCAGTAACAGCTTCTCGTCAAATAAACTAGAAAATATTCAACAGAATATTTATTAAATTGGAACTGATTTTTATCCCGATGCAAAGTGGATCATATTGTGTGATGGTGCTTATCACCCCCCCCCCCCCCATGCTCCTATACATATGCAGGGGTCAATGTCTAGTTTTAGCAAAATCTGTCTATTGCCCATAGTTATTTGCCCCCTAAAAACCTGAAATTATAAATGGTGGGCTAAAGTGACTATCGACATGATCATAAGCGTTAAGTGCGTGGATCCATGGTTTATTAGAGTGCGCCGTGCAGCCTGGAACCTCCGTCTTCAGCACTCAAGGTTTCTGTAAGGGTTACCTCACCCTTACCGCCTTTAGTCGCCTCTTTCGACACGCAGAGGATACGGAAGGTGTATTCTAAGCCCCACCTACAGGGCAAATGGTTTTTAGTGTATCAGCAGAAATATCGCGACACATTTATTTCAAATTTCAATGGACCGTTCTAGTTTTAGCTATGCCCTGTCCATCTCTAGCAAAGCTCCACTATCACCATGCTTGTGTTGGGATCGATCGATCGCGGAGCTCCCTGAGTATCAGCTTCCAGAAAACTACGCTGGTATGCTGCTGAATATTTTGAAATTAATTCGACTGGGTGCTGTTGCTGACTATTAAGCGTTAAAGACTGACTATATCGAATCATTCATAACGTCATAATTATGATGTCAGCCTACACGTCACTTAGTTGTTTACGACGTGATATGTTGGATGGATAAACTGGAATGGTGAATCCGTATATGGATATAAGTATCTGACAAAACATCAGATGTATCAGTTCTAATCATGGTTAATATTTTGAAGCTACATGTCTCCATTCAAATTTTTTTTTAAATATTCAAAACAATATTCCTTAAAGGATCATATTCATACTAAAATGCTTTAAAATAAGTGTTCAAATTTAGTAATTTTAAGGGCTTAAATTGTGTGACTAGATGTAATGAAACAAAATAAATCTTAGCATTCAATGATGTCATTATGTATAAATTAAAATAATTTTTTCAGTTGTGAAATTGAATTAGCGACATGAGCCCCTAATTCAACTTCCCAGCCAAAAATTTTAAAATAATTTATATGGAATGAAATCATCATATGCTAAGAGATATTTCATTTCATTACTTTGAGAGACACAATTTAAGCTTTTAAAATTCTGAGATGGACTTCATAAAACCTTATTGAGCTAAGAAATCTGTGCTTAATGGAAAAAATGTCCGGATTGTATTTGGAATCTGACTGGTTAATATGATCTGATTCACTAGATGTTTTTTCTATGTAAGACCTTAGCTGAAAAAGTGATTTGAAATTCATCATTGGTGTCCGATTTTTTACTCTGACATGTTTAATAGCAATTATTTGACCATGGATCAAGTGTTCATGATCACAAGGCTATAGGCAGTCTGTGCCAGTGTATAATGCAATAATTTGCTGCTTGTCATTTGAAACTCAATTGGATACGTCTTGTGACAACTACAGATGCCGTCTTCATCTGACTTGACCATTAGTCAAAATCTTGCCAAAATATTGTCATTTGAAGTCTAATAAACGACTACTTATTGAAAATTTACCACTATTTTATCTATCCAGTTGTTCATGTGGTAAAATTTCAAAAATACTATCTTAGCCTGCAAATGGATACTCCTCAAGATCACAGGAGAGTTAAATCTTTACTCGCTTGATAATTAAAGTGTAAGATGTGCAAACCCATGATCCTGAAACCTTTTATGTAATATTACCCTTAGCTTTATTAAGGTTAATCTAACTGGATAAAAATGGTTTGTGACCATGGGAGCAAATGATAGAGCATTAAATGCTTTGGCAATATGTATGCTCAGACTCTTCTCAGCCTATTGCTCAAGATAGCTTTTCACTGCTATCGGGAGTTAACTCTGGTTCCCTCAAGATGTCAATCGGGAACCTGTCGACGATTATCTCCCTTGTGACATAATGTAAAAAGCTATCTTGCACGTTGTCCTTATTTGCAAGATTTATTCTTACATTTTGTAAAAACTATTTGAGGAATCCTACGGCCATAATACCAGGCGATGCAGCTAATCCGCAGCTATTTCCAGATACCCGAATCATTAAAATCGGTGCACTAACACTTGCGATATAAGCATCTATAGATTTACGACAGGAAAGTGCCTGTCAGCTGGTCCGAACCTTTAACAACTACGACGACATTCGCCACCAGTCACACTGGAAAATACCACACTTAACTATGGGGAATCCCTAAAATAATGCGAGATGGTATATTATGACGTAAACGATGACGGCATTAGGTCAATAACGTCATATGACCTGACAAAGGTGCTGTTGGATAGCTGTTGGATAATTTTATCACGAGATTTGTGCTTGCTTGGCCAATCCAGTTAGCATCTATATCAATGTCTCTCACACCGTGGCCATCTTGGATTGAAGATGAGGCTGATAACGCAAACGAGCTATCGTCTGCAATGTCTTTGCCGTGTGATGAGAAGAGACGCCCGGAGTGGATCATTACAATATGAAGAGACGTCGAGCCGTAATTTAAGGTACACATCATTTAATGTGGTATTGTATTTTCACGATATATTATGTAAACACATAGTGTACGTCAACAACCTGCTTAAACAGCAAGCTTTGTACACATTTTAATTTTTTAATTTATAAGTTGTACTGTCATGTGCACAAGTTCAGCTAATGATGCAGGCTCATGTATGATTACATAAGAGATAAGCCAAAACCCATCATATACCAGTAATGGAAATTTTATTTTGTCAAAACCTACCGAAACCATGCTAAGCCTAGGAGAAACTGGCTCAAATACTGGCAAAAACTGGACACCACCTATCGTAAAATGTATATGGAGATATAAAATAACTATTGTTTAGGGTTCGTACTGGTCATGGAAATGCTGGAAAGTCATAGAATTTGAAACTAGGTTTTGCCCGCTTTCATCACGTTTTTGGAAGCTTAAGGTGCCAAATGCAGAAACAATGCCGAACTAAACCATTTAGTCCAACAATGTGAATTGACATGCTTATAATGAGTTCAAGCAAAAGACACTGACATGTGAATAGTCTTGAGTCTTGACATTTACTAAGTAGCTATATGCTGCTTCACAAATGTGTCAGACAATGTTACAAAAATTGCGACAATAAGTCTGAACTGGGACTGAATACGTCATACATAGTTTTATCTCCATGGTTGCATTCAAATCACTCTAAGAAATGAATGTGCATAGATATTTCCCATAATATTGCTTTATGTAGTAGTGAGTGACCACAATTATTGTTTGCGAAAGTTCGAATTTTCTCCAATATAGCAATTGGTTCAGTCTGTCTGTTTTTCTCCATGCGGTGGCATCTAATTTTGGTTAAGATTTTGTTTCAACTCCACACACGTTCTTATATCTCAAGAATGGTGTAGTGCCAAATTTGGAGCAGCAGGAGCTCGGGGGGATTGGAGGTCCTCCCACGAAAAATCTGGAAATCTAGATGCTATCAGAGGGCATATCCTGCATTTTGGGGCTTATGAATGGACCTTCCATTTGCTGTGAAATTCCTCTCTTTTATCATAAAATAGAAGATTTTACAGCAAACTGGAAGGTGCATTCTTAAGCCCCAAAATGCAAAATATGCCCTCTGACATTTCTAGTTTTAAAATTTTTTATGGGGAGGACCCCAAACCCCATCCCGAATTTGTATCCATTTTAAAATAACACATGTATATTTTAGCCAGGTAACAAAATTTTAAATTTTAATGAAAAGTTAAGTATTGGTTGCAGACACGTGATGGTAAAAAGTTAACTCAAGTCTATTAAAACATTAATTACTGGAAACTTTACTTCATTACTGACTGAAAATACGATTCACAATAATGTCCACAATGGGTCTCAGCCATCTTTGTGAACAGTTCTGATACTGAAAGAGGCTGATCTTGTCCTCGCGTCCTCTGCCGATCAGTGACATCGTAACCAGGTTGACTTGTGACATATGGTGTTGGATCCCACTGTTTGAGGGGAGGTCCATGTAGTCTGACAAACATAATGGCTGATACCCGGTGTATGAGAATTCTTGAGCGGGTTGGTGTTATAATTAAGTTCATATGACCGAATCCTCGCTCGCATTCTGCAGTGCTGCATGGAATTACGTGTGTGCAATTAAGTAATGGTCGTAAATCATGTGGAATGTGTTGTCCATCTGCCTCCACATAGTCTCTGAACGAATTGATTACGACCGATGTAGATAACAATTTAAATCGCTTACAGAGCGAGGACATTGCTGCTTCATAGTTGCGTTACACAGTGGACACCATTCGAAATGAACTTGCTACCCATCTCGTGCTTAAACTGAGCCCGATTTTGGAAATTTATTAACGCAGGAATGCATTCTGCTAGTTGCCACTGATTAAGTGGTAATCTGCTATACAGTGAGTACAGTTTGTCCATGGACGAACGGAAATGTTTCACACCACTAACCTCTGTCACCGAATCACCCACTGCTAGTTCTAATCTATAGTTTAGGCAATGCCAAATTATAATATCTGGGTATTGCTCTATAAGTCTAATAGCTACACCTGATTTGGTGCCCAGCATAACACTGGCTCAATCATTAACAAATGCTACAGATGTTCTTTGAGGTAGGAGTCATTGAATCCATGTTTCGCGAGACATTCGAGAAGGTACTTGACTATTGTACGAGCCATTTGATCTGGAAGTTCAATCTAGAATGCATCAGGCAGTGCAGTAAATTAACAGCAAATTTTGAGTTGAATGCCGTCACAGCATACTAATAATTAAATCTGAGTGCCCTCATTAAAATTAGGATGCTCACATTATTCTGCTATTTGCAGACATAGAAAAAGTAACATGCCAATAAGGGCATGTGACTGACAAGATCTGCATGCCTTTGTCCATTTTCACATGCATTAGCATGATAGCATGCGCTAAGTTACAGCCTACATGTACAATGCCAACTGAAACCTGGCGCATTTATTCCAGCCCAACTGTCAGCTAGGTGGGTTAGGCCTTCCGGTCATATGATGTAAATATGTACATATATGTGCATTGCAAATTGTACATATGTCAATAAACTATACACCCTGTAGCACAACAGGGAAAGAGCAAAAAAGGATAAAAATTACAAAAAATACCAAAGCAACCTAACTACAACCACTATTCGCACGCTGCACAACCAACAATGTAGTGAAAAAAGCTGAGATCGACAATAGGCCCTGTATGGGCCTCCAATGTCGCAACAGATGATGATGATGATGATGTTAGGAACCAACAAGACGGTGCCAGACATCTTTTCACTATTGTGCCTTACATTGTCCTTGACAGGCACATGCTTTCTTATGTTGAAGTCGTTAAGTAATTTTTTATGGTTTTATCAGGGACGACCGGAAGTTCATCTATAGGCCATGTGCCACATAGATCTGAATAATATTTTGAAAACTGAAATAAACAAAAATAAATTTACTGTTTAGGATTAATGCAGCATTGGTGCAGCCGCCTAATGTACTGTCACTAGACATGCGTGCGTGGTGCAATGTTGTTGCTTGGTTTGGGGGGTGGTGTGGAGGGAGGTGTGGTGGGTGGGGTGGGTGGAGGGGGTGGGGTAACGTTTATTGGGTGTAGATATAACTTGGGTTTTGGTCTGAAAGAGGGCAAGATCTATGAAATTAAATCTAGAAGGCAAGTACTGATGGTATATATATTTTAATTCATTCATTTCATTATTCAGTTTGTTTTATTGGCCGCTTACACCTAGATATATTTTTAAAGCCATGACTATCTTAAAGGCGCTTCACCGATGGGTTGCGTAGCTCCCACGAAGGGTTGCGAAAAAGAAATTTACGTTGTTGTTGGTGGTGTTTGCATTGCCTGTTGCTTCTTAATGATGTTGATGGCGCGCGCGTGCGTTCGTGCGTGTGCGCGCGTGTGTACGCGCGTGCGTGTGTTGCATGGTGTATAAGGAGGGGTGTGAGGGGGGTATTACTTTATTTCTCTTGGAATGGGGATGGAAATGGTGGGTAGTCTGTAAATAAGGTTTTAAAGACAGAAATCGGGCAGAAAAACGAAATAAAGAAATTAAGAAATCAAACTAAGATCTGAATAACTTAAAGGGTAAAGCATGTGATATGGTGTGATGTGATTAACTGAACAAGAAACTGGAAGATTCAAATTGAATAGCTAGTGTTTGTAAACGGAAAGTCTTGATTTATAACCTAAGATCATAACATGTTGCTGCTATAAATAATAAGTTGGGTGCAAATGTTGATGTTTATGGGTTGATGGGCCTAGTCTTTGTCCGCCGTCTGTCAATTCTCAGGCGGTGAAGAAGGCAGTCTCTCATTCTTATGTGGAGTCGTTGTCAAGGTGAGCTTCAACTTCTACATCCACGACGATTTCGACATCAGATCAAGGCCAGGCCAAACATGATTCCTCTTTTCCCATGTCGCTCCAATCGGGAGGGCTGCACATCCCATCTCATCTCGTGCTCCAACCATACCAGACACAGTCAGGAAGTACATCAGCTAGCAGGCGATCGATCCACACCTTCACTACACACGACCAACGGCCCCTTTTGCGGCCTTACTTGGCATTTCTGCCTGAAATTGATTTTACCTTTGTGCACATATGGTTACACACATAAGTGCTCCTTTTTGGTGCAGGTATGTGTGTACCCAAATGTAGACAAAAGCTGATTTGACGGTCTAGTGATCAGATTAATGGGTTTTGGCCTATTTGCCAAAGACTTCCATTTCCGGTCTGTTCCTATCCCTCTAGAAGTATCAAAAGTGACCAAAAGCCTATCAAAAGTTTCACTTTCTGAGGTACTTCAACCTCAGGCCATGAGTTCCTTAACGTCCACATAGCTTACATGCTGTACAGACGGGTCTAACTTCTTTACGTCCCTTCCGAAGGACGGTGAGTAGATGTTTTTAGTATTTGTTGTCTGTCTGTCCTTTTGTTTATCAGTCTGTCACTTTTACTCATGCTATTAGTTCTTGACTACATAGTATCCTTCACATAATTTGACCTAGTGTGCTCTGTTAACTTTCTTGGTGGTAGAGACTCTTGGTCAAATTATCTTAGAGGTTGCTTTGTAGCTGCTCTGTGGAATTTGCAATTTATCTTAGTGTAATATTTACCGTTTGTTTGTTTGTGGCCCTGTGACTCCATCTGTCCTAACTATATAGCAGGCACAGTATAATCTTGCAAGCCCCTGCGCGTGGTATTTTTTTGCAGGTTGCCCTTCCGATGTATTATAAGAGTGGTGGGGTGGTGGTGTCACAAGGCTTTTCTACGCAGGGCGCATAGTATTACCACTGGAAACTGAATGCCTAACCTCCACGTGTACAGCAGTATAGTCGCTGTCACGCCCTGTGCCTTCGTTGTTCACGTTGTTTGTAAAAACGGGGTCATGACTCTTGTACGCAGAACCCATAGTATTACCATTGGCAAATGAATGCCCGACCTCTATGCGCACAGCACTATAATCGCTGTCACGCCCCGTTTCTTCGTTTTTAAATTTGTTGGTAAAAAGTGGGTCATGACCTTTGTACGTTGAGCGCATAGTATTAACATTGTCAGATGAATGCCCGACCTCTACGTTCACAGCACTATAATCGCTGTCACGCCCCCTGTCTCCGATTTTCACTTTGTTGGTAAAAAGGGGTTCATGGCTTTTGTACGAAGAGCGCATAGTATTACCATTGGCAGATGAACCCCTGACCTCTACGCGTACACTAGCAAAATCATTGTCACGTCCCTTTCCATTTTACGTTAAACTGTGGCCATGGTTCCTCCTCCGTGTCTATTCTCCGCATCCAGTCATCGGGGCTACTTCCTCTGGGTGCTTCTAACTGGTTTGTTTTAATCGACATGTCTATTCATCTGGCCGTCTAGAGAGCGAGCCATCTTCTTTACTCACCAATTTACTTATTTACCTTTCTTTTCTTACTGTATGTTGTGATTGGTCTTCTGGCCTTTATTCTTCTGCGGTAGTACTTACATATCCGTGCGACATTAATTCCTTCTATACTCGCCTCATTCATTTACCTAGTAGTCTATTATCTTCTTACCAGTTTGTCTCCTACCTTTCCAGATGTTGTACCTTCTCTCTCTCTCCCTCTATCCCTCCCTCCCCCCTCCCTCCCTCCCTGCCTGCGTGCGTGCGTGCGTGCGTGCGTGCGTGCGTGCGTGCGTGCGTGCGTGCGTGCGTGCGTGCGTGCGTGCGTGCGGCCGTGCGTGTGTGTGTAACCAATTTTTACGTCTATCATATTCACAGATCCTCTTTCTCGTTCTTCTCATGGTAACCATTCATATACGCATACATTTGCATATCATTCCTATCACTATCACATTCGTAGGAGCATACTCATTTAAACTTCCACCCAGGCTTCGTTTCATATTCCTTTGTAGCAATTTCACTTCCCAAACATTTCGTCCATATTCATTTGCGAGCTATGCGCCTTTCTTTCAGTCTTTCATACATCTAGCTAGACTACCTATTTGCTTTTGCTTTATCCCTCCATTCCATATATGCTTCCTTTATGGAGTACATTTTCGCCCACCTTCTCATAATTCTTTTCGGCATATATTCAGTCCCCATGGTCATTTCTATCTTGATCGCAGTCATACTAATACATTTCTAAGCTGTATCTTCATTTAATTGTCTCAGTTCACATCCTGAGCTACCTTCCACTTACATTCATCCATCTCGTCGAAGGGTTTAAGATTTAGCTATTCAAGGCCACACCCTCCCCTCAGTTCACCCACCCCAATCCCCAGCTCTATCTACATTCCCCTAGACGTTTCCAGTGTTGTGTTCAGCAAATCTCCGCATTATGGAAATCTCAGTTTCTATTGTAAGCTGCAGAATATTTTAAAACCAATTTGACTGGGTCGTGCAGCTGCCTATTGAATTTGCTATTTGTCTACATCTTTCTCTAGTGTCCTCGTATCTGTTTTCGATACGAATCTTAACCGTGGGTACTGTTCAACAAGTCATACGTTTTTTCCAGCTTGACAGCTGCCCAACTTACACAAATACATTATGGCAATATGCACGAACCAGTTAGTTGACACAGGTGAGTTGGTTTAGTTTTTGATAGACCTCCATATTTGAATTGTTTGTTGTCTCTGTTTCAAGGACATGAACGCATTGCCTTTCAGTCAGTCAGTATGACAATATTGAGGTTGGAAATCCTTAGTATTACAAACATCTTCGTGGATATCCAGCTTTAAGATTCATTGGGAGTATTCCTGCTACGTCACATTTTTCAATGGACCAGTCCATTTTTAGCTATTCCCCGCCCATCACTAGCTAAGCTCCACCCACACCTCGCCGTGTTGGGATTGATCGATCCCCGAATGCCCTAGCTTTCAATTTCCTGAAAACTATACAGGGAAGCTGTAGAATATTTTGCAACTAATTTGACTGGTTGCTGATGCTGCCTATGGCAGCAACAGCGCCCAGTCAAATTAGTTTCAAAATATTCAACAGAATATTTATTAAATAGTAAAAGCAAACAATTTGTACAACAATGCATAGACCGTCTACACATATGCGTTCGTGACGTACTTATCGACGCCATTCATGACGTCATTCATTATGATGTCATTGTACACATCACGCAGTTCATTATGACGTCATATGATGGATGGGTACTCTGGAAAGGTGAATTCTTCTTCTGTGTAGGAGCTGGCTATATAAATATTCATGTGCACCTGCCTCTTATGAGAAATTGCTCTGTTAACCCATCAACGTAGGATCTAAAGTTGCCATTATTATAGGAAGATTATTGCCATTAGGCATACTTATATAATTTACCATAAGTTTGTACGGGTCATCATTCTTCGATTTGTAAAAGGCAGCTCGTGCCTTCAACAAACCTTGATCTGTATCCACCTTTACCGAAAGGCCAACAATAAAGTGTTAGTGCTTTCAAATATTTCCCGATTTATGTTTCTGCGAATGCAATGGTAATTAAGTCGATATTTAAAGCAATATCGGTGCGGAGTATTTATTCTTTTAATGAAATTTGCCTTATTTTCTAGGGTCTGATTTATAAACTGGTGGTCTAAACTAATATTTCTCAAGGTATGAAGCATTTATGCAGGTATGAAGCATTCAGCAAGTGATTAATGGCATGCATGTATGAAACATTTATCAAGTGATTAATGGCATGACTGTATGAAGCATTCAGCAAGTGATTAATGGCATGAATGTATGAAATATTTATCAAGTGATTAATGCCATGGGTGTATGAAGCATTCAGCAAGTGATTAATGGCATGCATGTAAAAAATCAAATTAATTTATATGGAATGGAATCATCATATGTTAAGATTTATTTCGTTTCTAAATTCATGACACATAGGCACATAATTTACGCTTATAAAATTATGCAATTTTAACAATTTTATTTTCACTTATTCTGGTGTGAATATGCACCTTTAATTAAAATAATAAAACATGTGATTAACTTAGAACGTGTAAATGTAATGACTGACTGTAGTTTGTCATTTAACTGCCTTCTCTACTTTATATATATATATATATATATATATATATATATATATATATATATATATATCTATATATCTATATATATATATATATATATATATATATATATATATATATATATATATATATATATATATATATATATATATATATATATATATATATATATATATATATATATATATATATATAGATAGATATATAGATATATATATATATATATATATATATATATATATATATATATATATATATATATATATATATATATATATATATAAATATATATATATATATATATATATATATATATATATATATATATATATATATATAAATATATATATATATATATATATATATATATATATATATATATATATATATATATATATATATATATATATATATATATCTATATATATATATATATATATATATATATATATATATATATATATATATATATATACACCTGTGCAAAAGTTAAGCACCAGCAAAAACAATAGAACGTAGAAACATGATGGTACAACTAGGCTGCCATACTTTTTGTCCCCGCGTTAGCTGACATAATTCCAAGTACGAAATGCACATGCATGCATGACTTCACGCCGCTTGATGTCCGTGCGTGGCGGGAAACAGCACACGTGTTCAGTTATGTAAAAGTCCAGTTTGAGGTGTAGAACATTACATACAGATTTAGGCGACAAGATTAGGAATTTTGTGTTCATGACCGTGGTTTATTTGTACAGAGAGAATTAGCTCTTGATTGTGAACCGCTATGGCAAGACGAAGGTTAAGTGATCGTGTGAAATGGCAAATCATAGGCATGCATACCACTGGTATGTCATGCAGAGAGATTGCCAGACAGCTGAACATTAACCATACTGTAATCAGTCGTTTGATTGCAAAACATGGGCAAACTAACGAGGTGAAGGACAGGCCTAGATCTGGAAGACCGAAGAAGACTACTGCCCGTGATGATCGAGCCCTAGTACGCCTTGTTAGGAGATCTCCATTCACCAACTGCAGAGTGCTCAGCCAGCAATGGGAAACGCGCAATAGAGTGTCAATGTCTACCGTCAAAAGGAGACTGTATGCTGCTGGCATGAAAGCTAGGAGACCTGTCAGACGTCCTCTCCTCACTGCACACCACAAAGAGGAGCGTCTGAGGTGGTGCAACGAAAGAAGACACTAGAACATGAGATCCTGGAGACGGGTACACTGGTCCGATGAAAGTCGGTTCCTGCTTCATGCCACAGATGGTCGAACTCGTGTATGGAGGTCCAGACGCACGGCGTACGACCAACGTAACATCATGGAAGAAGTTCCATTTGGTGGATGTTCCGTTATGATATGGGGGTGCATCTCATTTGATTGTAAGCTGGATCTATTGACTGTACCTGGAACACTAAATGGACAAAGATATCAAGATTCCATACTGGATAGAGTTGTGGTCCCTCATTTTGTAAATCATGCACCTGGAACCCACCCTATATTCATGGATGACAACGCCCGACCACATCGTGCTAGAGCTGTGCATGAATACCTCCGCCAGAATGCCATCGAAACCCTACCATGGCCAGCAAGGAGCCCTGACATGAACCCTATTGAGCATATCTGGGACATTCTGGGAAACATGGTGAGAAGGAGGGATCCTCCTGTGCAGAACCTACAGGAATTAACAGACGCACTCCATCTTGAATGGCAACGAATACGACAATGGCGTATCAGTCGGTATACACACCTGTGCAAAAGTTAAGCACCACCCTATTTTTACGCACATGCGAGGGTATATTCATGTGCTATGAAGAAAGCAATAGCATAAACATTTATGTACCCATATATATATGTGCATGCGTGCGTGCGTGCGTGCGTGCGCGCGAGGGTGCGTGCGTGCGTGCGTGTAAGGTGTCCACCAATACAATAGGCATTGCCTTCGACGGACAATCTAGTTGAATCCATGACATATATATTTTGCTACTGAATAAATAATCTTGAATCTTGAATCTTGACTGTATCTATTAACATGCCAAGAAATAATATTTTGTCTTTAAATAGCAAATTTGTTAAATTTAAAAAAGCAATGCTTAAATGATCAAGAATCCTATATCTTACCACTGTTAGGTCGGATGCTTATTTAAAATTACATATTGCTATTATAATATATAATCTATATGGAAAATTGAGTACCCAATGAAAAGTACTATTTGCATGTCATTGGGCATGCATTTGTGCATGGCCTTGTGACGTTAGTGGCAGGCGTCAGCCATCTACACACAGGTACGATGACAATATTTAATAATTATTGTGGTATGTCGTTATGTTAAGTTAATATTGTCTTCCTAGGACTGTGATAAAACATTAAAACAATGAACTCAATGAGAAATGTATTGTACTTCTAATGTGATGATTGGCCATGACTCCCCTATGGCTGATTTACTTATGCAAATGTTGGATAAATAAGTAATTCGTGAAATTTTGTACTGCTTGTTATTCTAAGACACCATTGTTTTACACATTCTACCACGAGAATAGACATCTTATCGATACTTACCTTCAAATTTATGAATGTACTCATCCCAAAAGAGCTTGTACCGTTTGGATACACTATTTTTGAAACATTTCTAATACAGTACTGCACATATTCAAATGTGATTTTTGGAAAATGATGCAGCAGCCGACTCCAGCCTGTCTCATACGAAGACATTGTTTTGGTGTGTCGATGCATTATCAGCCTCGCATTGAAATTTCATTTGCCGCCGTGTGAGAAAGGTCTATTGTGTTGAATAGTGTGAAACTAATTGAGGTTTGTGCTGTTGCTGGCGTATGTAGCAACAGCACCATGACAAATTAGTTTCAAAATATTGAACAGCTTACCTGTATAGTTACCTTGAAATTGTGATTCTGGGAATGCAGGATTCCACGTTTATAAAACAATTCAAAAATACATAACAATGGACGTAGCGGAGCGCAGATTAGAAATGGGCTTGGTATATTTTCATCCGCCTGCATGCCTGGCTTCCGGCACCAATGATCTGGGACAGTGTAATAGAGTGAGTCAATTATAGCTGACTCACTCTATTACGCTGTCTCAGATCATGGGTGCCGGAAGCCAGGCATGCAGGCGGATGAAAATATCTCATCTTCGCTACAATATTATTGCTCGCTTGTAAAATGTTCGTATTTGAAAATTGACTTCTCTCACCCTGTTCTCCACGGTTTATTTATTCACATTAAAAATCCATTTTGCTTACATATGCTATGTTTCTGTGAAATGGAAAGTGCATTGATTAATACGGCGTTTTGATAATTATTTTACACTTAATTTAAACACCACACCACGAATTTACACCTAGTTTAAACAGCCACATCACGAGCGCAAGTAATTGGCTGCGTCCCCGCTTTAACACCTGCTCGGGCGGACCAAAATACCAAATATGTTTACTTTAATAAAATGGTATTATTTTTATCAGCAGTGTGTTATACGGGTCCGCGTGATACAGCTGTGCTGACCCGCTGGCGAGAAAGTTATTGGGTTGTTTGGCCTATATAGCGTGGCGACCAGCTTGTCATGATTTTTTGTCTGGAAAATAAGTTTGGACAAGCCCGACAGCTGGGTTTGCGCTTTTCAGACATTGCGAGGGAGAGGTAAAATATACCTTGCCCATTACAAATAGACCTTTCCCACATTAGCGTATTTTGGGAAAATACTTTCCCAGAATGCATCGCGCATACCACTTCCGGCTGGGAATCGCGATAGCCGACGCGCAAATAGCATTACTTTACTATGGGAATCAGATACAATGCGCATTAGGGAGTGCATATGAAAAACTATGTTCATAATGTTTTTGAAGTCATACATCATTGGAAAGCTAAGCCAATTTTCTATACATTTCTGTATTAGTTTTTACAGTTTTATAAAATTTAATTCAGTTGATTGAAATTTTAAAATATATTGTCCACTTGATTTAATGAATCTAAGTCGAATGATGTATTTTATATACGCAAGTAACTCGGTGAAAACGTTACAAAAATCGAAAAAATAATGCATTAATGTTTCGGCAATTGAATGCGCTTTCCAATAATATATGATCTAAATAATATAATGATTTTAGTTTATCATTGGAACGGTTTAGATTGCGGTGTATTTTAGTGCAAAAGTAACTTAACGCTGGTCAGCTGCTTGTTGGGGGCGGTACCAGCCAGCAGTTTGCTCTGAGCGTTTATTTATGGGACGTATTTAATGACGTCAATGGGGGAAAGGTGTATTGCAAAGACATAATTTAACAGATATATTCATAAACACTAAGTATGTTAATTGGATGAATGAATATTGAAATCTCTGGTTGTCACAGTTTACAGATTTAACAAAATGTTTTGCAATGATTTCCGTTTTGAACAGGGTGCAGGTAAGATTGTTCGATATGGCACAATATCAAACCAGTGACGATGTCAAATTTCAAACCGGTTTAAAGCGTAGGCATATATCGGTTTTGTAGGGTGGGGGTCAAGGACGTGTCGGTACAATTCTTGTATGTAATAATTATTTCGAAAAATATGTAGCAAGTATACATGTGTTTTTGTGAACGTTTGACATAAAATACACGCTCACGACATTTAATTTCTTTGTAAGCATCATCAATAAGGTAGGCCTATATAGCCTTCATCTCTGATTACGCCAACAATAATTGTTAAAATCTAGACGCTTACTGACTACCAATAATATGTGTTCCATTTACATTCGATTAGTCGAGTTCAATCATCAGATTTATCATTTGTTTCTTCATTGAGAGTCGAATAAGTAAATATATAACTGTGTTAGCCAGGTAACTAATCTGCGATTATTTTATAAGTCTTTGGTGAAAACTGTTGCTGCCTTGAACTTTTATTTACATACATAACATATGGGGAACACGATTTTACAATATTTTGCAGACAGAGTGGACATTAATTATCATTATAATATAAATACTTAATACGTAATTGTTATCATCATCATCATCATCACACTATTTACCAATGCTTGTTATAGGTGTATTTACATTCGTTTTTATTCGTGATATTGTCATTCCTTTCACTAGTCTGAAGGCCTCACCCGCACACATCACCACCGTAGCAACCAGTAGTTGTTATCATAGTTGCTATTTTTGTCGTCGTCGTCGTCGTCGTTGTTGTTGTTGTTGTTGTTGTTGTTGTTGTTGTTGTTGTTGTTGTTGCCAAGGACTGCATCAACTTTCAATCAACTAGTCTCATTTTAAAATGTTGATGACACGCTGTCATTGAGCGGTATCGTTTGCATTGGATACGATACATCCCTGTAATGCTCATTTTGGCATATTACAAAGAAGTGGGTGGGGGTGGGATTAGTGCAGCGGCCAGGAGTGGTTTCTGGTCGGGTACACCTAACCATCTTAGAACAAATCACAACCTATTTTTTCATGTCTCTGATATATGGCATTTATGAAATGGATGGTTGTGTTACAATATTTTATGTTCTTTAGTTTGTTCTGGTGATGATTCCATGTTACCTGTTATCGCTACGTAGACAATACCGATACATATTCAAAATTGCATATCTTCTATATTTAAGTGCACACACATATACAATTAGACTCAAAATGTTTGTCCTGTTCTTCCCCACATCTAAAACCCAGTACAGAATATGTTATTGACCATTTTCATATTGTTTTACACAAACCTAACTAAAACAATACGACTTCCTACTACATAATCATCGTGCAAGACGAAATCATGAAAACATCTGTTATGTTATTAATATTAACTTTACTTCTAATTAAACATCTGCCTGCAATCTTATATTTATACGTCTCTGGGCATTGATATGTACAACATTCATTCTTGACCATGGATATTGAGGCACCAGTAGTGAAATATCACAAATTCGACGCAGGTCATTGTATTATATGCTTCAGCCACGCAAACCGAATAAGGAACCTGTTTTCAACATCAGATGACTTGCTTGCAATCATAAATGCTAGCCAGCAGCGGAAAATGGTGTTTTTAAATCACCGTGTCCATTGCAAGCAAACATTTAAAGTTTTTAAAGTTAAGAGTTGCTTTCCATAAGGCATGTCGGGGCAAATACACCAATAAGTCTAACATTCATAACGGCTGATTTACAGAAACTGACCAGCAGCCTGGAACCTCTACACATAGAAGTATCAGTAGGACGGAAAAGCTGGGCTTGATATCAGAAAAGATTGCTTGATCTGTAGCGAACCCAACAAGAGCGGAGACATGTTTACTCATATAA
Organism: Chaetoderma sp. LZ-2023a; assembly: GCA_034401795.1. Classification (NCBI taxonomy): domain Eukaryota; kingdom Metazoa; phylum Mollusca; class Caudofoveata; order Chaetodermatida; family Chaetodermatidae; genus Chaetoderma; species Chaetoderma sp. LZ-2023a. The sequence goes on along the minus strand of CM067359.1, from coordinate 50,730,532 downwards.
TGATGGGCACATGAAAGACGAATCTCGATAAAGTTCTTGCAGCTGCATGCGAAGGAGAAGACAGTGCAATTCACCTGTGAATGCTTTCTTACCATGATTTGTTCGCATATGATGCCAAATGTCGCATATGATGCCAAATGTCGCATATGATGCCAAATGTCATCCTTGTTGTTATTAACATAGCTGCTACCAGACGAAAAGCAAGGGAAGCCAAATCACAAACACTTCATGATAACACTTTGGAGGACCTCGCCAAACTGTTACATCAAACTGGGTTTTTTCAAAACCCACAACAGTGACTACACGTAGCAGAGTGTTGTCAAAGTACTAGCTGAACATGCTGTAAGTAATGAAGACCTGTATAAAACATGGAAATAAAATAGCTACACTAATTGGTTGACAGAATAGTGGGTTTAGCTCACTGACTGAAAATTTTCAAGGGCAAATTGACCGTATTATGTTCTTCTGTGGTTGCAGCAAGAGATGCTCTGAAGAAAGCATCTTCCCTACAGGGCATGCTTGATGAAAATGAGATTGAATCTCCTGAATCCACAAGTGCGACACCATTTAATGGGCTGGGAATATTGCATACTGTAGTTGCTATCCTGGAGGAAACACATGGCAGACATCCATGATTCGTCGTGTGTACGTTTCAGTTGAACAATTAGAAATTGACCATTGTGCAGAATATGCTCCCAATGTAATTTACAACCTTGTGTAGTGGTGTCTAAGCAGTAAGTCTTATTTGTATGTCACAAACTGTAGCGATGAAGATGTGCCTCAGAGCGACAAGTGATTGCCATATGCCACGATATCATATCAAAGTATCAGCAAGTACGTACTGCCATAAAATTGAGCTTAGCACTAGAGATGTATCATGACTTTGGGAGAAACAGGTGATTGATGCTCTTTTTTCTTTCGGGCATTGTGTTTCATATGACGAAGTTCAAGGCTTCCTTACATCTGCGGCTATTGATCAGGAAGGTCAGGTTGATAGCGTTCACATTCCACAAGGGCGATAAGATAAAACTCAAACTAACAATACCTATTTGATATTCACACCATCACAGATGAGCTTGTAAACATAGCATCAGGGCAGCTTGCATCACAAGAAGCAGCCAAAGAGATGGGACAATTCTTAGACGATAGATGCGTAATAAGACATTTGTTGAAAAACGGCATCTCGAGGACAATCAGTTACTGGGAACCAGATCATCGATCAAAAACATCAACCTTTGAAAGTATGTGCAAAGACTCAAGTCAAGAAAAATAGATAAGACCATGATTGATTCTGAATTACTGTTCCGACGACTGTTGGCTGTGTTAAAGCAGACAGATGTCAGCATCGACCAAGTGTTAACAATTGAATTAGCTGCTGTATCAATGAGCCCCTTCAATAATGATGGAGCCATGAGGAAGACAGGCAAAACTTACTTAGCTAAGGTCTTAGAAGCTCACTGCAGTGTAGTCCATGTATTGGTTCATATTGACCAAAATGAAATCACATACATCATAGATAGACAGGCATTTCTTCAGGCACTCGATGAAACGCATTTCAACAGATTTGATGATCTTGGAGGCAAAGTGCTACAGAGGATTAAGATATTGATGGCTGGTACACTGAAGTTGGTTCAGTGATAGTATTCGACAGATATGATAGTGCCCACTCCTTTAACCAGATGGGCTGAGAACGAGGTACAGGTGGCGATACAGCATCATGCTATGCCATCCAAGGAAGTCGCAGAGTCCCAAACTACAGAAAATCCCTCAGAAATACCAGAAACAAAGCAGCTCAGACAGGGTTCCTCTGTAACTACATAATGTTGAATGGCCCACCTGTTCTTGAGGAAGATCAATCTGTTGTTCTGACTGGAGGGCATGAATATGGACAAATAGTCAAAGTTGTCCAGTACAGCGGTGTCACAGAGCGTTCTGAACTACTTAGTATGCACTAAAACCCCGTTCACATGCGCCAATTTGCATACATAAGTAAAATTGCATATATGCAAATTTTGCTTACATGTGCAAAAGTATTTTTGCTATGCGTTCACATGGGCTTTGTAATTCTTAATCACTTCAGCCATTTCAATGAAGATGGATGGACTAATCAGGTTTAGAAGACGTAGGGTGTTGCCATTCTCCTTGCGATTAGGATTAGCTTTAGGATTTGGACACGAGAATAGGATATGGAGTAGAGCAAAATCAACTGATTGTTATAACCGGGTCGTGTGTAGGACATTTGATGATGAGCAATGGGAAGAAAACTTCAGAATGAGGAGGCAGACATTTGATGAGCTGTGTAAGACTCTTGAGCCTGACATTTCCCCATGCGATAAGGTTGTACGACAAGCCATTACTGTACCAAAACAAGTTGCAATCACTCTTTATTGGCCTGCTACCTCCACTGAGTACAGAACAGCTGGCAATCTTTTCGGTGTTAGAAAATCTTCAGTATTCAAGTGCATCCACCGCGTTTGTGAAGCTTTAGTTAAAAACCACCTGAGGAGTATGTGTCATTTCCAACTGGCGATGATTTGAGGAATGTGATCAAAGACTATCATGAATCTTGGGACTTTCCAAACTGTGGTGGGGCCATTGATGGCACCCACATACAGATCATTGGGCCAGTGGAGTCTCATGGTGACTATCTGAACCGCAAAGGATACTATTCTCTTATCATGCAAGGTATTTTTGACAATAAATACATATTTCGTGATATAAACATAGGATGGCCAGGGAGAGTACATGATGCTCGTATTTTTGCAAATTCTGATGTGCTCCACGGGGGAGGAAATGCGGTACTCTTTCCAAATTGGATGCGAACAATATGTATTCCAGACAGAGAATCAGCTATGCCAGTCGTATTGCTGGGTGATCCAGCTTATCCACTGAAACCGTGGCTTATGAAGCCGTATTCCAACAGAGCAAACTTAACAAAAGAGCAACAGATTTTCAACTACAGGCTCAGCAGGGCAGGTATGACGATTGAAAATTCATTTGGTCGCCTGAAAGGCAGATGGAGATCATTACTGAAACGGCTAGATGTGGACATTGAATTTGCTTGTGCCGTGATAGCAACATGTGTCATTCTCCACAACATATGTGAACTGAATCAAGAACGACACAGTGAGGAATGGACAGAAAATGAACCCAACGACGATATTGATGACCACATCCAGGATGACGAGTTGAATATGAATGAGTTTCTGTGTGCAAAAGCAATACGTGATGATCTGGCTGTTGCAATGTCTACTGGGAGTATCTGATTTATTGTGCCCATGGGGAGAAACTTGACAATATGTTATAATACCAATCATGAAATGAGTGTTATTATTTTTTCTTTTGTATTGCAGATATTGGGTTATCTTTTTCTGGGTCTGGATCTGGGGCTATTAGATCTGGATCATGATCCTGTACTCCGGACTCGTATAAACGGATATCTACATATCCCCCCTCGACCCCCACGACCCACAACCCCCTCGAACCACAGCCCACGACCCACAACCCAAGACCCTAGACCCACAACACTAGACCAGCAACCCACGAGCGGCTGCTATTGTTATTTGCGTCATTTGTGTAATCTTCTTCTTGTTGTTGAAGCTCGATGCAGGTACAAAAATCATCCCGATCCACCAAGCGGTTCCGGAGATATCTACATTTAAATGAAATATGAAAATTCGTGTCCGCATTTTATCAGGAACCTCCCGATAGACGGGATTTCAACAACAAGAAGAAGATTGCACAAATAACGCAAATAACAATAGCAGACGCTCGTGGGTTGCTGGTCCAGTGTTGTGGGTCGAGGGTCGTGGGTTGTGGGTCGTGGGTCGAGGGGGTTGTGGGTCGTGGGGGTCGAGGGGATCGAGGGGGGATATGTAGATATCCCGTATAAACCTTGATAAATTGATATACTGTAAATGCCACTGCTTAGAATTTGAAGAAATTATATTGATATATTCGGAGAAATATAAGCATCTAGTTTCATTTGGATCAATATATTTTGGCTGGATCATGGTGAATTCTTGGATTTCTTTAGTTTACTCTAAGGATCTTCCTTCCATATAAATTTGAAACAAATCAGACCAGTAGTTTTCATACAGGTAGTCAGTCAGGCAGGCAGACAGACAGACAGATGGATGGACAGACTACCCAAATGCAATACCCTCGTCCTCACCTCCGGGAGGGAAAGGGTAAATCACAGCAAAATACACTTGGTTTATTTATAACTATGAGTTAATACCTAACTTGGAACAAAATATATCAGCTGAAACTTGTGTTTATAATTACCTGTTTGATCAAAAATGCTCATACAAGTCTGCATATGTCTAATCACTCATGAGGAAGTGTTACTCAGATTTGAGGCTGTTAACTTGAAACATGACAATGATTCACTTAATGTTTAGTAGTGTCAATATCATGTAGTTCGTCATTTAAACATAATGCAATCCTGGAAAAGTTATATTGTTCAACAGAACTAAAGTTCAAGAGCCTTTCTTTGGAAAACTGTCTTGAAGAACAAAACCAACACGGTCATTTAATCATTTTCAAATATACGTATGCAAAAGTAATTTGTCCGAAACACTCGTTAATCAAATATTATAGAAGCTGTATTCTCCTGACACGTTGAAAGTTGACTCATGGTCATCTCTTGAACCATGAATCTGACTTTGCGGAGCTGGTGGAGAGTATGGCACAGAGTTGTAGTATGACGTACTTGGCGCAGATTGAGCAACATGTCTTGGTCCAATAACGCCCATCATCATTTTCATCATGTCAAACTAATGTTGGCGCTCTTCACGCTTTTGCCGTTCATCGGGCTCTAACTTGGCTTTTTCTAGCTCAAGTTTCTGTTTTTCGACTTCCAGTTTCTGTCGCTCCAGATCTATGAATTGATCTTCAGCCGTCTCGTTTGACCTAGTGAAACACTCCATGATTGAGCCTAACACAACTTCCAGTCTGCCTTTCTTGGGCTTCTTCCCCTTTCCAGCTTTCTCTTCTTTCTTTTTCTCAGAGATTGTCTTGTCATTTGCACTTTCTCCAGCCTGTCCTTTACTGTGTATGTCTTGTTCCTTCTGCGTCTCTTCTTCTGATTCATTTGCTTCCGGGTTTTGTTCTTTAGCCTGTTCATTTTGGGAATCTTCATCTATGCCACATTCTTCTCTGTCAGCTAATGCTTGTTCACTATCAGCGTCACTATCACTTATATCTGATGCTCCATTTTCACTGTCCGGGGTGCATTGACGTCTTTTTCGGCTTTCTATTAATTTAACAGGCGATGAAGCTGGCCTGTCTCCTAGGATCGCATCTATCTCCTCAAGAGTGTGCATGTTCTTCTACCTTTGCCACTTTTCTTCAGGTTTCCTTTACTCTCTCGGTAGGTTCTTTTCATGGTGTGAATTCTTATCTTACATTGCTCTGGTGTTTTCTCAAAACCGTTCTCAGACATTTCAACAGAAATAGATTTGTATGTAACAGCATTGTTAATTTGTGGACATGCCACCTGTTCTTCAATGCTTTTCTCTGCCCAGATGCCTAGCAACACTCTAGTCTCCTCATCTGACCAGGAATTTCCTCTTTTCTTTTGTGTTACCGATTTTTTGGGAGCCATCTTAACTGTTGCATGAGTCAGACTGAATGCACTCAATGATCTAAAGTGTTCAATGTCAGTTATTGTGTCACTCAAGTTCTATAAATACAGTTTATGCAATAATAGGAAAAATGCTTACGTAAGCAGAGTTTGCTGTGCGTTCACATGACAGAAAATACTCATGTGCAAATATTGCATATATGCAAATGAACATTTGCACTTGGTCCCTAATAGGTGTAAAAGTAAAACATTTGCATATGGAGTAAATTTTACTCACGTGAGTAAATGCGTTCACATGCGCCTATACTCACGTAAGTAAATTGGCGAATGTGAACGGGGTTTTAAGAGGCAGACACGATGATACTACTGCACGCGTTACTAATCCTCAGTCAACAGTATAAGCGGCCAGATTTGGTGAAATGTGTCCCTATGTTTGCCAGCAGTGCATGCTTTAAATGGCTGCGACTCAAAGTCATCTTTGATCAAGTTAGGAAAGCGTACAGCATAACACAGAGCTCAAGTAGAGCGTCAAAAATTTATTACAATTACGAAGGCTAGGTCAGTCAAGGGATATATCAGGTATATTTCCAACCCTACATTTGTATGGATCCAAGAACAAGTCATGTGATTCCCTGGAGCTGTTGTGTTATGCTTATGTATGTATAACTGACGAGGCGGCATCTCTCTACCCACTGACAGATGATGCCTTCAGACAACATGTGTGGCGTGCAAATTATCACGTTGCGATATGGATTAATGCCCTTTGGAAACCGGATGGCAACAGGTGGGTCGTGGACAGTGACTATAAGCTTACATCAGTACCCTATTAGAAGGATGCAGCGCGGAAGTACGTGACCTCACGTGACCTCACCAATTTGTATTGCACTGATGATAACTGTACACTCGTTAAAACAACATGCCATTGTGCATCATCTGGGTTGCCATGCATGGGATTTTTGTTCTTGCGATCTTCTAGACTTTCCAAATGCAGATAGTAGTTTCATTGTTAGTTATGGTAGTGATGATTTTAGTAATTGAATGGTGATAAACATATAATTTGGTGCAAACACCTACAAATTAAGAGCGACATACAGTAAAACCTGTCTATAGCGGCCATTTGGTTTGGCCCCATAATGTCGTGTCTCTTTAAGAAAGGACGTGCGCACACTACCTTTCTTATATATCTCCATTTTGTGACATCAAAAGCCATTTTAATAGCAAACTAACTTGTAATAAGCGGCATGTTGTTGCTCGATAATGCGTCTGTTATAGGCGGGTTTCATTAATCATGGCAGAAATACATACATACTCTATATCACTATTAATTTGTTCTGTATAAACAATTAATACCATATATAAGAGGAATCAATGATCTTTCAAATCACCCCAGTGATCATGATTGTAGAAATGGAACATAATTTGCTTCAAACACCAAATTAAGAGTGATGTACAGTAAAACCTGTATATAGCGACCACCTGTAAGTCCAGCTGTCTCAAATAACCAACATTTAGTGATCCCAAAAGCAATTTTTATAGCAGACACACTTGTACTAATTGACAACTACTTAATACTACTGCATAATGCTATATGTTTTATACCATTGTGGGTTTTTTGGCCTTACTATTGTGGCTCCTTAAGACAGGTTATGGTAGGGCCCAATAGCCCTAAATAAATACTGTTCCAAAATCACTTTTTATAGTACATTAACTTAAAATAAGCGACCATCCATTTTTCTTTAGTAACCATTTTTGTTGCTGTATGCTGTGCCTATTGAATAGGTAGGTTTAACAAACTATTACGGCAGAAATACATACATACTGTATATATCGCTCTTAATTTATATACGAGGAATATATCTTCTTTCAAATGACACCAAATGCTTTATCCTATGACAACACATAATATATTTGTGCCTCTTTTTGTATGTGATGTCGAAATACAACAGATCGAAAACTGATTAATACGTATTTAGCAGTACATCTGAAAAAGGTCATGGCAATATATGAAAAACATATTTTATTTTGACACAACCATCATTTTCTCATTTACAATATATAACTCTTCAAGAAAAAAAAAGGTTGTCTTTTGTTTTAAGATAAGTAGGGGTTACTCCCATTTTAGGCCCCTTTTGAGATTTGGCCGCTGCACTAGGTGGCACTAGTAACAGTATAGGTCGATGAGCGTGTTTGGAGCGTGCATGACTTATCGAAATAAGCCTATTATATAGCACAAACTGACTGGCCAAGATGCTCGTTAACTTGTGATCTTAACATGAAAGACTTGTCTAAGTAGGCTATGGGGTGTGTTACTTAACATGAAAGACTTGTCTAAGTAGGCTATGGGGTGTGTTACTTAGCATAAAAGACTTGTCTAAGTAGGCTATGGGGTGTGTTACTTAACATAAAAGACTTGTCTAAGTAGGCTATGGGGTGTGTTACTTAACATGAAAGACTTGTCTAAGTAGGCTATGGGGTGTGTTACTTAGCATAAAAGACTTGTCTAAGTAGGCTATGGGGTGTGTTACTTAACATAAAAGACTTGTCTAAGTAGGCTATGGGGTGTGTTACTTAGCATAAAAGACTTGTCTAAGTAGGCTATGGGGTGTGTTACTTAACATAAAAGACTTGTCTAAGTAGGCTATGGGGTGTGTTACTTAGCATGAAAGACTTGTCTAAGTAGGCTATGGGGTGTGTTACTTAGCATGAAAGACTTGTCTAAGTAGGCTATGGGGTGTGTTACTTAGCATGAAAGACTTGTCTAAGTAGGCTATGGGGTGTGTTACTTAACATAAAAGACTTGTCTAAGTAGGCTATGGGGTGTGTTACTTAGCATGAAAGACTTGTCTAAGTAGGCTATGGGGTGTGTTACTTAGCTTTGTTTGTAATAACTCCTGCATCCAGAAATAAAACATCAATAAACATGCTTGTTTTGTATCTTCATTGCGACAATTTAAGATCAATCGCAATGTGGTCTATCTGTTTGGACTAACCGATGGTTTCAACAGTATAAAGACGGCGGCCCATCTACCGATTTTACCGGTAGAATAAGTAGCGTCGGTAGATGAGCCGGACCTGCCGGATAAATCGGTAAAAAAGTTCCTTGTAAATGTCAAGGATTTGCCGGCCGAATCTATACCGGCCAGTGCAAATCGGTAAATGGAAACACTGAACAGAGAAAATCGACCGAATTTTCTAGTAAGGTCGTCGTGACATGGCTTGTCACATGCTCTCTCCCCCGGTTAAATCGGGTTATGTACACTGGGAATCGGGATGTGAGCGGTCAATTGCTGGCCGACGGGAATGCGCAGTTACTGGCAGGTTTATCCACAAAATCACAGGTTAAATCGCAGGTTAAATCACAAAAGAAACACAAAAAATCGGTAGATGGGCCGCCGGCTTTAGATCTAGGTAATCATGTGAGTTTACGGAACTCTAAAAGTATACAATCTAAACAAATTTATTTTCACGCATTCTGGTGTGAATGCGCACCTTTAAATCGCGTGAACAAACCGTGCGTTTTTATTGGTCAGTTGATTTCTGCAGCTCAGCACGTGGCGCAGGACGTCCGCACAAAAAAGATTAAAATTGACATATTTTCCTCAAGGCCTCGCGAGGTGAAATCGCTCACCAAAATCACCCGCACACAAGAGCTCAGCTAGATTGTCCTGTGTGCGCTAGCATTAGTACATCACGAACGCTTAATTGATGACGGACTAAACGCTGTTGTGCGAATTGTACGTCTTTACGTAAAATTCGTGTCAAAATATTCAACAGCTTGCCTGTATAGTTTTCTGGAAATAGATAGTCAGGGAGCTAATGGATCGATTTATCGGGGACGCCCCACAAGTCCGACAACCCAATAGTCCAACAGCCCACCAAATCTGACAATTATACCCAGTAGTCCGACAGCCCAACAATCCAACACAGCAGAAAATTTACAAACCCAGTAGTCCGACAAGACAATAGTCCGACAATAGTAATTTTATTAGAAGGTGCAATTGCTTCAAAACCGCGCAGATGTTGAAGTGGGATAAGATGGGTACTTTGTCATCGGAAATACCTAATGATTTTTTGTACTACAGGCCTATATATTACCCTAGCCTATATCAGACAAATCAGTCTTAAGCACTATACAAAGAGGGCATGCACACAACAACAATAACAGCAATAGAGCCAGAATTTGATCCCATCAGGATCTGCTTTTTTAATCGGGATCAGGGCCAAAAGTCTGGAAATCCCAGTTAAAAACCAAATCGGGCCAGTAGTTTTTCTCTTTTTTTTAATACAGCTCCGGAGACACATTCACACACGTATGTGACGTTTGCAATTTGTGTTCTACTGAAAGCTAAATGATATACTAATGTAGTTTTATTGTTTTAAGTCATATTCTGTTCGTTCATTTCCAAATGAATCAATACGATTATTTGTGTTAAATAAATGTACTTTAGAATGTCGTTTAACAGTTTGTTGCAAAACAGCTATTTAGGAAAGATTCATTTGAAGAAAAACCTACAAAACCATCACATAGTTGTCTCTAGGTAAATGAATGTGCGCACTTCAACTTGTCAAGGCATTTTGCCTTTATGATGTTCACCTGCAAAACATCATTTAAAAAATAATTGCGTATATTAGTCTTTCAAATGTCATAAGATATGTCAAGTTCCTTGGCAACCCAGTATTATCAAAGGACAACATAGCATCTTTGTAGAAGGGTGGATGGATGGATGGATGGATGGATGGGTGGGTGGGTGGGTGGGTGGGTGGGTGGGTGGATCGATGCGATTTACTCTTTGGATTTGTGGATGGATAATTGATTGATTGATTGGTTGATTGGTTGATTGATTGATTGATTGATTGATTGATTTTATGGATGGGTTGGTCGATTGATGGATGGATCGACAGACAGACAGACGGACGGGTGGACCAACCGACTGACCGACCGACCGTCCGATCGATCGATCCATCAATCGACTGACCGACCGAGTGCCTGACAGATCGACCGACAGACCGATCGATTGATCCATTTGCTCTTTGGATTGATGGATGGATAATTGGTTGATTGATTGATTGATTGATTGATCGATTGTTTGACTGATTGATGGATGGATGGATGGATGGATTGGATGGAGGGAGGAGGGAGGAATTCCCGACTACAGCTTACAACAATAGCGGACCCTTGCCTCACATTTTTGGCCCTTTCAGATTTTTTTTCAGACTATATCTTCAGATCACGCCAAAAGTTGTGGAATCCTAGTTTATGTTCTCACCCTTTCTTGTGTTAAAATTTGAGAAAATTCCGTCCTCTTGCCCGGCAGTATAATAATCATCGCCATCACTTCCACCATTACCACGACCATCACCACCGCTGACGACGGCGATGGCGACCAGTGGCGTAGCGTAGCAAGGATGTGGCCTGGATGAGACTGCATCTGGTAGTATAATTATATGAATCATCCGGAAATTTGAGATCATTTGTAAAACGTTTGTTAGCTTCCTACTATTTTCTCTTCTGTTGAATTTCCGACTTTCTGATTCAGAAAACTTCGACTGGCAAGCTATGAACAGCTAAATTTCAGCTATATGTTCTGAAAACTCAGTTACTTCTTTCCAAGTCCGAAATTTAATATAAAAAGCACAAGATATTTAACTATATTTACGAGCTGATTATCAGCCAGACCGCATTAATTCGGTAGTTTGTAGGCCTATGCTTACATGGCAAACATTTGGCAGAGACACGTAACGTGTTGCCATCTTTCATGTTGCTAAATTTAAGCTTAATCGGATCAAACGGAAAAAGTTATATCACGCTCATGAAAGTGCTGGCTGGACAAGCATTTATAGTAGATAGTGCTTACAGTAGTCTCTTTTATGATTCATGTTTTGCTTACATGATCATGATGAGCAATCAGAGATTTACAGATATTCGGTCTCCGATTTTTGTCACATTGAAAAATGCTTTCGGTTTGTCCTGGCCAAGTGAGTTTATGCCATGGCGGCGTCCGTCTGTCCGTTGTCTATCCGTCAAATTGTATATCCCCTTTATGTGTTATCCGATTTCAACCAAATTTGGCTTGAAGGATCCTATCGCGGCAGGCGCCAGAAAGCATATTCAAAATTTTGATTGGTTAATTTTTCTGGCGGCCATCTTGTATTTTTCAAAGATTTCCGGAAATCATTTAACACGCTACTCCTCCAATATAAATGGCCCGATTTCAAACCAACTTGGTTGGACTAATTCTATGCTAGTAGGCTTCAGCACTTCTAATGAGAATTTTGATTGGTCAATTTTTCAGGCAGCTATATTGGATTTTCAAAAAATTTCTGGAAATCAGTTAAAAGCCTACTTCTCATTAACCACTTGGCCGATTTCTATCAAACTCGGCTAGAAGATTCGTCAATTCTTTCGGGGATCAGCTTGAATTTTCCGGAAAATGGCGGGAAATCATTTAAAATGCTACTCATTAACTGCATGGACAATTTTAAGCAGCCTTGTCTGGATGGATACTAGGGTGGTAGTTTTCAGAACATGTCTGCAGAATTTTGATTGGTCAATTTTTCTACCAGTTTCTTTTCAAGCAAACTCAGCGGGAAGGATAGTAGGGTGATAGGGTCCAGAACTTGTATACATAACTTTTCCAGCGGCAATCTTGGTTATTCCGAAAATTTTGGGAAATCAGTTAAAAGGATACTTACTCCTCATTAACCGCTGGGCCGATTTAAAACACACTCAGCTGGAAGGACCATAGGCTGGTACGTTTCAGAATTGGTAGACAGAATTTTGACTGCTCGATTCCTTTTTTGGTGGCCATCTTGGATTTTCTGGAAAATGTCAGGAAATTGTTTAAAACGCTACTTCTCATTACCCGCTTGGGTAATTTTCATTGGTCAATGTTTTGGAAGCCATCTTTGATTTTCTGAACATTTTCTGGAACCATTTAAAAACGGCACTCCTCATTAATCAATGGCCTAATTTCAACAAAAGTTGGAATGATCGGTAGGTTTCAACATATCAAACGAGAATTTTTATTGATAAATCTTTGGTGGCATGTTGGATTTTATTTGGAATTGGCCATCATGTCTGATTAAATGCATATGGCTCAAATCCTAATGGTCCAGGTGAGCATCACATGCCCTTGGGTCTCTTGTTTCGGATCACTCCCAAAGTAGTGACATCCTAGTGTATGGCCACACCCTTTCCTGTTTAAAATGTGAGCAAAATCTGAACTATAATTTCCAAAATATTCACCGATCCAGAATTTCATCTAATACGGATCCGCCATCATCCGGATTTTTTCATCCTGATCACGGGTAACATTTTAAAATCGTCATGCACGACATATTCTTTTATTTTGTTGGAATTGGAGCCAAATCAGATCAATATTTTTTTTAGATACAGCTCCGAACCGACAGACAAGACGGCCGGACGAACGGACGGATGGATGGGCGGGCGAGCGGGCAGGTAGACAAGCAGGCCCGATTATAATACTCTCTTCACCGTGGTGGTGGTGGTGGTGGTGGTGGTGATGGTGGTGGTGTGATTTATGTAGAAACACTAGTTCTTCTGAACCAGATGGAAAGTAGGGCCAAACCTCTGAACTCTCACCTCTAGTCACCACCCGCCTACTGAATAAATGGGCGAAGCCAAGCGCCGCAAGTTCTACAAACAGTTTTTAATTGCGACTGCACAACTTCTATCTATCGGTCGGTCAGTCGGTCGGTCGGTCGGTCGGTCAGTGGGTCGATCTGGCAAATTTGTGACATTTTGCAAACTGCCTATGTCGCATCTTTAACCAGCTTATGAGCGATGCGAGTATAACGTACACATTTCTCTACGTGTTTGTTCTACGCATTTCTGAGAGCATATTATTAGCTCAACTGACCTTAAAGATTATGGCATGGAGACCGTCCGTCGTCCATCCGTCGGTTGGCTTATACATATCAAACAGGAGTTTTGATTGGCAATTTTTTGGTAGACTTCTTCTATGTATGCTGATTATGGGATTTGGAAGAAAGCTATTATTTCCTATCCTTTGTCATGACATAATGTACTATACCATGGTCTACTATTACAAAACGTACAATAACATTATCCATACATTTATCTGCGCGCACATGCGTGCGTGCGAGCGTGCGATTGTATACATTTGTGCGTGTGTGAGCATGAACACGCATGTTCGCGGACATACACACACCATTCCTATATGCCTACGCTGCGTTGAATACCCTGTCATAGCTCAGTTGAGCCACTTTATCGACTATTACATTATTGTCGGACTATTGGGTTGTCGGACTACTGGGTTTGGTAAATTCGTTGCCCTGTCGGACTACTGGGCTGTCGGACTACTGGGTTGTCGGACTACTGGGTTGTCGGACTACTGGGCTGTCGGACTACTGGGTTGTCGGACTACTGGGTTGTCGGACTACTGGGCTGTCGGACTACTGGGTTGTCGGACTACTGGGCTGCCGGACTACTGGGATGTCGGACTACTGACGTTACCCCTCCATTAAATAGGTGCCATATGAAAGATGACGCTAAAGGAAACCGATGAGGATAGGTTAGAAACATTATATAGGCGATGTTGGTCCTTCACGCATTACAATAAAATAGTGGTGTAGGGCTTTTAAAAAGGAGGTAGACAAACCACACAAGTTGGCATCGCCACGTGAAGTATCCACTGACGAAAATGTTAATGCTGTCCTTGACGCAATCGTGCAGGGGAGGCGAATCGCCATCGGGCAGCTAGCCTGTGCTCATAACATTAACTACTTGATGGCTGAAACGTTATCAAGAATAGCAAAATATTTGGTGACTAAATATCCATTTGCAGGCCAAGAGTAGAATATTTTTGAAAATTTACCACTGGAATGAATTACCGAGCCGTCATCCCAGTAGGAAATTTTCACAAATACCATTCTCTTGGCCTGCCATGCAAGTGGATATTCCTCAAGAGAATTTGAGAGGCCTCTTTTGGCCGGCTTCAGCATGAAAGGGTCAATAAGCCATTGGTGGAACGAATTCTGCATGAACACCTACGCATAACCCGTTTCGGAACACGACCAATTTTAACCGTGACTCGTGCGAACTTTCGAAGCGAATTGCATTGTGGGAGCGTTTGGGGGCAGTGTGCATTAAAATGACGTCGGCCAATAACGTCGCTTGTAGTAAGGGCTATATCGTCTTTCTCTCCCCCTATGAATGAATAGGGGAGAGATTCCACGACATGTATTTTAAAGCGAATACAATTATATCGAGATACTTAACTAAAATATACACTTACCCTACTCATACAAATAAACTGAAATAAACTGAAAATGAACGCTAAATACGCATTCCGGGGGAGAGACTGACGAACAGTATTAGCCGTTCTCCAGCCAATTTCAAATAAATTATTTAAAAAACGATCTTAAATCAACCGAAATGATTGATTTTTAAACATCAAATAGAAAGAGGATGTCTTAGGAAGACTTGAGCCAAGAATGACGAAATTTCGACAATTATTTATTAATATATTGCCGTAGATAGTTAATAAATAATAATGTGTGTTTGGATGGGGTGTTGTTGCGAGGGGGGGGGGGGGGCTGTAGAATAATCAAGCTTTCAGGAATGACTGTTCTGATGGGTCATACTATAATCCTGTGATGTGTAGGTGTCGGTTTTGTAAAGAATATATATATATATATATATATATATATATATATATATATATAGTGTCCATGAATGGGTGGTTAGGTGGGGGTGGAGGTGTTACATATTCACGAAGCATACCTAACGTATACCTTGTGTAAAGTAGACAATCAGCTATGGCCCAATCACAATGCTACGTTTGTTAGTTACACTCAATCATTATGCATGTTCCTATGCTTAAGTATGTTTCATGAATCCAGCATGGGGCCATAAGCTGCATGGGTGGGGCAAGGGAGATTTTCGGAGAAGGCCAATTCTGTTTAACCCTTTAACTCTCAAATTCTCAAAGAAAATGTCCATTTGCAGACCAAGACAAGACCATTTTTGAAAATTTACCACTGAAATCGAGCCAGTCATTCCAATGGTAAATTTTTAAAAATATTCTTCCCTTGGTCTGCAAATAGACATTTCTCAAGACCATTTTTGGCTGATATGAGCGTAAAACCAAACATTCACGTGCATTTGTTTATGCCCGCACGATCGACTGCCCCCAAACAGTCCCATAGTGCAATGCGCGCGATACGCGGTAAACAAAGATGGCGGTATCTGCGTCACGGTGTAGGTATCGGATTGTCTTCTGGGGGGTCATGACCCCGGGGACATCTTATATTTGCAGTCTAAGACTTCAGTGAATTACTATATTTGAATACCGGGCGAGCTAAGGAACGGATAACACAATGGGCAAGGATGTAATAGCGCGATCTAGTGTGTGCATCAAGTCGATGAAAAACTGACGCGAAAATGTAGCTGAAACAACGTGGAATTGGAATAGAATAGACTAGGACTAAGGGCAGTGAGCTGATGGTATCTGTCGGTGGTTAAAAGACGAAAGTTCTTGCTGCAGTCGCGGCATAACCGTCTATAGTATTCAGCAGAAATTACGACCAATAGTTTTCTAAATATTCAAACAGGAGCAATGGTAGGGTGTTACGGACAGAGTATACGCAGCACAGACTGGATGACTGATAGAATGACGTAGTAACGTAGCGACGACCGACTTACCATGGTACCGGATAGCGGTAACCGAGTTTCGATAGAAACTACCAACAACACCAGGGGCTAGGGAGTCAGATGGGCCACATGGCCACTACGCCACCACTACGTCACGGCACCCTTGTAAAATGCAGGCGCAAGCCTAAATTGCAAGGGGCCGGACGAGGACGTAATAACGTCTGGCGCCGAGTAGATTAGAAAACAAGCCTTACCGTCGTGGGAAGTGAGATTATCATAATCAATTGTGATAGAACAAGAAGACGGCCCCGAAATCTTCAACGGGTTATGAATAAAGCGTCTGCTAATTATCCCTCAATCTTATGACGTCAAAATTAACTCCGTGACGTCGTGTAGGATGACGTCATAATCAAATACGTCATGAAGGGTGTAGATAAGTTCGTCATGAACGTTTAATTGATAACGGACTAAGTGTTGTTGTACGAATTGTATGTCTTTAATATTTACTAAACATTTTGTCAAATATAGTCAGAGAGTTCAGGGATCGATCGACCCCAACATGGGATAAGTGTGGGCGGAGCTTGGTTAGACATACATGGTCGGGGCATAGCTAAAACTGGATACCTCCATTAGAAAGAAATGCCGCGGAAAACTTAGAAGTTGTGTACAGTTATTTCAGGACAACTCTAATAACACAGTTTTCTGTGCCGATATTGAATGTATAGGCACGGTATCGGCTCAGCATGGGCCCAGTAAGCTGCGTTATCTGGGAATGACTCCAGCTCATTCTTCACAAGTTGCAGTTAGTGCTGCCAAGTGGCATTGCATTTTGAATCTTGCCACACCCTGAGTATTCTCCAAATCTCCCCTCACTCACACACTTACTTGTCTCTTAGGCTAAAATCTGAGCTTTGTGACAATAAATTCGAAACAGCTGAAGGGGTAATTGGTACTGTGGATGTGTTTTTAGATGTGAGTGACAAAGGCTGGCTTTGAGAGGGCTTAGCAATGCTAGAGAAACGGTAGACAAGGTGGATTAAACGGTAGTGAGGATTATGGAGAAAAATGATGGTAACAATATTTTGGTACGCGCAGTCTTCCTTCGTCCAGGCCTGAAACTTTTGGGACACCAGTCATATTGTGAAAGCGCATATCGTGTGGTAAGAAACATGATGGCGAGAACTGTTCTATTGGGGGTGGGGACGGGGTTGTGTGGAGAACATCACAGGCCCATTTTGAGCTAAGATCCGCCCACTTATAGCTAAGCTCCGCCTTCTTTCTACGCATATTGGAATCGATTTGATACTTTGATACGTCCAAGAGAAAAATCAACAACCCACCTAAGCTCTTAATGGGAGGGCAGGAGCTTGAAATAGTCGATGAATACATCTATCTCGAAATTCAAATTAAGTCAAATGGCACGTTTTCAAGTTGCAAAATTCGAAACTGTAAACAGGGAACAAAAGCCATGTATGCATTAATCACGAAGATCAAAGAACACGATATCCCAATAGATCTACAAATTGTACTTTTTGAAACAATGGTAGTGCCTATTCTTTTATATGGATCAGCAATATGGGGCTTCGAAAATACTAACTTAATAGACTCACGTCAATTGAAATTCTTTAAATGTATACTGAATCAAAAGAAAAGCACACCTAATGCCATGGTGTATGGCGAACTATGAAGAATGCCACTTGACATCCAAATTCAATGTCACATCATACGATTTTGGGCCGGGTTAGTAAACGGAGGTTATGGGAAATTATCGTCAATGCTTTTCTTCACGTGTCTGGATTTTATGTCAAGGACCCAAATCCAAGTTAAATGGATGAACAAAGTGAAAGTCATTTTAGAAATAACGGGACAATCGGACATATTTTTGGCAGAAACTGTAAACACAAAACAGGTAGTGCAGCGAACAAGACAAGCTTTAGAGCATCAGTATGTAGAAAAATGGACACAACTCATAAATGATTCAACACGGCTAACGTTCTATAAAGAAATAAAAACAAAATTTGAATTCGAAAACTATTTAAAAATATTACCTTATAGAGAAGCTATAACATTTTGTCATTTTAGAACATTGAACCATCAACTCGCAATAGAATCTAAAATGTGGGTGGGTATTGACAGGGGGAACGACTTTGTAATACATGTAACGTAGTAGAAACAGAAATACATTTTCTTTTCTGCTGTGAAAGATACACAAAAGAAAGAACACAATTTATACCTGATTACTATGTAAGGCAGAACACAACAGAGAAAACTCAAGGCCTGTTTGCGATCTGTAACAAACCAATACTGAATAGGTTATGTAAATATCTGCGGCTCTCAAAGAAAAAGACAGATCCGCTTCACAACAACAACAACAACAACAACAACAACAACAACAACAACAACAACAACAACTACAACAACAACAATAACAACAACAACAACAACAACTGCAGCAACAACAACGACAACAGCAACAGCAACAGCAACAGCAACAGCAACAGCAACAGCAACAGCAACAATGACAATGACAACGACAACTACGATAACGACAACTACGATAACGACAACGACAACTACGACATTAGGAGCACCTCGGACACACACCTCTCTACTACGACCCACGCAACAACCACGGCTCCAGCACCAATATGCTACAATCATCACCACCACAACCACCACCACCACCACAACAACAGCAGCAGCAGCAACAACAACAACAACAACAACAACAACAACAACACGACAATGCAATCTACAAGAACAAAGATGTTGGCAATGACAAAGAAAAAGATGTCAAAACTAAATATTTCAAATACGCAACGGCAGCAGCTAATCATAAAATAATAATAATAATAATAATGATAATACTACTACTACTACTACTACTACTACTACTACTACTACTACTACTACTACTACTACTACTACTACTACTACTAATAATAATAATAATAATAATAATAATAACTACCGCCATAGTATAAATATCTATAATAATAATGTGTACCCCATATGCTGTGTAAATGGTAAATAAAGAAAACTGTAAACTGTAAAACTGTAAACTGTGGTAAGAAACATGATGGCGAGAACTGTTCTACTGGGGGTGGGGACGGGGTTGTGTGGAGAACATCAGAGGCCCATTTTGAGCTAAGATCCGCCCACTTATAGCTAAGCTCCGCCTTCTTTCTACGCATATTGGAATCGATTTGATACTTTGAAACCTGAATTCCCAGAATCTATATTTCAAGAAAAGTATACAGGAGCTGATAACTATTTTGAAACTAATGCGACTTGGAGCTGTTGCTATGGTAACGACAGCCTCCAGGCAAATTAATTTATTACTAATTTGCAAGTTCATCAAAGACATTAAATTCGTACACTATATTGTGATTGAGTTTTCAAATTTTTTGGTAAGGGAGCAGGGATATGCCATTTTGATTGTGACGTCGGCTAACAAGTGACATAATGAACCTTTCCAGTTTTAGCTATGCCCCGCCCATCACTAGCTAAGCTCCACTCACATCTCACTCGTGTTGGGATCGATCGATTCCTGAACCCCCTGACTATCAAATTCCAGAAAACCAATACAGTTATGCTGTTGACTGTTTTGAAACTAATTTGACTGGCCACTGTAGCTGCCTATGGCAGCAACAGCGCCCAGGCAAATTAGTTTCAAAACATTCAACAGAATGCTTATTAAATGGTAAAAAGACATACAATTCGTACAATGTGTTGGACTATTAAGCGTTAAAGATGGACTATATCAGTCATGCCATGATTAATTATGACGTAATCATACACATCACTTAGTTGGATGGATAAACTGGAAAGGTCCCTTGATTATGACGTCAGATACATGAGTGCCATGTAGGATCCGTCTCCATTTTACCATTACATTGTGCAAAATTCCACAGAGAAACCAAACGATACCGGGGTTACAGGGTACACACATACACACACGCACGTACACATATATATGCGTGCGTGCGTGTGTGTATGTGTGTACCCCGTAACCCAGGTATCGTTTGGTTTCTCTGTTGAATATATGCACATGTAGCCCTAAGCGAGGCGTGTCTATAATATTGTTGTTAAAACAAATATAGTAGCAGGTGATTTGATTTTTAAATCGTTAAATTCAATAATATGGGCAATAAATAGCATACCAACTCGCCAGTGTTCAACAGTACGAACTGAGTTTCCCCGCGCAGCATTGAAATCTTTCTTCAGGCAGCAGACATCGACAGATCTGACCCAGCATGCACCGTATTCTTATCATTTTGGTGGCCGTGATTGGCTTCACTGTGGCGCAGGAGGGGCACGTTCAAGACAAGACACGAGAAATCTGCTGTGAAATCTGCTGTGAACCAGATATTTATGAAGTGCATTATAAGGTCACGGGCTATGATGATATCAAAGAGGTAACTTATTAAAATATGTATCGCCATCTTTATTAACCATTGGACGCCTGAAGGCATCGAAATGGAAACTGTAGGTTCCATCGATGTTAAATCATAGTACGTTGTTGTTGTTGTTGTTGTTGTTGTTGTTGTTGTTGTTGTTGTTGGTTTAGTTTTATTGGCCACTCACAGTTAGATGTATTCGAGTCACGATATTCTTTGAGCTGCTTCCCCGAAGTGTTGCGTAACTAAGTCAAAACTGAAATGATAGAAATTAAGATGTTGCTAGGGGTGTATGCATTGCCTGTTGCTACCTAATGAGCTGTTTTTGGCAGCTGTAGGTGTTGTATGCCGTTAAATGGAGGGGTGGGAGGGGTGATTAATTTATTTCTCTCGGAGGTGGGATGGGTTGGTGGGCAGCCTATGAAATGTAATCTGGAAACGGAAATTAGACAGAGGATTTTGAAATAAGAAATATTAATGACGAAACTGAAAAATAATACTATTAAAATAAAACATAAGTAACTTAAAATGATGTCATGTGTATAAATAAACATAGAAACGGGAACAATTAAACTTAAAATCTAATGTTTGAAAACGAACCGTCCTGAATATGGCGTTGTTCCTGATTAACTCTCTAGTGAGAACACGGCCGAGATTACCCCACACGTGATTATGCAATCCTGATTAACTCTCTAGTGAGAACACGGACTAGATTACCCCACACGTGGTTATGCAATCCTGATTAACTCTCTAGTGAGAACACGGACTAGATTACTCCACACGTGGTTATGCAATCCTGATTAACTCTATAGTGAGAACACGGCCGAGATTACTCCACACGTGGTTATGCAATCCTGATTAACTCTCTAGTGAGAACACAGACTAGATTACTCCACACATGGTTATGCAATTCTGATTAACTCTCTAGTGAGAACACGGACTAGATTACTCCACACGTGGTTATGCAATCCTGATTAACTCTCTAGTGAGAACACGGACTAGATTACTCCACACGTGGTTATGCAATTCTGATTAACTCTCTAGTGAGAACACGGACTAGATTACTCCACACGTGGTTATGCAATTCTGATTAACTCTCTAGTGAGAACACGGACTAGATTACTCCACACGTGGTTATGCAATCCTGATTAACTCTCTAGTGAGAACACGGACTAGATTACTCCACACGTGGTTATGCAATTCTGATTAACTCTCTAGTGAGAACACGGACTAGATTACTCCACACGTGGTTATGCAATTCTGATTAACTCTCTAGTGAGAACACGGACTAGATTACTCCACACGTGGTTATGCAATTCTGATTAATTCTCTAGTGAGAACACGGACTAGATTACTCCACACGTGGTTATGCAATCCTGATTAACTCTCTAGTGAGAACACGGACTAGATTACTCCACACGTGGTTATGCAATTCTGATTAACTCTCTAGTGAGAACACGGACTAGATTACTCCACACGTGGTTATGCAATTCTGATTAACTCTCTAGTGAGAACACGGACTAGATTACTCCACACGTGGTTATGCAATCCTGATTAACTCTCTAGTGAGAACACGGACTAGATTACTCCACACGTGGTTATGCAATTCTGAGCGTATTAAAGATCATAAACGAGAATTAAATTAAAAATAAGTTTTTATCATGGTTGACAGATTTTCACAAAATATATCATTGTTACAATTTTGAATGAATCCCTGAATTTTTACACGCCAATACAATTCACGGCATGATGTCATCGTATGCATTGATAACCACTTGGATTCAGATTACGCCACAAGAGTCCCACACGTCTTTCGAGCGTAGAAGTATTTGGCGTCTAATGAAGTTACCAAACCAGATAACATCTCCGATTCAACTTCTAGTTTAAAAAACCCAATAGTGTTCCTCTTGTATCTATATGGCCATGTTTGAATGAGCTGTTGTGGCCTATAAATTATCGACAGCATATTATTCACGGGATGACGTCACTCGTGTTTCCTATTCAAATTCACAACTTCCTACAAGTGACGTAATTGATTATGACTTCATATGATTGATCAAGAGGCAGTATTCATCCATTCACCATGTTCATTCCTTAATTTTCTCATTTCCTTGATTTTGCCTTTTCGTTTGTAGTGAGAAGAAAAAAGTATTGCTACACTCGCCTTCTTCAATCCACTGTTCATGTACGCTTACTCTATGCCGTTCGATTTCATATATTTCGAAAGTTTTCAGTTTTAAATGCGGGTGACAAAAGATCTTATAAAATTGTACAGGAAATAAGTTTTCAACTTTACTTTTGTTTCCTGCATAATTGTATAAGCTCTTTTGTCACGGGCCTTTAATTTGTCTTCCCTATTTGCGAGACTTGATATTAATTTTTGTTTATCAATATTTATATTCTTAGCCTTTTGTTTGCTTCGAAAAGATTTTTATTGTATATCACCCAGCTTTTAGATGATCCCGACCAATACAAGATATTTTCATGATTCTTTTTTTTTTTTTATCAGACTATGAAATTTTGAAATCTGTAAATTATTTGTTCATATTGTAAATGAAACATTAACACATCTTTTGTCAACAGCGCATCATAGCGCCAGTTCTATCAGTAAACCCTGTGATTTGTCAAGGGTGGGTGGGGTAGGGGTGGGTGTGGTGGGTGGAGGGGGGGGGGGTGTGGTGGGTGGAGGGTGGTGGTGGTGGTGGTGGTGGTGGTGGGAACTGACGAGCAGGTGCACCTTTTGGGGGTCAAAATGACGAATTTTTTTTTGCAGAAATGAACTCGCGGTGGAAAAAACGCTTTCAAAATGCTTGCCCATCGACTTGAAATTTGGGGAACTTCTAGCTCTCATATTGACTTGATTTGGTATCAAATTTGAAGTTGATCTATCTAACAGTTTTCGAGAAAATCAGCTTTTCCGTGCCACATATCCCTATTTTAACCCTATGGGAGCAATATTGGAACAGCGTTATCACCTATAGTTTTCTTCCGATTCTCTTCAAACCTGGACAGATTCTAGAATATTGAGAGATCTAAATAGTTGCCAATGAAAATTGCAATATCTCCTTTGGTGTCAAGGCCATTCCCGAGTAAAGATTTCAAGTTTTCATGTTTGGCATAAGCTACCTGGCTTTCGTCACGTAAGTTCAAAGACCATGTTCGAAGAGACGCCTTATTTTAACTGTTTATTAGAAGAGGCCTTATAATATTTCTTCATGGCCATACTTCGCAGATTTACAGCTACTTATTATTATTATTATTATTATTATTATTATTATTATTATTATTATTATTATTATTATTATTATTGTTATTATTATTGTTATTATTAATATTATTATTTACGAACAGATAAGCGTATATAAGAGCAATGTTGTCACCCAGATTCCCGTGTCCGAGAACCAGATGCGCGTGAATATGAATCACCGTACCGAGATGACCAAAAACATCGACACGGATCAGGTAGATGCTATTCTGACCATGCCATTGTGCCCCAATAGCGTGATTAATTTCTAGCCATGCCCGCCCATTTCTAGCCAAGCTACGCCCTATTTTCCCGCGTGTTGAATCAATTTATACATTTTTAATTCTGAATTCCCAGAACCCCAAATTCAAGGTAACTATACAGATAAGCTGTTAAAAATTTTGAAAGTAATTTGACTGAGTGCTGTTACCCAGTCAAATTAATTTCAAAACATTGAAAATATTGAGGGTGGGTGGTGGTGGTGTGGAGGGGGGGGTAGGGGGCGCGGGGTGGGGTTGTGGGTGGGGGGTGGGGTGGGGTGTGTGTGGAGGGGTGAGGGTGTGTGAGGGGTGGTAGGGGTGAGGAGGTGGGAGGTGGGTGGCTCCTTACTGGCCTATATAACGTTGATATTCATTAACGGATCTAATTTTATATATGAATAATAGTATTTGTCATCGAAACCGCAGAAATTATGTCTCTTATTTAGCTGTCGTTAATGATGTGTGTCAGGTGAGTAAAACCCTGGAGTGGATGAGGGTGGAAGGGGATGTAAGGCCAGATTTATAAGTCGAACTTCTCTTGTGTCGTGCCGGCTAAATCTGCCTGAAAATTACGGAGCCCAGTATATAAAATCAACCAGTCCTCGTTAGCGCGGCGCGACAGAAAGACCAACTTATAAAACGGACATTACTCTATAAAAAACACCTTTTGGGGTATTTAATGCATATTCACCCTGTTTTTAACTGTAACGTGCATGTATTTAATTGTATCGCCTTTGTATCATTCTCAGTGTTGCAATTTTCTTTCAGGAAACTTCGTATATCACTTATACTAGTGGGAATGAAGAAGTATGCATTGTCAATACGCCTAATCCATGCGGCTATATAGGTATATCATTCATCCATATTAAACCATTTCGTGACGAAATCGGGACACAGCGGCCTCTACAGTGGTCTTGATAAATGTCCATTTGCAGGCCAAGAGCTGAGTATTTTTGAGAATTTACAACTGGAATAACTGGCTTCCTAATCGAGCCAGTCATTCCAGTTATAAATTTTCAAAAATAGTCTGCTCTTGGCCTTGCAACCGAACATACAATTAGGAAATATTTAAATTTTCTTGACCAAATCTGGATATTTCTAGCTATGCTCTACCCATTTCTAGCTATGCCCTGCCCATTTCTAGCTATGCTCTACCCATTTCTAGCCATGCTCTACCCATTTCTAGCTATGCTCTACCCATTTCTAGCTATGCTCTACCCTACCCATTTCTAGCTATGCTCTACCCATTTCTAGCTATGCTCTACCCATTACTAGCTATGCTCTACCAATTTCTAGCTATGCTCTACCCATTTCTAGCCATGCTCTACCCATTTCTAGCTATGCTCCATTTCTAGCTATGCTCTACCCATTTCTTGCTATGCTCTACCCATTTCTAGCCATGCTCTACCCATTTCTAGCTATGCTCTACCCATTTCTAGCTATGCTCTACCCATTTCTAGCTATGCTCTACCCATTTCTAGCTATGCTCTACCCATTACTAGCTATGCTCTACCCATTTCTAGCTATGCTCTACCCATTTCTAGCTATGCTCTACCCATTACTAGCTATGCTCTACCCATTTCTAGCTATGCTCTACCCATTTCTAGCTATGCTCTACCCATTTCTAGCTATGCTCTACCCATTTCTAGCTATGCTCTACCCATTTCTAGCTATGCGCTACCCATTTCTAGCTATGCTCTGCCTATTTCTAGCCATTTTGCGCCCATTTCTAGCTATGACCGCCATTTCTTGATATTCCCCACCCACTTCTAGCTATGATTTGTCCATTTCTAGCTTTGCTCCGCCCATTTGTATCTATGCTCAGCCCATTTCTAGCTATGCTTCGCCCATATCAGACTATGCCTCGCCCATTCTAGCTTTGCACCTCCCATTTCTAGCTATGTACGGCCAATTTGTAGCTATGCTCCGGTAATTTCTAGCTATGCGTCGCCATTTTCTAGCTAAGCCCTGCCCATTTCTTGCAAGGCTCCGCCCATTTCTAATTATTCCCCGCCCATTTCTAGGTATGCATCGCCCATTTCTAGATGTGCCCTGCCCATTTCTAGCCATGCTCCGCCCATTTCAAGCCATGCTCCGCCAATTTCTAGTTATGCCTC
Organism: Chaetoderma sp. LZ-2023a; assembly: GCA_034401795.1. Lineage (NCBI taxonomy): Eukaryota > Metazoa > Mollusca > Caudofoveata > Chaetodermatida > Chaetodermatidae > Chaetoderma > Chaetoderma sp. LZ-2023a. The sequence continues at coordinate 50,704,288 of CM067359.1, read as the reverse complement.
GCACATTTCTAGCTATGCTCCGCCCATTTCTAGCCATGCTCCGCCCATTTCTACCCTAAGCACCAACCATTTAAAGCTAAATCTAAGCAAATGTTTTGCGCTCGTTGAAATCGCTTTGAAACTTTAAAAACTGAGTTGGCAGAATCCCAAATTTAATGTAACTATGTTGGCAAGCTGGTGAATATTTTGAAAGTAATTTGACTAGCAGCTATGGCAGCAACAGATCCCAGTCAAATAAGTTTCAAACTATTCAACATATTGATTTTTAAATTTTAAATCCACCAAAGAATATACAACCCGTACACATTTGGACGGACATTTTGGATTTCATGACGCAACTGTTCTATTTGATTATGACGTCAGCTAACATTAAGTGGCATATTTTAATTATGACGTCCGATACTTGAGTGACGGATCGGATTTTCTAATAATCACTGTGAAGGTGTAATGACCCTGTCTGTCCGACTGTCTGTCTGTCCGTCCGTCCATCCGTCCATCGGTTGGTCGGTCGTCCCCCAGCAAAATTCGCAGTCAGCATTTCATTTATATTCTCGAGAACTATCGTAGCAGCACCCAGTAAAATTGGTTTTAAAATATTCAACCACTTTTCTGTATAGTCGTCTTGAAATTAAGACATTAATGTTTGAAAGGTTAAAGAATTAAAAAATAATCACACACATTCGTGTCTCGCGAGATCTCCTTCTATACGAGATCGAGAAAAGTATATAGGTCTACAACGTTGTTGTTTTGTAGGTGGAGAGTTCGCCAAGGATGAGACGGCTGAAGCTACGATTACCCTTAGAGAAGGAGACTCAGCAACGAGCGTGGACGTCGTGACGTATACCTATACAACGGTTTGGGGTGAAGCCACGAAAATTGTGCTCACCAAGCCCGATGATAATAACAAATGCGTTGTTATGAAGATGGAATCAGGTATGTCTTACCAATATGTAGTTACAAATATCCTTCACGGATTAATCAAGGTAGGCGTATGCATTCATCCGTTCTCTCGTCTAGTTTTGCAGTAATCCGAGTTCTCTGACTCCGCCCTATGCCGTTTCTGATTTGCATGAGTCAGAGAACACGGACTAGTTTAGCAGGGTAGCCTACTCGGAAGTTAAGAAAAAATTAATTGCGTTTGTGGGTGAGGGAAAGGGGCACATAGGAAACAACCGTAATACAAGATTGCAAACCCTCGCCCTCCAGTTTTTGTCACATAAGAAGATTTCGGAATATTGGAATCCTCGTGTATGGACACACCGTTCCATGTGTTAACATTTGAGCCAAACCGAACCAGTATGCCTAGTTTCCTAGAGATCCACAGATACAGAATTTGATCCGATCCGGATCCGAGTTCTTGAATCTAGATCAGGGCCAACTTCCGGATATCCTTTTGCGTGGCAAGTTCCTTCGTTGTGTTAAAACTTGCTTATCGGATCAGTAGTTTTTAGACAACGGTCCGGGCACACACACTGACAGACATACAGACAGACAGGCCAGATCGCTATACCATTTTCCCCTTACGGGGCGAGGGTAATAAAATTAATTGCACATTTTTTAACGTATGCGGATTCAGCGGGCTCTGTTTGCGGGACGCGGATTGCGAGTAAATGGAAAACAGGCTATATCCATGAATGTTTAAATAGTAGGCATGTTGTCTGACAATAACGCCTGTTTAAGCCTGTTTGGTGCTCAGGGATAAATAGTTGTGCCCCCCCCCCCATCCCCCCTATCGCGTGGATCAAGGTGGGAATGGATACCATCAGCACCACCACCACCACCACTACCACCACCATCAGCACCACCACCGGCAGCACCACCGGCTGCACGATCAGCACCACCGCCACCACCACCAGCACCACAACAACAACTACTGCTACTACTACTACTACTACTACTACTACTACTACTACTACTACTACTACTACTACTACTATTACTACTACTACTACTACTACTACTACTACTACTACTACTACTACTACTGCTGCTCCTGCTGCTGCTGCTGCTGCTGCTGCTACTACTACTACTGCTGCTACTACTACTACTACTACTACTACTACTACTACTACTACTACTACTACTACTACTACTACTACTACTTCTGCTGGTCCTGACTATCTGCCTGCCTGCCTGCATACCTGTCTGCCTGTCTTCCAGGATGCCTGTCTGCCTACCTGCCATAAAAAGCTGCCTCATCGCAGTTTTTAGAGCGTATATAATGTACTATTGATACATAATAATAGCATGGTGTTCATTACAGCAAATGGTTTCTCAAAAGTCGCTACTGCATATTCGACAAGTATCTCAGACATGAGTGTCTTTACAACGCCTGAGAGTTGCAATGAGGTAAAGTAATGGATTTGTCCGCCAGTCGTCCGTCGTATGTTGTCTGTTAACAATACTGACATGGTTTTCCTACCATGTTTGTGAAAATCATATTAACACTTTCAGGGAAAAACTGGGTTATGACCATTATCTATATGGGTGATTTTGAGAAATCGTGAAAAATTATAAATATTTGTTAATTGTTTATATATCTTCACGGAACCTGGTGAAAGGACATATTTACGTATAGAGTACCACCCATATCGAAAGTAGATATGCCTGGCATTAGCCCTGGATAATATATGTCAAAGGTCAATTTTCACATTATAAACCATAATTCATTCAGTTGTCTTCAATACGAATACTTCTCAGTATCTTTTACCACTTTGTGTAGAACGAAAGAAATGAATTTGATGTGAGGAGAATCAGATATCTCTCTGTAATTTTGATCGCTTTATTCAAAACCCCGGCAATTCATCCAGTGGATCGTTATAAAAATGGATTGATCCATTCTGTCACTCAAGTATAAGACGTCATAATAAATTACGTCACATGTAGGCTGATGCCACAATCAAAGTGTCAAAAGTACGAATTGTATATCTTTACTATTTAATCAACATTCTATTGACTATTTTAGAATTAATTTGACTTGGCGCTCTTACTGCCATATGCAGAAACAACACAAAGTCAAATTAGTTTTAAAATATGCAACATCCCACCTGTATGATTTCCTGGTAATTAGATTCAGGGAGTGCAGGGATCGACGGATCCCTATACGGGCAAAGCGTGGTTGGAGCTTAGATAGAAATGGGCGGGGCATACCTAAAACTGGACCTCATTTATTGTAATACTAACTTAATTCTGTTAATGACATACAGGAAGCAGATGGCAGCACAAGATAGAGGAGATCAAGATAACGAATGATGAGAGTCTTGCTGTATTGAACTACGAATGGACGATATCAAGCCATTATTCCTTCATCATGTAACAAGACAATGAAATAGCCTACATACCATATGAAATAAAGAGCATTTAAAAGCAGACACGTATTAGTGCAGTTGATCTCACCTATAGTCTAGACTCCTTTCGCCCAGACCGTGGTTGTGTACCGCATACGGCCATTGGAAGGATCCGATCTGCCACTCAAGTATCTGACGTCATAATCAAATGCGTGATTTGTTAGCTGACATCAAATTAAAATGACGTAATACCGTCACGAAAGTGGCAAAATGCCTTGATTGTATGTCTTATATGAATTTACATCTTAATAGAGATTCTACTTAATATTTCGAAACAAATTTGACTGGGAACTGTTGTTTTGCCTCCTTGAGCAGTAATATCCATCCGGTAAAATGAGTGTTAAACTGGTATAAGCTAGCTTACCTGCATAGTTATCTTGAAATTGAGATTCTGGGCCCGCGTGGTTCAAAGTGTTTAAATATATTCAAACACGTAAAAAGTAAAAGGTGGGCACCACCACCCCCACCCCCGCGTAAAAAGTCGGTGGAGCATAGCTAGATTATGGGCGAGGCATAAGTAGCGATGGATCCTCTAATTTACACATTGCCACCACGTGAGTGAACTTCAAGAAGTGGCCGCATAACCACATTATGTGGCCTCTTAAGCTTACGCAAAGGTGTTACTATTTGGATATAGCTTCGTTGATATATAAAGATCATACATTTTAGGAAATCGCCTCCATATGAACAAGCTCTACCTAATGTATAAACGCCATACCAGGCAAGAGAATAGAGTCACCTACAAAGTACCAAGCTCATCAACGACTCTGACACTCAAATGTCATACAAAAAGGCCCGTCTGGGAGCAGATAGCTAACATCGACGTCAGCTCCGATCCAAACGAAGTCCTAACCAAAATACTGAAATCTATAGAATCATCAGCTACTAGCACCATAGGTGTTCTAAAGAACAAAATAACTAGGTATACTGACGACCCTCTCGTAGTAAAACTGTCAGCAGAACAGAAAGCGTTGCGACTGCGCATCTATCAAAGTGGCCAAAGTGAAGATCGCACCAAACTACGCCAGGGACACAATAACATTCTGCGCCACATTAGCGAACGCCACATTAGCGAATGCTTACAAGATCTTGCTATCCAACAAGCAGACTCTCTAGCAGAGGAAATCACTGCCACGGATAACTGCCACACTATGTTTCGGGCAATCCGATCGTGTTGCGTTTGCGGGCCGAGAGGAGACCAGTTACAGACATTTTAACTGTGAAATGACTTGCTAGATATCCTAACTAGTCATTCCATTCCAGCAGACACTCTCCATAACAGAATCGAAATATGTATGTACAAATCTGAGTGTAAAAAAGAGTAAATATAAGCGGAATATGTTACAGTGTAAAATAATCTTAACGAAACCGTATCACAAATTTACTAGCCGTTATTTGTTATACATTATGCATCACCTTAGATGTTTCGTCATAGTGCGTGCGGGTGTGCGGGCGGCTTGCGTGCAGTGGTGCATGCGTGCGTATGGTCAGGTGTACATGTGTGAGTCCGGTTAGGTGTGCGTGTGTGTGTACGTACAGGTTTGCGGGCGTGGATGCTTGTGGGCGTGTGTGCGGGCCTGCTTTCGTGCGTACAGACAGGTGTGCGTATGTGTGTATGGTAAGGTGTTCGAGCGTGTGTACGCTGGGCATGCAGGCGTGCGTGTGAGCTTGCGGGCATACATATTGTAGATATCGGATTGTCTGGTGGGGAGTCATGACCCTGTCGACATCTTATATTTATGAGTAAGACCTTAATGAAATTCATCTTTGAAATTACCAGGTGAGCTAATGAACGGGGTAGCACGATAGGCATCATCATAGTATATACGCAGTAGGACGCTGCACTGGGTGACATCGGCCAGTGCTGATGAATCAGTGCTTCGCAGAAATGGATGCAAAACTGGTTTGATTCTGTAACTATATGTAGTCAGAATTGAGTAGGAATTGAATAAGATGAGAAAGGACCACCGGTTGTGGGTTGATGATATCTGTCAATAGTTGAGGAAGAAAGTTGGTGATGTGGGATCGGCACACACTTTCAGGATATTCAGCAGCTGTTTCGGCCAGTGGTTTAGTAAATAATCAAGCAATGAGAATCGTAGGAATCGATAGGTTTGGACGTGACGGACTGAATGATGGTTAACATTTAGGGATGACAGTCAGCATGTCGACTCCCTATAGAAAGCACAACAACACCAGCTGGTGATGAGCTCATGTAGCTCACGTGCTATTAACCTTCCTATCCTACAGGCAGATGCCTAGTAGGCAAGGGACAGGACAGAGACATTGTAGCGTCCTGTAGGAATAAGTAAAGCAATCTAAATTTATCTAAATTTCTATATCAACTATATGTCCCTCAAAAGGAGACATGCAACAACAACACATTCGGTGATGTTGTTGGTTAGCTGACAGAGCGCATCAAAGCAGAACCAGCCCAAACCGGTTGGACCATGTTCAGGGTTCCCTTTTCGGAAGGAATAATCAGAGTATGATTGGTCGGGATGACGTCACAATCAATGAGCATCCGACCCGAATCTGGGAAAGAGAAGACAAACGAACATGGGCGGGAAATTCAAAGGAGTATATATGGTGCACTTTGATAATGGTCGAGGTCCGCCGTTGGCATCGAAGAGCTATCTCTGAATATATTGGAGTAGGAGATAGCTAGTTAGGTTGATAGAGTATAGCAGACCCGTTGTGAAGAGGAGTAATACGAATCAGTAGCAAATAGGAAACAGCCAAGTTAAGTAAAGTAGTATAAAATAGTCAAACTCGTATAAGCACTTATCTTTTACTCGTGGCAGCAAAAGCCACCATTAGTTATAGTCTACAGTAGATTTAATAAAATTATCACCTTGATAACCTCAAGGCAAGAGTTTGAGTTGTGATATTAATTCTGGAGACTACGGAAGATCACCGTAGCTTACCTGCAAGTTCTGGTAGTCAGTCAGATCAGGCCCGGATATCAAATACAAGTATCGTTAAGTTCAGCTATAAACGAGGCGAGCTGATATCTATTTCTTTCGTTCTCGGTAAGGTGGGTTGTCGCAGCAACCTTACATACAAATATTACCCAAAACGGAAGAGACTTCATAGTCAAGTATACCTCATAAGAACGTATATGTAGCATAGAAACAGGAGACACATCAAAAATCGTCAGTGGCTTCAACTGCCAGGATACAGAATAAAAACTAACAGTGAGTACGTAAAAGTATATGACCCAAGAACACGGGGGGGGGGGGGGCCGACCCACGACCGTAGTGGTTAAAGACGTGGCTGACAGGGCAGTGGTATTCCTAGAAGTTGCACAGCGGTCAGAAGGCTGTCAGGTGACACAGCATCGAGAGTACGGCCATAATTCTTTGTGCAAGATAACGACTGCTATCAGTTGCCCCGAGCATCCACGGGTAGCGAGAGTGGTCATCAGTATACACTATAATTAGCGACGAGAATGGCAATGGGAAGAGGAACCAACGACCCGACGCTACCGCCGATCGATAGGCCCCCGGCGGTAGAGCTTAGGCCCGAGACCATAGCCGCCATGCAGGCGATGGGGACAGCCATGGCGGGGGCAATCGTTGAAAGCAGTGACCGACGGGAAACTGCCAGGGTATACCGCCGGGAGATAAGGGATACGGTATACCGGATACAGCCTTGTGACGGAGTCATGCCGGAAGAGGTACGTACTTTCTTGGATGAAACCAGGAGAGTATGCGTGGCTAATGAAGGGCGGCTAGAGGAAATCCCCGCCTATGTTGTAACCAGGGCGGCTCGAGGGCAGTTGGCGAGAGCAATTGACGGTTTCATGGTCGGCAAGGTACGAGAGGAGGTGTCGTACGATGATTTCCGAGATTATATCACCATGAACTTTGTGTCCACAAATGAGGACGAGAGGATCAAGTATGATCTGGAAGGAGTGAGGCAGAGAAGAAACGAGACGGTGATTGCTTTCAACCAGCGCTATAAGGAAGCTAGCAGTCGGGCGTACCATAACGAAAACAACGATAATCGCCATACTGTTCTTGGCATTTACTTGCGGGCTTTGAGCGACAGAGGGTTGAGCAAGCACATCATCCGTAAGAAAGCAACCACTCTGACCAGAGCCATAGAAATAGCCGAGGAGGAAGAGACATGCAATGATCTGTTGCGGGCTATGCAAATAGAGGATCGATGTGAAGAGAGGATGGAGGTGAATGTGTTGGAAGCGGAGGAAGAAAGGGAGATATGGATGGTGGTAAAGCAGTTGAAAAGGCAGATTGTAGCACAGTCAAAAATGATAGAACAACTGAGCGGGCTGGTTAGGGATCTCCAGATGACTGAAGAAGCACCAAAACCAGCACCTCAGAGAACGCAGGCTGTAAAGAAGGGGGCAAAACTGCCACCGAAAGGACATAGTCTGGTCCCGAGAACAGCGTCTCCGCGGGATCTAAAGCACATCACGTGCTATGCTTGTGGGAAGACGGGACATTACAAGAGCGAATGTCCACAGGCAATCCAACCATCACGTAATGCACCCCGAAAAGCCGCGGTGCGACCTCGACCACCGAGACTGCCTATGACCTGTTTTAGTTGTGGGCGAGAAGGTCACATGGCCCAGGATTACGGGAACAAGACGTACAACATGTTCGGCAATACCAAGGAGACGCCTACAGTCGTAAGATGTTTTGGGTGTGGTCAAGATGACCATTTCGTGAGGGATTGTCCGCACGGAATGCGAGACCAGCGTAGACACCAGCCATCAGTCAGGGCAACCAGACAGCCAGAGCGACAGATAGTTCGCAGACCGCCAAAACGTGACTGTAACGACGATATGGACATCGACGAAGTAAACGATCATCGCCAGGTGGAACAACACATCACCCCTAGAGAGTGTTCTCGAAATATGCGCAAAGTATTAGGTAATAGGATGCGGGAAGATAACGAGTACGAGGATAGGGAGGGTTTTGTGTTGACCAGTGCGGGTACTGATGCATATGGCCGTTATGGAGGAGGAGATGCATCGAACCATCGGGACAGTTACGCGGAAGCGGTTAGTGGGCGAAGGAGTCTGTTAAACTAAGACAGAGAAAACCGTTGGTGAAAGCACTGACCGAGCGGTTTTTAATCCGTCTACAAGTGGATTCCAATGGTCCAACGGATCAGGGTGAGTACCTGCATGCCTCAGTCGATACTTGTGCTAGCACATCCTTGATTCGTAAGGATATATGGCGTGGCATGTTAAATGCTAGGCCATTGAAAAGAGCAAAGACGCTCTTAGCTGTAAATGGTTCCCCAATAGAGCTTTTGGGGGAAACCCAGGTAAAATTCAAGAATGCCCGGCCTATTCCAAGTACGGTGGTAGCAAGAATGAGGCATAAATGTTTGCTTGGAGTGGATGCTTTGCACTTGGGAAATACAAAGATTGACTATCGGGCCAAAGTTGTAGTATGGTTTGGCCAGATATATCCCTTTAGGTATCCCTATAGGGAACAAACGAGATATGTTTATGAGAGTTGTAAAGAAACGACCGGATATAAAGATATCGACAAAGTCATGGTGGACTTTGCGGATATCTTTGATACGGCTCGTCCAGGCACTTTAGGATTGGTCCCCAAAGTTAGGTGTACGGTACCAACAGGAGATGCATATCCTATAAGGCAGAAAGCCTACCATCTACTGCTAGCTAAGCAGTATGTGGTCAAGAATCAAGTGGCCGAGATGCTAGCAGCGGGCATCATAAGACCATCGTCATCACCTTGGGCGTCACCCATTACTTTGGTCCCTAAGAAGGACGGGGACACTAGGTTTTGTGTAGACTACAGAAAATTGAATGCCGTATGTCGTAAGGATAGTTATCCTCTACCGAATATATTGGACATATTTGACTCCATGGGCAGCGCAACGATATTTTCTACTATGGACTTGAAGTCTGGCTATTGACAGATACCAATGGACAGCCAAGACATAGAGAAAACAGCGTTCGTCTGCAGTGACGGTTTGTTTGAATGGATTCGGATGCCGTTCGGTTTTGCGAACTCAGGTGCCGTATTTCAGAGGGCAATGAATGATATTTTCCGAGAATTCGTGGGAAAATATTTGCATGTTTTCGTCGACGATATAGTCGTATATTCGAGAAATCCGATGGAACATGCACAGCATTTGCGTAAGGTCATGCGCAAGATTAGGGATTATAATTTACAAGTTAAGAAGAAGAAATGTGACTTCGCCGGTAAGTCGGTGGACTTGTTAGGATATCGCATTTCCACACAAGGAGTAGCTCCTCAGGCCCAGAAGGGCAAGGTCGTTAGGGAAATGTCACCACCACGCGATGTGGGCGAGGTGAGAAGTTTCCTGGGAGCTACAGGTTACTACCGATCCTGTGTGCAAGGCTACGCCGAAATTGCTAAGCCTTTAATAGAACTCACTAAGAAGTATAAACGTTTTGAATGGGGTGAGGATGAACAGCAAGCGTTCAAGAAATTACAGAACTTGCTGTGTAGTGAGACGGTTCTCACCTATCCGAATTTAAATGCCCCCTATAAATTATATACTGATGCTTCGAGCTATGCGATCGGTGCTATATTGGTACAAGTTGATGATAAGGGTATAGAGCGGGTGATCCAGTATGTGAGCTCTACTCTTAAAGACAATCAGCTGAATTGGCCTGTAATAGAGAAGGAAGCATACGCAGTGATCTATGCATTAAAGAAGCTTAGACCATATCTATTTGGCACTCAGTTTACCGTATATACTGACCACAAACCCCTAAAGAGTTTGTTTGTGGGAGAAGTTAAGAACACGAAAGTGCAGCGCTGGGCAGTACTGATTGCTGAGTACGGATGTAAGATAGAATACATCCAAGGCTCGAAGAATATTCGAGCGGACATGTTGTCCAGGTTGCATGTCCAGTGGAGGTCGCCACCCTAGACACAGGCAATTTTGTCATACCGGATGTGGATGAGGGGGTGCTACCGCACGTCCCTCTAGAGGTATTTGACGTTCCCTACGATGAGTTGTGTACCGAACAAACCAAGGAATACCCGGAGTTGTTTAAGAACACCCCGGAGGAGTACATGGTTAAGAATGGTATTCTGTATTCTTTAGTTACGCCATCAGCGTTGGACGCTGAGTACCCCAGAATTGTCTTACCTACCCTGTTCCATGAGAAAGTGCTCCGGAAGGCTCATGAAAGAGCTGGTCACCAAGGTCTGAAGAAGACCATCGGTATGGTAAGAGATTCGTTTGTATGGACGTCTTTGAGAAAAGACGTGGTGAGTATGCTTGATACGTGTACTACGTGCCAGGTCAACCGACCCGTCACTACATGCCCTAGGTACAGTGAGATGCCCATGGCCAATTATCCGAGTCAGATAATCGGTATGGATTTGATAGGTCCACTGTTGGAATCAAGCAAAGGTAATGTGTATATCATGATGGTAATAGATCACTGTTCTGCATGGGCAGAGGCATATCCGATTGCTGCCAAGACATCTCAGAATGTTGAAGACAAGTTTTTCAATGCGTATGTCGCACGTCATGGTGTCCCTGAAATCGTAATAACGGATCAGGGTAGAGAGTTTTGTTCGAATTCTCTGGAAGAACTGTTTAAGGAACATGGTATCGATCATAGGTGATCGAGTCCATACCACCCCAAAACAAATGGACGTACCGAGAGGTTCAACCGAACTCTTAAGGAGTTAATCCAGAAAGGGGTGAACAACGAGTCTCGTGCATGGGAGGACGAACTGGGCGCGGCGTTGACAGCATACCGCAGCACTCGTCACTCCACGACGGGGTATACGCCATTTTATTTGGCGTATGGTTGTCGTGCAAGACTGCCATTGACCATTCCACTAGATGCCACGCAGGATCTTGATGAAAGACTTACCTGTCTTAATAACGCCTTGCTGTGCGCTCGTGGAGAAACGGCTAAGTCTCGAGAAGTTCACCGAGAACAAATTAATAAGCGTGCAAACGCTGGTGAGTACAAGGTTGGCGCTTCGGTGGTCGTGAAAGCTGACGAGAGGATGAAGTTGACCTCTCGCAGTGACCTCGAATACGAGATTTTTAAGATCAATGGGCCTGTGGCTCATGTCCGCCATCAAAGGTCTGGGAAGGTACGCATACTTAATATATCTAAGTTATGTGTAGTCGACTCAGAGATGTGTTGGGACAAGGTGCGGCCACGCCCTGTTCGTAACCCTGCTAAAGGTACGAAGGCCAGCCATCACCCCAGGATAAGTGTACCCGTGTCTGAACCGTTGCCAGGGAAAGACTCCGCTGAGCCACTCATGAATAGGGCTCGTCGGAAGCGACCAGCTTCTGGTGAGGAGCCAAGGGTGTGCAAGGTGGGTAAGAGGGTTGACAACAACATCAGTCAGCCCGGTGCGAATGGGACTCGAAACCATGAGTCACTGAGTGAAACAATCGGAACTCCGCGTACAATTGTGATGGACACCTCGGAGGATGTACCCGAGCCTGCCCATGAGCCAATGGATACGCTTCCATCGCAACCATACTTTCTACGCAAGCGCAGTCACATGCCTGATGTCGACTCAGACAACAAGCAACCCAGGATTGGTGCGTTTGGCCACGCCCTATACGAGGACTTCGTCAGCCGTATAGAGGCGGTTATAAGGCAACGCAGCCGGAGATAAGCCTGAATCTTTAACAACCACTGTACTAGTAGTATCGCATTAGTCTAGCCATCATGTATATTTTATGATTAGGTGTGGTAGTAGCTCTAGTGAGTTTAGTAAATGGACTGTGTAAAAAGTCTAGTGTACATAGATTACCGAACAGGGTAATGATAACTAACCCTGAGGATATATCTGTTATCTGGGCTGAATGGACCGTAGTGGTGTCTATTGACCACCCTTATTTGCCTGCCAAATTTCTTGAACGGTTAGTGCGATTTCGTGTTCTTATTGCGGACATCGGTCAAAAGACTTCGTTGAGCAATCAAGACATTTTCGGTTTGCAACATCGTGTTAACAATATTAAGAAGATCGCGGTTAGGACACAACAAACTATGGTGAGTAGGGACAGTATATGACGCAAACGTGGCTTATTTGACTTTGTCGGGGACATAGCCTCGTCTCTATTTGGTACCGCTACCTCTGGTGATATAGAGGCAATTAAAGTGGTAGTCAAAGTTGCTTTGAGGGACATGAATCGTTTGGTACATTTCTCCAACAAACTAGCATCCCACGTGAAACTGGCATTCGTAGGGATCAATACCAACGTTGACCGTATCAACGAAGTTACCGCTGGCCTAGTGGAATTGACTAGAAATGTGAGCGATATGTTTAAGGTGCACGCCGCCCGACAAGCCGACTTATACGCATTAGTGTGACTTGGACACATTATTGACTCTGCCGAAAGTGTGGTGTATTGCTACCAGAAGGCAGCAGCACAGTTTCATAGACAAACTGCATCCCTAGAGTTAGGTAGACTAACGGAAGAATTATTCAGTCTTGCTGACCTCACTTCCGTGGCCAAACAAGTTAGTGTGGGAAATCGACTGATACGTCCATATCAGTGGTACTACCGCAACGTGGTCGTGTATTCGTTGTGGAAAGACGACTCATGACTCCATTACGTAGCGACGTTACCGCTAATTGACGGGGGCAAACATATCGAATACGGGTTGCATTCGTGGCCGGAACCGCTAAATGCAAGGGGATACTACATGCAGGTACTGATCGTGCGGACCAGCATCGGTCTCGACACCAAGACTGGATGGTACTTCATGCCATCCGAATGTTGCGGGGAGGAGCCCCGAGTGTGTCATGGTCCACTATGGGTCGACAAGACCCACGTTCCATGCATTGTAAGCCTGTTAACCAATACCACTGCCAGTGCTTGTAATATTTAGCTCTCCGAATCGAATGAAACATCTAGCAAACTGTTTGCCAATAAGAAAATAGGCGTAGTGTTGCAAACGTTCGGTGAGACTATGGAAATTCACTGTGATGGGCGACTGACTGACCGATGCGATGTGGAAAGTGGTGTGTATGCGTTGATGTCTGGAAAGTGTGTTTATAGTGGCAGGGGTTGGCAATTCGAGCCTGTGGCGTCTTACAGTCGGATGTACACTCGGATTAGCCTGGCCATTGAGATGCCCCACTTGGATGTGACCGGCATCCTTAATCAGTCCATGATCGTTGATTATTTAAAAGTACAACCCTGGAACCATTTACAGAAGTCTAAGTACGTGCCGCTAGCACCATTGTCCGCAATCGACCCAGTGATGGTTGATGGCATCGGGGTATGCTCTTTTGTGTCCTATTCGACGGGCTCCTTCATGATTGTGCTCGTTGTTGTGATTATTCTATATTAATGTGGAGTATTATCGCGCATGTTGGACTGGCTAAAATGCAAGCCACGTGCGGCCTATAGTAGTGATACTCATACCGCCATTCATATTAGTGCACCGACGATTCAGGCCCAGAAGCCCCGGAAAACTGCAGCACTACCGGAGCCGCTGAGGTTGGCAACCGGGTCGTCGCCTAATGCTAATGCGAGGACTGGGATCGACCCGACGGCTGCCGACTGGGTTGAGACGGAACTCTATGACGACGTGGAGGATCCTAACGAGTGTGTGGCTCAATTGGGTATATCCATGTGACGTTTTGGTACTAACTTCATTTGCTGTGTATGGAACATTAATTAGGGATGAACTATTTGTTGTCGTAGGAACTGTTATATGACCTGTAATGAATTTGCTCTGTAGGATTAGGATTACTATTGTATGAAAGCGTAGCGTTTAGTTTATTGCACCTTGAGTGTCAAGGATATTAATGATGCTATTAATGTGTTTCCGGGGATGGTCATTTGCGCATGATATTCCGTTACCCGGACATGTATGTTTGTATTGTTTTATACCCTGGTACAGTCATTTGCGCATGATATTCTGTGCCAGGGCGTAGGTACATTTATCTGTGTTGTGAGGATTTTGCACTGTCGGGTTTAGGTTATAGGTATCGTTGATATGGCATTGCCCTAGAGTTGTGAATGCCGTTACGATGATTTCCGTATTTATTTTGATTGTTTACTATTGTATAAGTTGTCTCGATTGTGTGTGTTTTCCGTTTAGAGAGCCGCTGGTATAGTGTGGTTTTGTTGTTGATGTTTCACAACGATTTAATTAACACTCTCTTAAGGCCTTGAGAGACGGTTAATTAACTTTGGTTGGAGGGCGTGTGTAGATATCGGATTGTCTGGCGGGGAGTCATGACCCTGTCGACATCTTATATTTATGAGTAAGACCTTAATGAAATTCATCTTTGAAATTACCAGGTGAGCTAATGAACGGGGTAGCACGATAGGCATCATCATAGTATATACGCAGTAGGACACTGCGCTGGGTGACATCGGCCAGTGCTGATGAATCAGTGTTTCGCAGAAATGGATGCAAAACTGGTTTGATCCTGTAACTATATGTAGTCAGAATTGAGTAGGAATTGAATAAGATGAGAAAGGACCACCGGTTGTGGGTTGATGATATCTGTCAATAGTTGAGGAAGAAAGTTGGTGATGTGGGATCGGCACACACTTTCAGGATATTCAGCAGCTGTTTCGGCCAGTGGTTTAGTAAATAATCAAGCAATGAGAATCGTAGGAATCGGTAGGTTTGGACGTGACGGACTGAATGATGGTTAACATTTAGGGATGACAGTCAGCATGTCGACTCCCTATAGAAAGCACAACAACACCAGCTGGTGATGAGCTCATGTAGCTCACATGCTATTAACCTTCCTATCCTACAGGCAGATGCCTAGTAGGCAAGGGACAGGACAGAGACATTGTAGCGTCCTGTAGGAATAAGTAAAACAATCTAAATTTATCTAAATTTGTATATCAACTATATGTCCCTCAAAAGGAGAGATGCAACAACAACACATTCGGTGATGTTGTTGGTTAGCTGACAGAGCGCATCAAAGCAGAACCAGCCCAAACCGGTTGGACCATGTTCAGGGTTCCCTTTTTGGAAGGAATAATCAGAGTATGATTGGTCGGGATGACGTCACAATCAATGAGCATCCGACCCGAATCTGGGAAAGAGAAGACAAACGAACATGGGCGGGAAACTCAAAGGAGTATATATGGGGCACTTTGATAATGGTCGAGGTCCGTCGTTGGCATCGAAAAGCTATCTCTGAATATATTGGAGTAGGCGATAGCTAGTTAGGTTGATAGAGTATAGCAGACCCGTTGTGAAGAGGAGTAATACGAATCAGTAGCAAATAGGAAACAGCCAAGTTAAGTAAAGTAGTATAAAATAGTCTAACTCGTATAAGTACTTATCTTTTACTCGTGGCAGCAAAAGCCACCATTAGTTATAGTGTACAGTAGATTTAATAAAATTATCACCTTGATAACCTCAAGGCAAGAGTTTGAGTTGTGATATTAATTCTGGAGACTACGGAAGATCACCGTAGTTTACCTGCAAGTTCTGGTAGTCAGTCAGATCAGGCCCGGATATCAAATACAAGTATCGATAAGTTCAGCTATAAAGGAGGCGAGCTGGTATCTATTTCTTTCGTTCTCGGTAAGGTGGGTTGTCGCAGCAACATTACATACAAATCTTACCCAAAACGGAAGAGACTTCATAGTCAAGTATACCTCATAAGAACGTATACGTAGCATAGAAACAGGAGACACATAAAAAATCTTCAATATGAGCGTGCAGGAGAGCAAAGCGTTTAATGTTTGGAATAGACCCGAACTGGTCCATTTTAGCTATGCCTCGCCCATCTCTAGCTAAGCTCCACCCACACCTCGATCGTGTTGGACTCGATCGATCTCTGAACTCCCTGACTAGCAATTTCCAGAAAACTATAAGTGTAAGTTGTTGAATATTTTGAAAAATAATTTGACTGGGCGATGTTACTGCTTTTTTTTTTTAAACGTATTTTATTGCATATATTACAATGGGATTGGGCACAAGTTGTTCGAAACTTAAAAACGCCCTCTCCCTACAGGATAAAATCTATAGTTGGCAAACTTAAACATATACACAAAATAACAAAGTAAACGTATAAACAGATTAAATATTATAATACATGTACATCATATTGAGTATTTTATAAAATCAAGAGAAAGCGAGAGAGAGAGAGAGAGAGAGAGAGAGAGAGAGAGAGAGAGAGAGAGACACAGAGAGAGAGAGAGAGAGAGAGACACACAGAGAGAGAGAGAGAGAGAGAGAGAGAGAGAGAGAGAGAGAGAGAGAGACAGAGAGAGAGAGAGAGAGAGACACAGAGAGAGAGAGAGAGAGAGAGAGAGAGAGAGAGAGCGAGCGAGAGAAAGAGAGAGAGAGAGAGAGAGAGAGAGAGAGAGAGAGAGAGAGAGAAGTATAGTGAAGCGAGATCCAGAGAGGATAGTGAGGCCAATAATTTTGCCAAACAGTAATATTTTCATGATGACCACCATAACAAAACGCCCAAGGGCCAGTGTTGATCACCTGGATCATTTGCACCGGGAAATATGGAAATTTGGGTTGAACACCATCAGGTCGTTTAAGAGGAGTATCATTGGTATTTATTTATGGGCTATCCACCATAGGACCTTTCTACCAAAAATTGGTTGAAAACCGCCGAGGCGCTTAGGAGGAGTAGTTACTGCTTATTGCGGCAACAACGTCCAGTCAATTTAGTTTCAAAATATTCTACATAATGTTTATTAAGTTGTAAAGATATACAATTCGTACAACTTGACAGTCTATTGAGTGGATAATGTTACTGCTTATGGCGGCAACGCCCAGTCAATTTACTTTCACAGCATTTTGCATAGACATACGATTCGTACAACTTGACGGTCTAATAGATCTTTCCATTTTTTAGCTATGTCCCACCCAGCTCTAGCTAAGCTCCACCCAGACATGGTGCGTGTTGGGATCGATCGATCTCTAAGCGCCCTGACTATCAATTTCTAGAAAGCTATACATTTAAGCTATTGAATATTTTAAAACTAATTTGACTCGTGGACCATCGATGTTGGTTTAAATAGATTTTATTTTTGTTCTAATGGAAGTACGATAAGATATGCGTCTTTAAACGGTGTCTCCCATATGCATAAACATATAATACGTTGAAAACCGAACTAATCATCACCTCTTAGAAGTTAGACCAAAATTCGAAGTTCGTTGTTCGAAATTCGAGGGGAGCAGTTATTATTTCAAAAAATACATATTTTTTGTGCTAGTGAACCTAAATTCACAGCTTATTAGACAAGATAGTCTTCTTCATTAACGCAAGGCATAAAAGCGGGCAGCTCCGTGAGCTATTTTGTTAATGAGCACTGAATTTAAGTCGAATATGCTTCAGAAACTGACACTGAGTCTAAGGAAATTTTTTGACCAAATTCACACAATATGTCATATGTCACGTCCGCTACACAATGCATCCACTTTTGTAGGAATCTAACACCAGTGGGCGCTGTAAACGAATTTCAGTCTGAATATGGTTCGGGCCACTGTTGCTCCGTATACAATCATATTTGAACCAAATTCGCAGAAAATAACATATGCCATGTCTCCTACACGTTAGGATCACAGTTGTACGAATGTTACCCAAAGGGACTGTGTAATCGAGTTTGAAAGTAAATTCTCCAGATCTCTGTGCTCTTTTATTTCAATGAGTAATGAATTTCAACCGAATATGCTTCATGTCACTGCCACTGAGTTTACAAAGATATTTGAACCAAATTCGCAGTATATATTATATACCAGGTCCGCTAGACAATGGAATCAGTTTTTTAGAGACCTGGCTCAAGGGGGCGGCGCAATAGAACTTTACAAACAAAGTCACCAGATCCATGAGCGTTTTCTATGAGCAACAAAATCAAACCGAATATGAGTCAGGCCACTGTTGTTGCGTGTACAAACATATTGGAATCAAATTCACAGAAAATACCATATCCTGCATCCCCTACCAAATGGCCCAGTGTTTGTAAGAACCTTTCACCAGGTGGCGCCATAATAGGAAATTATAAGAAAAAGTCACCTGATTCATGAGCAGTTTTTAAAAATGAGTAATGAATTGCAACCGAATATGCTTCAGGTAACAGACACTGGCGCTACAGATATTTTTGGACCAAATTCACACAATATGTCATATGCCATGTCCGCTACACAATGGAGTCACTTTTGGAGGAATTTAACAGCAGGGGGCGCTGTAAACGAATTTCAGTCTGAATATGGTTCGGGCCATTGTTGCTCCGTTTAGAATCATATTTGAACCGAATTCACAGAAGATAACATATGCCATGCACATGGACACATTAGGATCACAGTTGTACGAATGTGACGCATGGGGGCGTCGTTGTAATCGACATTGAAAGTAAATTCTCCAGATCCATGAGCTCTTTTATTTCAATGAGTAATGCATTTCAACCGAATGTGCTTCAGGTCACTGCCACTAAGTTTACAAAGATATTTGGTCCAGACCACTGTTGCTGCGTTTGCAAACATATTGGAATCAAATTCACAGACAATACCATATCCCACATCCTCTACACAATGGCCCAATGTTTCTAAGAATCTTTCACTAGGGGGCGCTGTAATCGAAGTTTACAAGAAAAGGGCACCAGCTCCATTAGCTTTTTTGTTAATGAGAACTGAATTTCAGTTTCAGCTTCAGGTAACTGACACTGAGCTTACAGAAATTTCTGGACCCTACACAACGCATCCACATTTGTAGGAATTTAGCACCAAGGGCTGCTGTAAACGAATTTCAGTCTGAATATGGTTCGGGCCACAGTTGCTCCGTTTAGAATCATATTTGAACCAAATTAGTAGTAGTAGTAGTAGTAGTAGTAGTAGTAGTAGTAGTAGTAGTAGTAGTAGTGGTAGTAGTAGTAGTAGTAGTAGTAGTAGTAGTAGTAGTAGTAGTAGTAGTAGTAGTAGTAGTCGTAGTCATTCCCTCATTGGCCTATCCGATGAGAGGGCCCCATGGTTATGTAGCCCAAGGACATAAATAGGCTTGTTCCGGCTCTGCGTCCAGTGCGAGGAAATAAGACTACACCATCTGTTGTGGGCATTTATCATTTATCCAATATCGAGCCAATCTGCGTCCCAATAATAGAGAACCGGAAATACCTGGTGTAGCTCACTTACTGCTGATTTACAACTCATTTTCAGTTCTGTTGGATCCATAACTGCGACGTCTTAAAGCAGCATATATATGCTTCAAAGTTAAGATCACCTGCGTTTATTGCGAAGCATATTGTTATTTTAACATGTAGGTGTCGCACGGTAAAGCCAAGAAATAACTTAACGTGTTTCTAAAATAAAATGAAAACGTAGGCCCACGGTCTACTATGTAGAACATAGGTGAATTGAAAGACAATGCTTCCTGCTAATGCCTTCCAAACAAATTATCTTCAAAATATCCAAATGAACATTGCTTACTAACTAACAAGTTTCTGGGGTGTTTTGGTTTGGAGACAATCTGTCTTATTTATGAGCTGTACTGCATGCAACAAATACATGTTGACGCACTTCAGCACGACTTAAACATCATTAACACATATCTTACATTCTGTCCATTCCAGCAAAGATGTGTATTGCACAAGAATTGATCTGTCAATCATGTCAAACTCAAGGCCGCGATGACCATACAGTTATCAACACAATACAAATGTGTAGTCACGTGGCTCTTGTTAGTGAATTCATCCTATTATGGGTGATAAGGAAACAAATACACGTCGGTGATAATCAATATATTTTCATTTGCAGCTGTCACGTTTCAACTATAATGGACTAAGCATGGTGGTGGAAACACTAATACCTCGCATACAAATAGTGCAAGATTGGGGGTCATTTAGGGGAATCTAATTTAGTTAATCTGAAAAAATCAATTTGGTTTTGTAACGCAGTGTTAATGGAATACCAGATAGCTAAATACCAACACCATTGAACCTAATACTCCACGCTGAGAGTGTATATAAAATTGCTGAGACTATTTAATAGTCTGTCGGAATCTTGATTTGGATTTGTGATGTGAGATATAATAATTGTATTGTTATTGTCTTTAGACAAGGAAACGCAGTAAGACTGGTAACCCTAACCTATTTGAGGGATACGCACTTGGAAAGTGTGTTATTACACCCCTTTTGAAATGCAGTACTTGATTAAGCAGCCTGGGTACAAATCACCCAGCCATAGCTATACTATCATAGCAATTACGAAAGCTGCAATGGTATTTCAAATTGTCCATTTCCAGGTCAAACAAAAAAATGGCATTCCCTGATCAAAATGTCGATTGACCGGTCGCAGCAAAGAGTAATTATAAGGTGGTTTGTGAACTATTTTATGCAGACGAAATTATTCATGATTATTCGATTATTTAATTCTTAATCATATAAATTCAAGATTTCATAAATGATCGCGATATTCCATTTAATCACATAATCGCGCACGCCTGGACTGAATTAAGCGTGGGGCCAAATAGGATGGTCAATATCTACGACTTATTGGAGAGCTGTTTTTGGCTCCAAATGTCAAATGTACTAGTACAACAAAAACCCCAATTTACACAAGTAAATCTACTTCGCGACTTTTTGCAAAAGATTTATTATTGTCCACGCCCAGATCAGCCTAACCCCACCCACCGTTTTATACAGGGTGGAATCTGTTAGATACATTGTAACCTGAATTCTCAGCATCTAAATTACAAAGTAAGTGTACAGGCAATCTGCTGAATTTTTTAAAACTACTTTGACTGGCAACAGCTCCCCGTCAAATTACTTTCACAAATTTCAATAGAATGTTTATTAAATTGTATTGAATTGTAAATTCATCAAAGACAAGCAATTCGAACACATTCGTGACGAACTCTTCGATTTCCGCGACATAGTTACGTCATTCTGATTGCGACGTCAACATAACAGGTTACGTAATTGAATATGACATCACATAATTGAGTGATAGATTGAGGACAATGGAGGATTCCAGTTTATCCATCAATCATATGACGTCAACTAAGTGACGTGTATGCTGACGTCATACTCCATTAAGACATGAATGAGGTGGACAAGTTTGTCACGTGCGATTAATTGGTGGCGTACGTTGCTGTACGAATTGTATGTTCTTACTATTTGATAAACATTATGGTGAATATTTTGAAACTAATTTGACTGGGCGCTGTTGGTGTCATAGACATCACCCAGTCAAATTAGTTTCAAACTATTCAACAACTTACCTGTATAATTTTCTGGAAATTGAGATCCAAGGAGTTGACGGATCGATTGATCCCAATACGGCCGAAGCGCAGAACGTCGGCGAAGCTTAGCTAGAGATGAGCACGGCATAGCTAAAACTGGATTCCTCTAATACTGAGCATTTTGATATTCGGCGTATAGCTATGTACGACACGGTATACGTCAGAAGCGCCAGGTAATAAATTGGCCAATGTTTAGTAGTGGGAAACAGTGTCGCTGTATCTCAGACTATGCACGAGCCTTATTTGCCTGTTACCTGAGTATCTAAGATACACATGTTAGGGCGTCGCGCCAGAAAAGCATCTTATGTTATATTCAATGGGGTTTTTTCTAAACGGTTGAAGCAAGTGTGATTATGCTGGTTGAGAAACTGCGTTACGTATAAGGGGAGATAACTACTTATCAACTTGTATCATTTTCTCTGAGTTGCATTCCTTTCCTTCCAACTATTAAGCTGGCATAACTAATGCTCAAAGAGGGACACGGTCTATCTATATCTTTGGTATTATTATTGTGCAACATTCTCGAATTATTACCGACATATTTTGTAGACGTGTTTTGTTGACGATTTATGAAGGTGTGCTGCATATTCCTGGCGATTGACACTCATGTGCTGACGTACTTGATATTATAGATCAGTGGGCGGGTGTGTATTTTTACAAGAACACGAAATTGCTTCAACGAAAGTCTGAATTTGATTAAATCAGTTCGGTGCAAGACCTATTACCCCTCTTGTGTCATCTTAACGCGAGAATGGTCAAGTCAGCCAAACCGCTTTAAGCAGCGGTCTTCAGAAATGTCCATTTACAGGCCAAGATAAGTTTATTTTTTTAATTTACCACTGGAATGACTGGCTCGGTAACCCTTAATAGAGTCGGTGAAAATATGTTTAATTCACAATGTACGATGGAATTTTTAGGGTTTTTTTCATTTGCATTGAAATCTCATTCTCTTTTGTCATCTGCTTTGGCGAATATTTCAAGTCTAATCAGAGATTCGCTGAAACAATGCTGATGCCCAAATTCGCGTTCTTTTAAAATACAGCTAATCAATATCATCGGGTAAGATTATCTGGAATGATCGTTGACGAGCGACGGCGAACGTAAGTTTTATACGCACGAAATCTCCATAAAAACGCCAGCAGATGAAGGGTAATTTATCATTCTACAAGACAGATCGGCATTTCGATCAGATTTCATAATAAAACAATGAATGTTATTATAACGGCGTGCAGAGATTCTCTCTCTTCATACGTAATATAATCATAAAAAACTAAAATATAAAAAGAGATAAAGCACCCATACCTGTAGGCATTCATTGCCACTTATGGGAAGGATAATTAAATATTAAAAACGCTAATCTCATCTCAAATGTTGCGTTGCGCCATAGATTATGATTTATAGATGTCATATCACTTTCATGGCTTTGGCATTACCTTATCTGTATCACAATTATCTGCTTTGTAATATCACGTAAATGTTGAACAGTGGACGCCGCCATTCTGTCTCCTCAAGCAAAAGGGTGTCGTGTCATGTCACTAAGTGACAAGGCGTTACATTCCTTATTATGTGATAATCATCTTGTTGAATACTTTGAAACTAGTTTGACTGAAAGTTGTTGCTGCCTATGGCAGCAACAAATTTCAGTCAAATTAGTTTCAAAGTAGTCAACGGTCTACACGCTTGGCTGCTTTTATAACGCGTTGCCAAACTATAGATGCCGCCTCTATGGCTGAGCGTATATCTCGTATCAGACATGCTAGGTGTTTTTGCTGATTGGTTGAAAGTAATTCATGAGTGTTTTTGCTGATTGGTTGAAAGTAATTCATGACAGCCATCATGAGCTGTAGAAATCTATTAACAGTTAGCTACTAAATCCTGAATATCTTACTTCGTCGGCAAGATAAAAGGCTAAAATGCCAGGGATGGATTATTGGTGGCAAATTCTCGGATGTGAATCGTTAAAGGGATATTCCACTGGGGGATTTTATGCATCTAAAGTAAAGTACTAATTTGCCGCATTAATTTGAGACCAAGAGCACAATTTTATGCCAACAAATAAAAAAGATATCCTCAATTTAAATTGCTAAAGTAACCAGTAAATAGAGGCGCCATTTTGGACAAGCAGCTGACGTCACCGACACACCTACTCTGTTTGCCCGATCGAGGATAGCCGTAACCAGGGGAGGTAAATCTTGCAACTCGTGGATAATTAGCGTACTGGCTAAACAACTCACACTTTGCTACAGTGTTTGGAGGAAATTAAAGTGCAATTAGTGTCCCGATGATCGCGCCAGTCATTGTAGTGCTAAATTGTCAAAAATTGTTTTCCTATGGGCAATTTCCATTTTAAAAAACCATTGAAGGGTTATGCCAGGAGCGTGTTGCGATCAACCAGCTACAACAAATTCTTGAAAAATATGTTAGTTGAATAAATGTTGAATGTAATTTCTCTGAAAGCTGTTGCTATTGCAACTTCTGCTTCCAGTCAAATTCCAGTTTCAAAATATTCAACAGGCAGTAAATATGGGTCAACATTTAAAAATTTGGGATCAGTTAGTCAACTCTTTCAAGAACAGAAAAGCAGAAAGCTTAAAATTTACCCTGCATAGGCCTATTGTGTGAAACTAATTAGTTTGGAAGCTACTGCAACATAATTCCAGGAAAATTTAGTTCAGAATATTCAACACTCTGCATAGTTATTTTAAAATTGGGAGTAAACGTTGTAAATGATTAATAACGCTATATGGACTGCAGCACACAAGAGTAAACTAACAAAACTTCAAAACCTTCAGAAAAAATGCAAAAACTCTTTACTAAAGCAGCAGTGGGCCAGAATATATTCAAAACGGCGAAATTACTTAAACTCAAAGACATAGGCAAATTACATATGTATAATATTGCAAGAGACAATGCACTGCCACAAACCATAGCCTCCAACGTTACATTCAACACTGACATCCACACACACAATATTAGAAATAAACAGAATCTACATACACAATCCACAAGACTACTACTACTACTACTACTACTACTACTACTACTACTACTACTACTACTACTACTACTACTACTACTACTACTACTACTACTACTACTACTGCTACAACTACTACTACTACAACAACAACAACAACAACCACAACAACAACAACAACAACAACTACTACTACTACTACTACTACTACTACTACTACTATCACCACCACCACCACCCATCACGACCACCACCACCACCACCACCAATTCAACTCAGGTGAATCAAATCTGCACGTTACAAACTAACCCAACCAAAACTGCATGAATAGAGCTTGGCTTTGCCAATACATCAGATAGACAGGATAGACAACCATCTGTTATCATTTGACACTTTCAAATACCTCTGACAACATAGACCCTCCATGCTATCCGACACACCATGACCATGCACAACACACTAATCACCATCAATGCAAATACCGAAGTGCCGGATTAACCCTTTGAATCCTGCAACGCCAAATAAACAAGACCTAACAAGATAATGTTTGTCTGCCAATGCTGGTGCTGTATTGACTAGGAACTGTTTCTACCACTGGGACTGACGGTTTTTGGTCAAGATAGCCCAGCATATCAAACAGATTACTAATAATTGTCTAGTAGCTGATAGTGTTGGAACGTAGCGTGAAAGGATTAATGGGTTAAATGTGTTTAATCTAACCAAACTGGTTGAGGGTGTTAGTCCCATGTCTAACAGATAAAACTGGTGTGTCGGGTAGCGGATTTTAATCCACGATACGTGAGCTGGTCAATGCTGAATCTTTTGAGACTGGGTAGACTGGAACCTCCTGCTTTAACTAATGCAGCGGCGGCTTCCAGGCTGGCGAGTCCCAACATATCCAGACATTGCATAGATAAGGGAATAAAGACACGGGCCAGAGGGGTCGAAAGTGTCAAACCTAATCCTTTTTCCAACCTGGCAGCCAGATCTCATATTTACTCTGTACCTGCAGTGGGTGATGACTGCCATTATGAGTGAATCTCACCTTACCTTTTCCAATTCTGCGTCAATGCTTTTTACTATTTCAAGCATTTTATCAATCTATGTTTACCATAAGAAACCCGGCTCAAATACTAACTGCCTTGTTACTGTTGTTATTAATATTATTATTATTATCAAGTTATTATGTGATGCGACTGTGTCGGTTTGTGGGCTCGTGTTGAGAACACACACTGATTTGACATAGTCTGCAGATTTCTACATTGGGAATGCTTCTTGGAAATTTGGTAATCTGAGAACGCACATGTATTCATTTTAATTGACACAGTCTTTTAAAAGTGTTGATCTTTCTAAACCATGAACAATTGTTCAGTCCATCTTGCATCTCATCATGCTCATTGTAACACTGACTCTGCTTCAGTAGGCTTTGGCTCATAATGGCACCTGCAAAATAAAAGACAGTTGTTTTGAATGGTCAAGCCAATCAGAAACTGCCTTTGTAGTGGTCCTGAGAAATGCCTATGCATGTCAAGAGGATATTTTAGAAAATTTTTACCAAATCACACTTTCTGATTTTCTAAACCATTCTTGAACATTAATGATTAACCCTTTAAGACTTAAACTTCTTCAAGAAAAAAAAAAGAATTTCAAGAAAATTTAAATTTTCTCAAAGAAAATGTCAATTTGCAGACCAGGAGAATTTTTTTGAAGATTTACCACTGGAATGATTGGCTTGGTTATTGAACCAGTCATTTCACTTGTAAATTTTCAAAAATTACTTTCACTTGGTCTGCAAATGGGCATTTCTCAAGACCACTGCAGACACAATTTTGGGCTGATATGTGTGTTAAAGAGTTAAGCTGTTGAATAATTTAATTTAGCAGGAAACCTGAGTGATATAATTTGTATCAAAATATTTAAATTTACAAAAGATTATGTTGAATATTTTGAGGTTAAATTCACCTGGAAACTGTTGCTTTCTAACATGTCCAAGTAGTTTCCTATGTGGCCAAAAGCTCCCAGCCAAATTGGCTTCAGAACATTCAACAATTTACCTACATGTATACTAATTACTTTAAAATTTAGAGACAGTGATGAGGTATGCCAGCAATGACAAATTTAGTGAGACAATATCAGTCATGTCAGTAAGGATAATCATTCCATATAAAATCATGCATTTATATGGATCTTATGTTTTTCAGCTGTTATTAATTCATCATAAATCTCTTGAAACTATATTAGAAAATATATAGAAATTAGAAAACTGTTTGACATGCCTTTATTGTTGAAAAATTGAAGCAACAAATTGCAAAGTATCAACACCTAAATAAAAGATATTCCACAGGATACACAGGAGGGTCAGGAGCACATAATTATGAATCAGAGAATTAGGCAATTTTGTTTTCAATTGTCTATATTTCAATTTCACTCACTATTTAGCAGTCAGTTTGAATTGCATTCAACTGACTTCATTCCAAGTAGGGGTCATTGACAGATTGAGCTCGGGACTGAATTAAAACTGTTGTGGAACAAATGTGTATGCCTACATCATATATTTGAACCTGCTACGTCTAAAGCTTACTAGAAGTAAGACAGCCTATTTGGGAACCTTGCTATTAATTAAAATGTCTGTCTCGTAAGCCATTTTCAATGGTATTAAATTATTAACCATTTAATACCCACTATGCTATCTACTATCTACAGTGTCTTGTGAAATAATAATCCATATGCAGAGCAAAGGAAAACTACTTTTGAATACTTGCCACTGGAGTGACTGGCTCAACCAAGTCATTTCAGTCGTAAATTTTCAAAAAGTAATCTCATCTGCAAACAGACATATTTTCTTTCAATAAAAATGAAATTTTCTTGAAATAATTTAAGCATTAAAGGGTTATGCATAGGCTCATAATGTCTAATTGACATAACCAGGACTTATGCATACATTCTATGCTTTTATAGGTCATGGAACGGCATGTAAAAGTCATAGAATTTCACAGTGACCTAGATGATATCTGTAAATGAGAAACCTTTGAAATCTAGATGCGCTCAGATAGCATCTCATGCATTTTATCTTTGTCATAGAAATTAAATTGTTATAGCTCAATAGCATAATTTTTCACAGTAATGTTTTTGTGATTTTCATGACTTTTCCATGGCCTAGGGTAAGGGTGGTGATGTTGGGTGGGGGCAGGTAGCCCACCCAGGTTTTGCCTCTCCCATAGTGTATTCCCATAGCGACCACCTAGGTTTTTCGCCCCACCCATATTTCAGCACACACACCCGGGTCCAAGTACCTTCCTAAGTTCCACACCGTGACACCCTGATTAGTCTAAATGAGAAGCAATCAATTCAATGAAATGAAAAGATATTAATCATGTAACATGTTTTCGTTAATCTCGCAGAATCTCGCAAGTGCTCGCTACTGTAAACGGGACTTTGAACGAGAATTTCGGGATTTACACACTTTCGCCTAACTTAGGCGTGGGTGTTAGGTGGCGTAAGTTACGACAATATTTAGGCACCCGCGTAAGATACGCACCTTTCGTGAATACGGATTTACGTACATGTTTGGACTTATGTATAGTTTACGCACATTTTTGGACGTAAGTACCCTTCGTGAATACGGCCCCAGGAATCTGGAAATTAAATTCCCACGTGGTTCTCAAACAAGTATTATTTTTTTCATATAGAAGCTCCATATACAGACAAAGAGAAGACTATTTTTTGAAAATTGCACACTGAAATAACTGGTTCGATAAGCTAGCCAGTCATTCCAGTTGTAAAATTTCAAAAATATTATTTTCTTGGTCTGCAAATTTCCATTCTTCAAAATCAATACAGAAGCTTTGTTTGGCCAGTTTGGCCATTCCGGAGTTAATAAGTATACGTTATTATATTGTTCATATTCTATAGTACATGAAATGTTTATCAAGTTTTAATAATCTGTAGATCTAAAAGAAACGCATCGTTTTAATTTCCAACACTGATTATATAAAAGAAAACTACAGTCAAATCATTTCTCATGAGTTAGAAACTACTACATCAAAAAGCTACAACATTCTTTTCCCAAATATGCTCACTCCCAGCAGATGCATAGTTGACAGATGCATACAGTGTTCCAGGATTACAGTACCCGAGGTGTACCTACATATTCAAATGCATTTGTAAATCCAGTTGAACATGCGCTTGCATTTGGATGAGTTGCACTTATTTGCACTTGCATTTAAATGCAATCGAGCTTGGCTGAATCTACACGTGTATTTGCATTCGAATCATTTACACACATTTTCATTTGCATTTAAATGCATCACCCTACACATGAACACAAGCATGCACGGTGGGAATACCTGTATACATTGGAAGAATGGATAGCTAAGCGTGAGGTGGCTGATGCTGCACAGGCGCGAACGCGGCTAGTGGGTGTGTATTCACTGGTTGGTTAACATCTGGGCATTCACTATGAACTGAGTAGTCAGAAATGTATACCATTTCAGCTTTCTTCATCAGTGGATGATGGAATAGACCTTTTTCATTTTAGCTATGCCCCGCCCATCTCTAGCTAATCTTCGGCCACGCCACGCTCGTGTTGTGATCGATCGATCTCTGACCTCTCTGACTATCAATTTCCAGAAAATTATACAGGTAAGCTATTGAATATTTTGGGACTAATTTGACTGGGCGCTTTAATTAGTTTCAAAATAATTAACAGCATGTTTCTTAAATAGTAGAGACAAACAATTCATCCAACATGTCGGACTTCTAAGAGTTAAAGACGGGCCAAATAGAATCATTTATGATGCAATGATTATGACGTCATCCTACACACCGCTTAGCTGATTGTGACGTGAGATGACGTGAGATGATAGATGGACACCCTGGAAAGTTGGATTAGAGTAGATGAAGATTTCTCCAACACGTGAATGAGTGCATGGGCACTTTCACCCACTCCTCTCCATCGTCATTACTTTCCTCCTCCCTTCTTCTCCTAAGGGCGATGGGTTCGAGGTAAGAGCTGGTAACCCTTTTAACGCAGTAGGTCAAAAGACCAGAAAAGCCGTTTCCAAATTAGTAAATATTTTGTTGAATATCGTGAGACTAACTTGACTTGACAATGTTGCTACATGTAGCAGCAGCAGTTTCCTGTTGAATTAGTTACATAATATTCAACATCGTATATGTATGATTGCAAAGAATGCATATTTCTGCGTATTCAATGTTCAAAGAATTAACATATTTTCATATGTATGCCATGCTTGTTGATGGGGTTCTGGATGACACTGTCTTTGTTTATGATACTGCACTCGAACATCGTGTTTTGCTGTGATTATTATCATAAAGGAAGCAGATACTTATATTTACCTGTGATTTCCTATTCAATAAGCGGCATAGTAATTGTATTTATACTTTTAACCCGCATTTGATAAAAGCGAATAATCCATGGCGCTGTGGCATACAATCATATAAAGAAATCTTTGAGAAGATAACATCAATGACCATTCTGATGATCAATTAAGCCCGGGAATAGTAATTGATAAACCACAGATAAATGTATTGCTATAATATAAATCATTGTCATCAGCGATTCATAATTCTTCTTAAGCTGGATGCAAAAACAATTTGGGTGTCGAAGTACCATATTCAATAGCATCACTACATCATCGTTAATCCAACAAATATTACTCTAGTTAATCACAATACAGAATAAGTATCTAGGAGGCAAGTGCATATCGTTTAAGACGGCAGACACATTGACAGAATGACACATCGTTTACACCGTCCGAACTATTAAGTTAAATTTGTAAATCGAATTATAATTGAGGATGTTGCTATATGTGTATGCAAACATCTTCCAGTCGAATGCTGTTTGGCAATACATTGGAAATAGCTAATGCGCAATACACGGTTTTATTTAGAAAGTTTCCAGCACATTTCTAGGTAAGTTCCGCCCACGCTTTGCCCGTGTAGGATTGATCAACCCCTCAACTACATACATTTCAATTTCCCGAAAACTATACAGGTATAATGTTGAATATTTTGAAACTATTTTGACTGGATGATGTTGCAGCCTATGACAGCAACAGCGCCCTGTCAAATTAGTTTCAAAATATTTAACATACTGTTTATTAAAGGATAACTAATCCCATCTCTTGATAGCTATTCAGGCGATCTAACACGCCGGTCATAGACTATTCAGGTAATTTTAAGCCTTTTATCACGCCGCAAAGGAAAGATATTCAGGATTTAGTAGTTAAACGTTGGTACATTTCTACACCCTATGATGGCTGTCATGATTTATTTTTCAACCAATCCGAAAAAACCCAGTGTGTCTGCCTCTGTATATACGCTCAGTCATAGAGGCTCCAGCTATAGTTTGGCAACATGGTATAAAAGCAATCCTACATGTAAGCTGTTGAATATTTTGAAACCAATTTGATTCCAGTCAAATTAGTTTCAACATATTCAATGGGATGAACATTACATAATAAAGAATGTGATGCATTGGAGCTCACAATAGCTTGAGGAACCAAAATGGTGTCTGTCACTGTTCAACATTTACTCGATATTACAAAACAGATAATTGCGATACAGATCAGGGAATGTGACAGGATAGGAATGATATGGAATCTATAAACCATATTCTATCGGTGCAATACAACATTTGAGATGAGATTAGCATCGCTTTAAATAGTAAAGATATACACTTTATACACTTCACGGACTATTCAGTGCCACTGACGGAGCTTGGTACGTCATTTATTACGTATTTTGATTGTGACATCTGCAGCGTTCAGACTACTTGTGGCGTAATTCATTATGACCTCACATATTTGAGTCGCAGATTGGCTCTAACCGTTTTCTGAGTATTTTATTGAGTAGCTTAATGCATTATCTGAGTAGTTCATGGGATATAATGTATCCATGGCTACGAGGACCGTTCATATCCGTCATCGCCGCTAACCAACGAGGCTAGCTAGTATATATTCGTAATCTCATCATCGTTACCATTTCGTATTAACTGTATCTCCAATCTTTTTGAAAAGTCGTAGTTAAACGATTATGTTTTTCACACGCTATTATATCTAATTTTATAAACGATTCTGATCATCTTCTTAACGTTTTACATTCCATAATTTAATCGATGTTGCTGGTACTAGGAGTTATGTTCAATGCGCAACCAATAGCCCTTTCCAGTTTTAGCTATGTCTTGCCCAACGCTGGCTAAGCTCCACCCACACCTCGCTCGTGTTGATACACTCTCTGAATCTCAATTTCCAGAAAACTATACAGAATAGCTGTTGGATATTTTGAAACTAATTTGACTGGATACTGCTGCTGCCTATGCCTATGCCCATGGCCTATGGCAGCAACAGCGTCCAGTCAAATTAGTTTCAAAATATTCAACAGTATGTGTATTAAATAGCAAAAACATACAATTCGTACAACGTGTCGGATAATTATGCATTTGAGACGGATTAAATCGAGTCATGCATGCTGTAATTGATTATGACGTCATTGGACACGTTACCTGGTTGATTATTGCGTCATATGATGGATAGATAAACTGGAAAAGCCTATTCAAGATGCGGAATTATTCATTTGTTATTGCAGGTCGCAATATACAAAACATTCCATGAAACCATGAAAAACATGGACGCCCTGGTGTTAAGTACACACATACCATCATTAAATGAGAGTGAGGCTGAAATCGGGCGTTGGAATTTAGACGTACCTAGGTATCTGTACAAAGAAATCCCAGAAGTATTTCATTTGACAGGAGTTCTGCTTAATTCATTATTAATAACGTATTTTATTAAATCTAAGAAGTATCAGAATCCTCTCTTTGTTATTCTGACTAGTTTAGCGGTCATGGATCTGTGTGTGTGTACTGGAGGGGCGATATATGCTATAGCTCTGTTCCCTGTCATGCTCTCATCAAACATTGCATTTATGTGCCCACTAGCAGTGTTTATAAACGTCACAGGTATTCTAGGAAGCGAGTACCATCTACTGTTTTTCACGGGAGTCCGGTTATATCAAGCTTGGTCGCCACTCAAGGCTCGGGCTTTGATCACAACTTCCTTAATGGGAAAGTGTTGTATCGGAATTGCACTTGTATGCACTATTGGTTCCCTAGCCCACGGAATATTATTCAGAGCTGTGACCACCTTTTCTAATAATGAGGAAATCACTGTATGCATCTTTCTCGGCGACAACGCTACAAAAGACATGGTATTTCTGATTATAGGTACAGCATTTCCATGTGTAGCCATATTCCTTCTTCATTTGTTTAAATACTTCGCCTATCTTAGAGCCAGTAAATCTGTAGACGTTCAACAAGAACGGCGGAACCCGGACGCTCGCGCTGTTGCCATTGTGATCATGCTCTTTTATGCTTGCTGGGTGCCAGGTTTCACCTACATGATGATACGACATGCGAATATTGAGCAATATGAAAACACATTAGATAACATGTTCTTAGTTCTTCTCCATGTTGTGTATGCAAACAGTACTGTGAACCCACTTGTATATGTTTTAGCTATGAAGTCAATCCGTGATGATTTTCTTAGGTTAGTTTGCTGCAAGGGACAGAAAGATTCAAAGTGAAACCACGAGTAACACCATTTTGCATAGAT
Source organism: Chaetoderma sp. LZ-2023a (assembly GCA_034401795.1). Lineage (NCBI taxonomy): Eukaryota > Metazoa > Mollusca > Caudofoveata > Chaetodermatida > Chaetodermatidae > Chaetoderma > Chaetoderma sp. LZ-2023a. The sequence continues at coordinate 50,671,128 of CM067359.1, read as the reverse complement.
ACCACATGTTTGATGAGTATCGTGTTTGGCTTGATTCAGTTCGTATGGCTGGCATTGTCTACAATGGAACTTTCCAGTTTATTCATTTGTCATGTGACGTAATAATGAACTACGTAGCGTGTATGGCTCGATTAAGCCCATCTTAAACGCTTAATATGATGAATAATTTAGATTCATATCAACCATCGCCTCCTACTGTTAGCGCAAACAGGAACACTAAATCATGTATTTGAACAACTAGTGAATATGAAATTAGACTGTGATATATTTCACAAACGCATGACGACATCGAAGATGCCACAGAGTATTATATCGTAACTATGAGTTTACAATTCATAAGCTACCGTATCTTTCGCTACAAACGTGTTCTTGAGATTCCGATGCCGCTGTAGTGTCAAATACCTGGTCTTTCACCATAATTTGTTCTTAATAAATTAAAGTCTTCGTCAAACTTTAAACATTAAAATAACATTCAACCATATTTGCCAACAGCCAACATAACCCCACCAACCAGATACAATAATTAAAGGTGTATATTCACACTAAAATGCATGCAAATGAAATTGCTAAAATTGTATACTTTTAGACCATTAAATTCTATGCCAAGATGTAATGAACAAATCTTAACATATGATGATATCATTGAGTATAAATTAATATAATTTTTTTTCAATTTTTGAAGTTGAAGTAGAGACACGAGTCCATAATTCAACTTTGCAACTAAAAAATTTAATTAATTTATACGAATGAAATCGTCATATGCTAATATTTATTTCGTTTCAATAAATGGTACACAATGGGGCGCGCCGCGAAGAGTTATCTCCCCAGAGGGCGTGCGCGCGTTGTGAGGCATAAATATACTTCCGCGTTTATCAATGGCGTGTATAGTAACAACGTCAGAGTACCGTATCATTGCGTAACACAAAGCCGTTTTAGGTAACAAAATGCCGTTATATTGTTGTGTTCCTGGCTGTAAAGTTAAAAGAGGTGGAAATAGATTCCCGAAAGAAGCAGATATGCTATGTAAGTTGCGAATATCCGTGAAAGAATCGATACGGTGACGCGCAAACTGTGGATGTCGAGATCGACTGAACTCGTTTACAGCGATCATATAGGCCTACATACATATTACACCGGAGTGGTTCAAAGAAACTCTAACATGTATGCTTAAATAAATTTATATTGTGTTATTTTATTGTCCACATTGTCAAATACATGAACAAATGGCATCTATATTGGACACGTTCTTGCGATCGCCAGTTATCATCCCAGGTTGTGGCTTAAAGGGTGGGCCCTTAAGACAAGTCAATAAATATGTCACGAATACCAGAGTTTCTTTAGAAACCAATGGTCTATCAGTAAACCTGTTTTAACCGTTTAATGCTAAAATTAGTTCCAGAAAAATTATACTTTCTCATAGAAAATATCCAGTAGGGTAGGCCTACACAGAAAATTGTTTTAGAAAATTTTCAAGGGAATGGCTCGCTGCAGGTGGACCGTTACATATATTATAACATCAGACATTAATCACAGGTACAGCATAATGTATACATCATAGGAGGTGTTACCCCAATTTTTCATTGTCAAGACGTACACAGATTAATTTCTAAATCCATTTAAGCAATGTATTTGAATCTCTATTAAGAGACAATCTGCCTTAAGAGACCACCTTTTAATTCTCCCATGGGAGGTCTCTCAATGCAGGTTTGAAAGTATGTCATCAATTTGGTTTGTTAGCACTGATGTCATCCATTTTCAAATAAACATTTTTCAAGATCACTTTTGATTAAGCAAATAAGAATGCTTGCATAGTCAATGTCCATTTGCGGGTTAAGAGACTCTTTAAAAAAAATTATTACTGGAATGACTGGCTAAGTTTTCTAAAATAGTCTTCTCTTGACTGGCAAATGGACATTTCTCAACAGAACTGCAAAATCAAGATCTGCAGTGGTATTGAGGACATTTCTCAACAGAACTGCAAAATCAACCTCTGCAGTGGTATTGAGGAATGGTTATTTGCAGCACAATAGAAAAGTAATTTTTGTAAATTTATCACACGAATGACTTGCTCGCATGCCAGTCATTCCAGTTGTAAATTTTCCAAAATAGTCTTCTCTTCGCCTGCAAATGAACATTTAATTAAGCAAATATTTACATTTTTATCAAATTTAGCCATTATAGCATTAAAGCAGTGATCTGTATGTGAAAAAGACCTTCAGATCACAGAATCAGTGGTTATTTCTAGCCCTATTGAGATGATCCATTGTTGGCCAGTAGGATCCAAGCAAATTAGTTCCAAAATTATCATAAACTTACCTTACTGTTGTCTTGTTTTAAAAAATTAAATTTGGCCAACCAGATAATGAGTAGTAGTCTTTTAACACGTTAACCTCTATATGCCAGAAAACAAGATGTTTTATATATGATGTATGCAATGCCCTGTTCAATATTTTGAGACCAACTTGACTGTGAGTTATTGTTGCTTCCTATGCCTTATTAGTTTGAAGTTATTCAAGAGCGTTCATGTATATATGTCTAGAAATTGAGACATGGGCATTACATATGTTAAAGGGTTAAAAGAAAAAGTTGACAGATGGAAAGTGACCACCGCATAAGCTCAGCCCGCCCCACCCCTTCTGGACAGTTCAGCTAATAATGTGTCTGATCTGTTTTCTAATTATTTTACAGGTACCTCCTGTAAGCACCTGTAAGGTACTGTTTCAAATTTGTTCAACTTTGACACTCCATCTACACCATATGCCAAGGGAAGACAAGAAAGTACACAAAGAAATATGAAACTAGTTACGGATGTGATGGGTGCCAGTCTAGATATTGGAAATGAAGTCCTCAGGGAGACAATGGAGGAAGGTGAAAGTACTTCATCTATCAATGACAATCACTTCCTGTGTGGTTAGCTGTCAAGTATGACCTTCTTTCTGACAGAGTTTGTGTTCGATAGAGAGATTTCACGACAATCTTGATGCAATCAAATTTAATACAGGCTTTGATAATTATGACCATTTTATGCGCAGTTAAGACTTGTGAATGATATTTGCTCAATTATGACTTGTGAATGATAATACATGTATTTGCTCAATTAAGACTTATGAGTGATGAAATTTACTTAATTGTGACATATTAGAGATGAAATTTTCTCAACTGTGAGCTAGAAATGCTGAAATTTGCCCAATTGTGACTTTTCAATAATAATATTTGCTCAGTTATGACTTGTGAATGATAATATTTGCTCAGTTGTGGCCTGTGAATGATAGTATTTGCTCAGTTGTGACTTATGAATGATGATATTTGCTTAATTGTGACTTATGAGTGATAATATTTGCTTACTTCTGCCTTATGACTGATGAAATTTGCTTAATTGTGACATGTTTGTGATGAAATTTGCTCAGGTGTGATTTATAAGTGATGAAATTTTCACAACTGTGAGCTAGAAGTGATGAAATTTTCCAAATTGTCACATATGAATGATAATATTTGCTCAGGTATGACTTGTGAATGATATTTAATCAATTGAGACTTATGAATGATGATATTTAATCAATTGAGTCTTGTGAATAATGATATTTAATCAATTGAGTCTTGTGAATAATGATATTTAATCAATTGAGACTTGTGAATGATGATATTTAATCAATTGAGACTTGTGAATGATGGTATTTAATCAATTGAGACTTGTGAATGGTGATAATTAATCAATTGAGTCTTGTGAATACTGATATTTAATCAATTGAGACTTGTGAATGATGGTATTTAATCAATTGAGACTTGTGAATAATGATATTTAATCAATTGAGACTTGTGAATGATGATATTTAATCAATTGAGACTTGTGAATGATGATATTTAATCAATTGAGACTTGTGAATGATGGTATTTAATCAATTGAGACTTGTGAATGGTGATAATTAATCAATTGAGTCTTGTGAATACTGATATTTAATCAATTGAGACTTGTGAATGATGGTATTTAATCAATTGAGACTTGTGAATAATGATATTTAATCAATTGAGACTTGTGAATGATGATATTTAATCAATTGAGACTTGTGAATGATGATATTTAATCAATTGAGACTTGTGAATGATGGTATTTATTCAATTGAGACTTGTGAATGGTGATAATTAATCAATTGAGTCTTGTGAATAATGATATTTAATCAATTGAGACTTGTGAATGATGGTATTTAATCAATTGAGACTTGAATGATGATATTTAATCAATTGAGTCTTGTGAATAATGATATTTAATCAATTGAGTCTTGTGAATAATGGTATTTAATCAATTGAGACTTGTGAATGATGATATTTAACCAATTGAGACTTGTGAATGATGGTATTTAATCAATTATGGATCTATGAGCCATATCTCAGAAACTGCTTGTCTGATTTTCTAAAATTTTACCACAACAAAGAGTGTGATCTTATACTAGACGTCGCCAATGTTGGCCGGGCATGATCTAAAGAAATCCAGAAAGTGTGAAAAAATTTAGGAAATCCTATTGGTTTTAAAAACTTGGGGATACTGGCATTTCATTATATAAATAAAGAGTATAGGCCTATATTCATTATTCCAATGTTTCAGCTCTGTTTGTTATAAGGTTAAATATAATTGTATGTTGATCATAGGATGCATCTATTTAACCCTTTAATGGCTAAATTTAGTCAAGACCTTAATATCAAAACATTTGCTTATTGAATGTCCATTTTCGCGCCAAGAGAAGAGTATTTTTGAAAATGTGCCATTGAAATGACTGTTTCGGTTATCAAGCAAGGAATTCCAGTGGTACATTTCCAAAGGTTCTGTTCGCTTGTCCTGCAAGTGAGCATTTCTCAAGACCACTCCAGAGGCTGGTTTTTGCCCTGACCAGTAAACTGTTGAAAGGCATGCAAGCACGTAGGCAAGCAGGCAGGCAGACAGACAGGAAGGTAGATAGATAGAAAGATAGAGTATCCATCTCTACCAGCAAGCAATAGGGAAGTAAGCAATAGGGAGGTGAGGCTATGTATAGGCTAGATAGTTAGCTAGTCGCTACTATGACGTAAATGGTTGCTACTGCAATACATGATGTGCCACCGTGAGAATAAGATTGGTCATACACAGGGCTGGTGTGGGTGTCGGGGTGGGGAGTAGAAACTATTGTTGTATTTAGTAGACCACAACGTAGTTACGTGACAAAAAAAAAATCAAACTTGGAATGATCAAGATAAATTGGATACTGTTGGAAAGAGCATTAAAAGACCTTTTTAATGATACTTACATCATCCACATAGGTTGATTATTAAGAAAGTTATGAATATTTATGTGTCGCGAATCGGGGTATAATATCGTCTAACAATTATATAGTAAAATGGCGAAAATCTGTGATCGTTTTTCAGTTTTTTTACCATTTTTCGGCACTAATTTTGTCATATTTTATTTAATATCGGAGATATCTTCATGAAACTTTCAGAAAATATAGATTACATTGGGGTGCTCAATTTGCAGCTAAAAGACTTATAGATATTAACAACTGATTGCTCTGTTAGTGTGTTACTAAGGCATTGAACAAAATTTGACTAATCAAATTTTTACAGTTTTTCGACACCAAATTTATCATATCTTACTTAATATTAGAGATATCTCAATGAAACTTTCAGATTATATAGATTTCCTTGTTACCTTCAATTTGCAGCTAATAAGTATTAATAGTATTAAATTATTACAATGTCATGTGTGTTATTACTGTTATTTTTTACATTATGGTTGACACTTCAGTATTTGAATTAGATGTGATATCCATTTTACATTTGTGTGTAGGGGGTTCATCGATTCATAGGTCCTGCCTTTTGATGGACTGCCCAACTGTGATGTATATATATTATATATTAAGCATGAAATAAATAATCTTGAATCTACATGGATTCCCTGTCCCCTGCTGTTCGAAAGCATATTAGTGCATGGCCTCTTCTGCACAGGGTATCATCGGCGAGCCGCACCGACTCATTGTTGCAGGGCTTGATGATGTACCACTCTCTTGTTATTAGTAAGAGATTGCAACATTGGACATCATCAATTGTTAAGTTATGGATTACAGTGGATCTTGTGTGGCATTCTCGGTGAGGAGGCTGATGGGAGGAGGCCATTCCATTAATCAAATTTGTTCATGTTCGCTGTGATGCTTACACTTAGTCTGTCCCTTTAGTAGTGGTATTGATGATTGCAATATGAATGTTAGACCTGTTTGGTTAGAAGCAAATACCTTCTTGGCCAGGTCTCATTGCCATCATTTATACACTACCGATATCAGACAGATTCGTTGTTAATCACATTAAGAGATTTTGTAATGTTTATATTCAGTGCTTCAAAGAGCAAAGTCTGAATATCACAATCCTACGCGGCATTGACTTCATCGTCTCGTTACTAAAACAAGGCATACTCATCTTGAAACGCAATATTATAAATGGAGGTAGTGGCTGTGTCCGAAAGAGTCTGAGATGAGTAGGAAAAACAACAATGTTAGACCTGTTTGGTTAGAAGCAAATACCTTCTTGGCCAGGTCTCATTGCCATCATTTATACACTACCAATATCAGACAGATTCGGTGTTAATCACATTAAGAGATTTTGTAATGTTTATATTCAGTGCTTCAAAGAGCAAAGTCTGAGTATCACAATCCTACGCGGCATTGACTTCATCGTCTCGTTACTAAAACAAGGCATACTCATCTTGAAACGCAATATTATAAATGGAGGTAGTGGCTGTGTCCGAAAGAGTCTGAGATGAGTAGGAAAAACAACAATGTTAGACCTGTTTGGTTAGAAGCAAATACCTTCTTGGCCAGGTCTCATTGCCATCATTTATACACTACCGATATCAGACAGATTCGGTGTTAATTACATTAAGAGATTTTGTAATGTTTATATTCCGTGCTTCAAAGAGCAAAGTCTGAGTATCACAATCCTACGCGGCATTGACTTCATCGTCTCGTTACTAAAACAAGGCATACTCATCTTGAAACGCAATATCATAAATGGAGGTAGTGGCTGTGTCCGAAAGAGTCTGAGATGAGTAGGAAAAACAATGACTTGTTGTTATAATAATAATAATAAAAGTCTCCACTTTCGCTAACTTCCCCACCCCCCCCCCACACTCACCCAACCATGGGACATAGCCTAATGAAAAAAATCGCCTCACAATCCGCAATCATATGAGTAACTCACTTACCAAATTTGGTTTAATTGTGCCAACTTGAACGCTCTGCCCCTACCCCTCCACCCCAACCTTGGAGCTGAACATAATGTAAAAGTCTTGCAGTCCACAATCATATGTGTAAGTCACATAGCAAGTTTGAATTCTACTAAACGGGTTCAGATATAGCCAAATTTGAATGTGTTCAATTTGTAGGTATCTACATAATCAGATCGTCACTAATCAGATCAGCGGCAAGCTCATATTTCGAGATATCATAGTCTACAGCATTGGTATAGGACTCCTGTTGACTCCAGTAAGCCACAGTGTATGTTCCTCCTCCTCGTTTCTTTAGTTTTTCTATCTTACCATTAAACATGACCCGGACATTGTCATCTGACCACATGTGGCAGATTTTGCGGCCAATGGCCTTACCCCACAAAAGATCTACCACAGATTCACACTTGCCATCTTCCATATCGGGAAATTCTACATTGATATTTTTCAAATCAATGCTTCGCAACCGTTTCTCAAGTTTTTCCCTGTTTAAGGTTTCCCTTTCCTGTAACTTATTGGCTTGTCGCCTTGACAGTTCCACTGCAAGATCTTTCTGCTTTAGTCTACGGTTATGGCGTTGCTTTCTAGCCATGGATATAGCCGTTGTTAAAGTGTTAGCGCGCTTGTCTTGCTCCAAGTCATCTAAATACTCTACTGTTTTATTTTTCTGTGCCCTCATTTTACAGGATAAGTAACACAGTGTCGCATTGGGTGCTTTACTCTTTGCCGCACTGAACATTCCCATTATTTCCTCTGCATCAATATTGTGGGATCTTGCAGATTTTGTTTCATCTCTTAACTTTTCGGTGATATCGAGGCTAAAATATCTTTTATACTGCCGTTCAAGTAATTCTATAATTGATGTCAAACATGCCTTAATCATTTGCGAAAACAACACTTCATCGATTGGCATCTGTTGAAGTGCAGCAACCGTCTTATCATGCATTGTGCCAAGGGTATTACCCAAAAAATCATGTGTGGCCGATAGGACAACGACCTTTCTTGCTTGATTAATGAAAGTTACCACTACTAAATTCTCCCCATGGACTTTCACCCTCAATAGCTCAGTTCAGAAATTGTAACACATTTAATACACTTCTACTCTAGCAAAGCATGCATGTAATCGATTGGATTGTATATATTTGGTAGGCCTTATAAAAAGTTATACATAACGTGGTCTATGCATACATGTATGGGCACTACAACCTGCTGTGATACAATTAACTCAAACAGGTTTTTTTTATCTTTGCCTAGCATATAGGCCTACCATAGCCTCCCTCCCCAGCGCTAATACTGGTAGAGATGGATACACCGTCAAATTTTTGCCCCCCCCCCACCCCGGCCACCTAATCATGGAGACGCTCCTGCTTGTCAATTTACACTATCGCATCATTTACAAGTGGATTAAATAACGCACCGATGTCTGATTAGTGATTACTTAACAGCGGCGACATTTATGTCTCGGTCCGAAGGTGATGCCTTAAATCACGGAAACGTAGAACGACGTTTGAAAATGTCGAGTTTGGACACTATTAAAGTCATTGTTAAATATATATTGCGAATAATGATACGGCATTAAACAAAGCAACTACAATCAGCGTTTATACGAACTATAACTACTTAAATAGACAAGATACGAATAACAAAAGTACATTACTCGCGTAATGGTAAACATGACCGCATTAGAGAGGATGCCTCACAACGCACCAACGCCGCCTGGCGGCTGTTGCAGCGGTGCGCCCCATTTACGCATCTAATAGCATACACTGCTAACCATTTTATTTACAAGCATTTTGGTGTGAATATGCAGCTCTAATTTACGATCTAAAATTGTATTTTCAGCTCAATTATAGATTGTACAGATTTATGTAGCAGATTTAATGCATTTTATCACAGTATTAAGCTGGTAGAAGAACGGATGTAAATATGCAATTTAGAATCTATCTTATCTCCTTTGTAAAGTGCATGTATTCATCATCACTAAAGTATTTATTTTTAATAAGGAGAATTTAACCAACATCACTGATAAAAATTAAAAACTAAAATATCAAGTACTTATTGGCAAACTAATTTAAACTTATTAAACAATGTCTTACAGGCTAAAACTGATACATCATTAACAGTATAAACCTCAAAACATTGTTTTCTAAATATAAACTAGTGCATTATCTATTTTTCATTTAACACATTTATCCGTATCGATGATCTTGATTATGTAGCTTTTAACCATGCTATTACGTCTGACAAACAGGCTGCCCAAACCCTCTATCATGCCTTTGGTACAGCAACTCCGTCTTGATAAATCAAGAGGAAGGTCTGGTTAGTTGTCACATAAGGTCTGGTTGATAAATATATTAAAATGCTTTACGTTTAAATCGTTTTGGACACTGCATTTGCCAAGAAAGTATTAAGAAAAAATAACAATAAAAATGAAAAATTATCCTTCCTACGTCATAAGAAATGCATATGATATCAACAGAAGTACCTGAAATAAAATGTGCATAGATGATAGTAACAATGTTAATGTATCGGAATGACTAGATATATAAAAGATATTATTGTAAAACAATTTTTATGAATTAAATTGTATTCAGTATTAGCTAGGATTCGAACAGTGGTACTTATGTTTATAAGTCAAAGCCTCAACCTTTGGACCAATGACGATATTGTCTAGCAAGGTTGTCAAAATGTTCTGTTTCCTGTATGCGAAAACTGGTACCAAATGGAATATATACTAATTTTGAAGGATGAAATATAACCAAGCATGATATTTAGATTGCACATAAAGGAAATAAAAAAACCTGTTATCAATTTAAGACTTATTTATATGTACAGCATATACCTGTAAATAATTGTACATAATGTACAGCAGACGACATTTTCTTTAGTAACCACTCTCCATAGCAACACATTTTAAATTGTCTCCCTTGTCTTAATCATAGTGTAGAGCTAACTCTATGAAGGTTTTTGCAAAATAAACTGCTTATCTTGTCCTGTATATATCTTAGCAACTATACATTTGATTGTTGCAAAATTTTCTGAATATGAACAGATCATATTATTGGTTATATAAATATCTTACTCAAGGCACTCTTGTTGTATACCATGTGTGAATGCACAACAATACATTACGTGTAAACACTCAAAACACTCAACTACATGTAAACTCTCATCCACAAACAATATTACACACAATGGGCCTGAGCACCTTGTGGTCAACCTCACACACATCTGAACGCCCATTTAGAGACTATCCCCAGGTACTGATCGCCAGAACCACACATAATAGTGTCTGAATGCCCATTTAGAGACAGGCATCCACAGGGATATACACCATGATTACTGTTGTACAGCTTCGCGCTATTGCAAAGCAATTCGGCCTTAGAGGCTACTCTACGGTCAAGAAAGCCGACCTGCTCCAGATGATCAGACAGGCCCATGCCGAGGAGTTGCAGAAGCGACTCTTCCGAGCAATGAAGATGGGAAGGTTTCCAGCGTTTACCAAAGATGATAGTTGGAATCCCCACAAGAAAGTGCAGCGGATACGTGAGCTGTCCACCGAGGAGCGAGAGCTGATAGAAGTACAGCTCCTGCACCAGAGCGTGCCACACAGTTCTACGGCAAGACAGTGACAGTACCTGATGTCCGCAAGACCTCCAGCTGGACAAGGTAGAGTTCTTCGCCAAGAGCGGGATTCACATGTATGAATCAACCGAAGAGGGCACTTGGCACTTGATCAGGCAAGCAGCTCACTACCATGACACCATTACCATCGGAGTGTGGGACCACCACGCCTTCTACATCAAGAACATCTCCAAGCTGGCACATACACTAGTCTGCAGTCACTGTCAGCAGAGGTTTACACAGGCATTCAATCTCCAATGCCACTCTGATCACTGCACAGGTGGCAAAACAACAATCATGTGTCCTGGCGAGAAGATTGAGTCTCCACAGTCTGTGTATGAGAAAACCCTCTATCCGCCCCAACCATCCAGTTCAGCGGCTACTCATTGGATCGAGTATGAGTCGAGAAAAAGAGGCATACACATACACCATGTAGAGTGTGGGCATGGTGGCGAGCGTTGGATTGAGGGTGCTCCAGTAGATGGTTATGATCCGACCACCAACACTGTTTACCAGTTCCATGGCTGTTACTGGCACGGGTGCCTACAACACCAGCGAGGTGAGGATACCGAACAAAGATACCACAAGACAGTCCTGAGAGAGGAGAAGCTGAGAGCATCTGGATGCACGATTGTGGTTCAGTGAGAGTGCTGTATAAAACGCTGTCCAAGTGTCCCTAAACGAGTTCTGACTGTCCCATACCCACACTTTATAGCTTACGACTTCAAAGCACTCCTAGATGGTATCAAGACTCATCCTACGGAGACTCTCATGATCGAGAGTACTCACATACCTATCTCTGTGTCAGTTGGCTGCTCCTTAGATGGCGCCACGAGTGAGCCCAATTACCTCTGCAATCCTGACCCCAAAGAACTGTTCAGAGAGTTCGCCGACTGGCTGCGATACTACAACAACCTGGACGTCAGTCCATTCATCGAAGCCCTAGAGCGGATGCGGGAGTTCTACACAGAACGAGAAATAGACATCCTCAAAGATGCAGTGTCTTTCCCAGGTTTGTCACTGCAGTACCTCCTACGTGGAACTGCTCAGCACATGCCAGATGTTAGCCTCTATTCACCGGGCAAGGAAGCCTATGAGATGCTGAAGGGTGCTGTTGCTGGAGGTCCCAGCATCATGTTCACCAGATACCATGAGGCTGGTGTGACTCGAATCCGCCAGAGTGAGCGTGTCTGCCAATGTCTACTCGGCTATGACGCAAATGCCTGTACCTGTCAACGATGGCCAAAGAGATGCCATGTGGTAAGGAGACAGTGCGCCATTGGTCTGATGCTAGTGGGGTAGCTAGCTTTAAGGAGGCTCTCCTAGCACACAGCTGATTTGGGTTTGCTGAGGTGGATATAGAGGTCCCCAAGGCTAAGTGGGCAAAGTTCGAGGAAATGCCTCCTCTCTTCTATAACCACGAGATCCCGGTAGAGGCAATCTCTTCTGAGATGCTGGCATATCTATGGCGAACAGCGAGGAAGCGTCCCACCACCCAGAAGCTGGTTGGTGCCCTCTCTGGCAAGAATCGGCTGCTGTACGCCTCGACACTCAAGTGGTATATAACACATGGCTTGGAGATCACTGCTGTATACCGCACCATAGACTATGAGGCCAATCGCTCATTCGAATGGTTCATGAAGAATGTTATCGAGGCCCGCCGCTCGGGAGATGTAGATAACAGCAAAGCGCTCTTGGCAGATCTCTTCAAACTCTTCGGCAACAGTGCCTACGGGAAGCTCATCGAGGCCCTAGAACGTCATAGCAACACAAGTTTCACGAAGGATGACCACGTGGTAGACAAGGCCCTGCGCAATGCATGGTTCTAAGATCTCGAGGAGATTGGTGAGTCATACGAGCTCCAGAGTCACAAGCCAAGAATTACAATTCAAAAGCCCTTCCAAGTGGGGATAGCCATTTATGAGCTCGCGAAGCTGCGAATGCTGGAGTTCTACTATGACTTCCTTGATCGCTACGTAGCTCGTGACAGCTCTGAGTACCTGCAGATGAACGGTAGCAGGCTCCAACCTCGACGACGTTATTCGCCAGGAGATGCGGGCAGAGTACCAGGCCCATAAGCGGGACTGGCTAGCTTGGGACAAATGGTCTGGATGGACTCCGGGACTGTTCAAGCTCGAGTTCGAAGGCACTCGTGGTATCGATCTCTGCTCAAAATGCTACTATGTGGAGAGCGCAGTTGCAAGTAAGTGCTCGGCTAGGGGAATGTCAAAGCAGCAGAATGAGGTCTCTTGGCAGAGGTTCTACAGCGCCCTACATGGCAGGGTGGACAGAGCTAAAAAAAACTGAGGCCTACGCATGCGCAACCAGGGTATCGTGACGTATGAGTAGGAAAAACTTGGACTCTCCGCATACTATGATAAGCGCCATGTGCTGCCAGATGGTGTCCATACCGAGCCCATCGAGTGTCATGTTAGCATCCTAGGTGGTGGTAGCTGTGTGTCTGCATGGACTAGCTGAAGCTCTTCTACGACAACTAGTCGCTTAGGCACTCCATGCTGGCATGCCAGGTAGTTCCGTGTAGGCCGCCCCTCCGCTTCCACATACCTGTCAAGCCTGTGAACATCTATCGACCAGTTAGGATCTGTTGCACGCTGTCGGACCACCTTCCAGCTCACCAGGCTCATGCAGGCACCGAACCAGAGCATCAGGTAGTAGGCGCTCCTCTCCCTTGTTCGTTCCTCTAGAGCTGTGACCAGCAGAGTGTCTGATAGCCTCTACCGGATTCTTCCCGGTTAGCCTAGTAACCTCGGCATTGGATCTCTCCACCAGAGCAGGCAGTCCTCTCACCCATACTCTAGAATGTTCACTCGGCGCGGCCATTTCCTGTGCGTATTGGTGTGGGAACAGTCACCCTGTCAGTGTCCGATTCCACTGCTCAATGATAGCCTGCACATGGTGATGCCCTACCTCGCCTCGCCTAACTGCCACACCATGTTTCCGCATGAGAGCTGCAGTCTCACCTCTGAACTCCTTGCCCTCATCCACCTGCAACAATTCCGGCCACTGGAAAGGGATTTTCCGAAGCCTCGTAGACACCCTGTAATGCCTGGGCCACCTGGCCAGATGACTTGTCTGTGGGCGGTACTGCCACCTGCTGGCGACATCGACGATGGTGAGGGCATACTTGTAGGTCTTACGACCAACCGAGTCATTTGGAAGGAATAGAACATCTGCCTGGTGAACTCTGTTCGAAACAGTTTCCTCGAAATGGGCATGCCTGATGTGCCGTGGACGAGGTCCGTATATCTGGCACATCGCCTGGAAGCTGAGCCACTGGCTAACTGCCTCCAATGTGAAGTTATGGCCCTGTGCAGCCTCGAGTAGTTGAGGGGGCTCATGGTAATATCCACCAGGCTGATATTAGAGTTCCTCAAGAAAGACGGTTGATAAATTCCCGTATTTCATCACTGATGTCCACTCCCGTCTTATCATGCATGGCCTGGGTGAACTCTAAACAGACGAACAGACGGCCGTCATTCATTTGACCATCACTGAAGACCTCCTCAAACACCTCCGAACACTGGCGTCTAATCTCTGCTGGATCCTCACTGAACAGTACTTTATCGACCAACCCTCGGAAGTTAAGGGACTTGACCAGGTCGTACAGAGCCGCCATCCTTACATAGTACAGCTTAAATATTCGGCGGACATCAGATGGCCATGGGCGCTATAGCAACGTACGGTAGCCAAGGGCCTGTGACTCCGAAGAACGTACCTCCTCCCGAGGCGATGGCATGGTACGGCGTCAGAACTCTTCTCCACACCATGGAGATCATTATTGGCGATCTTGCGGACTGTCTCACCAGCCTTCATTGTGAACAGAGCGATCAGAGCCCCAACTGCTGGCAGTGGACAGATAGAACCTTTTACGTAAGTGCGATAGATTCCTTTCGCTCTGTGTACTAGCTTGCAGGATTCAGGCTCTATATCATCATACTCACCACCGACATCGTAGTCTGCACCATAATCCTCCTCCTCATAGTCCTCGTCATCTATATCCTCCACTGGATCAGCCTCTGGTTCATACATCGCTCTGGGGATCCGTCGCTGGGACAGCTATATAGTAGCTTTAATCTGTAGTCTATAGCATCGCATCCGCAATCATGAATGTTTGCCTTAGCGAACTGGGGACTTAGCTTCGCTGACAAGAAGGTGGCAGAGGTCGAGCGTGAGCATCATAACCAGGCTATGGAGAAGCTGTCTAAGGAGAAGTTTGAGTACAGCAAAGCACTCGAGCATATGCGCCAGAAGGCGGCACGCCGACGACAACTCCGAGCTCAGGTCAACCAGAGCATCAAAGAGGCAGATGAGAGTCTCGATGAGTACTACGAGGCTGTAAAGATATCTGAGCCAATGCTCGACTATGAAGCATCGACAGGTCAGAAGACAGCAGAGCTTATAGTAGTGGAGCTGCTGGTGTTCTCGCTCCACATGCACGATCCGCTGTTTGGAACCCGTTTGCTTCAGCTCCTGGTCATTCTCGTCATGCCAGACATGAAGTCTTGGAGCATTCATCGTCGCATCTGCGAGCTGCTCAGTGTACACCCGGAGGAAAAGCCTATCCTGCATGGCACCCAGATTCACGTGTGTGTTCTCGAGGAGGGTTAAGAGTGGAACTGCCATGGGCTTCTCGACACCTGCCCGTAGTTCGAAATCTGTGAAACCCTCATTGAAACCCACAGTGTAGTACCCCTTTTCCTTCGCATAGAAGGTTGGTCCACGAGCCAGCAGACCTATGACTCGGTACTCATCGTTCACATAGGTGTCCATGGTGCTGCTGCGCTGCACGATCTCCCACCTGTTCAGAACCTGCGGGAGCTCTAGCATCTGTTCTATTTTGCTCTGAAGCTTGAACTCGAGTGTCATGCTCTTGATCTCGTGGATCTGTTCCGAGATTGCAAAGTCAATTTACTTCCCAGCAGCGGACAACGGGTTCTCATCGTGTGTACTGGGTCGAATGACCACCAGGCAGTCCTACCGAAGATCACTGCGGTGCGATGTAATGGGTTCAATGGCCCCATCTGGATGTTGCACATACTGCAGCATGTTTAAGGTCTGGGTATATAGAGGTTTTAAACGGCTGCCATGTTTGGTAAAGTTCTCCAGCAGATTGTATATAGGCAGCAGGACAAGTCGGCACGACAGTCACAGCCATGGCGTGCACTGTCCCACTGTGACAGGATCCGAGCACTGCTTTGTGACATCAACATTATCCACGAGCGAGCCAAGGTCACACCTCCATCTGATACGGAGATACTGGCCGCCATAGAGGAAGGAACACCAGCTCGTAGTACAAAAGAACTCCTGACTCGGATACTCTAACGGAAGTTTGACAGAACCCAGGGGTGGCCCAAACCAACAGTCCTGTTATTCTAGCTCTGCAAAGAGCGAGGGTCGAACCCAAAGATCCACTATCGGTCGGGAAGTGGGATGTCATATTTAGCCTCCACAGCGAGGAAGAGCGAGAGATTCTGGATAGAATCCAGTCTGGAGCAAATAACTACTTCAGGGAGGAGGTCAGTGCCGCTGTACCAGAGAGCCATGACACCGGTCATGCAGAAGGTACTCAGAAGGGGGTCACTGTTGGCTGCAAGGAGGCTGTTGAGCACATCTTCAACGAAAGAGGGCGCAGGAGATTGCCCAGTAATCTGCCAGCATTTACCAAATTCCCAGATAACTAACAGGACTACCCCCATCAAATCCCCTCGCAGGCACGATGCTAGTCGCGCATGGCTGAAGAGGTTCTTCCATGAGAAGTTCCAGATGAAGAGAGTCCCGGACAAGGACCCTCAGTGGAAAGAGTTTGAGCGACAGTATAAGCGACAGGCTTCTCACGAAACTGATGAAGTAGCCTCTGACGAAGTTCCTCAAGCTTCTGATGAAGGTCCTCAAGCATCTGACGAAGTAGCGGAGACCGAGGACGAAGTTCCTCAGCCTTCTGATGAATGAAAAACAAGTTGCGGCAGCTGCGACAGGCTGTCAGCGATGACACGTAGAGCAGGCTAGTTTCCTGGCTGGATTCAGCTTGTAGGTGAAGGTCTGCGCCTTTTCCAGAGATGACTTGAAGTGTGACAGCTCACCTGTCTCCTTGTTGCTGAATATGAAGCGGTACAGATCAGCTGCCCTCAGTACACCTGCGATAAAGTCCCATTTAGTCTCCTTGAGGGTTAGGCTGTCGTATAGGGTCTCGAGCAGGGCACGTCCACACTTGGTGGATGTCTGGTGAGATCTCGCGGGTGTACTTCTGAAAGAGGGTGAAGACAGTTATCTTTGTGTGCCAAATGCTCCTGGTGATGTTGCTGAGGTAGGTGACTGTCTTCTGGTCCATTGCAGGGTCATCGATAACTAGAACAAGTGGGTCTGTCAGTCGGGCTGGCAGCAGCTTCTCCAACCAGTGCTTGCAGGTTCTGCGTCTTGGTGATTGGGCCATTGTACCATTGATCACTACTGTCAACTGCCTCAGCGGTCGAGTCAGACACCAGAAGGATGTATTGATGTGTGTAGATGTTCCGCCAGGAGAGCCCGCAGCAAGATGTTTTCCCTGTGTCCTGATGGGTCAATGATCAGCACCACCTGGCCAGCATCGGCCGGCATACTGTCGAATGGTACAGACATGCGTGCAGAGGATGGTTAGCACTTGGTCGGCGGTAGTCTCGTCTATATCTGGTAGACTAAACGGCAGTACTTCCTGGACTAGCTCTTTCGCCAGCAGAGCAGGAAATCCTGCCCCTCTGGCGGATACGAAGGATGCGATGGAGGCATCAAGCATGAAATCCCCGCAGCAGCTGAGAAGATAGCGTAGAGGGCCTGTGTCAGCACCCACATTGTCTAGTACATCCAGTATCTGTATGATACATGCACGGGAAGTCATGACTATCCTGTGGTCTTAAATGGCAAACCAAAGAACCCTGACTTCTTCACCTCTGGTAGCTGGAGGCTGGTGGTAGCACCTTTTTTGCCATCGACAGTGATATTGCTCAGGCTGAGGGTGCCTATCTTGCAATTCTCCCCATCCTGTCGGAATGAGCTCCGCGATTTCAGGAGATCCTTAACCAGGTCCTGTGCAAAGGACTCAGCCATAAGCTTGATGTCTCCAGCCTCATCGACTCCGAGCATACCGAGCATCGTCGCCCTCTCCTTGATTTCCATCCCCTTGTATACAGTCTTGGCCTTGTTAATAGCCGATTGTCCTACCGTATCAGTGTTCCCGATGAGATCTCAGGCTGGTATGGTACCTCGGCTCTCCCGTGGGTCTCCCTTCTCATCGAAGTCTAGGAAGGAAATAGGGGCAACAGTGTCCTCTGAACCGAGGCGTGCCTCGCCCAAGTGAGCAAGATCGCCTAGCTCTTTGGTTTCTAGGTCTGTGAGTGACAGAGTCATAGTGCTATATACAGACGGCTTAAACCTACTAGTCATACCCCCAGTGAAATAGTTGGGCATAGGAGGACCACACAGTCGGCCAAGGGAATAGGTAGCAGTGCTCAGGGTACTGGCCCTCTCTGCAGAGGCATGCCTTGTGGGTTGTCCACCATTCGCGGGCATTGGCAATCCTCAGTCCGCGTGCTCGACTATGGGCTACACACCGCCCTCCGGCATGCCATGCCTCATATGCTGCAGGGGTCTCGTGATCCATCTCTCACTATTCAAAGGTTTTAGACGTAGGCGACGATGATCTCAGCCATTGCACTCGTTACTAGCCCTAGAACCGCGGCCTCCATTAGTGTAACACGTTCACCCATGATCCTGGCGGCAACAGTGTAGGAGGCACCACTGAGGGCGATCCTTGGATGGGGTGAGTTATTCTGAGACAGTGCCCGGCCACCCTACTCACGACTGTAGCAAGGACAGCCGCAGTCGCGGCAGGAAGAACCTCATTTCCACCTGTCATCTTCACCACGGCCACATTGGCTGCCACGTTACTGGCGACATGGACTGCCAGAGGTTTTGCTTTGGTCAGTAACTTCTGTGTCTTGGTTCGCAGCAGGTTCTCCACCTTTTGAAGACTCGCCTGGCTCTCGGGCAGTTGCTTCACGATCTGTACCGTTGACGTCATTGTTTAAGCACTGAGTATACAATGCGGTCTGCCTCACCTGTCGAGAGAGCTAATAAGATCTTCCAAGTCTGCATCTGCCAGGTGTCCAAGTTGGTACTCAGGAATATTCATCTCTCTATTGAGACATCTTAAACATGTCCGGGCACACGCTATGTGAGAAGTATTATGAGGTCTTCCAGAGGGAGTTGAAGGACTACAAGAAGAAGACACCAGATGAGCTCGCTCAGCTCTCCAGTACTGAGCTGATAGAGGAGCTGACAGCTGTGAAGCTCTATCTAGGATTTGGTACGGGACAGATCTGCTTCCTCGAATACCTTATCATGGCCGGGAGTATCGTCGAGCAGCTCCTGCGAGATAAAGGTTTCTACAAGGATCAGGAGTATCTGTCAGATGTGTTCCAGCAGTTGCAGACCGCCATGGCCTCACCGGACTCAGAGCTGAACAAGGCTCTGCGATACTACAAGCTGAAAAAAGGATGCACTGCAGAACCTTCCAGCCCTTGAATGTGCATGTTGGCAGCGTGTATAGGGGCTGCAGGGCATGCCACGCTGGTTCAGTGTCTCACCGTGGTCCCCACTGCTACTGTAGAGAGTCAGGATAGGCTTATAGGTGACTTGCTAACGGCGGGGTAGGCTGATCCTGAGCGCCATGATAGCTAGGCCTGACAACACTCGTAGCGCTACCACGGGAAGCGGTGTCATGTCGACTGGCTGCAGTGTCGGGGTCGGAATGCCTGGAGCTGCCATGTCAACTGGCTGCAGTGTCAGGGTCGGAACGACTGTATGGCCCGTACCACGCATAGGTGCATTGATGTCAGTCTTGAAGCCGAAGTGGACACCGGGGGACCTCCCCTCGACTATCATGTTGTTATAGCCCCTGACTTGGAGGTCCTCGATGTTCATGATCATGTTGCTCGGAATCAACCGTGGGTGTGATGAAATAGCAAAGTCAAGTTTGCGACGGGCCTTCTGCAACCCCTGCTGGAACTTAGCAATAGGGCTATTGGGGGTCTGCCATGATGATCATATCCTCAGCGAGACTGATGAACATGTCCTGGACCTCTGTTCCACCGACACCATCTATGGAATGCCCCAGCTGGGTCTGTGCTGAAAGGAGGCAGTAGCACAGTGCTTCCAGGGACTGGTTGATCTGAACGATCCCTGCTGGTGTGAGGCCTGAGGTGGTGTGTGGGACAATGTACTTCCACACATCTGGATAGACCTGCTGCAAGCCAGTGATGTGCATATTTTGCACCAGCGCCCCAGGGTCGGAGTCTGGATCGAACGTGAATGTCACTGTCTTCCGACGGCCTACTCGTCGGGGGGTTCAATAGGGGAATCCTGAGTAGTCACATCTCGGGTCACCGTACATAACCCCTAGACCGCTGTTGTCACCACCATGCCACCGATAGTCTGGGTGAGCACTGAACTCTCTCTGTAGTCTGATGGCCGCTGAGGCGTTATGACTGTTGAGCTGTGGGTTGAAGTCATTTCTATCAGGGAGGCTTGCACCCAGCTCATGGAGGATTTGTCGCACCATAAAGTACACTTGGAATCTGAGACAGCTGCCGATGAGCACAGCTTCAGGAGTACCAGAATAGGAGTGAAGCAAGGTGGAACTTACTCCACATCCTGCTGTGGCACACCACATGGCAAAATTCAGCTGCTGATTCCAGTATGAGAGGCTTGGAGCAGCCATCCAAGTATGAGCTTGCTTCGCATCCTTGATGGTGATGGGGCGGTTGGTCAGCGGTTGTGGGTTGACGGAGAAGCTGGCTCGGGACGGTCCATCCACTGTGATTGAGAATAGTGTTAGTGCTGGTATATCATCCAGTAGACCTCTCAGGCCAGTCAAGGGTGTACCCAGGAGGGGCAGTTGGCTGTCGTGAGGTTCAGTGGGAAGGCCATCTATACTCGTGTTCTTAAAGCTAACATACAGGCAGCACACAATTTGTAGTCGTCTCAACCCCAGAGACCAGCGAGGCGACCTCGCTGTAACATCTCGTTTTTTAGCTCCTCCATATCAACCCACCCGCTGGAGCCTTTGAGATATTGCTGTCGCACTTTAGGTTTCTCCATACGGTACAGGGCTTGGACCTTCAATATATGGTGGGACACTTCATCGGTGACCTAGCCATCCACGAGAGCTTTGCTGACAGACTCGTCGATAGTCGTAGCATACTCTGTGCCAGTGTCACGTACTTATCATGCTTCTCAAGTCTCCTTGTGATCTGCTGCTGACCCACCCCCAAGCCCGTGGCCAAGACAGTGGTGGCTAGTGTCACGCCACCCAGTGGGATGGTGACGATGGCACCCAGCCCTGTAGCGACAGTGGCCACAGCTGCCACACCAGCACTGGCTCAAATCACACCCGCAAAGACGTTGTAGGCTGTCTTATATCGCCTGCGCATTCTGCTGTACTTTTCTGCCTCATGGACGAGATTCTGCCTGATGGTATCTATCTGCTGGAGTCGCCAGCCGTGGATGGTACCACGGTCGTCAGCCATCAGGGAGGGGTATAGTTCTGGTTGCTTCCGCCACTCTGATTTTGCCATAGTATACCTGGAGATTAAACCTGCATCACCTGCAGAATCTGCTCAGAGTCATAGAAGGGTTCATTTTGGAGAACCTGACGAACCATACCAGCTTGCTGGTGTCGAGACAGACGTCTCTTAGACAGTGGCCATCCAGCGTTATGTCGGGTGCCAGTAGCTTTCTGAGACATGACATCCAGAACATCACCTTATGACCAAGATAGTAGGTCCGCCGCTGGATGGCTTTCTTGGTCTTACACTTCTGCGCCATCTCCTCTTCCCACTGTCTGACATCTGGCCCATCCTCGTCTGCGACATCGTTGTATGTGAAGACATCTGGCTCATCGTCGTATGTGAAGACATCTGGCTCATCGTCGTCTGTCAAGACTCCTGCATCCTGCTTACTCTCCTCCAGGAGGGCATTCCAGTATCGGGAACCTTCACTGTTCCTTCACCTCCTTGCAATGCTGGCAGCCTGTTGATACCAGCTCTCCCGCTATAGTCGCTCTCCTTCTTGTTGACGGATCTATTGCTGAGCGAGCATCTGTGCGGCCTTTGGGAAACCCTCTATCGGGTTCATCATCTCAGCAAAGGTCAGATATTCCTGGTGTGATATCATGTTGTCATCAGGTCAATGAGTAATAAGAGTGTAAACTCTAAATGGGCATCCGATATCCCATCCGTGCTGGCACATATTTTAATGGAGAGGCTGTCAAACAGGTTATTTAAGGTGTAAACAGGCTAGGACTGATAGCTTTCCATAGTTTGCCGTTGGCACCTGGGAGATACTCTCACGTCCAGGCCGACTTCTACCAGTGAGCTGCTGTGTGCACTGCTCGGAGGTTGATGTAGCACATCGGCGTGTATGTATGTTGTGCCCCACTAGGGCACCTCGAAGAGGACCCATTCTACACGGTACTGTACCGCCCGTCTCCCCTCTAGAGAGGGTGAGATTGCGTTCTCACCACCGGAGAGCAGCAGTCGGAGACACCTGCTCAGCAGCAGCTTCTCTGCATAACATGTGAACATGCCAGGGTCTGCCGCGGTGCAAATGCTAATCACTTTAGCATCCTACCAGGTGAGCGTTGTCAAGGTAGATGGAAGACACTATGGGTGGTCCCATCATGCCGATGCGACTCTGGCAGAGACTACGTGTTTGTCTGAGCCTACACAGAATAGAGAGAGCCCGGCCCTTCTGGTGTGGTTGATCACAAGGCGATCAGTGGTGATAGCACTGTGGAGGCTTGTCTCTACATTGGCGTTCAGACCCTATTATGTGTGGTAGTAGTAGTAGTGTTGGAATTAAAATGATACTACATCCCTCAACTGGCAGCCGTTCGGCGATCCGTGATGGCCCCCACTGCCCTCTCAATCTCTGGGGGTCCTCCATCTAGAGGCATACACCAACCACCTGTCTCAACAACCCTGGGGGCCTCCCTCTAGAGGCATACGTCAACCACCTGTCTCAACAACCTATGCTCCAGGGATTGAGAGGGCGGTGGGGGCCACGGATCGCCGAACGGTGGCCAGTTGAGGGAGGTGGTATCATTTTAATTCCGACACTACTACTTTTACTTTAGCAAGGGCGCGGTTCTATAGTGAAGACAACAAGTGTCATTGTTAAATAAATTCAGCATGAATAGAATGAAATGGAGAAAGATTTACTCACCTTTGGACAGCAACAAATGCAAACTATTTTGAATACAATTCGTAACAACAAGCGCAAACTTCTGTAATGACAAACGCATACTATTTGTTAGTTCGTAATAGCGAATGCAAACTATTGTATTTCTAAAGGTCAAACGCATTTCATGATGATGTTATAGAATTTATCCGAAATCCAAGCACAGTTAGTTAGGCCTATATGAAATACTGGTTTTGTTATTACTGAATGAATTTTGATGCGATGCATAGTAGAGGTTGTATATAAAATGCGGCTGAGAATTGACTGTTTCAATACAGGATTGTTTTAAGAAGAAACGTAGCTATTTAAGCAGTCAGTGCTCGACAGCGTACGGCAAGAAGAGATAATTTTGAGAATTTTATGACCGGACCCGTGACTAGATCCGCAGTACGTGCTACGTCAGAGATTACCGAATGATGGGGCTCTATGGTGCTGAGATTGTCATGTTACCAAACCCTAAATAGACAAACCATGTATGAGTGAATCCTAGGGATTCAGATAGACGCCCGTAGCCGAGCTGTCAAACTGAACAATAACACGAAACTATGCTTGGAATCACAACATCATGACGTCAGTGTGGCGCAATATCAACATGATGTTGTGATATATCCTTTAGAACGGTTCCAGCGAGAACTAGTTAGAACTAGTCAAACGCACGCATCTTCAAGAGAGCGTGTGGGAGTCTATTGGGCATGCAATGAGGCTTGACCAATCAGAATCCGAACTACCTCTTTTGCTTCTGTTGTGTGACGATAGTCATGAACACCCTTTTACACTATATAAGGCACTGTCGATAGTGCACGTGATCAATCTGTAATTCGATGATCTTGAAGTCAGTGTACATCTTTGTAAACGTCTGCTCTGTATTTAGAATAGTCGATCTTTGCAAGTCTTGAGTTACCAGTTCATAATTGATATTCAAGTTTGTATAAGTAGAGTTTAAATTAGTTTTCAGTCTGCAATACGACTTATTTATCTCAGTTTATTATTTCAGATCTTAGTGTAAAATAAAATCTATTCGTTAAATCTTCAATCAATTGTTAGTTCAATCTGTGATTAGAGAAAGATCTTTTCCAAATCAAAGGAATCTTCAGCAGTCAGATAAAGGCCAGTGCATCTTCATAACCAAGTTCGTATCAGTCATAATCGTAGCATCTCAACAGCGATATTTTAATTCGAGACGCCCAAATTCTCAATCTGACCTCGTATGACGTCATAATCAGCCCACCGCGTGTATGATGACGTCACAATCATTACGCCACAAATGGGTCTGTATAGGCCGTGATTACATCTCAAATACTACGACACGTTGTCTTTGTAATTCTTTGCTATTTAATAAACATGATGTTGGATATTTTGAAAATAATTTAACTGGGCGCTGTTGCTGCCTTAGGCAGCAACAGCACCCAGTCAAATTAGTTTCAAAATATTCAACAGCTTACCTGTGTATTTCTTTGGAAATTGATAGTCTTAGTGTTCAGAGATCGATCGATCCCAGCTCGAGCGAGGTGTGGGTGGAGCTTAGCTAGAGATGGGCGGGGCATAGCTAAAACTGGGAAGGCCCATTATGCTACCTAATATACATCCGTAAGATAAGCTTATGAGACCTTCTCTTGGTCTGGAAATGGGCACCCTTTAATAGACAAGCCAGCGAAAAACGGCATCCCTTTCCATGACAACAGAATGGTATTTTATAAATACTCTTCTCGTAGTCCGCAACACATTACCATATTCTTGAAAATCGTGACCATGTTTTATTTGATATGAGTCGCATTTTGAGTGCTTTGATGGACTGTTGATATAAGAGGGCTTACAAGTAAACAGCTACAACTTTTAGTCAAATTGTTTTTAAAATCATCAATAATATGGGACACAGGTCGTCTGGCATATACCGTTTAATGTAGGGTATAAAATAAGACCGTGGTGTTTCCACAATGTGTACCATTCAATCCTGTGCTGCGAGCATGATGATTATATGCAGTTATGTAATTATAGTAAAGCAATAATAAACCATGCCCAACAATATCACTTCATCGCTATGTTATCTCCGGCTCTCTGAGGTGATGAATGGACAAATCGGAATGGCATAGATCCACCACAAAATTGCATAAATTGTCTGTGTTTTTATGAATTTATAATGTTATCAACATTATGTTGAATATCTTGAAACTAAATTGACTGGGAGCTGTTGCTGCCATAGTTCTCGGGCCTTTCATTGCTGCGTGTAGCTATATTAGAAGTAATTTCAAGTTGTAGTAAGCCGACCATGAGTCTTCACACTTAAAGGGAATCACCAGACCCTCTATACTACTGTGTATAAAATGAATCTACAGACCGTAACGTTTTCAAAAATATAATTGTAAGATCTGTGTTCAAATTAGAAATATATATCTTCGTTATTTAAATATGTGATACATTAGTTACATTTCTATTCCCGGACGAGGCGTATGACGTCATAAGTTGAACGTTTTTCTCGCTGTCATCCAACGCTATCGCAATAAAATTGCGAATTGCGTTTTTATAAGGGGATTCTCTTCAGCTGTTTTAGGAATATATAAACTATATTTGCGGAAATGTTGAGGAGTATATACTAACAGTCCTTGTCTGATTTCTCTGATGGTGCCAATTTTGACATGAAGCTTTGATCTTGAGATAAATGAATGACGCGATAGTATAGGCAATTCAATATAATTGCCACTATTGAATCAACACTCTCACTGGGGCTACGGCAGATAATGTTATTAAAGTTTCATCTATTAATATGAGAGTTTAAATAGTTTGTACATACATCCAGTCCATCTTTAGGTACTTATGTTTTCATACTAGCCTCAAAACTTCCTGAGATTTTGTAATGTTAATCTAATTGGCAGGTATCTTCATAGAAAATGGCCATCTTAAGGTTCGGCAATTAATGTGTGAAAATAACAAATACATTCCATAAATTTGCGATAGTGTGATACACGTCATAATCTCTTCAATCTGTACATATATAAATGATGTCGATATCATTATCACCGATAGAGATATCACCATCCAAATGCATGCACTCCTGTCTTCAGAGTGCCGTTATTATGGTTCTTGTCGGATGGGATTCAACCTATGACGTCATAGGTTTAATTAACTCGCAGACAATTATGGTAACATGGCGTTTTTTAACACCATTTTACTCGGATTTATATACAAATGTCGGGGGAAAGCTTTATACAGTAGCTTAAATGTGGGTTCTACAATAGAACTGCGTGTTTTATGCAAACGATGGCGACCCTTCTTGTGTTCCCCTTTAAGCGCTGCTGGAGAGAATTCGCTTCGACGTCCCTCTCTTACATGGATCTGCGCGTGGCCATTACTACTGGTACTAAAGCGCGGTGACAGGAGTGCGCCTTTGATAGCAAAATTCCCCTATGAGACCATATACTACCTACTGTAGACGATAGTGACAACTTGAAGTGACCCGACCTAAAACATGTTCTCAGTGATGCGATCATGCGCCTGATGCACCAATGAACCTTTCCCGCTTTAGCTATGTCCCGCCCGCTAAGTTAAGCCCCTCTCACGCTTTCGCACATGTTGCTATCGATCCCTGAACTCCCTGACGATCAAATTTTAAAAGACTATACATATGTTGAATATTTTGAAATTAATTTGGCTGTGCGCTGTTGCTGACAATGTCTATTAAATAGAAAAGACATATAACTCGGACAACAACGCTTTAGCTAGTCACCAATTGTGCGTTCGTGACGTACTTAATTTCGCCATTCATGACGCCATTGATAATGACGTGATAATACACATCATGTAGTTGATTATGATGTCATATGATGGATGGATAAATTGGAAAGGTTCATTAACAAATCTTACAGCTGTAGTAGCCACAACAGCATCCCTCATGAGTCAGAGTAAACCTTTGCAGACAGGTCTGAGCAGGCAGAACAAGATAAAAGACGGATTTAAACATATTTTATTGCACGAAAATATGCAATGGGAATTCTTCCACATTCGATACACCCTCTCTTTTCTATCAGGATCTTTATTCTTATTATTACAATTATTCTCAAGAATGTTAGCAATCTCGCTCTTCTTACAAATTTTATCAGATCAACTTCAAACTTGGTCAACTTGTAGTACTCCTTAGGCCCTAGTTTCGTCTTACGTTTATTTGAGATCAGCTCAAGGGTTTTCAAGATACCCACATTTTCCTTGGAAGAAAGGTCCCATAGGAAATGTATGCTGGTTTTCAATACTTGTCTTTGAACAGTGACTACACCTAGATGTTTGATCGGATCACTACAATATGTGGGTATGATGTTCCCCTGCGTATCCCAAAGATGTCTGCCCACTAAAAAGGTGACAATGACGTTTGACTTTTGACCGCCTTTGCATGGAATATTGCCCCATAGGGAAAGAATGAGGATTTTCAGTACTGCTCTTTGAACTACGACAACAGCTATAGTTTTTTTTATCGGATCGCTACCAAACGTAGGTAGGATGTTACGCTTTGAGTCATGAAGGTGTTACCAGGCCAGTCGTCCCAGTGGTAAATATTCGAAGGTCGTTCTCATCTAAGCTGCAAATGCGCATCCCTAGAGACCTCTGCGAAGGCCGGTTGTTGGTAAGCAGGCCAGTCGCTCCAGTGATACATTTCGGGAACAGTCTTCTCATGGCCTGCAGGTGGGCATTCAATGAGAAATTAGTTTGAAATTATAGATAAAATTATCCACCAAACGGCTAAAAGATGCAATGCAATAATAATAATAATAATAATAATAATAATAATAAAAATAATAATAATAATAATAATAATAATAATAATAATAATAATAATGATGGTGTCTGGTCATTGAGGATCATCGAATATCATTTAATATGGCCAATGGACGTTCAGAGTTAAAAGAAAGGATCATGGAACTAACATATATTATATAATAATCAAACTATAGCCACCAGTGAAATACTGAAAAAAATCAGAATAATTAGAAAAAAGGAGCAAAAAAACATGTATGTCATTCTGGCTGAGCCAATTAGTGACGCAGCTTGTCCTATGTCCTTTATATTTTCCCAAAAAAACCCACGCCAAGGCAGAGAAGGTGTACTGGTGGTTGACTTTGTCGTATGAATTTCACTTCGTACTTTGGCACCTGTATGGAATTGTAATCTGGGCCAAACACTGTGTCACGTACATAGTCTCTAGGAAAAATTAGGATTACATAGCCTAAACAATACAATTCCTCGATGCAAGAGTCGATTCCTAGGTATACAATGGATCGTGTCCAAACGAGTATAATACGTTCAAGAGCAATCATCAGTAGGCTTAACATATAAAAGTGATTAATAGCAATGTTACGGTATAAATATTAGACAGTTAACTCTTCATACAACTTAGACTGTTTAGAGGTACACATTCACGCCAAATGGCCGAGCATAAAATCCTCAAACACGCAAATCATGTGCCTAGACGTAATTAAACGAAATAAATCCCAACACAATGCCGATTTCACTACATAGAAACTAACATAATTTTTCTAGTTGAAAGCCTGAGTTAGGGACACGTGTCTCCAATTCAATTCCACAATCCAAAAAATCATATCAATCAACAGAGAATGAATAGGAAGATAGAATATTTCAATAGGAATGGTCTGCTCCAAAGTCCAGAGTCATCCATAATCACCATCAGGGCATCCATCCCTATCGAGCTACAACCGATGACGGATGTGGGCCATAGAAACATTTTCCTTTTCAGCCCAAATACAAGATAAACATTCAGATACAGCACCGCTAGAAACACTTGTTGAATATTTCGAACATAATTGGATTAGAAAACATTGCTGCACAACAGGACATTTAGTACTAACATGTTTATGTTTTTGTTTTGTCGTGGAAAGTTACTTATGAGCTGTACTCTAACCAGGCCTGTCAGCGAGCTACGAATAGCGCCATTCGTAGGGGGTAGGCGATTCTCTTATTGAAGTCTACAATGTGTGTTCCTGGACATGTCTTATCCATCTATAATACAGGATGCGCATCAAGCTGTTCACTCCAAAGATACACATCGTGCCACAACTGGCGCCAGAAGTATGGCTCGGCTGTATTTTTGTTCAGGTACACAATTATTTTAATGATGGTGCGAACAGAAGCACGCCGTCTACCAGCGCACCTATTGTATCTGTAATTCAGATGATTCTAAAATAGTATTTAAACGTCTTCTGAGCGCGTCTCTACTACAGAAAATCTTCAAAACACGCCTCCTACTACTGATATAATAGAAACGCATGGTTTTGCATGCTCTTAAAAAAATACAAGATTATATTGGCAAAAATAGCAGATATCTTGTTTGGGATCTGATCAGTGGCCCAATTTAAAAAATATATATATTTGCTCATTAGATGTCTATTTGCAGGTCAAGAAAAGCCCTTTTTGAATAATTACCACTGAAGCAATTAGATCGGTTACCGTGCCAGCCATTCCAGTGGTAAATTTTCAAAACTATCCTTCCCTTGGCCTGTAAATTGATATTAATCACGACTACGGCAGAGGTCTGTTTTGGTCGGCTTCAGCTTGAAAGGATTAATATGCATTATAAATATTATGATACACTCATAGTCTGTTGTGCATTGTGTTGTCCGCCGACATTGCTATGGCAACCAATTATTAACGCTAATGAAGTATTTGTCATCAATATTTTCAATCGTATGTTTTTATTCTCCTCGTTCTCATAATCTATTTTGTCTCACATTGTAGCTTGCGGTAACAATGTTTTGACAGCAACGAATTCCAAGAATCTCTTGTCGTTGATGGCGTATGAACTCTTCACAATCGATATTATCGACCTACTTTGTCCGCTTTCACAATATGATCGTAGTGTACCTTTTAAGAGGTGCACGCATTTTCGGAGATCCCTACATACTCTCTATACTTTATTTATACATGGTATTTATGTGAACAGGAAACAAAAGATAGTAAGTACAAGGTAAATAGTTAATAACAAATGCATGGCATCCTTATATAGACGTCTGTAAAATGTGCGGGCATGACCTCAGGTTTAGTGGTTAAGACTCGTATGTACATATAGGCGACCATGGAAATGGATACTGTAACATAGATAGAGTCAAACCAATATGCTTCACCAGATTATATTATAGCAATGTTTTTGCTCAAGGAGGTAACAATGGACCTTTCCATTTTTAGCTATGCCCCGCCCATCACTAGCTAAGCTCCACCCACACCACGCCGTGTTGGGATTGATCGATCCCCAAATGCCCTAGCTATCAATTTCCTGAAAACTATACAGGGAGGCTGTTGAATATTTTGTAACTAATTTGACTGGGTGCTGTTGCTGCCTACAGCACCCAGTCAAATTAGTTTCAAAATAGTCAACAGAATATTTATTAAATAGTAAAAGCAAACAATTTGTACAACAACGCATAGACCGTCTTCAAATATGCGTTCGTGACGTACTTATCGACATCATTCATGACGTCATTCATTATGATGTCATTCTACACATTGCGCAGTTCATTTTGAAAGTCATATGATGGGTGGGTGGGTACTCTGGAACGGTGAACTGTAATATTTCTAATAGGCACTGTATTGAATTTAATGATACACGTTTATTTGATCAAAACCAACAAATACAGCTCGCCAATATTTACAGTACTAACTAGTATGGCGTTTATGGATATGTGTACGTGTTTATCCTCCGCGGGATTTGCTGCATTTCTCTTTTCTCAAGTCGTGTTTGCTGAGATACCGTTTATCTGTCCCTTGCTTATTTTCATATTTAGTGTCTGCGTGATAGCTAGCGTGTACCATCTTGTGTTCTTCGCGGCTTTAAGATTGTATCAAATGGCGCGGCCATTATCAGCAATGAGACGAGTAACTAGCGCACTCATGTTGAAGTATTGTACCATCAGTATTGCTGTATGCTCTGAGTTTAGTGCATGGCAGAGTACGAGATACCGGAACACATCAATCATGAATGCTGGTAAGGAAGTGACGGCATGCATATTCCATGGGAACCTTGCAGCAAGGGGCATTGCAGATTTTGCTCTAGTTTCTAATTTACTTTGCATTGCTATTTTATTTCTCAATGTCATTAAACATTGCATTGTCTCTCTGTCGAATCCGTCGTCAGATATTAACAAAGCACAGATACGAGGGTTATTACAATCATCATCCGGAAGTCATATATGCTGCATTAAAAATGGCGAAGATAAATAATTTCCTAAAGAAGGCAGGTGATGTTTTCCTCACTCTCCTGTACATTTTCGCTCTTAACAGCTTCATCAACCCAATAGTATATTGCTTAGCTGTCAAATCCCTACGTGATGACATTGTGAAAAGTATTTGTTGTCAAATTGGTAGATGATGACATTGTGAACCCGATTTCCAATAAGAGCTGTTTGTGATGGCATTGATGTATTATATATGATGCTGTCTGATGTGTACAATCGCACATATAAATTGTGCGAGCATACTGTAAGAAATAAGCAAGAAATACAAAAGTTGTTTTTGTTATTAACTGAGACCGCTTCAAGCGAATCAGTGTGTATTTTCTGAAATATTCACACATGTGTGATCTATTTATGCACAGTTATGCCAGTCGTGTGACACATTAAGCACACATATACCGACAAAATATGTTCATCCAGCAGCGTGACCATCTCCCAGGATTTATCAGAAATATGCAAGGGTTTTAACAGGCATCCGATTTCCATCATTCTGTCAACATTTTATCAGAATTCTGAGGCATTATGATGATAACAGACTTATTTAGACAGACAGAATTAGTGCGCATAAATAATCTGTTGAATTATATTTGTGGCAGTTTCTAATAGACAAGTTATAGCTTAAATTCATGATTTGTATGCATTTCTGCATGTGACATAATAAGTGTATCGTCATCAATCTCGGTGATAAGTTGAAATACATAAATACATAAGATAGGGTTCAATAAATAGATGTTTTGTTCTGACTATTTATTTCTCTAGGAATTGCCACCAGAATCGCAATCGGGCACCATTTCCCTATTACCCAATTAACTAATTATACGTGTTTAGCCTTGATGGCAGCGCATGGGCATTCGTTTGAATAGAATACGCATCATTGCCTAAATCTACGGATAGGTGTGAATTTACTGTTCAGGTATGATCTTATCAACAGCGAAAATCACTATATATGTCATATATCGGTGAATGGTGCATGGCTAGATGCAAATCCTTGTCTGAAGAAATTTGAATTTAAGCCACTTATTTTCAAATATTTAAACAAGAACTTTATCAAGCGAGCGCATCGAGATTTGTTGAATTGGTCACGAACTAACTGGCTGTCCACATAGTGGGATTATGCTTCTGTGGGGATATGCAAAATTATGTAGGATTTATGAAATAATAGCATATATCTATTTTGACTAAAGATTGCTTGCATACTGCACTGGCTGTGTGGTCCTGCACATGATTTGCGAGTCTATCACACCATATTGTTAATGGTATTGATATGCAAGACATACCAGGGTATATGTAATGGTAAATCCGTAAAAGACATTTCTAATCATCTGTTTTAAAAATCGCTACTATACTGCTACTCTTATACTACCTTTGCTAAGATATTAGAAAATATCCTAAAATACCAATTTTTGTTGTTTCCGCGTGCATAAACTATAGCCAAGATGTCAATCACTATCGAGTATGCCCTATAGCAATAGACGTGCATAAATTATAGCCACCTGGTACCTGGTTATGGCCTATAGTAATAGATGCATGATCTGATTTGCTGAAGCAATATATGCACAATTATCGGTTATTGCCTATAGTGATAGACGCATATATCAGCCTCACTTGCCAATCAAAAGGATATACTCACAATTCTCGAGATATCTAGCAACGGGCACGCATACACTGTAGCCAAGATGTCAATCAATATTGATTACACCCTATAGCGATAGATGTGTGTAAATTATAGTCACAAGACCTGATCGGGTGCTGTACCCTAAGTTATAATCGTATGTTTTTCGAATTATTCAATTATTATTATTATTATTATTATTGTCGGGTATTTTGGTATAGTATTAAATGGACAGTGTTCATGACGGAGTTACAATGCTTTTCACAAAATGGTCTCATTATGAGAACTGTAGCAAGATTATATATTGTTCAAAACTGTTCTATAAAGCGAAAGATCACTGAGGTATCTCTATCAATTGCCATTACTTAATATACTTTAAGAATACATGTCATGTCGCCAGTATCAGTACCCTGACTAGGCAGGTGCTTCCTAGTAATGGGCACTGTCTACACGAAGCTTATAAAGATGCCACGAACGAGCACCATTCATTTCTACTTGTAGATTTAAAACAGAACACACAGGGAGATATAAAACGATTTTACCCAGCGAGATATGAATAGTGTATAACTTGCAAAAGAAGAATGGTAGGCGGAGTTGACCACCTCTACATAACCTAGCAATACTTTCTTGCACTACTTTCCATAAAACATGATTGCTGAATATAAAACACAATTAACTAATTAAACTCTGGTCTTTGAGAATGGAAATTGAGAAGTCTGATTGAGTAGTATAATTTACCCTAGAAGCTTGGTGACATTTAGGAAAGAAGACTATCGCTTAAAGACAGGTTAGTAATCACTACATCAGTCAGATCATGGACTTTATATCATTCAGGATATGATTGATGGTCTACATGAAGCAATAAATTATGTTCCTGTATTTAAAAGGAAAATATGTATAAGATACTTTGCGCAAAAGGGGCACCTGGTGATAGTTTGTATAGCCAACCAAAACATTAGACTGGAGTTAGAGTAACCCTTATCTAGCCTTCCAGCTATAAGTATAAACCGATATTTAGTTCATGTGGAAGCACGATAAGGCATACGTAGTAGGCCCGTGTCTCCCACATACTACAATTCTTGTACATGGAGAGTAGAAACAAGTGGTGGATGCACAATAAAAAAAAATTCCAATCAAAGGGGCAACCGTTCCTAGAACAGTTGGTAATATCAAATGCAGAAAACCACATTTCTGTAAAATCTGCTTCTTTTAAAGCATTGCAATTCCTTTTTGTTTAATCTGTGTAGTCAATTCCTTAAAAGAAGCAAATTTTACAGAAATGTGGTTTTCTGCATTTGATATTACCAGCTGTTCTAGGAACGGTTGCCCCTTTGATTGAAAATTTGTTTAGTGGACTGTAAAATAATGGAATATGCTCAAAATATTGCGATCGTCCATCACGAAGTATTTACTAACATGCGAGAGGAAACGAAACTAAAATCATTACCTAAGAATCCTTCTTTATAGAAAGCCATACACTTTGATGATAAAATGCAAACAATTCTTGCTCGAAGTGATATTCAACATTTTACGAAAGCTGATCTCTTTTCGCAAGCTGTCACATAATCAGAGTTGGATCGGGAGTGTGATCAGTACAGCAACATCCATTTGCAACAGTGTTAGAGACGGGCAATTACTTAATAAGTCATGCATGTGGTTAGGCTTTGAATCAACATGCCACATCGTAGCAATAAGTGAACAACAGGTAAATTTTAGATAAATATATGAATTTACTACATCAATGGGATGAATTTGCTGTAACTAAATCCTTAGACAATAAATAATTAAGATATGTGTATGTATGTGTATTGTGTAAATAACGCAACTTGTTGGCCCTATTGCTGAAACGACACGAAAGTTGATGCATGTGGCTATATGCCGCTTCAAGCTATGAGCTGTATGCAGAAAAATGCGGGCATTGGTTGCGCAGGAGATCTGCGTAACGTACATGTTCGTGCGGGCATGTCAACGATGGTGGCCGGCGAGCAGTGATAAAAGAAGCCGTCAGCGGAGCAGTAAGGCAGACCTCTCACGTGGAATAGAGTGGTGTCAAATAGCACACGCTACGTGTGTCATACTCAGCAATTAAGTCAATGAACCCTGAGGAAAAATAAATTAAATTTCATCGGCATATAACAAATAGCTAATATTTTATTTAAACACATGTAACCTTCCTAACACTCACATTTTAGAAATGATGTAGCAACAAAATTTATTTACATTAAACAACAACATCTTTCAGCAACATAATTTACAAAATTGACGTATCAATATACTTTGACAATATAATATTGTACGACAACATAACGGTATTTCATGGAAAATTAGAACCAATTGTTGCACCAAGCTTTCAAATAAACAGCAACCTCCAAGACAACTTTATATAGAATTAACAGCTTTCAGCTACATAATTTACAAAATAGACACGTCAATAGGCATGCATCCATCACATACCTTATGGCATACTCCTATTTACCTATCTGGAATTCATTTTCAAACGATATCGCCATAAGCTGCTTCCTAAAATAGGTACCAACATCATCCCAAGAATGGGCACCTATACAACGTGTTAGGGTTAGATAATGCCACATATTTTGTACAGTAGAATGATGTTCAGCTGCTGCCTAGTATAACATTTCCAGAGCATGTCGCTAGCAGAAATGCCAGTATTTGCAATCAGTATTATATATTATTATACACCTGTATATATTACCCAATGAAATAACTGCATTACTACCACGTGGCCGACCAATACGAATGCCCATTGGACACTAAAAGTGTTATTGGACTCTACAAAGTGATATTGGACTCTGTCTAAAAATGTTATTGGACTCTCGAGGCTATTTGTTACGTCATACCAATTTTATGTAACAGTGCTTTATGACGTCATTTATATCGGGATTGTTACATCACGCAAACATTACGTCATAATAGTATTACTAAACGCGGTATTGCGTCATAAATGAATTGCTGACTCGTATAATTCGCTCTGTACATTTGGTAAATAGTAAATTCAACACGCATGTTTGCTTTGGATCGTTTATTTTCAAATTATTTCAGTATATAGGTGTATAATAAATAGCCCATTTAACATTTTCGAATACAATGTAGTAACTTAGCTACGTATAAAAGGTTACTCACCCAACAGAGGTCTCGAATCGGCCAGTGGAACCATCGGCAGATGTGCACGGTTCAAGTTCCAAGGTACGACTGCCGGGCGTCCGTAGAAACGGCGGGAATCAGCCAGCCCGGCAGCCGCGAAACACGAACCGCGGAATTGCAGGATACCGCCAGCACCACACTCTCCCCTGTTTATAAAAACTGGTTATTTAATTAAAAATCTTATCTTTTAATTAAAAATCTTATCTAAAAATCTACGGAGTTAACCCTATCAATAATACTCTTTCCACTGGTCAATTACATATAATAGGCAAACTAAGTTAGTATTGATAATTTACCTGTAACTTGGTGATGCATTAAACAGCTCAATTTCTAACTAATTTTCAAAATATTGTGTTACTCTTATCAGACATGTCAAGAGTACTTTCCTGAACTTCCGAGTTAAAATGGTTAGGCTGATCTACTGGTCTCAATAAAAAACACACAGGCATTGACGCTCAACTGCTAAAGGTAGAATCAGACTTTAGCAATTAAAAAAAATAGGTGTCGATCCATATAGAAGGAAGCTGTTAATAATAAAACAGATGGATAGTTCACCCGCTGCCGGACGAGGGCCATCGTCACAAATTCTAAAATAGCATAGCATCCTAACTAAAATTAAGGACAGTGGTTTTCCACCACAGCAGAAAACTGACAGAATTGACGGAATTGCCGAATTGATAAAGAAGTAATAAACATAATCTCACATGAATTTAGTTGGAGTGTTATCTGAAATTAACTTATGTGAGATTCGAGGAAAATTTATGAATATTACAAATTTTTTAATTTAGTGAATATTTTTAACCGTAACATTTAGGATATACCTCTTATAAAATTTAGGAAATCCGGAAAACCACTATCCCTATCACAATAAAGATATCTAAATGAAGCTAAACGGAACGGATAATACAGCAGTAGAAAGAAACATATGAATTTGCGCTATGACTAACGCGCCAATTACTTCGCGCATTATGAAATGGTAAGCGCAAGAAATGCATCTGTACGAGTTATGCAGTCTTTGCTAAATGCATATTATAAATATGCTGTCATATGCAAGATTTCTGCATTATAGAGTAATGCACATTATAAATATGCCTGAGTTATGCATTATAGAGTAATAATGCATCATTGCATCATTTTAACATGTAAGTGCTACACGTTTAATAAATGAAATACCTAGGTATAGCAATATATAATATGTTGGCCTAATATAAAATATCTGAACTGACCTATGTAGAATTAATATACCTGGGCTATAATATAAAATATCTGTGCTGACCTAATAAAACTACATATAATATATTTGAGCTACCATATAAAATATCTGAGCTGACAAATGTAGAACTGGCATTAAATAGCTAACCTATACAGGATTTCACTATACATAAATGAGTTTGCATCATAACATATGATGCATATACCTATAAAAGCGTGTACATGGAGTTAATCCATATACACATAAACAGAGAGCATTATTATGACCACACGTCATGACGGACAATAAATACAGTTAACAATACAATGCGTA
Organism: Chaetoderma sp. LZ-2023a; assembly: GCA_034401795.1. Lineage (NCBI taxonomy): Eukaryota > Metazoa > Mollusca > Caudofoveata > Chaetodermatida > Chaetodermatidae > Chaetoderma > Chaetoderma sp. LZ-2023a. The sequence goes on along the minus strand of CM067359.1, from coordinate 50,633,446 downwards.
TGATTAATGTGTAACAATTTACACATCATTTGACAACGCATATCTGTAATGTGTGATCAAGAAATGCGTAAATATAACCACGCATTACTACGCGCAATTATTCACGCGTCATTTGAAAAATTGCGTAATTATAATAACGCGTTCTGTGAGTCATACAGCGATGGACCCCTGTTGGTTTTTGGCATCTCACGGAGTATTATTGCTGGAAAAAGCCACTATGTGCTTATGTGTCCAACTAATTTAGTGTCCCAAAAACTTACAAAGAATAGAACATTACGATTTTGCTGTTGCTGAAACTAAAGCTAAGATGGAAACGGAACATAAGCCAATGATTATAAATGTTTTCCGGACAAGTTGAATGTCTTCAGTGTCATCCAGAATGTTAAAATTTGAAGTCATAATTTCATATCATCTGTATTACAGTAATTCTTTTAATGTTGAATTACTGTTACCATTGTACATTATCACATTACTATTGTAGTACTGTACTACGACGGAAAAGCTAACTGCAGTCCGCAACAATACCATGACCAAATGAATCCGTAATAAGACGAAACCAGAGGAACGTTTATTCAGGTGGACAAGTAGGGTCCATGAAGACTTACATAGTCTAATTCACGAATGCTTAAAGATCATTCTAATACATTTCATAATCTAGGAACCTGTTAGGAAGACGGCACTGCCTTCCTGTTCGACTCTGAATGGTGTGAGTTTGGAGTTGGTCATCTCTAGGAGATGTGTGATGTATTTCCCCTCGGACCTGACACCTCATGTGCCTAGGGGAAAAAGTGTGATGCGGTTCCCCTCGGACCTGACACCTCATGCGCCTAGGGGACGTGTTATGCGTTTCTCCTCGGACCTGACACCTCATGCGCCTAGGAGAGTGATGCTGTGTTTGTGGGACGGGTAAAACAGAGTCGATATCCAGGTCATCTGTCAAAACAGCATCTAGATCATTATGCAGAATTGATGAGGATGGATCAATACCATATGGAATGGTTTCATCCGAATCCTCTTCAAAAATGGAAGCACGGTTATCATCAGACAACCTAAGGCCATTATCGGGGAATAATAAGTCATCATCATCGCCATGATCTTCAGAGCTTACAGCACGTCTCATTCGCAATATCCAGAGAGGTAAATCACGATCTCTGCACAGCTTTAATCTATCATGGTGAACAACTAGTTCCCGGCGTTGGTTTTTGATACCAAACAGTGCTTCTGACAACTTTTTATAAATAATAAATGGACCAGTCCAAGGAGGTTGTAGTTTACTGGACTGGCCTATTTTAGTTGCAGAATTAGCAAGATAAACTACATCACCAACATGATAGGCATGCTTATGCAAACGTAGATCATATTCTTTTTTCTGGCGCTTCTGAGCCATTTTAAGGTTATCCCGTGCTATCTCATGAGTTTCATGCCACGTTTGCTGTAACTGTTGGACGAAGTCACTGGCATCTGAAGGGGCATTCTCTGTAGTCGCAGACACAGGGCATTTGCACATTATGCCAATAGGCTGTAGTACTTCTCGACCAAGCATCGTCATCCGTGCCAGATACACTTAGCCTTCACTCTCTCTAATGTCTTCTGCTCACCCATGTGACTGGCAAGCTTGGAATCATGACAATTTTCCAAAACCAGCTTCTGGAGAGACTTTGGGACTACCAGCAGATTCCGTGTGGTATTTGCTTCTACCCAGAGATAGTGCAAAATGCTATCGACAAAAATCAATTGATCACAACGAGCCCACCAAAACTTGACAGCTGGACTAGCTAAATATAGCTCCGCGTCAGAAGGTGTGTGTGACTGCTCAATCCATGATACAACTGTCTTCAGATCAGGATCCTCCAACTGACGCTCCCTTAGATTTTCCAAAGAGAAAGCGTCTAACCAGTTTGACCTGCCGATAACCTGGCCTGTTTGGGGGACACCATTCAGCAGTCCATCTGGATCATCGCTGTCTGTGTCGCTGTCTGATAGGTCATTATTACTCAGTTGAAGGGCCCTTATGGTTTGAAAAGCCAAAGGAATTACATCATCAACATCTTGTTCAAATTGAGACCATTGCTGCTGAAGCTTGGTACAATATTTGCACCCACCACATGGTAACGAACTAAGAGATTGGCCAGCTTTATAACAGTGGCAAGGTAAAAAATCTCTTGGAACTCGTGATAGACCATCAGCATTAGAGTGCTATTTACCGGGCCTGTACTGCATCGTCATATTATATTGGGACAGTTCTTCTAGCCATCTAGCTAGTTGTCCTTCGATGTGCTTGAAACTGAGCAGCCACATGAGACTGTGATGGTCAGTCCGCACAATAAATGACCGTCCTAGCAAGTACATACGGTACTGCCTAGTAAATGCTACCACGGCCAGCAACTCTTTGCGTGTAACACAATATTTACGCTGAGCCGGTGTCAACGTTCGGCTCGCAAAACCAATAAGCACCTCTTTCCCATTCCGAATTTGGGATAACTCTGCACCAATAGCCGCCTCTGAAGCATCCGTATCCAGTATGAAGGTACCATCCGGTGTCGGATAACCTAACACTGCAGGGTTGGCCATAACACCCTGAAGTGTTTCGAAAGCTACCTGATGCTCTAGAGTCCAGTCATACTCTACTTTGGAACTGGTAAGTGCAGAGAGAGGAGCAGAAATACCAGCAAAACCCTGTATGTGCTCTCGGTGGTAATTCATGAACCCTAGGAAAGATTCCAGCTCTTTCCTGGTCTTAGGAACAGGCCAATTAGCGACGCTTTCCATATTGTTTGGCTTAACAGCGATTCCCTTATCACTCACCAACTTACCTAAGAAACAGAGTTCAGTATGGAACAAATTACACTTCTTAGGTTTTAATTTAAGGTTGTGAAACAGGAATCAGGAAAGGACAGCTTTCAAGTTGGTCATATGACTGCCAAAGTCAGTCCCTGTCACTACCACGTCATCTAAATACGCAAGACACTCGCACCAGTTAAGACCTTGCAACACCAGCTGAACAACCCTCTGAAAGGTAGCCGGGCTGTTACACGTACCAAATGGCATCTGGACAAATTCAAAAAGCCCATATCTTGTGATAAATGCGAGCTTGTGGCGGTCCTCTGGGTCAACCTCGACCTGCCAATACCCAGCTGCCATATCAAGTGTGCTGATGAACTTAGCACCACCAAGTACATCCAGACATGTCTCAATGTTTGGTAGGGGGTAAAGGTCTTTGCAAGTTATACTGTTCAGAGCTCGAAAATCGACGCAGTACCTCACGGTACCGTCTTTCTTCCGAACTAATACCGGGGCTGACGACCACTCAGATTTTGACGGAACTATGATACCTTTCTCTAACATTTCCGCAAGGTGTTTCTCTTCCTCATTCTTAAAACCAAGAGGAGTTCGTCTAAGTTTAGAACGAACAGGTTGTGCATTACCTGTGTCAACCTTATGTCTTATCCCCTTGAACAAACCCAAATCAAGATCATCTTTTGCAAATGCATCCTGATACTCGATTAACTTGGATTTAACTTGCGAAGACTGCGTCTCCGATAAACCCGATGTCGACCTCTCATACAGCTCCTGTAAGAACACAGGGATGTCCACCTCCTTGGCTGTAGAAGTCTGTAAACCGTCCTGGTTTATGGGATTACCAGCAAGTTGAATTTCTGTTCTAGGGTCTAAAACCTCCTCAATTTCTGTGACAATACCAAGGTTGTGGTCTTGTTCCAGAGTAATATATTGGGCCGACAGGTTCCTTAACAAAATAGGAATCTGCGAATCTTTGGCAGTGGCCACTGTATGAGGTGTTACCAGACCCTCCAGTTTAGATGAGGGCTGGAGCAAAACATCATTCTGTACCTCCCGATCCAGAACACCTGTGGTCTTCACGGCCTCAAAAGGACCAACGACCACTTTCTGCTTCAATGTTACCCGAGCTACTTGGGCTTCCTTCCCATGAGCTCTCAACATTGAGGCTTGAATCGGTTCTCCATTAATTGTCAGACACAGTCTAGTCAGATCAATGGTGGCCTTGTGTGCCTTTCAAGAAATCCAGGCCTAATATAATCGGATCATTAATATTGGCAAGAAGTACTGGCCAGTTGAACATCATAGAGCCTAATGCAATTGTGACTGGCTCAACACTTTCCGCAGGGATAACATTGTCTCTACCTGCACCTTTCAATGTAATAGACTCCAATCTCTTTAAAGCGTAAGGTAATTTATTTGCAAAGAAATTGCCAATTACTGTCACTTGTACCGCAGTGTCTACCACTGCATCAACGGAAACACCATTTACTTTAATGGGAATGACTAGTGTCATAGGGTCACGATTAAACTCATACATGCGAACATCATATGATCGCACAGGCGAAGATCTCGGTGAAGCAGAAGGTGATGGTGACCATGTACGCCTTGGCTCTGGACACTCACAGGAAAAATGCCCCTCTAAATTGCAATTAAAGCACTTTCCCGATCTGAGAGGAGGAGAAGGGGAACGCGATGGAATGACCTTCCCTCTTGGAGGAGACTGACCTCGACCGAATTGACCAGATATAAGATTCAAAATCTTAGCCACATCTACCTTCATATCCACCATATCCTTCCTAAGTCCTTCGACATCTTTCTCCAATTTATCTCTCCTGCTTGGAGCCATTATGCCTCTCAACTGCTCAGGATTATCTGCCTCCATCAACCCAGAAGCATCGTCCGGAAAATGGACCTTTCGAACCTCAGGTCTTCTGGAACCCATGATCAATCTTTGATTATGGATAGCTGCATTGACCATTTGTACAGCCTCCTCCAGGGTGCTCGGATCTTTATCCATAGCTATCAGAGCGGCTCGTTTATGCTCAACACCCCGTAGAAATGCATCAATGGCAATAGTCTCGCCCAAACTCTCTGAGGCATCAGGGTAACCATCTAAAGTGAGCTCCTGAATGATGTCTGAAAATTCTTCTAAAGAGTTACCCTCTTGTCGAATATCTTGCATCTTTTTTCTGATGATGTGGGGCAGATCATTCTTCCCGAATCTCAACTTTAATTTGTCACATAAACTAAAGTAATCATTCTGGACTTTCCCAGAACAGATGCAGTAAAACTTTAAGGCCTTGTCCCTTAAAGCTGAGATGAGCATGTCTAATTTATACATATCAGACCAACGGTACCTTGAAGCAGTATGCTCAAACTGTATGAAAAATGGTTTCCACTCACATTTTCCATCAAAGGTTGACATTTTAGGTGGAGGAGGACCATCAGAGTAGCTTCTATGACCGGGGGATGACATTCTAGAGTCATTGTACGAAGAGCCATCCCAGTAAGCTCTACGAACTGGTGATGACGTCCTAGTGTCATGGTGAGAAACTGATCGCGACTCCCTCTTAGGTTCTCTAGGGGTATATACCCCCCTAGGAGCCAAGTTATCAACTAGGGTATGATCACCCCTTTGTTGACTAGTTGAGTTAAGGAGTGCCTTGTATTTGATACCTTGAGCTAGCAGTTCCATGTTCAGTCTAGCTACTTTCTCTTCCAGGGATTCTTCCCTTGGGTGTGAGTCGACCCCACCAACAGCGCCTTCATCAATGATGTCGAATACGACTTCCCCAGCATGGAGCAATCGTGCACGGATTGTAGCTGTGGCAGGCAGATCAGTATCTGCCTTAATGTCGGCCAGGGATATGGAACCTCCTCTGGACTCACGAAAACTTACTATGCCAGCAGCTCGAACTTTACCAATATTATGGAGTGCACTAAGTTCCTCCACGGTTGCAGTGTTAATACACAAAGGTTTCGTCATTATGGGTCACCTGTTGATTTATACCAAGGAAGTGAAATTAATATTCGCTAAAAAAGTAATGTCACTTACTGAAATAAATCGTAAGCGTATGCTTACTGAAAAATATAACTCACTGAGTAGTGGTGGTAGTGCAACTCCGGAGAACGTCTAAATGAATCTTCCGAAGCCAAACCAGATTCAGTAGTGTACCTGCATGCAAACCATCCTTCAGAAACTCGAAAGTATAATGATAACGGACGCGTTTACGTGCACTGGATTTTTTTACGGAGTATTAACTCTACACTGCATTTGATGGTGTGTACACCAATATCTGCATTAATTTTCTCAATTCTATCATTGAGAAGAGAGAGTTGGTCATGCAGTTGCAGCTCTTGGTCTTTGAAGGAACAGGGATTCAAATGGTGAAGTTGCTCATTATACAGGACCAGCGAATACGTCGGGATATCGATAAATTTCACCATTTGGCCGTAATGCCTTACTATGTCGTAACGATCCGGTAAAATTTCTGAACGGCGCTGGCTATTCTCGACTGCAGAATATTGACCAAGTCTTGTGTAGTACCACTGCTTTTACACCAATACTCAACAAACCCAGTTTGATCAGCTCTTTTCAAAATGAAACCTTTACTTGTACCCAACAAAATTGCTTTGTGGATAAAGGATTGATCGAATGAAAACTGGGTGCGAGCCAAAAACTCCTCAGATTTAACTTGAAAGATGGCATAAGCTGAGTATTGTTTCAACGGAGTAACTAGCAATGTGATTATGAACTTTTTGAATTAATAATAACAAGAAAAACCCCCAAAACAAATAGTGGTCAGCGTAATTAGTAAACCTAATATTACAATTGAAACATATTTGTTGATTAGAAGGGAGATTACCCTCTAATGTTCAAAAAGTTAATAAAAATGATAATAATAACAACAGTGATTTATATCACTTCTCTATTTCAAATAATTCTGAAATAAACAACGAAATTGAACTGTAATTAAAATACAAAGAAATACCCAAAAACCGACGGTTAAATTACAGCTCATACTCGCGTACCTATGACACTGAAGACAACTAACAATAACAATCCAGAAGCTATAGGGTTGTCATTCCACGGAATACTGACATAGATGATAGAAACTTAGCACGAAAATATACCTCAGTTCATTACAGTTAAAAAAAATAACATTGAATTTTGAATTTATGACGTAAATGACGTATGTATGTAAGGTATATTAATCTATATACCCGACATGTGCATGCTATAGTATAAATAAATAATATATATTTAACTATAACTCACCTATCATCTGTGATTGTTAAATCCTACAAAAATAACTATCAATAATCAAAATGGCGGCCAGAGTCTGTAAAATTGACGTTCGGGCAGGACTAGAGTAGTCTTTATATTTCCGAGAAATCTATCTTTTTAACAGCAAAATCGTGAGTAGAATTTAGAAATAACTAATAACAATTTTTAATTTAGGGCCCAAAGTACCCCTGACACCATTTGTAGTAACTTAGCTACGTATAAAAGGTTACTCACCCAACAGAGGTCTCGAATCGGCCAGTGGAACCAGCGGCAGATGTGCACGGTTCAAGTTCCAAGGTACGACTGCCGGGCGTCCGTAGAAATGGCGGGAATCAGCCAGCCCGGCAGCCGCGAAACACGAACCGCGGAATTGCGGGATACCGCCAGCACCACAACAATATGGATTTGTATCGTACTCGTCCACGTTGTGTTAAAAAATCTGTATTGAACTCGGTTTGTTCACGTAATTTAAAGGTGCACATTCACAACAGAGTGCATGAAAATAAAATTGCTTAAATTGTATACTTTTAGATTTTTAATTTGTGCACCTCAATGTAATGAAGGGAAATAAATCTTAACATATGATGATTTTTTTACGTATTAATTGTTATACATATATATTTTTCATTGTTAAGTCTAAACTAACTCAGCACATTCCTCATCGTGCGCGGCGAGACACACAAGAGCCTAACGCATGAGGCAAAAACCTAGCGAGGCCTGTAGCTCAGCTAGATTGCGCCGTGTGCACGAGGCATTAGCGAATGAAAATGATAATGTGAAATATCTGCTTTTTGTAATAGCTGTCCGCTCTAAATATCTGCTGGTAATGCCTATGCACTCAAAAATATCGAGAGCCCGATTCAAAGCATTTGCAAGATTGCTAATGTACAGACTGATACAGGAGGCAAGTTGAGATATACGGATTCATATTTATACTTCACAATAAGAAATTTATATAGCCATCAGTGAATATGTATAAAGAACAGTAAATAATAAGACATGGCAATATATTAGTTATAGCAAATTATTTACGCTATATAGATATCATGCCTAGGGTGGCAAATAATTATGATAATTTTGTTCTTTCAACTACAGATTTGAACAATATATATGCTATGCGCACCCAAGAAACCAATTTATAGCTTGGCAAAATTCGTTCCAACCAGAAAAATTCAACAATGCTAAAGTCACTCGCAGGACTGGTGATAAAGTTTGTATGAGCAAATTAAAAACACCCTTTAAAAAGAGTCTTTACCATTATGGAATGAGGAAATGTTCTCTATAATAATGAAATTATTACCTTAAGTTGGTGGATTATAATGCTAAGTGATAGATGGAGGGCTTTATGGAAAAGACCTGCAGAAAGCGGCAGGCATTGTTCAACATACATTATATAGAATCAAATGAATTATTAAAACTAAATGTGTTCTTGTAACCGCTGGCTATAACTTATACACGTCTATTGTTACTGCTTAAAATCGATATTGAGATGGCGGGTGACTAAAATTTATGTGCATCTATCACTATAGCTCATACTTGATAAGTGTACATCTATCTCTTCAGCCAATCAAATTGCACATCTACCGCTATAGGTAAAAATCGATACTGATGAGCATCGGGTTATAAGTTACGCGAGTCTATTGCTATAACCCATACTCGATCATTGGGCATCTATCACTTCAACCAATCACGTTTTGCGTCTTTTTTGATTGGCAGGTAAGGATGATGTCAATAGCAGACTCTTTTTCTGTTTATTCTGCTAAGGTTTGAGCTGGAATGAACATCTCTATCTATTAGTAGTAATGGATGTTTTCCAACCATCGGGTGTGATAGATGCACTTTTTGCAGGACCGCTCGCTGCAAAAGCAGGTCTATCGTATCCATTGCTACTGGTTATTTATTAAAGTTGACAAGTTAATTTATCATACAAACCAAGGAATTTAGACAATTTCATTTTAAAAATATAACCTGGTTAATATTGCAGTGAAGTATCTTAATGCGCTTTATTAGAAACGTATTATTTAATAACATACTGAATATTGTTGTTCGTGCGGCATTGGATATAGCGATGACGAGGACGAGCGTTACTGACGCACATTAGGACATAACAAAACTGCTTTTGACGTACAGTTGCATATAAAGTTTGTCAATGTGTAGTGTTAGTTGTGTAAAGGATTAAACTTTGATTACTTCAAAATTCTTCTCTTAGTTCAAATTACACGTACTAAATTTTTATGGTACGACGTCCACTGTGCTAGTTCTTAGTGCATGCATATCTGCTATTGATGATCCTGCTCAAGTGGAGGTGCTAAATTGCGGTTTCAGTGATCGACACTATTTGAAAATATGCCAATATTTCAGTTTATATTATAATGATACGCATAAAGTCAATCTCGCTCACATTTAACATTTAAAATCATCATCATCATCATCATCATCATCATCATCATCATCATCATATTAAATGCAACGTCGTTTAAGAGCATTTATTGATGTAAAAATAGACCTTTCCATGTTATCCATCCAGCCTATGACGTCATAATCAACCACATCACGTATCGAATGACCTCATAATGAATGATGTTGTGAATGCCGTAGGTATGTACGTCACGAACGCATATGTGAAGACGGACTATGCGCTATTGCACGAATTGTATGTCTTTACCATTTAATACTTTCCATGTTATCCATCCCGCCTATGACGTCATAATCAACCACATCACGTTTGAATGACCTCATAATGAATGACGTTGTGAATGCCGTAGGTATGTACGTCACGAACGCATATGTGAAGACGGACTATGCGCTATTGCACGAATTGTATGTCTTTACCATTTAAAAAATATTCTGTTGAATATTTTGAAACTAATTTGGCTGGGCAACAGCACCAAGTCAAATTAGTTGCAAAATATTTAACAGCTTACCTGTATAGTTTGCAGGAAATTGATAGAATGATGTCACTACAGTCAAACAAACAAAATAAAGTTGCGACTCCAGTTAGCAAAACAATCTGATAACGCAAGCATTGACAACAATATTGTTTCACCATAAGATGAACGCACATTACCAGATCAGTGACACTTTGACTCACGGTTTCCAAGATTCAAGATTCAAAATTCTTTATTTCATGCTTAATACATAGTATATATATACATCACAGTTGGGCAGTCCATCAAAGGCAGAGCCTATGCATCAATGGACCCTCTACACATAAAACAAGACATTACAATATATAAGGTGACAGCTGTTACAAACATCTGTAATAACGCCTGTATATGCGTAAACACAGGACGGTACAACATATATTTTTTGTACCATTGTACGATGATTGTCCTAGATTGTTCTACATATAAGCGATCTTCATAATATTTTGTAATTATCTTCCATCTAGGATACTTACTGTAGATATAGGGTTTTTAATATGGTGCATTGGGAGTAGGGTGGGAGATGTGTGCGTGCGTGCGTGCGTGCGTGCGTGCGTGCGTGTGTTCAGCAATAACATAGCAGTATTAGAGTGAGAATGTTGTTGATGGGTATGACTGTAGATAAGTATTTTGTAGTATACTGTCGACATCTGATATGTTCACTGAGAAAAAGGAGTATCAGATGAACGTTCAAGCTAATTGACATCTGATAGGGACCATCTATTCGGTTCATTTCATGCTTTTCAGCGTGGTATAGCTCACCTAAATTTGTTAACACCAACGACACTTCTGGCAATATTCCATCTTCTATTATATCTAAAGCAGAGAACCGGCACACAATATACAGCAAATTTGGTGGACGATGTTGTTGTTTATGACTGCAGCATCTTCCACCAAACCTGCCTAGAGAATGAAGCACTTGTTTCTCTGCTTTATTTTGAAAATTGATGACCCCACCATCAGAGTGACAAGAACTAGGGATAGGGAAGAAGCGAAATCATGAGACTTCCTCTATGCTGTATATGTCCACCAGGAAGATGACATCTAGCCCGGACAAAGATTGTTTGACTGACGTGCAGATCATACATGCAGGCGAGCCCACAAACCGACACAGTCGCATCACATAATAACTTGATAAAAATAATAATACTATTAATAACAACAGTAACAAGGCAGCTAGTATTTGAGCCGGGTTCCTTATGGTAAATATAGATTGATAAAATGCTTGAAATAGTAAAAAGCATTGACGCAGAATTGGAAAAGGTAATGTGAGATTCACTCATACTGGCAGTAATCACGCACTGCAGGTACAGAGTAAATATGAGATCTGGCTGCCAGGTTGGAAAAAGGATTAGGTTTGACACTTTCGACCCCTCTGGCCCGTGTCTTTATTTCCCTTTTCTAAGCAATGTCTGGATATGTTGGGACTCGCCAGCCTGGAAGCCGCTGCTGCATTAGTTAAAGCAGGGGTTTCCAGTCTACCCAGTCTCAAAAGATTCAGCATTGACCAGCTCGCGTATCGTTGATTAAAATCCACTACCCGACCCACCAGTTTTATCTGTTAGACATGGGACTAACACCCTCAGCCAGTTTGGTTAGGTTAAACACATTTAACCCATTAATCCTTTCAAGCTACGTTCCAACACTATCAGCTACTAGACAATTATTAGTAATCTGTTTGATATGCTGGGCTATCTTGACCAAAAACCGCCAGTCCCAGTGGTAGAAACAGTTCCTAGTCAATACAGCACCAGCATTGGCAGACAAACATTATCTTGTTAGGTCTTGTTTATTTGGCGTTGCAGGATTCAAAGGGTTAATCCGGCACTTCGGTATTTGCATTGATGGTGATTAGTGTGTTGTGCATGGTCATGGTATGTCGGATAGCATGGAGGGTCTATGTTGTCAGCGGTATTTGAAAGTGTCAAATGATAACTGATGGTTGTCTATCCTGTCAATCTGATGTATTGGCAAAGCCAAGCTCTATTCATGCAGTTTTGGTTGGGTTAGTTTGTAACGTGCATATTTGATTCACCTGAGTTGAATTGGTGGTGGTGGTGGTCGTGATGGGTGGTGGTGGTGGTGGTGGTGGTGGTGATAGTAGTAGTAGTAGTAGTAGTAGTAGTAGTAGTAGCAGTAGTAGTAGTAGTAGTAGTAGTAGTAGTAGTAGTAGTAGTAGTAGTAGTAGTAGCAGTAATAGTGGTAATAGTAGTAGTAGTAGTAGTAGTAGTAGTAGTAGTAGTAGTTGTTGTTGTTGTTGTTGTTGTTGTTGTTGTTGTTGTTGTAGTAGTAGTAATAGTAATAGTAGTAGTAGTAGTAATAGTAGTAGTAGTAGTAGTAGTAGTAGCAGTAGTAGTTGTAGTAGTAGTAGTAGTAGTAGTAGTAGTAGTAGTAGTAGTAGTTGTAGTAGTAGTAGTAGTAGTAGTAGTAGTAGTAGTAGTAGTAGTAGTAGTAGTAGTAGTAGTAGTAGTAGTAGTCGTGTGGATTGTGTATGTAGATTATGTTTATTTCTAATATTGTGTGTGTGGATGTCAGTGTTGAATGTAACGTTGGAGGCTATGGTTTGTGGCAATGCATTGTCTCTTGCAATATTATACATAAGTAATTTGCCTATGTCTTTGAGTTTAAGTAATTTCGCCGTATTGAATATATTCTGGCCCACTGCTGGTTTAGTAAGGAGTTTTTGCATTTTTTCTGAAGGTTTTGAAGTTTTGTTAGTTTACTCTTGTGTGCTGCAGTCCAGATAGCATTGCAATAGGTGAGATGAGGGAGGAGAAGTTTTAACAGTGTCTGGACTCATCCAGTAACGAAACACGGTTGTGTTTCCATGAACTTAAACACAGTGGTGAATTGTGAAATGTAATGCTCTGACTAATTATTATTCAATGTTCAGTATCGTGCCAAATGAATATGACTTATTCCAAATATTATATTTATTCAGCTTTCCAGTTTTGAGGGCAGGTTGTATGTTACTCATGTCGTGAATTCACTGAAGCGGCATTAATATATTTAACAATTAACAATCTGAACTACATACCAATGGGGAATCTTGATACATATAATGTATATAGTTCTGGTATATCAATGACGTAAACACAAATGGTATTACCCTGATAAACAAAACAAGTGTGTCCAGTCCATGTAGGCAAACGCGGATGTCACTCAAGTAAACTAAAATGTGTTCGGTCCTTCCAGCAAACCAAAAAAACAGCACCACCCAACAGACAAACTATAGTTGCGCCCATACAGCGAACTAATGTTGCCATTTCTGTAAATAAAAAAAATAGTGCCACTTCAATAAACAAATCAATACTGCCGCTCATGCAGAGCATAGCTTAAGCGGGGAAAGGTTCATTACCACAAATGTATGCGGTGCATCGCTCTTAAAGAGTGTGCGTGCGTGTGTGCGACCGCGTACGTGCGTGCGTGCGTACGTACGTACGTGCGCGCGTGTGTGCGTTTGTGTGGTACTAACTACTAATATAGCCATGATACCTTTGAATGGTAATTAGGGCCTACTGCGCGCTATCTATGCATGCTATGTACAATAGCGCAGTTTGAGGGTGTGTGGTACTGGCGCGGACAGTAGCGAATGGACCTTCCCGTTTTAGCTATGCCACGCCCATCCCTACTTAAGCTCCAGTCATAATTCGCCCGTGTTGGGATCGATCGATCCACGAACGCCATTTACATTTGGACTATCAATTTGCAGTGTGATATTATACAGGTAAGCTGTTGAGTATTTTGAAACTAATTTGACTTGAGTGCTGTTGCTGCCTATGGCAGCAACAACGCTCAGTCAAATTAGTTTCAAAATACTCAACAGCGTGTTTATTAAATAGTTAAGACATACAATTCGTACAACAAGGCGTAATCTGTCTTCAATTATGCATTCGTGACGTACTTATCTGCGCCATTCATGCCGTCATTGAGTATGACGTCACCCTACGCGTCACGTAGTTGATTCTGACGTCATATAATGGATTGATAAACTGGAAATGTACATTCACATATTTTGCTATATGTGATTACGACACCGTCACCGCAAGATGGGTGTATTCAATGTAACAAGCTAGAAGAGTCTGCGTCTCCGAATAAAATGGCTGCCACGCTAAGGTATGCTGTTCCAGTGGCTAGCTTAATATTAGTGATTAGCGGCTCGCAAATCTCAGCCATTTTCCTAGCGACTTAGATATAACTGAACATATATTTTGATATTAACATATTTTATTGTAGGCTTTTACAAATGTATTGGGTACAAGTTCTTGCAACTTAGTTAGATCCTTTCCCAAGAGTAATATTAATGGCAGCTAATAAGTAAATGCAATTAACTAGCAATGATCTGTGTGAGAGAGAGAGTGAGAGAGAGAGAGAGAGAGAGAGAGGGGGGTGGGGGAGGAGGGAGAGGGGTGGGGTAGTGGTGGTGGTGGTGGTGGTGGTGGTGGTGGTGGTGGTGGTGGTGGTGGTGGAGAGACTGTTTAGACAAGTGTATGTTCCACTTAGTAGAGTGTCGTTTGCAATGTATACGATATTATTAAAGGCACATATATACGCACCATAATGCCAGAAAACGAACCGCCACACCTGCGCAGCGAAAATGAATTTCAACACAAAGTGACCCCGCACAAGACAATACTATTCACCAGATGCGAAGCCGAAATATAGACCCGTGTCCTTAATTCACCGGCACAAACGAATACCGTGTTCCCACCAGGGAGCTAACCAGGCATAACGGCACACTTCAGTAGAACGTATATGTGGTAGCAGTAGATGTATTCACACTGCCTTCGTTGTAGGTGCATTAACCCTTTAACCTTGAATTTGTTCAAGAAAATTTTAATTTTCTTATAGCAAATGTCCATTTGCCGATCAAGAGAAAACTATTTTTGGAAATTTATCACTTGAATGACTGGCTCGGTTATCGAGCAAGTCATTCCAGTTGTAACTTTTCAAAAATAGTCTTCTCTTGGACTGCAAATGGACATTTATTTTCTCCACTACAGGAACCGTATTTGGTTGAATGCTAAATGGTTAAAGGACCCGCCTCTTATCTTCACCACATCCGAGAATTTGCCACCAATAATCCATCCATGGCATTTTAGCCTTTTATCTTGCCGACGAAGTAAGATATTCAGGATTTAGTAGCTAACTGTTAATAGATTTCTACAGCTCATGATGGCTGTCATGAATTACTTTCAACCAAGCAGCAAAAACACTCATGAATTACTTTCAACCAATCAGCAAAAACACTCATGAATTACTTTCAACCAATCAGCAAAAACACTCATGAATTACTTTCAACCAATCAGCAAAAACACTCATGAATCACTTTCAACCAATCAGCAAAAACACTCATGAATTACTTTCAACCAATGAG
Organism: Chaetoderma sp. LZ-2023a; assembly: GCA_034401795.1. Taxonomy (NCBI): domain Eukaryota; kingdom Metazoa; phylum Mollusca; class Caudofoveata; order Chaetodermatida; family Chaetodermatidae; genus Chaetoderma; species Chaetoderma sp. LZ-2023a. Next base: position 50,618,058 of record CM067359.1, on the reverse strand, counting down.
CAAAAACACTCATGAATTACTTTCAACCAATCAGCAAAAACACCTAGCATGTCTGATACAAGATATACGCTCAGCCATAGAGGCGGCATCTATAGTTTGGCAACGCGTTATAAAAGCAGCCAAGCGTGTAAACTGTTGACTACTTTGAAACTAATTTGACTGAAATTTGTTGCTGCCATAGGCAGCAACATCTTTCAGTCAAACTAGTTTCAAAATATTCAACCAGATGATTATTACATAATAAAGAATGTAACGCCTTGTCACTTAGTGACATGACACGACACCCTTTTGCTTGAGGAGACAGAATGGCGGCGTCCACTGTTCAACATTTACGTGATATTACAAAGCAGATAATTGTGATACAGATAAGGTAATGCCAAAGCCATGAAAGTGATATGACATCTATAAATCATAATCTATGGCGCAACGCAACATTTGAGATGAGATTAGCGTTTTTAATATTTAATTATCCTTCCCATAAGTGGCAATGAATGCCTACAGGTATGGGTGCTTTATCTCTTTTTATATTTTAGTTTTTTATGATTATATTACGTATGAAGAGAGACAATCTCTGCACGCCGTTATAATAACATTCATTGTTTTATAATGAAATCTGATCGAAATGCCGATCTGTCTTGTAGAATGATAAATTACCCTTCATCTGCTGGCGTTTTTATGGAGATTTCGTGCGTATAAAATTTACGTTCGCCGTTGCTCGTCAACGATCATTCCAGATAATCTTACCCGATGATATTGATTAGCTGTATCTTAAAAGAACGCGAATTTGGGCATCAGCATTGTTTCAGCGAATCTCTGATTAGACTTGAAATATTCGCCAAAGCAGATGACAAAAGAGAATGAGATTTCAATGCAAATGAAAAACCCCTAAAAATTCCATCGTACATTGTACATTAAACAAAAATTGACATATTTTCACCGACTCTATTAACGGTTACCGAGCCAGTCATTCCAGTGGTAAATTAAAAAAATTAACTTATCTTGGCCTGTAAATGGACATTTCTGAAGACCGCTGCTGAAAGCGGTTTGGCTGACTTTGACCATTCTCGCGTTAAGATGACACAAGAGGGGTAATAGGTCTTGCACCGAACTGATTTAATCAAATTCAGACTTTCGTTGAAGCAATTTCGTGTTCTTGTAAAAATACACACCCGCCCACTGATCTATAATATCAAGTACGTCAGCACATGAGTGTCAATCGCCAGGAATATGCAACACACCTTCATAAATCGTCAACAAAACACGTCTACAAAATATGTCGGTAATAATTCGCGCATGTTGCACAATAATAATAACGAAGTGTACTACAAACATATAGATAGACCGTCTCCCTCTTTGAGCTTTAGTTATGCCAGCTTAATAGTTGGAAGGAAAGGAATGCAACTCAGAGAAAATCATACAAGTTGGTAAGTAGTTATCTCCCCTTATACGTAACGCAGTTTCTCAACCAGCATAATCACACTTGCTTCAACAGTTTAGAAAAAACCCATTGAATATAACATAAGATGCTTTTCTGGCGCGACGCCCTAACATTTGTATCTTAGATACTCAGGTAACAGGCAAATAAGGCTCGTGCATAGTCTGAGATACAGCGACACTGTTTCCCACTAGTAAATATTGGCAAATTTATTACCTGTCGCTTCTGACGTATACCGTGTCGTACATAGCTATATGCCGAATATCAAAATGCTCAGATTAGAGGAATCCAGTTTTAGCTATGCCGCGCTCATCTCTAGCTAAGCTTCGCCGACGTTCTGCGCTTCGGCCGTATTGGGATCAATCGATCCGTCAACTCCTTGGATCTCAAATTCCAGAAAATTATACAGGTAAGTTGTTGAATAGTTTGAAACTAATTTGACTGGGTGATGTCCATGACACCAACAGCGCCCAGTCAAATTAGTTTCAAAATATTCACCATAATGTTTATCAAATAGTAAGAACATACAATTCGTACAGGAACGTATGCCACCAATTAATCGCTCGTGACAAACTTGTCCACCTCATTCATGTCTTAATGGAGTATGACGTCAGCATACACGTCACTTAGTTGACGTTATATGATTGATGGATAAACTGGAATCCTCCATTGTCCTCAATCTATCACTCAATTATGTGATGTCATATTCAATTACGTAACCTGTTATGCGGACGTCGCAATCAGAATGACGTAACTATGTCGCGGAAATCGAAGAGTTCGTCACGAATGTGTTCGAATTGCTTGTCTTTGATGAATTTACAATTCAATACAATTTAATAAACATTCTATTGAAATTTGTGAAAGTAATTTGACGGGGAACTGTTGCCAGTCAAAGTAGTTTTAAAAAATTCAGCTGTACACTTACTTTGTAATTTAGATGCTGAGAATTCAGGTTACAATGTATCTAACAGATTCCACCCTGTATAAAACGGTGGGTGGGGTTAGGCCGATCTGGGCGTGGACAATAATAAATCTTTTGCAAAAGTCGCGAAGTGGATTTACTTGTCTAAATTGGGTTTTTTGTTGTACTAGTACATTTGACGTTTGGAGCCAAAAACAGCTCTCCAATAAGTCGTAGATATTGACCATCCTAGTTGGCCCCACGCTTAATTCAGTCCAGGCGTGCGCGATTATGTGATTAAATGGAATATCGCGATCATTTTTGAAATCGTGAATTTATATGATTAAGAATTAAATAATCGAATAATCATAAATAATTTCGTCTGCATAAAATAGTTCACAAACCACCTTATAATTACTCTTTGCTGCGACCGGTCAATCGACATTTTGATCAGGGAATGCCATTTTTTTGTTTGACCTGGAAATGGACAATTTGAAATACCATTGCAGCTTTCGTAATTGCTATGATAGTATATCTATGGCTGGGTAATTTGTACCCAGGCTGCTTAATCAAGTACTGCATTTCAAAAGGGGTGTAATAACACACTTTCCAAGTGCGTATCCATCAAATAGATTAGGGATACCAATCGTACGGTGTTTCCTCACTAAAAGGCATTAACAATACAACTATTATATCTCACATCACAAATCCAAATCAAGATTCTGACAGACTATTAAATGGTCTCAGCAATTTTATATACACTCTCAGAGTAGATTATTAGGTTCAATGGTGTTGGTGTTTTAGCTATCTGGTATTCCATTAACACTGTGTTACAAAACCAAATTGCTTTTTTCAGATTAACTAAATTAGATTCCCCTAAATGACCCCCAATCTTGCACTATTTCTATGCTAGGTATTAGTGTTTCCACCACCATGCTTAGTCCATTATAGTTGAAACGTGACAGCTGCAAATGAAACTATATTGATTATCACCGACGTGTATTTGTTTCCTTATCACCCATACTAGGATGTATTCCCTAACAAGAGCCACGTGACTACCCATTTGTATTGTGTTGATAACTGTATGGTCATCACGGCCTTGAGTTTGACAGATGATTGACAGATCAATTCTTGTGCAATACACATCTTTGCTGGAATGGACAGAATGTAAGATATGTGTTAATGATGTTTAAGTCGTGCTGAAGTGCGTCAACTTGTATTTGTTGCATGCAGTACAGCTCATAAATAAGACAGATTGTCTCCAAACCAAAACACCCCATAAACTTGTTAGTTAGTAAGCAATATTCATTTGGATATTTTGAAGATAATTTGTTTGGAAGGCATTAGCAGGAAGAATTGTCTTTCAATTCACCTATGTTCTACATAGTAGACCGTAGGCCTACGTTTTCATTTTATTTTAGAAACACGTTAAGTTATTTCTTGGCTTTGCCGTGCGACACCTACACGTTAAAATAACAATATGCTTCGCAATAAACGCAGGTGATCTTAACTTTGAAGCATATGTATGCTGCTTTAAGACGTCGCAGTTATGGATCCAACAGAACTGAAAATGAGTTGTAAATCAGCAGTAAGTGAGCTACACCAGGTATTTCCGGTTCTCTATTATTGGGACGCAGATTGGCTCGATATTGGATAAATGATAAATGCCCACAACAGATAGTGTAGTCTTATTTCCTCGCACTCGACGCAGAGCCGGAACAAGCCTATTTATGTCCTTGGGCTACATAACCATGGGGCCCTCTCATCGGATAGGCCAATGAGGGAATGACTACTACTACTACTACTACTACTACTACTACTACTACTACTACTACTACTACTACTACTACTACTACTACTACTACTACTACTACTACTACTACTACTACTACTACTACTACTACTACTACTACTACTACTACTACTACTACTACTACCACTACTACTACCACTACTACTACTACTACTACTACTACTACTACTACTACTACTACTACTACTACTACTACTACTACTACTAATTTGGTTCAAATATGATTCTAAACGGAGCAACTGTGGCCCGAACCATATTCAGACTGAAATTCGTTTACAGCGCCCCTTGGTGCTAAATTCCTACAAATGTGGATGCATTGTGTAGGGACCAAAAATTTCTGTAAGCTCAGTGTCAGTTACCTGAAGCATATTCGACTGAAATTTAATGCTCATTAACAAAAAAGCTAATGGAGCTGGTGACCTTTTCTTGTAAACTTCGATTACAGCAACCCCTAGTGAAAGATTCTTGGAAACATTGGGCCATTGTGTAGGGGATGTGGGACATGGTATTTCCTGTGAATTCGATTCCAATATGTTTGCAAACGCAACAACACTGGTCTGGACCAAATATCCTTGTAAACTCAGTGGCAGTGATCTGAAGCATATTCGGTTGAAATTCATTACTCATTGAAATAAAAGAGCTCATGGATCTGGAAAATTTACTTTCAAAGTCGATTACAACGACGCCCCTTTGGGTCACATTCGTACAACTGTGATCCTAATGTGTCCATGTGCATGGCATATGTTATCTTCTGTGAATTCGGTTCAAATATTATTCTAAACGGAGCAACAATGGCCCGAACCATATTCAGACTGAAATTCGTTTACAGCGCCCCCTGCTGTTAAATTCTTCCAAAAGTGACTCCATCGTGTAGCGGACGTGGCATATGACATAGTGTGTGAATTTGGTCCAAAAATATCTGTAGAGTCAGTGTCTGTTACCTGAAGCATATTCGGTTGCAATTCATTACTCATTTTTAAAAACAGCTCATGAATCTGGTGACTTTTTCTTATAATTTCCTATTATGGCGCCACCTGGTGAAATGTTCTTACAAACACTGGGACATTTGGTAGGGGATGCAGGATATGGTATTTTCTGTTAATTTGATTCCAATATGTTTGTACACGCAACATCAGTGGCCTGAATCATATTCGGTTTGATTTCGTTGCTCATAGAAAACGCTCATGGAGCTGGTGACTTTGATTGTAAAGTTCCATTGCACCGCTCCCTTGAGCCAGGTCTCTAAAAAACTGATTCCATTGTGTAGCGGACCTGGTATATAATTGGTTCAAATATCTTTGTAAACTCAGTGGCAGTGACCTGAAGCATATTCGGTTGAAATTCATTACTCATTGAAATAAAAGAGCACAGAGATCTGGAGAATTTACTTTCAAACTCGATTACACAGTCCCTTTGGGTCACATTCGTACAACTGTGATCCTAACGTGTAGGAGACATGGCATATGTTATTTTCTGCGAATTTGGTTCAAATATGATTGTAAACGGAGCAACAGTGGCCCGAACCATATTCAGACTGAAATTCGTTTACAGCGCCCACTGGTGTTAGATTCCTACAAAAGTGGATGCATTGTGTAGCGGACGTGACATATGACATATTGTGTGAATTTGGTCAAAGGATTTCCTTAAACTCAGTGTCAGTTACCTGAAGCATATTCGACTTAAATTCAGTGCTCATTAACAAAAGAGCTCACGGAGCCGCCCGCTTTTATACCTTGCGTTATTGAAGAAGACTATGTTGTCTAATAAGCTGTGAATTTAGGTTCACTAGCACAAAAAATATGTATTTTTTGAAATCATAACTGCTCCCCTCGAATTTCGAACAACGAACTTCAAATTTCGGTCTAACTTCTAAGAGGTGATGATTAGTTCGGTTTTCAACGTATTATATGTTTATGCATATGGGAGACACCGTTTAAAGACGCATATCTTATCGTACTTCCATTAGAACAAAAATAAAATCCATTTAAACCAACATCGATGGTTCACCAGTCAAATTAGTTTTAAAATATTCAATAGCTTAAATGTATAGCTTTCTAGAAATTGCTAGTCATGGCGCTTAGAGATCGATCGATCCCAACCCGCACGATGTCTGGGTGGAGCTTAGCTAGAGCTGGGTGGGACATAGCTAAAAAAGTGGAAAGATCTATTAGACCGTCAAGTTGTACGAATTGTATGTCTACGATTTAGTAAACATTATGCAAAATGCTGTGAAAGTAAATTGACTGGGCGTTGCCGCCATAAGCAGTAACATCATCGACTCAATAGACTGTCAAGTTGTACGAATTGTATATCTTTACAACTTAATAAACATTATGTAGAATATTTTGAAACTAAATTGACTGGACGTTGTTGCCGCCATAAGCAGTAACTACTACTCCTAAGCGCCTAGGCGGTTTTCAACCAATTTTTGGTGGAAAGGTCCTATGGTGGATAGCCCATAAATAAATACTAATGATACTCCTCTTAAACGACCTGACAGTTTTCAACCCACATTTTCATATTTTCCGATGCAAATGATCCAGGTGATCAACACTGGCCGTTGGGCGTTTTGTTATGGTGGTCATCATGAAAATATTACTGTTTGGCAAAATTATTGGCCTCACTATCCTCTCTGGATCTCGCTTCACTATACTTCTCTCTCTCTCTCTCTCTCTCTCTCTCTCTCTCTCTCTCTCTCTCTCTCTCTCTCTCGATTATATAAATACTCAATATGATGTACATGTATTAAAATATTTAATCTGTGTATACGTTTACTTTGTTATTTTGTGTATATGTTTATGTTTGCCATCTATACATTTTTTCTGTAGGGAGAGGGCTTTTCTAAGTTTCGAACAACTTGTGCCCAATCCCATTGTAATATATGCAATAAAATACGTTTAAAAAAAAAGCAGTAACATCGCCCAGTCAAATTAGTTTCAAAATATTCAACAACTTACACTTATAGTTTTCTGGAAATTGCTAGTCAGGGAGTTCAGAGATCGATCGATCCCAACACGATCGAGGTGTGGGTGGAGCTTAGCTAGAGATGGGCGGGGCATAGCTAAAATGGACCAGTTCAGGTCTATTCCAAACATTAAACGCTTTGCTCTCCCGCGCGCTCATATGTATGCCCGCAAGCTCACACGCACGCCTGCATGCCCACAAGACCCTGCGTACACACGCTCGCACACCTTACCATACACACATACGCACACCTGTCTGTACGCACGAAAGCAGGCCCGCACACATGCCCACAAGCATCCACGCCCGCAAACCTGTACGTACACACACACGCACACCTGACCGGACTCACACATGTACACCTGACCATACGCGCGCATGCACCACTGCACGCAAGCCGCCCGCACACCCGCACGCACTATGACGAAACATCTAAGGTGATGCATAATGTATAACAAATAACGGCTAGTAAATTTGTGATACGGTTTCGTTAAAATTATTTTAACCTGTAACATATTCCGCTTATATTTACTTTTTTTGCACTCAGATTTGTACATACATATTTCGATTCTGTTATGGAGAGTGTCTGCTGGAATGGAATGACTAGTTAAGATATCTAGCAAGTCATTTCACAGTTAAAATGTCTGTGACTGGTCACCTCTCGGTCAGCAAACGCAACACGATCGTGGTGTGAGTGGAGCTTAGCTAGAACTGGGAGGGACATAGCTAAAAATGGAAAGATCCATTAGCACGCTGAGGGCAATCGGATATTCTGTTATAATCGCTTAATAGACCGTCAAGTTGCATGAATTATATGTCTTTACCATTTAATAAACAGTATGTAGAATAATTTGAAACTAAATTGACCGGGCGGTGTTGCAGCCATAAGCAGTAACATCGCCCAGTAAATTTAATTTCAAAATATTCAACAGCTTACACGTACAGTTTTCTGGAAATCGCTAGGCACACGTATTACCAATCTTAAAAATAGGCATTATAGCTAACACAGTTTCGACAAGATTGAAGTAAAACTCTGTGGTCAATATAACATCCGTACATTCCACTTATTTGAAATGTAATGACTCAACGTAGGAGTAGACGAACTTAGCATTCGCCCAAGGCAATATTGGTATAAAAAAAAAGCTTGGCTAGTAGAACTACACGTTTCTCTATTCGCTAACACCCCCCAGACCCCACACCGACCATCGTTATGAATAACAAACATATAGTCTGCTCAGACAAGTGGGTCATAACAACGTTATCGATTTGCTTACAATTCTTTAATTTGGAATGTGTCATTAGCCAGGTGTGTCAGCCATTGGTGTAACTCTAGGGTCTGCCTTAAAATTATAACTATGGGAAAATGCGAAAGGCGCAATTTATGGGCTTAAGCTTTGAACGATTCGATCATTTTTTGCTAAATCGAGTAATGACTCTATAAATGAAATCATGGACCCGCCATGCACACAATGATTCAGAATTCTCTGCAATGAGTCGATAATAGGGGCTGGACTATAACGCCATTATTTGTCTTGCCAAAAAACCCATTTAAAGTTATTTCTTAGCTGTGCTGTAACATCCTTCAGCAAAATAATAATATACGCACTATTTACGTATTGAATGTCTATTTGCAGCCCAAGAGAAGACTATCATTAACGGTTTACCATTGGAATGATGGACTCGGTTATCTACCCAGTCATTCCAGAGGTAAATTTTCAAAGAAAATTGTCTTCTCCTGGTCTGCAAATGTTCATTCCCCAAGACCGCTACAGGGGTACATTATAAATCATTCAAATATCCCTATGAATACCTAGTCTGATAAATCAAGGTTCAGTTGAAAAAACACATGAATACAATTGGATATTTTTTCATGCCAAATAACTATACAGAGTAATATGGTTGATATGCGTTTTAGGAGTGCACCCATGCGTGAGTGCATACGGTCGTGGGAATGTGTGTTGGGGTGTGTGTTGGAGCTCGTTGGTAGTCTGTGGTAACAGAATGACTGTTAAATAGTAAAACATACACTTTGTACATCTAACAGAAAAGTCCACGTTCATGATGGGTGTGTATGTGTGTGAGCACATTGGCACTCTGGCAGCAACAGCACCCAGTTAAATTAGTTTAAAATACTGTGCACCTGCAAATCCACATGTGCACCCGCAAATCCGCATGTGTGCCCACAAATCAGCATGCTCGGTTTGCCCATTTATGTGGACAGACGCACATATATACATGCGGGTGAGTGCTGGGTTCGAACTTAAATGTAATCCTATAAAATGTCTCAAATCCAATACTTTTTCTCATTACAGTTTAAACAGCCCAAAGGGATGGACGTGTATTATTATCTACACAGTAGTTTGAGAAGCCTTAGGCTGTAAGAAGATTTTTACAGCTACAACCTTCACCAATAAAATTTATATTAAAATAATAAGTTTATCCTTTAATCAATGTGCCAAGACATAAATGTCTCGAATGTGATTCAACTTTGGCTAGGTAACATGACCTGAAGCGACATAAGACCCAATTACATAGCAATAAAGATAATGAGAATCTAGACAGTGAAGATGAAGAAATGGCAGTGATGAAGCATGAAGAGGATTATCAAAGGGATGCGGAGAGTGAAACCTATGATGACTCAACGGAGTCTGAAAGCAATGATGCCTTAACGGAGTCAGAGCGTGATGATGATGAAGGTGATTCTGTAAAAGAAGAGAGAGACAGTCACTCAACGGAGTATGAGAGCGATGATGAAGGTGAAGATGAAAAAGGAGTCATAGGCAATCAGGAGCTCTTCGTCATATTCCAAAATATTAAGCAGAACTTAGACGCTGATCAATCAGGTTTGGAAGATGAGGGTGGTGAAGCGAGCATAGCCCTCAAAGGTGTATATACTGATGTGTTAGTTACAAAGTATACTGACATAATGCGCCAGTGGAGCGGACTACAGAACTCTACACTCATTAAAATAGTTCATAGGGAAACTAAAGATTTTATCACCGAGGGGTACGCATACGATGAAGCAGTCTTCGCAGCATTTCACAAAAGGGTGTTTCTGATCACGGAGTACATAAGCAACAATCTAGAGGCCGACGTTGATGATGATGATGGATCTGATACTGAAAGTATTGATATGACTGATGCGTAAGGTATCAGTCTACTGTAGACGCGTGGATCTCCAGAACATTTACTATTTGCTAGTAACAGAAACTATATGTCTATCCTATGTAGTATGATGACTCCGATACAATTATAAGTATTGATGGTGATCGTAACAACACCACGGTCTACTAACACACGCATGCACACACGCATGCACGTACGCACGCACGCACGCACGCACGCACGCACGCACGCACGCAGGCAGGCAGGCAGGCAGGCAGGCACGCACGCACGCACGCACGCACGCACGCACGCACGCACGCACACACACACAATGCATGCATGCATGCCCGCCCACACACCCGCCCGCAACAACGACTATTCAATTTACTTTCTAAAGTAAGCATGTGCATACTGATGTATAGTTATTTTGAAAATTAAAAAATATATGTCCAATTGTATTTGGTGTATTTTGTATTTTTCAATTGAACCACTTTTGACTGAGCTGTTACCGTGCATAATGATAGGATATGCAAGTACCAGTATCTTCTTTAACCACATAGCAATGTTGTCAAAGAGCTCATTGTTAACTGTTCTTGATGAAGACTGCCAAACCTGGCTTATACAGTGGTCTTGAAGAATGTTCATTTGTAGGCCGAGACAAGATGATTCTTGCAAATTTACCATTGGAATGACTGGTTCAAAAACTGAGACAGTCATTCCAGCGGTAAATTTTCAAAATATTCTTGTCTAGGTTTGTAAATGAACCTTCAATAAACAAATACTTCAATTTTCTTGATCAAATTTAGCCATTAAAGGGATAAAGATTACAGCATGGAAACAATGTTGCTGGAAGCTGTTGCTATCATAGAGAGAAAAAGTTTGCAGCAACATTGTTTTCGAATAAACAACAATACTTATTGCATAAAGTGGAATGGAATTGAGTAATATACCGTTATAACATCTGTATCATTACATGGAATGGGGGGATCCATTTAGCCATTCCCCGACCGCTTCTAGCTATGTTCCACTCATTTCTAGCTATGTTATGCCACGTCCATTTCTAGCTAAGCTCAGTCCCTGCTTTGCGCCTGCTTGGGGTCCATTTCGATACTTTAACCCCTGAACTCTCAGAATCCCAATTTCAAAATAACTGGATACGTCAAGTTCAAGTGCACGTTTTATTTACCCAGGCTTTATATAAAGCATATGAGAGAAAATATTCTACAATTAATATACTGTCAATAGATATAAATTACATATTTCATATTGTTAGCATTATAAATTAAGATGTAACAGAGTAACAATATTTCTCATAACTCCTATGTACTGTGTGCACATCATATGGTTAAACTAGCATCTGAGCACAGGGATTTTCTCTCCATTCCTGCGCATGACCTGACGCACCATGGTCCCACACCTCTGAACAGTCTAAAGCACTTACAATTCAATTCAATTATAATACTATGCATATCTGTAACTAAGTAGATTTATCATTTATACATTAATTTATATATTTCATGTAAACTTGAATTGAATTGGTGTAGCCTCGAAACACAAGCCACATGGCTAATGACCAAACATAAAACTCAGTAAGAAATATCAATAACGCTTGTTTTGTATCTGACTTAGGCATAATTTTAGAGTACAGTCCAGTACAGAAATAAATTAACGCATTTACAAAACAAAGTAAAAGGTATTGTCGAATATTTTGAATGTAACTGGATTTAAAGAAATTGTTGACTAATGCAGCAATTGACTTCATATCAAATTACACACAAAATACAGAAGAGAATAATTCTTACTAAAATGTTTTTGTTCACGTTTATAGACATGGTATCTTAACCCCGAGCTGCACTGTTTACAGGCAATGTTATGGACAAAAATAATGAATTAACTGATGACGCGGATGGCTAATTACCTACATATAATTAAATTCAATTCATAACAATGGCGGATAGGGTGTGTGCGTTGTGGCGGGGTGGGTGTGGGTGGTGTGTTGTGGTGGGTCATTAGTGAATAGAGAAACGTATAGTTCTAGTAGCCCAGCTGGTACCAATATTGTCGTAGACGAATGCTGAGTTTGTCTACTCCTACTTTGAGTCATTAAATTTTAAACAAGTGGAATGTACGGATGTTGCAGTGACCCTTGAATTTTGCTTCAATCTTGTCGAAACTGTGTTAGCTATAATGACATTTTTTTAAGATTGGTAATATGTGTGCCTAGCAATTTCCAGAAAACTATGCGTGTAAGATGTTGAATATTTTGAAAGTAAATTGACTGGGCGATGTTACTGCTTATGGCTGCAACACTACCCAGTCAATTTAGTTTCAAATTATTCTACATAATGTTTATTAAATAGTAAAGACATACCATTCGTGAAATCGAATTGCCCTCAGCGCGCTAATGGATCTTTCCATTTTTAGCTATGTCCCTCCCAGTTCTAGCTAAGCTCCACTCACACTGCAATCGTGTTTTGTTTTCGGACTGAGAGAAAACCAGCCACGGACTTTTTAACCATGAAATGACTTGCTAGATAACATAACCAGTTATTCCATTCCACAAGTCACTCTCCATAACAGAATCGAAATATGTATATACAAATCCGAGTGCCAAAAAAGTGTAAATATAAGCGGAATACGCTACATTTTAAAATAATCTTAACTAAACTTTATCCCAAATTTACTAGCTGTTGTTTGTTATGCATTATGCATCACGTTTCAGGATAGTGCATGCGGGCAGGCTTGCATGCATGCTTGCGTGCATGCATGCGTATGGTCAGGTGTGCATGCATGAGTATGATCAGTTGTGCCTGTGTGTGTATGTACGGGCATGGGGGCATGGGGGCATGCAGAAATGCATGTGGTCTTGCGAACATGTGTGCGGACGTGCATGCATGCGTGCGTATGGACAGGTTGAAGATTTTTCAGGTGCTCTGGTGCTGAACCTAACACTCCTAATCTACATAAATATAATTTCGAATTCGGAAAGGATATCCTTTCTAGAATCTACAAATAACTCAAACAATCCTAACTTAAATAAAAATGATAACTTTATTAAATTAATACTGAACAACTATTCTAGCCATATTGCAGGCTTACACAATTTTGAATAGACTTGTACAACTAACAAAGTAAACTTCTAATTCAAACCTAAATTGCATACTCATGAAACAGGTTGTAGATATCGGATTGTCTTATGGGAAGTCATGACCCCGGTAGACGTCTTATATTTGCAAGTAAGACCTCAGTGAAATTCTCATATTTGAAAATACCAGGGAATAGTAGCAGTAGCAATTGGAGACGTAGTAGTAGGATGCACTGGTTGACTTTGACCGTGCTAGTAGGATACAGTTTCGCGGAAATAGGATAGGTTTCGCAGAAATGGAACAGGAACCAGATTGAAACTGTGGTAGTATATTCATCATGATGAGTTAGAAATTAGAATAGATGGGAATAAGAGCGACGGTTCTGAGTTGATGGTGTCTGTCAATAGTTGAAGATAAAAGTTGTTGCTGTGGGATCGGCATACACTTTTATGAAATTCAGCAGTCATTTAGGCCGTTAGTTTAGTAAATAATAGAGTGATAAGAATAGATACGAATTGATGGGAATCGAGAGAATTATAGGAAACAGACTGACATGTAGTTGTTGACGGTCGGCCTTCCGACTCCCTTAAGCAAGTACAACAACACCAGCTGGCAATGAGATCATACAGCTCATGTGCTTATTAACGTTCGTTTCCTACAGGCTTATACCCAATAGGCAAGGGACAGGACAGAGGCATTGTAGCGTCCTGTAGGAATTAATAACACAATCGAAATTTGTATATCAACTATATGTCTATCAAAGGGAGGCATGCAACAACAACACATTCCGTAATGTTGTTAGTTAGCTGACAGATCGCATCAAATCAGAACCAGCCAACACCACTTTGACCCTGTTTTAAGTTATCTCCATAGAAGAAAAGCCCAGAGTTTGATTAGTCGAGATGACGTCATAATCAATGAGCATCGAGTCAGACTCTGTGGCAGAGAAACAAAAAGAACTAAGTTTCAGAGTGAAATCGAGAGATAGGCGAACAGGGATTGGTCAGAACGACCAACAGGAATAGGTACGAACTTCTAGGAAGAGATAAGCAGATGTTGATTGGAGGCAAGAATGATGCAGGCCAATCAAGCTGTGGTTATGTCCACCTAGAAGGATGAAAGGAACAGAAACTATGTATTACGATATATATAGATCTATATATCGTAATATGTATAGAAATTAGTAAAACGTAAATTGTATATAAGAGGCACTTTGTCTCTTAAATCTTTAATCTTCACCATCAGTGATTCCGTAGCAGTCGTGCTTCATGAATAAGCTAGATAGTCGAATAGCATATCAATTTAGGTTGGGAGTAATTCGTCTCAGTTAGAAATAGGATTTGATAGAGTAGCGTTAGATAAGTAATTAAAATAAATCATTTCCTAAATTGTAGAAAGTATCATTTATATTACAACAGTAAAAGTTGTCCTTGTTATAAACAGTAATAGTGTAGCGAATAAATCATCTCATATTTAATCCAGTATAGAGCCGAGTTGAGTTGGTGTAAATATACTCCAGAAGCAAGGAACACACTCCTTGCCGTACCTGAGCATCTTCGAAAGTCAGATAGGCCCAGATTACTAACCAAAAATATCGTCATCACCATCAGAAGAGGCGAGCCTAGTAATCGCATCCCCGGTATTCGGAGTAGATAGGTTGTCGCAGCAACCTACCATCATAAGTCTTCTCCGTATATCAGTGATCATTAATTAGTGAGTTTCGAATAAGAAGATAGAACCGAAAATCTTCAGTGGCGAGCCTGCCAGGATTGAGAGTATATAAGGACACACAAAAACTGTAAGTAGTAAGACGTATGGCCCAAGCCCAAGTAGACAACCCGACCCAGCAAGTTTTGAAAGACGTGGCCGACCACCTTCAAGTATTCATAATGGCCGCGAGACAGGCGGAGAGCACCAAGGTGGTCCAGCACCGCGAGTATCGCGAAAACTCATTGGTAAAGATAACTACTGATATTACCTGCCCGGAACAACCTAGACTACAAAAAGCGATAATCTGCCTGTACTACCATTAGCCCGATTCAACATGGCCACTCCCCGTAGACCGACCGAACCAGGACTTCCCCCACAGGATATACCCGTCCGTCAAGAATTACGACCCGAGACGGTGGCGGCGATGCAAGCCATGGGATCTGCTATGGCTGGCACGATCGTCGATAGCAGCAACAGGAGGGAAACATAGCGGGTCTACCGCCAAGAGATCCAAGAAACAATACAACGAATCCAGCCGTGCGATGGGTTAATACCCGAACAAGTGCGAATGTTTCTGGATGAAACCAGTCGGGCATGGGTAGCCAATGAGGGTAGCCTATATAATAACACGAGCTGCCCGAGGACAGTTAGCGCGAGCCATAGATGGCTACTTGGTAGGCAAGGTCAGAGAGGATGTGACCTTTGAGGCCCTAAGAGATTATATAACCCTCAACTTTATTTCAGCCAATGAGGACGAAAGGGTTAAGTATGATTTGGACGGGGTCCGCCAGCAGCGAAGCGAAACAATCATTACCTTCAACCGGAGGTACCGCGAGCTAGCGAGCCGAGCCTACCCTGTAGAGAACGACGATAATCGCAGGACTGTCATGGGCATATACTTGAAGGCCCTGAATGACCAAGGACTAAGCCGACGGATAGTGAGAAAGAAGGCAGCTACCCTAAACCGAGCGATCGAAATTGCAGAGGAAGAAGAGGTCTGCAATGACCTGTTGAAAGCGATGAAGATAGGCGGACGGCAAGAGGAGAACATGGAGATTGATGCATTAGAACCGGAAGAAGAAAAGGGGATTTGGCAGGTGGTAAACGTGTTAAAAAGACAGATGGCACAACAATGTCGTATGATCGAAAAATTATGCGGCATCATAGGCGAGTTAAAAGAGGAAGCCAAAGCGCCGCGACAATCAGCAGCACGAAAAACGCCACCAGCCAGAAACGCGAAACAACAAAAAGGACAGCGTCCTCCCGTCAAATGCTTCAAATGCGGTAAAACCGGACACATGGCCCGGGACTGCCAAGTTAACGCCAGAAGTTCAGAACCACGACGTAGTGGGAAACGAGATGTAACATGTTTTAATTGTGGGCAAATCAGCCACTACAAGAGTGACTGCCCGCAGCCCCTACAGCCTCCTCAGGGGAGAACTCGTGTGCAAACTGTGCCACGACCACAACCCCGAGGACAGAAACCACCGATGACATGTTTCAACTGTGGTAAGGAGGGGCACGTTGCCCAGGACTGTTACACGTTTGCCAAACGGAAAGGCAACCCTAATACCGTAACGTGTTTCGGATGTGGGAGGGACGGACATTTTATCCGTGATTGTCCCACCACTGGTCCCATGCAGACGTCCCGCTCAAGCCCGAATCATCAACGCGCGACCAAGCGTCCCCGGACCGAGGATGTAGCCATGGACATGGACATGGACATCGACGAATTGGGCAGTCAGCAAGCCACCACGCCCCGTTCGTGTTCCCGAAACGTACGAAGAGACATTGCCAATGGGACGCGAAATCGGGACGAGTACGAGGACCCGGAAGGATTCGTCTTAACGGGCGAAGGGACAGATGCCTACGGCCGGTATTCATACGGCATGGACAGTGCATCTGGCCAGCGGAGTTCCTACGCGGAAGTAGTTAGCGGACGAAGGAGTCTGGTAAATGGCGACGGAGGAAACCGTTGGTGAGGCCACCGACCGAGCGGCTTCTGATCCGTCTGTGATTAGAAAGAAACGGTCTTGTGAAGAAGGGTGAGTACCTGCATGCTCTAGTAGATACGGGTGCTAGCACATCCTTAATTCGAAAGGATATTTGGCGTAGCATGTTAGATGCTAGGCCGTTAAAAAGAGCAAGAACGCTCTTAGCAGTAAATGGGGCCCCAATAGAACTTTTGGGAGAAACCCAAATCAAATTTGAAAATGCCCGGCCTATTCCGAGTACGGTAGTGGCGAGTATGAGGCATGAATGTTTGATTGGAGCGGATGCTTTGCACTTGGGAAAGGCAGAGATTGATTATCGGACCAAGGTAGTAGTATGGTTTGGTCAGATATATCCCTTTAGGTATCCCTATAGAGAACAATCGCGATATGTGAATGCAAGTTGTAAGGAAACGACCAGATATAAAGATATCGACAAAGTTATAGATGACTTTGCGGATATCTTTGATACAGCTCGTCCAAACACTTTAGGATTGGTCCCCAAAGTGAAATGTACGGTACTGACAGGAGATGCTTATCCTATAAGGCAGAAGGCCTACCGTCTACCGCTAACCAAGCAATATGTGGTCAGGAACCAAGTAAAAGAAATGCTTGATGCGGGCGTCATAAGACCATCGTCATCCCCGTGGGCGTCGCCCATTACGTTGGTTCCTAAGAAGGATGGTGACACACGGTTTTGTATTGACTATAGGAAATTGAATTCGGTATGCCATAAGGACAGTTACCCGCTACCGAATATCTCCGACATTTTTGATTCGATGCGGGGCGCAACGATATTTTCTACTATGGACTTGAAGTCTGGATATTGGCAGATACCGATGGCCAGCCAAGACATAGAGAAGACGGCGTTCGTCTGCAGCGAAGGTTTGTACGAATGGATTCGTATGCCGTTCGGTTTTTGCAATTCAGGTGCCGTATTTCAAAGGGCGATGAATGACATTTTCCGGGAATTTGTAGGAAAATATGTGCACGTTTTTGTCGACGATATAGTCGTATATTCACGAAATCCGACAGAACATGCACATCATTTGCGTAAGGTCATATGCAAGATTAGAGAGTATAACTTACAAGTTAAGAAAAAGAAGTGTGATTTCGCCAGTAAGTCTGTGGACTTGTTAGGATATCGCATTTCTGCACACGGAGTAGCTCCTCAAGCTCAGAAGGTCAAGGTCATTAGGGAAATGTCACCACCACGTGATGTGGGTGAAGTAAGAAGTTTCCTTGGAGCTACCGGATATTACAGATCCTGCGTGCAGGGCTATGCCGAAATTGCCAAGCCTTTAATAGAGTTAACAAAGAAATATAAGCGTTTTGAGTGGGGTAAGGATGAACAGCAAGTGTTCAAGAAATTACAGAACTTGCTGTGCAGTGAGACGGTTCTCACATATCCGAATTTAAACGCCCCTTATAAGTTATACACGGACGCGTCTAGTTATGCTATTGGTGCTATACTGGTACAAGATGATGCTAAGGGTATAGAGCGGGTAATTCAATATGTAAGCTCTACTCTTAAAGATAGTCAGCTTAATTGGCCCGTAATAGAGAAGGAGGCTTACGCTGTGATCTATGCATTGAAGAAGCTCCGGCCATATCTATTTGGCGCTCAGTTTACAGTGTACACCGACCACAAACCCTTAAAGAGTTTGTTTGTGGGTGAGGTGAAGAACACGAAGGTGCAGCACTGGGCAGTTCTGATTGCTGAGTACGGATATAAGATTGAGTACATCCAGGGCTCGAAGAATATTCGAGCGGACATGTTGTCCAGATTACGTCGTCCTGGGGAGGTCGCCACGTTAGACACAGGCGATTATGTCATACCCGAGGTAGACAAGGGTGCATTACCGCATGTCCCTCTAGAGGTTTATGACATACCCTACGACGAATTGCGTACCGAGCAGACCAAGGAATACACGGAATTGTTCAAGAACACACCGGAGGAGTATATGGTCAAAAACGGTATTTTGTATTCCTTAGTGACACCTTCAGCGTTGGACGCTGAGTACCCCAGAATTGTATTACCTACCCTGTTTTGTGAGAAAGTGCTCCGGAAGGCTCATGAGAGAGCCGGTCACCAAGGTCTGAAAAAGACCATCGGTATGGTAAGGGATTCTTTTGTGTGGACGTCTTTAAGGAAAGATGTGGTTCGTATGCTTGAAACGTGTACAACGTGCCAGGTCAACCGACCCGTCACTACACGACCTCAATACAGTGAGATGCCCATGGCTAATTATCCGAGTCAGATAATTGGTATGGATTTGATCGGTCCACTGTTAGAGTCAAGCAGAGGTAATGTATATATCATGATGATAATCGATCACTGTTCTGCATGGGCAGAAGCATACCCAATTGCTGCCAAGACATCTCAGAATGTGGAAGACAAGTTCTTTAATGAGTATGTCGCTCGTCATGGTGTCCCTGAAATCTTAATAACAGATCAGGGTAAAGAATTTTGTTCAAATAGTCTGGAGGAACGATTTAAGGAACACGGTATAGATCATAGACGATCGAGTCCATACCATCCACAAACCAATGGATGTACCGAGAGGTTCAATCGTACGCTCAAGGAGCTGATCCAGAAAGGTGTTAATAATGAATCTCGTGCATGGGAGGACGAACTGGGCGCGGCTTTAACAGCATACCACAGCTCTCGTCACTCCACGACTGGATATACACCATTTTACCTGACGTATGGTCGTCGGGCAAGACTTCCGTTAACCATCCCACTGGATGCCATGCAAGATCTGGGCGAAAGACTTACATGTCTTAATAATGCCTTGCTGCGCGCTCGGGGAGAAACGGCTAAGTCTCGAGAAGTTCACTGAGAACAAATTAACAAGCGGGCCAATGCTGGTGAATACAAAGTTGGTGATTCAGTGGTCGTAAAAGCTGAGGAGAGGATGAAGTTGACCTCTCGCAGTGACCCTGAGTACGAGATCTTTAAGATCAATGGTCCCGTGGCTCATGTCCGACATCAGAGATCTGGGAAGGTATGCGTACTTAATATATCTAAGCTACGGGTAGTGGACTCAGAGATGTGTTGGGACAAGGTCCGACCACGCCCTATTCGTAACCCTGCTAAAGGTACGAAAGCCAGCCATCACCCTCGAGTGATGGTACCCGAGTCCAAACCTTTGCCGGTAAACGACTCCGGGGCGACATCGAGTAAAAGGGCTCGTAGGAAGCGACCAGCTTATGATGAGGAGCCAACGATGCACAAGGTGGGTAAGGGGGTTGATGTAAATATAGATCGACCTGGTATGAGTGACGACCGAAACCATGAGTCACCAATGGAAACCCAAGTGACTCCTCGTGCTGTGATGATGGACACCTCGGAGGATGTACCCGAGCCTGCCAATGAGCCAATGGAAACGCTTCCATCTCATCCCTACTTTCTGCGCAAGCGCAGTCTCGCTCATGATGTCTACTCAGACCCTAAGAGACTCCGGATTGGCGCGTTTGGTCGTGCTCGATACAATGATTTCATCGGTCGTATCGAAGCGGTTATAAGCCGACGCAGCAAGAGGTAAAATCACTCTCTGCATAAACACGGTACTAGTAACCTAGCATAAGTCTAGCATCATGTATACATTACAATTATATATGGTAGTATCGTACCAATAGCCTTCGCAGTGATATAGTATCGTATAGTCCGTTCAGAACGTACCAATATAGCTGATAGTAGCGTATCTAACCTACACCATGTCAATAGCAGCCATATCTGCAGAGGCCGCACGGGCCGTGTGCGCCATGATAGCCAACATTGATAGGCTGGGTAACGCGGATAAGGACATGATGCGTACGCTGATTATGAGGAGTATGCGGGTCATGTTGAAGGATGACAAAATTAATGCCGGAAGAGTTATACTCTTGGCCGAAATCAGCAAGGCATTGCTGTCCGGGTATGGAATAAACATAGTGCATTGGGTTCGAGTACTGTTGTTGAGAAGCTTTATTAATCGCTGTATTTCTCATCAAGATCGGATAGTATGTGACCGGGTCAGAATGTCCTGGTGGTAACCCTGAGGTATGTCACAGGCAATTAAGGGTCGATAGGACCCACGTGCCGTGTATAGTTAGTCTGCTAATGAATACCACGGATAGTAACTGTAATATTAGACTGACGGAGTCCAATGAAACGTCTAGTAAGGTATTTGCCAACAGGAAAATAGATGTGGTTTTGCAAACGTTCGGGGAAACGGTCGAGGTACACTGCGGCGGACGACTGACGGACCGGTGTGTAGTTGAGAATGGTGTGTTTGCTCTAATGTCTGGAGAATGTGATTATAGTGGCAAGGGTTGGCGTTTTGAGCCGGTACAGTCTTATAGTAGGACTTGCACTCGAATCAGTCTGGCCATTGATACGCCACGGTTGGATGTGGCCGGGGTACTAAGCCAATCAATGATAATTAATCAGTTAAGTATGCAAAAGTGGGACCATTTGCATAAGTCTAAGTATGTGCCGCTAGCACCTTTATCTGCGGTCGACCCAGCGATGGTCGATGGCATGGGGGTACGGTCGTTTGTGTCATATTCTACCGGCTCCTTCGTTGTAGTGCTCGTCATTGTGGTAATTATGTGGAAGTGCGGTATATTTGCACGCGTGTGGTTATGGATTAAATGCAAGCCACATGCGGCCCAGAGAAGTGCGCCATGGACTATTCACCCTCACAGGCCCCGGAGACCTGCAGCCCTACCGGAGCCGCAGAGGATGTCGGCCGGGTCATCGCCTAACGCTGTTGCCAGGACCGTGATCGACCCGATGGCTGACGACTGGATAGACGTGGTGATTGACAGTCCTAACATTCGTGTATCGTATGAGGATTTGTCACTGTAGCACTAACTCATTATAGTGCCATATTTATTTTATTGTACTTTTATGGATTCACAATTCCTAACATTGAGATGGAGTACGTGGATTCTTCATCATATTACCTATAACACTGACTTTAGTATTATGCCATAGTTTATTATTTGATATATTATATTATGATGATTAGGAATTGTTCATGACCTGTAATGATTATTCTGTAGGATTAAGGTTGATATATGGTTTCGCAATGTTCGTTTTGTTTATGATTCGTTTTGATTGTTTCATGATTCATTTTGATTGTTTTATCGCGTTAGTGATCATCGTTTTAGGTTAGTATGTGAGTGTATTGCTACATGTCTGGATAGCCCTGGTATAGTGAGGTTTTGTTGTTGATAGTGCACAACGAGTTAATTATCAATGTCTTAAGGCCTTAAGAGATGGTTAATTAACTTCGGTTGAGGGGCATGTGTAGATATCGGATTGTCTTATGGGAAGTCATGACCCCGGTAGACGTCTTATATTTGCAAGTAAGACCTCAGTGAAATTCTCATATTTGAAAATACCAGGGAATAGTAGCAGTAGCAATTGGAGACGTAGTAGTAGGATGCACTGGTTGACTTTGACCATGCTAGTAGGATACAGTTTCGCGGAAATAGGATAGGTTTCGCAGAAATGGAACAGGAACCAGATTGAAACTGTAGTAGTATATTCATCATGATGAGTTAGAAATTAGAATAGATGGGAATAAGACCGACGGTTCTGAGTTGATGGTGTCTGTCAATAGTTGAAGATAAAAGTTGTTGCTGTGGGATCGGCATACACTTTTATGAAATTCAGCAGTCGTTTAGGCCGTTAGTTTAGTAAATAATAGAGTGATAAGAATAGATACGAATTGATGGGAATCGAGAGAATTATAGGAAACAGACTGACATGTAGTTGTTGACGGTCGGCCTTCCGACTCCCTTAAGCAAGTACAACAACACCAGCTGGCAATGAGATCATACAGCTCATGTGCTTATTAACGTTCGTTTCCTACGGGCTTATACCCAATAGGCAAGGGACAGGACAGAGGCATTGTAGCGTCCTGTAGGAATTAATAACACAATCGAAATTTGTATATCAACTATATGTCTATCAAAGGGAGGCATGCAACAACAACACATTCCGTAATGTTGTTAGTTAGCTGACAGATCGCATCAAATCAGAACCAGCCAACACCACTTTGACCCTGTTTTAAGTTATCTCCATAGAAGAGAAGCCCAGAGTTTGATTAGTCGAGATGACGTCATAATCAATGAGCATCGAGTCAGACTCTGTGGCAGAGAAACAAAAAGAACTAAGTTTCAGAGTGAAATCGAGAGATAGGCGAACAGGGATTGGTCAGAACGACCAACAGGAATAGGTACGAACTTCTAGGAAGAGATAAGCAGATGTTGATTGGAGGCAAGAATGATGCAGGCCAATCAAGCTGTGGTTATGTCTACCTAGAAGGATGAAAGGAACAGAAACTATGTATTACGATATATATAGATCTATATATCGTAATATGTATAGAAGCTAGTAAAACGTAAATTGTATATAAGAGGCACTTTGTCTCTTAAATCTTTAATCTTCACCATCAGTGATTCCGTAGCAGTCGTGCTTCGTGAATAAGCTAGATAGTCGAATAGCATATCAATTTAGGTTGGGAGTAATTCGTCTCAGTTAGAAATAGGATTTGATAGAGTAGCGTTAGATAAGTAATTAAAATAAATCAATTCATAAATTGTAGAAAGTATCATTTATATTACAACAGTAAAAGTTGTCCTTGTTATAAACAGTAATAGTGTAGCGAATAAATCATCTCATATTTAATCCAGTATAGAGCCGAGTTGAGTTGGTGTAAATATACTCCAGAAGCAAGGAACACACTCCTTGCCGTACCTGAGCATCTTCGAAAGTCAGATAGGCCCAGATTACTAACCAAAAATATCTTCATCACCATCAGAAGAGGCGAGCCTAGTAATCGCATCCCCGGTATTCGGAGTAGATAGGTTGTCGCAGCAACCTACCATCATAAGTCTTCTCCGTATATCGGTGATCATTAATTAGTGAGTTTCGAATAAGAAGATAGAACCGAAAATCTTCAAGGTATTACGTTCGTTAAGGAATCGAGGTGTAAAAAGGTTGCACATAAATGGTGCACAGGTATTATATAGGACTCGAACTGAGTAGGCGCATGACACTCTATAATGACGTCAAACAGGGTTTCCACTGTGATTCCAAAATTTTCCAGCGATTTGATTGGTCGCCCATGCATCTAAATTGATCAGAACAGGCAGTTCTAACCAGCTTGAAAGTGACGGAGATTGATGGCTTTTTCCAAACACTTGTTGTTTGACAATGAAGCATACCAGTCATACATTTGCAATCTTCAAATTCTGTTTTGTTGTGACAACACTGCTGATAACTTTAATTCTGATTCAGTATGATTGCCATGTGGTGATGCATAAGTGTATTTAGCCACCGGTGCCAATGAGACTCATCCATCAAGCCACACCGCAATCTGATCCCTGAGCCATCATGTGCAAATAGACATGGTCATAAAATCCCCTAATATTCCAGCAGTGTTTGCCAGAATTCGTCATCTCAATAAGTTACCAGAAACAGAACTGGTTTTATTGATCATGCTACTACAACCAGCCAAAGACTATGTCCGATTCTCAAAATAATCTTCTAAAGCTTCGCCTTGCAAGATATTGATACATCATATACCGAGGAAACATCCAAGACATCCTCGGATCCAATCTATCAACGTCTTGCTATCCAACGCCTTATTCCGCATTTTATACTTAACACTTCCTAAAGATAGAGGTCGTATTTCACAGGTGATACACAGCATCAGTATTGGCAGCATACTAGCATAACACTACACAGTTCTTGGTCACAGCGACCAAATCGCTATCGTTCTAAAATGGATTAATTTGAACAGAATACTGGTACAAAGTAATTTACATCATGTGGCAACATGCTACATATCAATAGCACTGAGCAACAGCTCATGGTAAGCTACTTTCTATTGCTGTAATAATATCATGCCCTTGACTACTCAGTTCATAAAACAGTCCCTCATAACTCGTAAAACAGTCATCCATAACCCACGCATTAAACACAGCATTGCCTGTTCTTGTGTAATCGTTGATGACTAACCTACTTTCATACAGAAAACCTATATTCAGTGTCTGTCCAATGCGACCAGTTACTTAGTGGTATGCATTACCAATTACACTAAACAGATGCATTATGAATTTTCATGAATGAGATGACGTATTTACACAAGGTCAAATGCGATGTCAAGCACACAGGGTCAAAGGTTATAAGCAAATATTTGTACAAGTCCCAAAAGATTATCAAGGGTTTGAGTGTGTCTTAATGTAGCTACTCCGTAAATCCCATATTTACATATGCCCACCAACTGAAGTTAAGTGGCCTGTTCATTTAACTCGCTGTATCCCATCAACAGCATTAAACACACTCCTCCAAAACAACATGGTGTCATCTTTAGCCGAAATATAATACAGGATGAAAAATTATACAATTACAAGTCACTGCTTTTCAAATCATTCAACCATTATTAAACAAGCCACATGGACGCTACACATATTATCATAGGAAAAATAAATATATTGACTACCATAATCAAAATCATGACAAAACATTTAACTACACTACAAACTATAATATAAATGCATACTGTACATTATCCGTGGTGATCTGTGTGGTATAACCATACACGAGCATGGGTCACAGCCGATTACATCACGCTGCATGTATGCGGGCTGGGAACATGGCTTCACCCGGATTGCAACATGGTTCATGCCTAGGTATGGAAATGGCCATGTTGACATTGTGCACCAATAAGATACATCACGTCCATCATTGTAATTAGATATAATAAACAAAACAATCGAATACGATAAAATAAAGCAATTGAAACAGTACAATGAATCACTAGACACTAAACTATGATGACGTAGCCGGCACAGTGAAACAATTAGATTAAAAATTGTACATAAAAGATAATCTAAAGCCATTGTACAAGCACAATAAAATGGCAATACAATTGGTACACGAACAGTACAATATAATAGTCAGTATCAGGCGGTACCTTATGTATCGGTCGGATACTATGATATAACAGGTGTCGAAGGACATTTCCGGGATCTGCAGAACTGCCGATGCTGGGACTAACTCACATTCGCTGTGTCCATCTGCCCTCATCGACTCATAAACACCATGCTTGGGTAGGTCTCCCTCAGTCAAGGTGAGAACACAGTCCTGTTTCATACCTGGTTTCTCCTTCTTGGTGATAGCATTGATGCAGCAGCATCTCAGCAACGCCAAGATGCCACACTGATATGAAATAAATAATACAATAAACATGATGATACAGATACAAATTACAATAATGATAATCGAGTCCTGACCTACTGCGTTGATACCGGTCACCTCGATGTCTATCTCAGATAAAGGTACCAATCTGATCATTTTGAACTTTCGTAAATGTTCCTATCAGATATGCTTAAGGTGTTGAACTCTTTGTGACGTTTAATACATCCGATATTTCCATGGTTGACATATTTAGGATTAGCATGGCCCTAGCATATTTATGCTCATAGGCTTCAATAGGCCTGTAATGCCAACCCAATCCACTATAGGCACATTTGGTGGGGTTTAGGATGTATACCCCATGTGACAATCCATGTTCCCTAGTCCCCTAACCTGTACAGTGCATTATTACCTTCTCCCCAAAGGTCTGAAATAATATTCCAGTATACTGGTTATTAAATAGTTTACTACTGGTATCATTAGACTGGGATAACTAGATTTTGCAATTGGGGTCGGTATTATTGGTTAGAATACTCACAATGCAGGGTAAGTGAGTGGAATCAGTTTATAAGTTTCCCTCACACACGCGCGGGTTATCACACCCGACATTTAGCTGGTGTAAAATACCAACTCATATGGGTATTCAGTCCAATACTGACTGCAAACAACTTAACTTGCCGGAAATGGCCAGGAGCATTTAAAGGAATTGGCCATGATTAAATGCCATGCTCTGCATAACTACCATCATCTATTAAAGGTAAAACAGCCATAAAATGTAAAGCCGTCTGGTCTTTCCATAAGGGCCAAACAACTACATTGTGGTAATGCCACTGAATGGTTCAATCACCTTAACTCCTGCACTAACTTGTCTAGATATGTCTATTATGTCCGCCGGACTAAACAATTCTTCAGCCAACCATCCTAATTCTAAAGCTGTATGTCAGTGAAATGTCATCGCTAGACGACGATACTCATAGGCAACACCTTCTATGGAGTCAATCGCCTGTCCAATTCTTATCAATGTGAATATGTGTCATTTCCAAGTCTGTGTACGTTTTATAAATTCATCCACGATTTCAGTAACATTCTGAAGCATGTCAGTCAGGTCGGTAACCCTATTCTGGTTTACGCTGACTTCAGCATATAAATATTGAACGTGTGACGTTAGTTCGTTGGTATAATGTATTATCTTATTAACCTTTGCCATGGATGTCTTAATGATTTCTTTCATCTTTCTTATGTCTCCCGATGTAGCCACACTAATCAGATAAGAGGCAATGTCGCCTACCAAATTCAGTAGATCACATCATTGTCTAGACAGTGTGTCATCAGACACTCAGTGTCCAGCAGTCAGTCATTTAACATGCAGCAATCGACCTGACAAACTAACTACATCGTGACGGGATAGCATATTCTTATTTTTAGCTATATGAATAATGCTATAAACAAATTCAATCTGGCTGCTGAAGTTAACTGGTAAACGAGGAGCGGTAATTGATATGACTATCGTCCACTCAGAATGAATTATGGAAATAGGAACATGTCGGGTAATTAGTACTCCATTCCTGATTTTCTGAATGTCGGGTGATTTTATTCTACCAACATTAGATGAAATGAAAAACCTTGAAGCTACTGTTAACAAAATAAAAATAGTTGATTGACACATTGTTATACACAATTAAAATCATCTATAAACAAAATATGTTGTTGACAGTTCAACTAACAGGTGGTGAGTGAAACATGATGATCAATGACTGAGGTTATATAATGGAGAAATTGTGCATCAGACATCAGATGATCAATTATGCCTATGTGCGGGACTTTCCTTCATGCACTAAAATAGTTGGGTCTATGCGGATGTTTGCGTAAATTATAGCCAGAATTTGAACACTGGCCAAAAATATGACGAGATCGGTAATTACCCTGACTCATCATAGATGCATCACCAGCAGTCATGATGGATTCTCCCATCTCATCATCATCCACTTGCATAGGTACCTCCGGTCCAATGGCCACCTCATTAGAGGATCCGACTGGATTCGCATACTTTGAAGTGAAGTACTAGGTGCTTCTTCCGTCATAGGAGGCACTCAATCATCCTCTCAACAACGGACTTTCCTAACAAGAAATGACTAGCAGTGGTACCTTTACCAGGTTTTCTAATGGGACATTCTCGAACCTTGTCCCAGCACATTTCAGAATCGACAATTCTGAGCTTGGATATGTTGAGAACTCGGGTCTTACTAGATCTCTGGTGGCGGATATGTGCCACAGGACCATTAATCTTGAATACCTCGTATTCAGGGTCATTACATGACATAAGCTTCATGGCTTCATTCGCCACAACTACTACAGAATCACCTACGTTGAAGTCAGCAGCATTAGAGTGTTTATCGATTGTCTGGCGACGATGCTCACAAGATAGATAATCCATTGTCATGCAGGCATGGATCAGGGCATTATTCTAACTGGTAAGTCGATCGCCTAGATCCTGGAAACCATCCACGGGCAATCTACCACACCTACCGTAGGCATGATAAAATGGGGTATAACCGGTCGTGGCATGATGAGTATTACGATAAGCCATTAGAGCAGCTCCCAACTCGTTCTCCCACACTCTAGCTTGGTTATTCGCACCCTTTTGTATTAATCCTTAAGGGTACAGTTAACTGCTCAGTCCTACCATTGGTTTGAGGATGATAAGGACGTGTCCAATGATGATCTATCCCATACTCCCTAAACAAATCCTTCAACTCTCTTTCATTGAATTCGCTCCCTTGATCGGTTATCAAAATCTCAGGGACTCCATGCCTTGTACATTATTCGTTAAAGAACCTGTCTTTAACTTCCTCCACTCTCTTGGAAGGAATAGGATAGGCCTCTGCCAATGCAGAGCAATGATCAATTACTGTCAGAATATCGTGATTATCATTAGGAGACTCAATGGATGATCCAGCCAGATCCATCCCAATAATCTGACTGGAGTATTTAGACATTGGCATCTCCGTGTACTTAGGATGAGTAGTGATGGGTCGATGCACCTGACAGGTTGTGCACTGATCCAACATCTCAATAACGTCCCTCCTTAGAGATTTCCATAAGAAAGAGTCGTGGATAAGACTCAGGGTCATTTGCAAGCCCTGATGTCCTGCACGATGATGGGATTCCGCCAGCACTTGCTTACGGTAAGAAGAGGGTAACACAAGTTGAGGATATTCAGCGACCAATGCTGATGGGACACGCATACAGTATAGTGTGCCATTATGCACTGCATAATCATCTGGGACATTCATAAACATCTCAGGAAACTCCTTAAGTTGTTTCTCCCATAATTCCTGATACGGGATTCCATACACCTCTAGCAGAATGTACGGCAAAATCCCATCCTCTACTTCTAGAATTATGTAACCACCGATGTCAAATGTTGCAGGCTCCCGAGGATGTCTCAAATGAGATAGCATAACGGCTTGGACATTATGAGCCCCTTTAATGTACTCAATCTGACACCCATATTCGGCAATCAGCAAAGCCCGATGTTGAACCTTTGTGTTCCTTACCTCTCCAATAAACAAACTCAGGTTTGTGATTGGTAAACACAGTGAACTCAGCTCCGAACAAATAAGGTCACAATTTCTTATGGCCGTAGACTACATCATAAGCCTCTTTCTCAATAACCAGCCAATTAAGCCGGCTATCCTTGAGCATACTACTTACGTACTGAATCACTCGCTCCATACCTTGGTCATCTTCTTGGACCAAGATTGCACCTATTGCATAGGAAGAAGCATTGGTATACAAACGATAGGCTTTTGACAGATCAGGATAGGCTATTACAGTCTCACTGCATAGCAAGTTCTTCAACTTGTCAAACGCCACTTGCTGAACGTTTCCCCATTCAAATCATTGGTATTTCTTCATCAGATCTATTAATCGTCTGGCTATCTCAGCATACCCAGGCACGCACTTCCTGTAGTAGCCCATAGCACCTAATATAATTCTGACCCCAGTCACATCTTGTGGGAGTGCCATTTCACGAATAACCTTCAGCTTCTGTTTCTGAGTTGAGATCCCTTTCACTGAAACATGATAACCTAGATAGTCTACAGATTCACTTGCAAAATCACGCTTCTTCCTTTTGATCTGCAGATTATTTGCTCGGATCCTCTCCATTATGAGGGCCAAATGACGCGCATGCTCTTTAGGGTTCCTAGAGTATATAGCCATGTCCTCCACAAAACATACATGAATTTACCAACATAACCCTGAAAAACTGCATTCATGGACCTTAAAAAGATGCCCCCTGAATTCCTAGAGCCAAAAGGCATATGAAGCCATTCATACTGCCCTGCAGGGCAAATGACTGCTGTCTTCTCAATGTCTTGACTAGCCATTGGTATCTGCCACTATCCAGACTTCAAGTCCATTGTAGAAAACAGAATTGCTCCCTGCATTCCGTCAAAAATATCCGATATGTTCAGTAATGGGTAGTTATCACGAGGTACTACCTCATTAAGGCATCTGTAGTCAATACAAAACCGTGTCATTCCATCTTTCCTAGGCACGAGCATGATGGACAATACACAGGGTGACAATGAAGGTCTAATCACTCCTGCATCCAACATTTCCTTAACTTGGTCCGCTACAATGTGAGCTTTCACTAGGGGTATTCTATATGCACGCTGTCTTATTGGCAGCGAATTGGTATGGATTGTACACTGAACTAATGGGCTCCTACCTAGTTCCATGGGATGTGCTACTGGCATCTGCATAGTATTGATTCTGATGCCTATATGGTAAGTGTAGGTTGTCTTTTTGCCCAAACCACTCCATTTCAGCTTTCTTGTAATTAATGATAGCCCCACCCTCATGTAACGTGTCTGCCCCAATCAATCCCTCATACCTCATTTTCTTAACGATTATGATGGAGA
The DNA here is from genome assembly GCA_034401795.1 of Chaetoderma sp. LZ-2023a. Taxonomy (NCBI): domain Eukaryota; kingdom Metazoa; phylum Mollusca; class Caudofoveata; order Chaetodermatida; family Chaetodermatidae; genus Chaetoderma; species Chaetoderma sp. LZ-2023a. Next base: position 50,586,929 of record CM067359.1, on the reverse strand, counting down.
TGTGTCTAGTGCCTTGAAACTTAAGTTTCACCTAATACATCTATGGGGGAACCTTTTACAGCTAATAAGACAGGTGCCTTCCTCAAGGCTCTAGCACCCAGCATGGTCTTCCAAATATCACTCCTAACGAGCGATGTACTGGCACCAGTATCTATAAGAACATCAGCACTATGCTTACCGGTATCAACATTGCAACCATGAGTGTTGTCTAATTGTAGTCTGACCAGGAACTGGTTGGTTGCATGTTCCCTCCACAACAATTTAACAATTTCATTCTGCGATCTCCTTCTCTCCCAGCTATGGCATCGGCATAGGACCGTCTTCGTCCATCATCGCTGTTCCCGTAATGGTAGCGGCACTCATCATGAGCATTGCTGCCTTCACCATAAACCACTTCCCCATTGGTCTTCATTCTGTTCCCATATGCGTCACTATGTTCACCAGTTAAAATGAATCCATCCGGGTCTTCATACACTCCCTGGTTCAATCTGCTTCAATTGTCCTGCTTAACATTGCGTGATCCCCATGCCAGATCTATTACCATGTTAACTTCCATTTCCCCATGCTGCTTATATTCACCATATATCGGGCATTGGTTAGTGTGGTGGTTTGTAGACCCACACTTCCAGCATTTCTGGAGATAGTTGGAATCCCTTTGTCGGACGTTCTGGTATTAGGGCGATTTGATGTGGCATGTTGACTGTTATGTCCATGACTCTGGGGTGCGTTTGGTTGCTGGTGTGCATTTTGGTTAGCGCTGGTTCGGATCTGCATTCTTTCGCCATGTGGCCTTTCTTACCACAATTAAAGCACGTGATATCCTTATCCAGCTTTTGCTAGGCTTTCGGTTTGTTTGGGCATTTACGTTTGGTGTGCCCTGTCTGTCCATAGCCATAGCATTGGATCTCCTTCTGACGACTTGATGGCTGGGATGTGTGGCTCGTCGGTGGATTACATGGTGCCATGCTGGTTAACTTCATCTTGTCTTGCAGTCCTTTTACCAAATTAAATATGTTGTGCATAGCCTTTTCTTGTCATGCTACCATACGCATTTCTAATTCTGCTAACTGTCTGCGCCAGTCATCGGCGATATGATCCCCATTGGACTCTCTACCCTATTGTCTCTCAGGCTCATTGCATCTAATAGATTGTTCAAGTCTCCTTGCTCCTCCGTGTACATCATAGCCTTGGTGATCATGTCATTTCCTTTGGTTATTAATCCTCTCCCCAGTCAAACATCACATAATGCCTTCACATATGCTCGAACAAGAATGTGGCAGCTGTCAGAATTATCCGCTGGATATGCTTTCCAAGCTAGGGTGCGAAATCGCCGGTTGAATGTGTTAATGTTCTCCCTGCTCTTTTGACGTACTTGCTCCACATCACATTTTAATCTTTCACTCTCATTCACCAAAACGAAAAACTTGACGATATAAGTGTACATCTCCTTCCATGTCACTGTAGTGTGATCTCTCGTGGCTAGGTAGCTTTCTACCTCCTTATGCAGCTGGCTTCTGATTGTCCAGCTTAACAGGTAGGCTGGATCGCCTGGCTGGTAGGGGTTGATCGCGTCTAGTGTGAATTTGCATGATTCTAAGTACTCTCATACTTCAGCTGGTACACGACCATCGCAGGGGATGATGTGGTCTCTTAACATCTCTCACTTTGTCCTATGACTCTCCCGGCTTTCAGCTGATGTTGTGAAAACCTCTAAACTCACCTTTAAATCCGCCATCATATTATTGAATGCTTGAAATAGCACTCCTGGCTGTGCATCATTTCTCACTAACGTTGCCATGTTGCTTACTCTGCCTTATTATGTTAATAATCTCTTACAGGAAATAAAGATGTATATTTACGTGCGCTAGGGTCCCTCTCTATCGGTCATGGTCCAAATCTGGTGTTGGGATTTCTATTGTAACTTTGGTGGATTGATCAGGCTTGTGATCAACGTGTGTCGAAAATGCCAAATATTCTGATGATGTGACCATATCTAGATGGGGAAACAGTGTCCTCTGAACTGAGGCGAGCCTCGCCCAAGTGAGCAAGATCGCCTAGCTCTTTGCTTCTAGGTCTGTGAGTGACAGAGTCATAGTGCTATATACAGACGGCTTAAACCTACTAGTCATACACCCAGTGAAATAGTTGGGCATATGAGGACCATGCAGTCGGCCTAGGGAATAGGTAGCAGTGCTCAGGGTACTGGCCCTCTGCAGGGGCACGCCTTGTGGGCGGTCCACCATTCCCGGGCATTGGCAATCCTCAGTCTGTGTGCATGATTATGGGCTACACACCGCCCTCTGGCACGCCGTGCTGTATATGCTGCAGTGGTCCCGTGACCCATATCTCACTATTCAGCGGTTTTAAATGTAGGCGACGATGATCTCAGCCATTGCACTCGTTGCTAGCCCTAGAACTGCGGCTTCCATTAGTGTAACACGTTCACCCATGATCTTGGCATCAACAGTGTAGGAGGCACCACTGAGGGCGATCTTTGGGATGGGGTGAGTTATTCTGAGACAGTGCCCGGCCACCCTACTCACCACTGTAGCGAGGACAGCCGCAGTTGCAGCAGGAAGAACCTCATTTCCACCTGTCATCTTCACCACAGCCACATTCGCCACCACGTTACTGGCGACATGGACTGCCAGAGGTTTTGCTTTGGTCGATAACTTCGGTGTCTTGGTTCGCAGCAGGTTCTCCAACTTCTGAAGACTCACCTGGCTCTCGGGCAGTTGCTTCACGATCTGTACCATTGACATCATTGTTTAAGCACTGAGAATGCAACACGTTTAACCATCTGCGTCCCCTATCGAGAGAGCTAATACGATCTTCCCAGTCTGCGTCTGCCAGGTGCCCGGGTTGGTACTCAGGAATATCCATCTCTCTATTGAGACATCTTAAACATGTCTGGGCTCACACTATGCGAGAAGTACTATGATGTCTTCTGGAGGGAGTTGAAGGACTACAAGAAGAAGACAGCAGATGAGCTCGCTCAGCTCTCCGGTGCTGAGCTGACAGAGGAGCTGATAGCTGTGAAGCTCTATCTAGGCTTTGGTAAGGGACATATCTGCTTCCTCGAATACCTTATCACGGGCGGGGGTATCGTTGTGCAGCTCCTGCGAGCTAAATGTTTCTACAAGGATCGGGAGTATCTGACAGATGTGTTCCAGCAGTTGCAGACCACCATGGCCTCACCGGACTCAGAGCTGAACAAGGCTCTGCGATACTACAAGCTGGAAAAAGGATGTGCTGCAGAACCCTCCAGCCCTTGGGTGTGCATGTTGGCAGCGTTTATAGGGGCTGTAGGTTATGCCAAGCTGGTTCAGTGTCTCACCGGCGTCCCCACTGCTACTGTAGAGAGTTAGGATAGTCTTATAGCTGATTTGCTAGCGGCGGAGTAGGCTGATCCCGAGCGCCACGATAGCTAGGCTTGACAACACTCGTAGAGCTGCCATGGGATGCGGTGTCATGTCGACTGGCTGCAGTGTCGGGATCGGAATGCCTGGAGCTGCTGTGTCGACTGGCTGCAGTGTCAGGGTCGGAACGACTGTATGGCCAGTACTATGCATAGGTGTGTTGATGTCAGTGTTGAAGCCGAAGTGGACACCGGGGAAACTCCCCTCGACTATCATGTTGTTATATCCCCTGACTTTGAGGTCCTCAATGTTGACGATCATGTTGCTCGGAAGCAACCGTGGGTGTGGTGAAATAGCAAAGTCAAGTTTGCGACGGGCCTTCTGCAACCCCTGCTGGAACTTAGCAATAAGACTACTGGGGTCTGCCACGATGAATATATCCTCAACGAGACTGATGAACATGGCCTGGACTTCTGCTCCACTGACACCATCTATGGAATGCCGCAGCTGGGTCTGTGCTGTAAGGAGGCAGTAGCACAGTGCTTCCAGGGACTGGTTGATCCGAACGATCCCTGCTGGTGTGAGGCCTGAGGTGGTGTGTGGGACAAAGTACTTCCACACATCTGGATAGTCCTGCCACACGCCAGTGATGTGCATATTTTGCACCAGCGCTCAAGGGTCGAAGTCTGGATCGAACGAGAATGTCGCTGTCTTCCGACGGCCTACTCGTCAGGATGTTCGATAGGGGAATCCTGAGTAGTCATGTCTCAAGTCACCGTACATAACCCCTAGACCGCTGCTGTCACCACCATGCCACCGATAGTCTGGGTGTGTGCTGAACTCTCTCTGTTATCTGCTGGCCGCTGAGACACTATGACTGTTGAGCTGTGGGTCAAAGTCGTTTGTATCAGGGAAGCTTGCATCCAGCTCGTCGCACCGTGAAGTACACGTGGAATCTGAGACAGCTGGCGATGAGCACAGCTTCAGGAGTACCAGAATATAATACATGAATTTTATCAACTGTGGTTACTTTAACAGGATTTGATGATTTGTGTGTGTCATTTACACTGGCATGAACCAAGACAACAGCTTCCATAGCCGTTGCTTCAGAAGCATTTGACTCAGTTGCATCCTTTAATGGGCGATTATCTCCTGATACTGAGGGCTTGTTTTGATTTTTTGGACAGCGCCATTTAAAATGGTCAACTGAACCACAGAGCAAACATTTGTTTCGATTGGGACAATCTGTTGCCAAATGGTCAGTACTTAGGCAGATCCGGCATTCTTTAATTTGCCCTCTATACCATAAGGGCAGGACAAAGCTGCCATCAAGCGTCAATCTGCTTGCTAAAGGGCTATCCACTTTATCAAACCAAATACGTCTTACACCGTTTTCTACCGTTCTGGCAAAGGGATACGTTTCCCTTTCAATCGTTTGCACTTTGCGATACTTCTTGAGTTCACTCATGATTCTGTCATCTGGAATTTCTAGTGGAACTTTCATCTTCACTAGCAACCTATCTGACTCGATTTCCTCTACGTTACAAACTTCACCTTTTACAATAAGAACATCTTCCAGAAGCTTTTCCTTGACCCCCTCATTTGACACTGTTACATTCCATACAGTTTTAGTAACATTGATAAGCCCCTGTAAAGTAGCAGGTCCCACACCAACGACGTCTTTTAACCCATGATACACGTCGATAGCCGTGACACCCCACCCCTTAGTTGTTATTTTAAGGCTTAGGGTACGCTTATAGGTTGCGATGGTGGTTTATCAAAGGAGGAACCCCATACTACTACAATATATGATAAATATATACCTATATAACACCAGGACATCAGGGAAAGAGCTAAACACTAAATAAATAGTGTCCCCTTTTGAAACCCTGACGTCTACCAACAAATATACGAATAGAGAGTACAGTCGTATATTTGTTAGTTTGAACCACTTTCTAAGTGGTTCACTAACACCTAGCCGATTAAAGTATACTAACAAATATATGAATAGATAGTACAGTCATATATTTGTTAGTCTGTTCGAGTTGACCGGGGACAGCCAACTGACTATAAGGATTTATATAGTTAAAGAACTAGGCTTGTGTTTACAAATGACAAAGGAATTAAATCCACTCACTCAAGCGATCTTGCCAAATATAATGCGCTAGCCTACGAACTATAGAAATAGCAGACTGGCGCGGGGAGAAATGTATAGCATTGACCACAGTAAGAGGAGCCCTATTAAATGGCGGAAACCGCCAGCTAAGAGGAATGCCTTTAGAAAATGGAGACACAAAATGCGCTCCAACCAAGACAAGAATTTACAAATTAAACATAAAGTTTGAAAGGAAATGCTAATACGAAATATATGTATAAAATCTATCTACAAAATCACGCTAGAAACTAGCAAATTCGGGCAGCAATTGCAGAGCTAAATAAACGCATGCGTTCACTTCGACGACTACTACTACTACTACTACTACTACTACTACTACTACTACTACTACTACTACTACTACTACTACTACTACTACTACTACTACTACGACTACTACTACTACTACTTTTTTTCTTTTTTTTTGAAAAACCGACGCTGACGCAGTCGGACAAACTTCACGGAGGAACTCCTTTAAAAAGGCTTGCAAACCCCCAGAAAAAACCATGGTAAACTAGTAATCTTGATTAATATTACACCAAAACAATGATAAATAATGAGCATTAATACAATCTATAAATACATATGGCTTAAAAAGTATAGATACAAAACAATAGGCTGATAAAGCTCCGATAGCAAAACAAAACTTAACAAAGGCCTTACTATTCAACCCAGGTGTAGTAGTAGACCCGTGTGGCGAGTGCAACTATCCAACAAATGAAAGTGCCTCGTCAATCTATGACAAATAAGTCAATCATTGATGCCAGTGGGCTGATTCTCTAAAGATCAGCGGGCGTAGTAGCATTTGGGTAGTATAATACATATAGTCGGCAGAAGAATTTCAGAAAAATTGATGGCGCTCTTGTTTACATTTTCAATTTACTTTATTGTAAGGTTTTGTAAATTACCATTCAATCCATGTGTGGTAGTAGGCCCGTGTGGCGAGTGCAACTATTCAACAAATGAAAAGTGACTCGTCAATCAATGACAAATAAGTCAATCATTGACGCCAGTGGGCTGAGTCTTTAAAGATCAGCGGGCGTAGTAGCATTTGGGTAGCATAACATATATAGTCAGCAGGAAAATTACAGAAAAATAGATGGAAATAGATGGCGCTCTTGTTTCCATTTTTGACTTACTTTGTTGTAAGATTTTGTAAATTACCCGGGAACAAATAACCCTATAAAACTCTGTGCAAATTCCTAAAATTACCTGGGACAATTTTATAATTCAATGGCAACTTACTTTATCGATTGATTATTAAATTACCCCAGTCTGTTTATTTGTTAACATGAATTATTAAACATAACAATATCAAAGTGCAGACTAAAATGAATTACATGACACAGATTAATTAAAAGACACAGATAAATCAGCTGTAGTAATTAAATGATTTAAGCTAGTGCAGGCTCATTTATTTTTACAGCTCCCAACTCTATTGAAACTATGTTTGTTTTGCACCATATGTCCTTGAATACTTTTTCTTTACCATGCTGCTTTAATCTAAAATATTCGCAAGGAATATGATTCAGCAGCAATGAACGAAATATTGCCTTTATTGCTCTATTGTGATTGCCCATAGATGGATTTTTCGTCTATGTACACCGATGTTTCCAAATGGCCCAAACACCTATGGTTAGTATTGTTATTAAAATAGTCCTTTCAGACTTTATGATATTTACACCGCTTGATCCAAATTCTCTAAATAAGACTACATGCGTGTGTAGAACAATGGGCTTCGCTCCAAATTTTGCCAAGATTTGGCTGATATAGTCCCAAAATTGTGACGATATTGGACATTCCGCAAATAAATGCTCGATTGTTTCCTCGTCTGTTTGACATAAGTAACACCAATCAGAAGTCGTAATATTGCACTTGTATGTCAAGTGTCCCACCCATAGCCGTCGATGTAGTAATCGCCACAATAAATCACGAGCCATATTTGGTATGTATGGAGAATGTAAGATTTTCCATACATTTTTCCAACTGGATGGTTTATAGCTTGAGTCTTCCCATCTCCTAATTGCTATGGGAGGTATTACTTGTTTTCGTCTCATAATATGGTACCATTCCTTGGATCTCATCTTGTATTTTAACATCTCATCATCAAGAACTAATGCCGGTTGTGGAGTCAAACTATTATTATTTACATTTGGCAGACGAAACCATTCAATTGGTACAGCATGTTTTATTTTATTTAGCAACCGCTGGACATCTATATGCCTCATATGTGTTTTTCTAGCTACGTCTTGCATTGAAATCCATCTACGTGTTTGAGGGTGTATCATATCCGATAAATGTTGAATGCCATATTTTGCAAAGGACGGTAGATAAAGTACTGCGTTGTTATAACATATATTACTATTGGCCCACAATTGCTGTTCTAGTACTTCCTTCCAGCACGTAGGTGGAGGCATGTATCTGTGAAATATTTCTAACTCCTTAACTTGATCTTTAAACACATCTGGTATCATTTGGCTATTCGGAGGTGGTTTCTTTGAGGTAAAAACATGCTCCGCCAGAAATGTTTCTACAATTCTCTCCATGAGAGCTCGTGAAACACATGCCCACGTCGCATCTGATGTAATAAGATCATCCAAAAATTTTAACCTTAAAGAAACACATTTCACTTTAATATCAATTAAATCAAGTCCTCCTTCTAACTTAGCATTATTGAGAACACGATGGGAAACTAAATGATTCTTTTCTTCCCATATGAATGACAATATCAACTCATTAACCTCCTTTTCTACATGTTTTGGCATGTGTACAACAGATGCTGTATACCATAGCCCAGATAATGCCAAGTTGTTGACAACAAACACTCTACCAAAGATTGAAAGACGACGACGCTTCCAATTTGCTAATATTCTCTTAAGCTTAGATACTCGTTCATTCCAATTTTGTATTCCATTCGGTTTCCTGCCAAAATAGATGCCTAAAATCTTAATGGTATCATTAGACCAATTGATTTCAAGTGGCTGGTTATTCCGCTCTTTCCATGGCCCCCCAAATAATCCTTTGGATTTTCCTTTATTAATTTTCAAACCAGATGCATTTTGGAACTTTTCTAGTACGTGGTTTAAAATTGCAAACTCATTGTTTGAACTGGTAAACACAGTTGTGTCATCAGCATATTGTGACAGCTTAAGTGGTCTTTCTATGCCACGAATACATATGCCTTGAAGGTTATTATTTTGCCTCAATGCTATGCCAAGTGATTCCATCACAATAACAAATAATAATGGCGATAGGGAACATCCCTGTCTAACCCCACGTTCTAAGACAATTTCTCTGGATAATTGATTGTTCACTAAATAGCTACTCTTGATATCCGTATATAAAATCTTTACCCATTTAATAAAGTTTGAGCCTAACCCAAACGATTGCAAAGAATTAAAAAGAAAATCCCATTCCACACGGTCAAATGCCTTTTCATTGTCCAAGGCAATCACAGCTGAAGGGATGCTATCCTTCTCAACCAATTGTATAAGGTCTCTTATTACCATGGTATTGGTTAGAATTGTCCTCCTGGGTACAGCACATGTCTGCTCTGTTCCGATGATTTCTCCTAAAACACTACCTAGTTTCAATGTTAGTGCTCTGGATATTATTTTGTAGTCTACACATAGTAGAGAAATTGGTCTGTAGTTCTGAATTAGACGTCTGTCATTTCCTTTATATATTAGCCTTACGTATGCCCTAGCCATAGTTGGTGGTAAATGGCCTTTCTCAAAAATTTCAGTGCCTAATTCTTCCATTATTGGACCTACAAGGTGCCAAAACATTTGGTAAAATTCAACTGGAAGGCCATCACACCCCGGTGATTTTTCTGGTTTCATACATTTAAGGGATTTAGTTAAATCTTCTAGTGTTAAGGGTTGATCACAAAATTCACTGCCTGTGTCTGACACCTTTTTGTCTATATTTGCTAACAAATCCAATTTTGCATCTTCATCAATTCCCTCTGACTTGTACAATGACTCATAGTAATTGCATACAATAGTACTCATTTCATTGTTGGTAAAGCCGGTTGAACCATCCGGCATGTTTAATGAGCACATCACCTTATCTATTGCCCGTGCTTTTTCTAATGCACTAAAATATCGTGTTGGTTTTTCCCCTTCTGCGTGCATCTGGGCTCTTGCTCTAATTTTTGCACCCTCAAACTCATATTGTTCTATATCTCTTATTTTACTTTTAATTTTAACCAGTAATTAATAATAATTCTCTTCACCATTATTTACTTTGGCATTAATTTTCATCAGTGATCGATGAAGTGTTTTCTTGCGTTTGCGTATTTCCTGTGCTTTTCTAATAGCATGCTTTCGGGAAACATACTTTAAATCCAGTTTAACATCCTCCCACCACTGCAATGTGCTCTTATATGATGCTTTCCTATTAATCCAATGTTGCCAACAACTCTCTAAAATTCTTCTCCCAACAGTGTTGTGTTTAATTTCCAAAACCCGACCCCTTTTGTTACCCAGTCAGCATTGGCAAAGGTTACACAAACCATGTTATGATCGGAGAATGCAACTGGCTTAATATTAACATCTCTCCAGTACCCTGTTAACAAACTATTCACATAAATTCTGTCGATCCTTGAACCAACTTTACCATCTACCGGAAAACATGTAAGATCTTTACCATGAGGTTTTGATATTCTATAGGTGTCCACTAAATTTTCATTATCACATATTTCTTTTAAGAGTCTATGTGATGTATCAGTATAAGTTGAAGTTGCATTCCTGTCATTTTCTTTGTCTAAGACACAATTAAAGTCACCACCCATTACTAAGTTTTCAGTGATGTTATCTAGTGCTGTTTTAGACATCTCCTTAAAAAAATTACGACGTAGTTGATGAGATGTAGGTGCATATATACACAGCAACGTGATACGTCTTTGTTGTATATCTAGCGTGACTCTCACCCAGCGACCATTTGCACCTGATACTGAAGAGATTATATTTACAGAGGCTGAACAACGAGGGAGTATAACAATTGCAACGCCTGCACTATTATCTTGAGATAACGAATAAAATATTCTGGATCCAGAAATCTTTTCTAAATTATCATATAATTCTGACTTCTGAATTTTTGTTTCCTGTATCAAAGCAATGTCAATCTGCTCATTTTTCAGAGTCTCTAGTAAGTGACGTTGCTTTATGTCACTATTTAAGCCTCTACAATTGAGTGTGCAAATTAGCATAAAAGGTAATAAAATGCTGTGTAAAACCGCCATTATTAAGCTAACTAGATTTGGTTTTTTTCGACCCTCTCTTAGACCATTTACCTATTTTACTCACAAACGCTGCATTACTTAGCTCAACTTTTTCCAAATGCTTATATTTTAATATATCTGAATCATGACGCAGATGCCTATATTTAACACCATTTGCCGTCACATATGGAACTAACACCTCTCCTGCCTCTGACCTGTACATGACCATTTCATCAGGTGATTTAGAACTCTGTGTTTGAATGGATATATCAGATTCAGTGACTGACATATTATCGTCTTCTATATCACTTTCCTCTATTTCTGATTCAGAACTCTCTCCATCTTTCTGTCGCTTTGTTCCACTCAATCGATCCGAGACACCAATTACTTTCTCTATATTATTTAAATCGTCTAGATTGAGTGTACTCAGTGGAAAATCAAAGTTAGTTTCAGTATCTTGCGACCTGAATTTTACTTGTCCTAAATTAAAACTCTCTTCCAGAGGGTATTGATCATCATCTTCAACTTGTGTGGAATTAGCCTCTCTGTCATCAAACTTGGATTGACTTGTTACTGGAGTAAGACTTAGCCCCTCATCTAGAACCTCTATTTCATCGCCTGCAACTACAGCGATTGGATTCTTAGTTTTTTCCCCATGCTTCTCATTAACATGGACTTCAGCTACAATCTCAGCAACTACTGGTTCGATGACATTTTCCTTAGCATCGTGCTTCCCATTAGTATGGATTTCAGCTACAATCTCAGCAGCTACCGGTTGTATGACATTCTCTTTAGAGACAACTTGCTCTGCACTTTTATCAGCACCCTTTTTGACATATTTGTTCTGCGGGCATCGCCACTTAAAATGATCAGATGATCCACAAACTAGACATTTGTTTTTGTTAGGGCAATCTGTTGCAAGATGTTCTGTGCTTAAGCAGATTCTACACTCTTTGATTTGCCCCCTGTACCATAATGGCAAGATAAATCGACCATCTATGGTGACCTTGCTTGGGAGAGGTTGTTCTACCTTTTCAAACCAAATTATTCTGATGCCATTTTCTAAGGTTCGATCAAATGGATAGGTCTCGTGTTCTACTTTGTCCACTTTGCCATACTTGATCAATTCAGTGATAACCCGTTCATCTGGGATCTCTAATGGAACCTTCAACTTGACTAATAGACGATCAGAATCTATTTCCTCCACATTACACACCTCACCCTTCACGACAAGGACCTCGTCGAGCAACTTTTCCTTCACACTTTCATTAACTACGGTGACATTCCATACAGATTTGGAAACATTAACGAGACCTTGAAGGACTCGTGGCCCTGCCCCAACTACATCCTTCAACCCATGATACACCTCAATTGCCGAAACACCCCAAGCCTTTGTCGTGATTTTAAGACCCAGGGTACGCTTATATGAGGTTGCCATGGTGTTTTATAAAAAGAGGAACCCCATACTACTACAATATATAATACAAATATATAACACCAAGACGTCGGGGAAAGAGCTAAACACTAAATAAATAGTGTCCCCTTTTGAAACCCTGACGTCTACCAACAAATATACGAATAGAGAGTACAGTCGTATATTTGTTAGTTTGAACCACTTTCTAAGTGGTTCACTAACACCTAACCGATTAAAGTGGTTTCCTAATGGATACTAACATATTACAGTCATATATTTGTTAGTCTGTTCGAGTTGACCGGGGACAGCCAACTGACTATAAGGATTTATATAGTTAAAGAACTAGGCTTGTGCTTACAAATGACAAAGGAATTAAATCCACTCACTCAAGCGATCTTGCCAAATATAATGCGCTAGCCTACGAACTATAGAAATAGCAGACTGGCGCAGCGAGAAATGTATTGCATTGACCACAGTAAGAGGAGCCCTACTAAATGGCGGAAACCGCCAGCTAAGAGGAATGCCTTTAGAAAATGGAGACACAAAATGCGCTCCAACCAAGACAAGAATTTACAAATTAAACATAAAGTTTGAAAGGAAACACTAATACGAAATATATGTATAAAATTTATCTACAAAATCGCGCTAGAAACTAGCAAATTCGGGCAGCAATTGCAGAGCTAAATAAACGCGTGCGTTCACTTCGACTACTACTACTACTACTACTACTACTACTACTACTACTACTACTACTACTACTACTACTACTACTACTACTACTACTACTACTACTACTACTACTACTACTACTACCACTACTACTACTACGACCACCACTACTACCACCACCACCTCTACTAATATTACTGCTACTACAACTACCACCACCACCACTACCACCACCACCACCACCACTACTACTACTACTACTACTACTACTACTACTACTACTACTACTACTACTACTACTACTACTACTACTACTACTACTACCACTACTACTACTACTACTACTACTACTACTACTACTACTACTACTACTACTACTACTTTTCTTTCTTTTTATTTTGAAAATCCGACGCTGGCGCAGTCGGACACATTTTACGGAGGAACTCCTTTAAAAAAGGCTGGCAAACCCCCATAAAAACCCAGGTGAAATAGCAGGCTTTATTAATAGTATATGAATAACAATACAAACTTAATATATCAAAACAGTGCAAGATAAAATACTCTATTACCATATACCACACCCATGGCATAACTACATAGAAAAATACTTAATAAAGAGCTGATAACATAATATAATTCAACAAAGTCATTACTATTTGCACACCGTGTAGAAGTAGGCCCAAATGGCATAGTTACCTAACAAGTGGTAAGTGACTCATCAATAATTAGCAGTAAGTTACTGCTACTCATTGACGCCATTGAGCCGATTCATGACTGGCAGGCTCAGTAGATCATACATAGTTTAGCATAGCACACTGCATAGGCCCAAATGGTGAGTGCAGCTCACCAACAAGTGGCGAGGCGACTCGTCAATAAGTAACGAAAGGTCACTCATTGACGCCAGTTAGCCGATTCTTAAATACAGGGCGTAGTAGCCTTTATGTCGTATAATGCACAAAGCAAAAGTATACAAACTATGACTATATAGATGGCGCTTTGAGTTCACATTCTAAATTTACTTCATTGTAAGTTTTTGCAAATTACCCTGGAACAAATACACCTACAGTAAACATTTACAACAGGATGCTAATTGTATATATTTAAGATTTTATCTCTGTTAACCTAAGGTACTCAAATGTCGGATCACCTCCAGAATATTGACGCAATGCTCATTTGATATTTAAATATACCGATTCCCAAGGTTAGGTTATTCATCAAAATTATCATCTCCTAAGACATTAAAATTTTTAAATAAAGTCAATTAAATAAAATAAAATACCATGTATCAATATGCAACAAGCAGCGAGTGTGCTAGCTTATACAAGCTCTGCTTCTGCTATTTTTAGATATCCGTGTTCAATTGATACTAGGCCAGTTTTGCACCATACATCTTTAAATCCATGGTAGTCTATACAAAACCGCAAAAATCCGTACTTTTTGCCTGCTGGTACAATCGGACTGGCCCAGGGTGGATGCTGATGGCTCAATTATTCCGGTCCGCAACATGTCCTCTACCTGTTGGTGTGCCTGCACCTCCTTATGAATTTGAAGACATCTAACGGGTTGACGTATGGGTTGGTTGTTTTTGGTGTCGATGGAGCGTCATACGAGATGTGTTTCTCCGAGGTCCATGTCTCCTGATGAGAAACTATCGCTATATTTGTGAAATAATTTCCTTATTTGCAATTTTTGGGATTGCATCAATCCAACTGTGGCATGCAAATATAGGCCATGTAAGTGTTCGGGCAAATCATCAGACATTGTAATTGTTGTGTTTGCGTTTGGGGCTGTTTCCAGTGATATCACATCCACCACATGGCCACAACGAACTCCTGGTTCAAGTGTTATTGGGTCCGCAGTGCCATTGAATACTCGGAAGGGTATATGATTTTTGTTAGTGGTGTCCACGATAATGCGGGGACTGGCGCATTGTGAGGCGAGCATGTATTCAGGGTCGGGTTTCAGCATGGCTGTGTGAGTGTTGTTTTCTAATTGTGGTGCAGTGGCCCACAAGATCCTTTTCTTGTCCCGGCTCAACTGTGGTGGTGGTCGCTAATATGACCGCACACATATCATATAATGATGATTCTGGTCCAAGGGGTATCCGTCGGCCGTGTATGTCTACTTCTTGTTGCTTACAATGTAGGACAGCTTCACTGGCACTGAGGAAATCAGAACCAAGCAGGGCATCGTTTTGGATGGAGGCGATACCAACTCGCTGTATGAATTGCATCTCCTCTATCTGTATTACGAGGTTTCCTACACCAGCCATGGGTACATCTGCTCCCGTAGCTATTCGTAAAAAGATGTTTGTAGGCCTAAGGGGTGGCTTCTTATGAGGTGGGATGCTCTCATATAAGCGCTTGTTAAAGACGGTGATGGAAGCTTCAGTGTCCATGGTGGCACTGGTGGAAATTCCGCTAAACAGACAGGCACACTTGTAATTCACTTTGTGGTCAGCCGGTGGAAGAGTCTCCAATGATACCAATTGAGGTAGTGATGGTAGGGCGGCATCATTCTGTATATAGATGGTTTGTTTCCGGATAGTTTCTGTGAGTACAGTGAGTGACTGAGTATGGAAAGGGCTAATTCGTCATCGCTGCTGCTGTGATTGCTTGGGCAACAACGGGATATGGGGTAGCAGTGGTGGTGGCGTTGTTGCTGATTCTGTGTAAGCTGTGTTGGTGTATACTGCAGTGCAGATAGGATTCTCACATTCTCGGATAAGGTCTAACTGTGCGAGCTGCTTTTTACACCACATCATGGGATGTTTAGTTGATGTGCAAAAGAAGCAACGACATTGTGGAACGCTTCTTTTCTTTGTACGATGTTTGTTCTTGCGGATCCATGATGTTGAACGGGTGCTATCCTCGGAATCACTGTTGATGGTGCATGCTGGTGATGGGGCTGTAAGAGGCTGTGAGTTGCAAACCACCAAAGGACACCAGGTGTCAAGTGCCTTGGTGGTAGGACGTGGGGCTTGCCAAAACATTGTTTCAGCGAAAGTGCTACAACCTTCCATGCCGTTTTACATAGGAAAGAATGTTGTGCAGATGCGAAAAGTGTTGGGTCACATTTTCCGCAGGGGAAGATGGCAGTGCTGCGGATGCAGTGTGCATCGTAGGCACCATCATAGAAGAAGCCGGGTGCGGGTGAGTGTATGATGTTGTGGGAATATGTTGACGAGTAGGTGTGGCCGCCTGATGTAGAGGCCACAGTTGAGCCGGGTTGTAGGGATGGGCACCGAAGCGACTCTGTACTCGGTGCCCATGCTAGTTTGATGGATTCTCTGTCTGTGGGATCCGTCGGTCAGCGGTTAGGGTTGTAGATGGAGGTCGGTTTGGACTCGTTCCCTCCAATGGCCCAGCTGACCACATCAAAAGCACATGTTTGGTGGCGGCGCTGATGCTGTGGTTGATTGCGGTCTAGTGGTGGATTGTGTTGCGACTGTGGTGCTGAGTGTTGTCACGAGATTGGTGAGTGCTGAGATCTGTTTAGTTATATCATCTAATATTTTGTGCATGTTTTGTCTATTGCTATTGTTGTGCTGGTTCCCGTGTCCTTGGGCGTTGTTGTGGCCCCCGTGATGGGATTGGCCATGCCCTCTCCCTCTAGATGCGTGATTATGACTGGGGTTTCTGATTGCGTGTGTGGTTCATTAATAGAGGTGTTTGCGGATGTAGGATTTGATTCGGTTGTAGTTGTGACATTAACATCATTTACCTCATTAATTGGATGTCGATGGTGGTGATTATTTTTCTCCCGCTCCAAGAAGTTCTCGATCTGAACCACGGTAGCCGTGAGTTGTTGTAGGCTGCCGTGCTCTGTGAGAAACAGTTTTTCTTTTAGGGCGGGCTCTCCGCTCAATGCGTCTATGAAAGGGTCAAGATGTAGATGTGTTACGCCTTTGATATTTCTGCTGGGGTATGTGTGGGTAACAAGACGACTGATGCGACTCACTAACTCCGGCAATATTTCTTCCGATCGTCAACGTAGATTTTTCAGTTGAAGCCGACTTGTTTCTTCAAGGGCTGTGTCGCCGAATCTTTCCGACAACGCGTTCTCCAGTTCTGTGTAGAATGGTGTGTAGTCTGTGCCTAAGTCTGCCAGAACTTGTAATGCTTTTCCGGACAACTTTGCAGCTAAATACTCTCACATCTGTTGAATACTCCACTGGTTTGTCCTACTTATGATTCCGAAATTGCACTTTATAATTAGCCCAATCAGTCTCCCCGCTAAATTCGCGGGAAGGAGGGGGGGGGGCTGTGAGAATGATCCGGCCATGTCTTTGTGGAGAAGTAGTTGGCGTGGAACCCGGTGGTAGTGCTGGTGAAACTGGTGAGAATACTGATGTTGGTAGCGTGTAGGTGGTGGTGGTGGTGGTGGTGGTGGTGATGGTGGTGTTGCTCATCGATGTCCCTGACGATGCTGACGCATTCATGAAGGCGATTCTCTTTGATGATGTGTTGCACGGTATGTTGGTTCTGCCGAATACCGCCCTGATTAAGGTCAATAGACAGGTGTAGGTCTATAGATTGGTGGAGGCGTGTTGTGTAGACGATAAGGACGTTCCTGATGCTGTGAGACGTATTCCTTGTATGGAGGCGGTGCAGGTGATTGATGCGGATGATGTGTGTGGTGTGTACGTTGTCTGATGTATTGCTGGAATGGTGTAGCCGTATCCTCCATTTCGTAATGTGGTCCTGATGGATAATAAGGAGATGGTGCGTGAAAAGGAGGTGATATGGGATATGGTACATGAGCATCCGGCCACTGATCACCCATTGATGACGTAGGTGAACATAATGGTCGTGAAGGTTGTCCTTGCCCCCATAGCGGTCTTTGATGCGGTCGTCCGTGATCTGGCATAGATGGTATCCTATTGCAGAGACCTGATAAGGTGATGTATTGAGTTCCCACCTGTGAGGCATCATGGAATATCCCCTCGCTGATCGGTGAGAACTCGTGTTGTGGTGGTGCTGGTCGTTCTGCACTGTTGAAATTTGTGACATTGTCAGTGGGCATGCAAGCAGTACGTCCATCATATGATGCTACCTCTAAATCGAGAGAATACTGACTGTCTGATGAAGGAGACTGAAACTCGCGGTTCTTGAGTGTAGGTGTGGGTTCACTTCTCGTTCGAGCCCCACATCGGGCACCACTTGTAGCTCACAGGGCTATGTGCTGGTCTGCCACTAGATATCCACTGATCGCACTGCAAGTGCA
Organism: Chaetoderma sp. LZ-2023a; assembly: GCA_034401795.1. Classification (NCBI taxonomy): domain Eukaryota; kingdom Metazoa; phylum Mollusca; class Caudofoveata; order Chaetodermatida; family Chaetodermatidae; genus Chaetoderma; species Chaetoderma sp. LZ-2023a. The sequence continues at coordinate 50,568,882 of CM067359.1, read as the reverse complement.
CGATGACCGGGATGGCTGGTTAGCTGCGGATCCTGGGGTTGTGGATCCTGTATGACGTATCTCCATGGTGTATAACGACCGACATCTAGAGCTGGTGGAACACTAATGTTCCAGTTGGGCCGTGCGACCATTGCCGCCGAGATTGAACCACACAGTGTCATCCCATCTATTTGTGTCACCAGTGTGTCTGTCCATACTAATTTAGAGAATGGAACAATTAGAATAATATACTATTTGTATAGATAAGTACTATACAAACAAGACAATTGTTTGACAGTAAGTGAGCAAACGATAATACATAATATAGAGCCAGCTGGTGTTCTTTGCGCGTGGTGTCGCCGGAGGTACAAAACAGATCCTCGAATCTGCGGAGGTATCACCGCAAGAGAAGCATCCATAACGCAAGATCACTGAATAACTTAATATAAGTTAATATACCCTATCACACACACAGAAAGAACAATGATGCTGCGAGAGGAAAGTGCCTTGCACGGGCCTCCATCACTGAATGTTTCATGATGGTGCGAGAGGAAGGTGCCTTGCGCGGGCCTCCATCACAGGAAAATGACTTCGACGCCGAAGCGGAGGAAAAGAGTTAGCAAAATGAGCCACTCTTTCGTTCAACAGAAAAATGTTAAGTGACGATCCTAGTGAAACCATAATTAACGTGATGTGTACTGGTTTATGTGAAGGCGGAAAAAGTGATTTCTGAAGAATTCCCACTTCACCGTCTTATTTAGTTCCAAGATGCTGTATTGGTAGATGCCGCTTTGTTTAGGCAGGCCTTCTGCTACAGTCTAACCTACCATTTAGTTGTTAGAAACAAAAACTAGCTTTGGCCGCAAGTGGCAGGGACTCCTACCTACCACTTAGTCTAAAAAACTCAGCATCATTAGATATTTTCAAATCACAACTGAAAACCACCCTTTTCAAACGAGCATATTCTCAGTAGATATAGCTATTACGCACTAGCGCTTAGAGCACGCATTGTCATGGATTCAGCGCTTTATAAATGTACTTATTATTATTATTATTATTATTATTATAGATAAAGCTGTCCAATGGGCGTCAATGCTTAGCTTCCCGTAAGTCACTTTGAAAGAGCAGCTACCTCCATGGACAGTATACATACATGTTACATCGCAACGCATGCGAATTTGATGAAAATCCGGCTACCTTGCTTCGCAACCACAGAAAACATCACCTGAACAATGGCTACATGTCACATACGCAAATTTGATCACTGACATATCGTTAAGGTGGGGATAGAGGAGTGAATATCCATCGTGAGCGTCCTTCCCGTGAGGGCATGGTGGATTTCAAGATCTTTCCCAGACACTCAAATGAGTTTGATGGAGATGCGCGTCTCATCCGTCACCGATTCCTATGGATCTAACTTTTGACCTGTCATTAGGATTAAGTTCCAATGCACCCAGATATGCACTGCAGGCTGGTAAATAAACTATGAAACTCACATTTATAACTATATATTTTCGCAGTGCTTTCCTTCGTTGGCGGGGTTATCTAGCTAACAAGTATCCAAGGATATGGGGGAGATGTATCTAAATCAGCACTTTAACCATCACTGCTCGGAAACATCTGATAGTTTCCCAGGGTCGGATCTGATCAATGTGCTGATGGGACATCCAAACAATTAAGAGCCATGCGGCTGGTGGATCGTGGAAAGAGACAATAACTTGATATACACGAGGCCCTATAGGTATTTGGACAATTTTACACAACCCTGCCGGAGTGCGGGGCTACATTATCGCAACAACCGGAAAAGAGGCATACACTATATGTCTCCTAGACACGTTCTCTGAGGCTGGACGAGTTTCTGCATGCAGGTCTCTGCAGGAAGGTCTCTGCAGGAATCTGCATCCTGGCTCCAGGGTGGATATGGTACACACTCAGGACAGTGAAGCAGAGCAGTGAAGTAACATCTATTAAATAGTCTCTATAACTAAATCACAATTTATGTGGAAGCGAGAAAGTTTTCAGTCCGGCGACAGAAGTAGTAAAGTTAAAGGATTGCCCATAAGCAAGGAGGGCTTATACAGTTTAAGCACTTACATAAACTGGCATACAGTGCGGGATGTGTCACATTGATCTTGGGGCACACCTAGCAAAGTTCCACCAGACTGTGGCCAAAGGTTAATTAAACACACACGACATGCAGTGCAGAATTTAGTGTCCACTTTTCAACGTGGTCGGCAGATCTGGCAAGCCATCCACCAAGAATCACCATAGCTCTACATCATGTAGGATCACATCTTGGGCCCGCATGGCTCCTCCCGCAGAAGTTGTGTTAGGAAAGTCCTGATGCGGAAGGTCTAACTTTAAATTAATTAAATACTCCCGGATGGCCATCAGGGAGTATACCAAAATTGGTGGGAGCTGAGGACGTCCTACCACCACGGATGTGCTGGGTTCCATAAGACACCGGTATAAGTGAGAATCACTGGTAGGTCAGCAGGCTACATCCGTCCTCCTGATGGTGTAGAGGTCCTGCTTGGGCTGGCTTCCACCCTCTCGATGCTCCTGATCCTCGATCTTTCACCCCTTTTATACTCGCTGTGACATCAGAGCTGGTCGCCTCAACCAATCAGTGGTCAAGCGCCAGCCAATCAGCGTGCTAGTATACCAGTGACGTATCAACCACATGTACAATATCATTCTGTATTTAGTTTAATAAATACACGCGATTGTGACGTTATAGGAATATTCTGAGTATAATTTAACGGGGATCTTCGACGATAACCCAGCCATTTATGGGCTGATTTTAAAACGGTTTACAGTTTTACAAAGCTTGTTTAATTCTGGTCCTAATCAGACCAACGAGAACGGATGACTTATAAGCATTCACGAGTACCTACTCGGTACACTATGGGCACGCACTCACTTCCAATTCCGATACATGTTGTTAGGGAAGCTCTGCCGTGTGCACATGCGCACCATGCGTGTTATCGGACTTAGCCGATTTTGACAAGTAACCTCTCTCATAGTGGACGTATTGGTGTTCGTAGGCCATTATGGGCCTATAATGCCAGTCGCTTTACACGCATAGATCATGGACCATAAATCCACTCCCCTCCATTAAAATTATGGTAGTCCTCAGAGAACTGCCCATTAATGGGTACATATCTGGACATGGACAATATCATTACCCATGGATAGACCTCCCATATTATCATTTTGATATTAGGTAATGTAGAAGCAGTGATATGTAACATACAGGTAACAATCTACTATTCATCAACTTTCTAGAATTTACTTAACATCGTAAGTCTTTTCCCATGGACTATGGTTACTGAAACTATAGCTAACACTATGAAAACTTTACACAAATTCATTATCCTATCGTATAGGCTTAACCTTAACACAAAAAAAGAAGAATAGAGGCACACTATAGATAGTTAACAGTTGAATATCGGGCGATGTTATTCCACCAAAATATGTTGAATGTGATAAACTAATTTCTCAGAATGCACGAATTTGAACAACAACTCAGAATCAATTCCACAATGAAGTAAATCAACAAGACAGTCTATGACGGTTGATGACAGCCGTTATATAGTGATAGAATTGTGCATCAGTCATCGGAATGTCCACCACACCAATGCATGGGACTTTCCGCTGCGCATGACTAAAATACTCGGGTCTATGCTTGCATTTCCGCAAATTATGACCTGAATTTGGAGCTCGGTCAAAAATGTGACCTAATCTGTCATCATCCACACTCATCTCGGATGTGTCATCGGGCATAGGTTCATCTGCCACTGACTCATGCTCATTCGTCATTTCTACATCGGGAACTGATGTAATGATGGGTTCTGTTACCATTGGTTCTACAACCACCCGATCTGTTTTTTCCACTTGATTAGGATGACGAGAAACACCCGAGGGACCGGCTGTTCCCTCGGGAACTAGGATAGGAAATTGGAGTTCTTTACAGAATCGAACTACCTTCTCCAGTTCCGGATGGCTAGCTGCAGTACATTTACCGGGTTTCCTAATCGGTCGCTCTCGGATATTATCCCAACATAATTCAGGATCGACAATCCGAAGCTTAGACACATTCAGGACTTGGGTTTTACTAGATCTCTGATGTCGTATATGGGCTACTGGGGCATTGATTTTATAGTTCTCATACTTGGGATCATTACGAGTAGTCAGCTTCATCGGTTCGTTCGCCACCATAACAATAGAATCTCCCACCCTGAATTCAGCAGCATTGGCTCATTTATTAATAGCCTCACGATAATGCTCTTGGGAATGCTCAGTATTTGCATGAGCTCTCACCAATTGATGAGACAATCACCCAAATCTTGAAATCCATCCACGGGCATCACCATTGGCAATCTGCCACACCTGCCACATGTGAGGTAAAAAGGTGTATGACCTGTTGTCGCAAGACGGGTATTATGATAAGCTAAAAGGGCAGAACTTAATTCATTTTCCCATGCTCTGGCTTCGTTGTTTACCCCTTTCTGAATCAGTTCCTTAAGGGTACAGTTGAATCTCTCAGTTCTACCATTGGTCTGGGGTGGTAGGGACTTGTCCTTCTATGATCAATCCCATAGTCCTTGTACAGACACTTCAGTTCACATTCATCGAACTCACCTTTTTGATCAGTTATCAAGATCTTGGGCACACCGTGTCTGGCACAATACTCGTTAAAGAACTTATCTTTAACCTCCTCCACTTTCTTTGAAGGAATAGGATACACTTCTGCCCACATGGAGCAATGATCAACTATGGTCAAAATGTACCGATTCTCCTTAGTAGACTCAACAAAGGGTCCTACTAAATCCATGCCAACAATCTGTCCAGGATACTTTGCCATGGGCATTTCCATATACACTGGGTGAGTGTTAACAGGTCGATTAACCTGGCATGTGGTACATCTGTCCAACATTTTGATAATGTCCTTTCTCAAGGATTTTCAGAGGAAGCATCATGGATCAAACTCAAGGTCTTCTGTAATCCTTGATGTCCCACATGATGGCGTACTTCCTCCATTACTAACGTACAATAACGGGAAGGTAATACGAAACGTGGATACTCAGCATCGTGATGGGCACAAGTTCAGTACAGAGCGTCGTTATGTACTGTATACTCATCAGGAAGATCGACAAACATATCAAGGAATTCAGCTAATTGTTCATTGCATAATTCCTCTCACAGAATACCATAGACTTCCATCAGAATATACAGAAGAATTCCATCCTCCACTTCCAGAATTACATAATCACCGGTGTCAAACATTGCAGTTTCCTGAGGCTGTCTCAACCGAGACAACATGTCCGCATGAACATTATGGGATCCTTTGATATACTCAATCTTACACCCATACTCAGCTATAAGCACTGCCCAATGCTGGACTTTCGTGTTACGGAACTTCGCCTACAAACAGACTCTTAATGGGTTTGTGATCCGTATACATGGTGAAATCAGCACCAAAGAGATAGGGCCGCATTTCTTTAGGGCATAGACCACAGCGTAAGCTTCCTTCTCAATAACCAGCCAGTTAAGCTGGGATTCCGTGAGAGGACTGCTTACATATTGAATGACTCGCTCCATGCCATGGTCATCTTCTTGGACCAAGATTGCACCTATTGCATAGGAAGAAGCATTGGTATACAAACGATAGGCTTTTGACAGATCAGGATAGGCTAATACAGTCTCACTGCATAGCAAGTTCTTTAACTTGTCAAACGCCATCTGCTGTTCCTTAGCCTATTCAAATTGTTGGTACTTTTTCATCAGATCAATTAGGGGTATGGATATCTCTGCGTAACCTGGTATGCACGACCTGTAATAGCCAGTCACACCTAAAATTGTCCTGACTCCTGCTACATTTTGCGGAGGCGCCATCTCATGGATCCCCCTTAACCTTTTGTATCTGGGGTGAGATACAAGCTGCAGAGATGTGATAACCAAGCAGATCCACCAACTTGCTTGTGAAATCGCACTTCTTATGCTCCAGTTGGTGATTGTGCTCACACAATCTCTTCATTACAAGGGAAAAGTGACGAGCATGATCCTCGTGACTTCTAGAATACACCACAATGTAGTCGACAAAAACATGCATAAATTTACCAACATAACCACGGAAAACCGCATTCATAGTGCGTTGGAAAACCATGCAGCTGTTTAAAAACCCAAAGGGCATATGGGTCCATTCAAACTGCCCAGCTGGACACACAAACACTGTCTTCTCGATGTCCTTGGCTGCCATTGGGATCTGCCAATAACCAGACTTCAAGTCCATCGTAGAAAACAGAGTTGCTGTCATCATACTATTAAAGATATCAGAAATATTGGGCAACGGAAAATTATCCCTCGGTACAGCCGCATTAAGATGGCAGTAATCTATGCAAAACTGGGTTGTCCCATCCTTTCTAGGTACAAGTGTGACGGGAGATGCCCAAGGAGATGATGAAGGCCTGATTATGCCTGCATCCAACATCTCCTTGACTTGCTCCTCCACAACATGCTGCTTCATTAATGGTAATCGGTAAGCACATTGTCTAATAGGATAACAATTGGTATGGATCATACATTCTACTGAAGGATTCCTACCCAGTTCCTTCAGACGAGCAGTATCAAAGATATCAGCGTATTCCTTAAGAACATCGTCGATAACTTTGCTATTGGTTGTCTCAGTGATACTGGCTTCAGCATAGTATTCATTCTGGTGCCTATAGGGAATGTGTAATTTGTATGTTTTCCCAAACCATTCCATTTCAGCCCTTCTGCAATTAATAATAGCCCCACCCATGTGCAAAGCATCATCCCCAATTAATCCCTGATGTCTAATTTTCCTAACAATCATAACGGGAATTGGCCATGCACCTTGAAACTTGACCTCAGTTTCATTTAGCATGTCAATGGATGATCCATTTACAGCTAAAAGTACCTGCGCCTTCCTTAAGGGTTGAGCTCCTAACATTGTCTTCCAAATATCACTCCTAAGGAGCGATGTACTGGCACCAGTATCGATAAGGATATCTATACTATGCTTACCGGTATCATTACTGTGACCCATCGATTCACTTAATAACAGTCGGACCAGGTACCGGTCGGTCATGGGCTACCTCCGTCGCTGTTTAACCATGCGGAACTGGATCTGCCAGACACAGCCTCAGCATACAAGCGCCTTCTGCTGCTCCCATAGTGGTTGCGGCATGCATTCTGCATATTGCCACCACTGCCAAAAACCACTTCTCCATATGCATCAATATTGTGACCAGTTAGGATGACGCCATCTCGATCTTCGTACAGTTCATCATTCAAATGGTTCCAGTTGTCCCTTTGCAAGTTTTGTGATGGGCGGGTCATTTCCTAGACTCTTGTGGTTCATGTTGGTATTTGAACATTACTCTGAACCTCGGGCATTCTTGAACTTGTCACGTCTGTTGGGGTGGTTTCTGTTGTTTGGGTAGGCTATGGTCGGGCGTTTTGCTGGCTCGACATTCTCTGGCTATGTGTCCCACTTTGCCACAATTATAGCAAGTTACTGTCTTTTTCAGGACAGTCTGTTGGTTACATGTTGCCTGATTACACTGGCGTTTGGTGTGTCCAATTTGTCCGCAGGCATAGCATCTGATTACTTTTGCCTGTTTGGGTCGAGACATAGACTGTACTTGGCTGGTGATGTTGGCCAATATGCCGGTCATCTTCATTAGCATTTCTGCTTGTAGCCCTTTGACCATAGAGAATATGTTGTGCATTGCTTTCTCTTGTCTGGCAATCATGTGTTTCTCTAGAGTGGCTAATTGCTGTCTCCAGTCCTGTACCATAGCATCATAATGGGCTTTAGAGAGTGACTCAAAGGCGTCAATCTCTACTTCATCTACCTCCATTGGAATGTCGGGTCGGTGGCAGTCTGTCAGATTCATGGCATCCAATAGGTCGCTCATGTCACCCTGTTCTTCAGTGTATTTTGCGGCTTTTTTCAAACTGTCATTTCCTTTGGTTATGACTCATCGAGCCAAAGACACATCTGAGAGGGCTTTGACATATGCTCTCACCACTATTCTGCAACTATCAGGGTTATTATCTGGATATGCTTTTTTCGCCATTGTTCGGACGTGTCGGTTAAAGGAGTTAATTCCTTCCCCTCGTTTCTGTCTGACATTCTCTATTTCGCACTTGGGTCATTCTGACTCTTTTGCTTATACGAAATACTTAACAATGTAGTTATGTAGCTTTTCCCAGGTGACTGTTTGTCTATCTCTCATGGCGAGATACATTTCCACGTCCTTATGCAGCTGTCCTCTGGCTGTCCAGCTAATGATGTAGGCTGGATTGCCGGGCTGCCCTGGTTGCATAGCATCTGGGCGAACCTACATGCCTCAAGATATTCCCTGACTTCGTCCAGAGTATGGCCGTCACATGGCATAATGTGTCGTACATGATCGTGTAATGTCTCACGCTTAATGTGTTGTTCCTCATGGTCTATTGATCATTCTGTAAAGCCATTGAAACTTTCCTTTAAGTCAGGCCATCATTTGGTTGAAGGCTTGGAACAGCATATTCGGAGATTCCATGCAGGTATCTTGGGGCGGCTTTAAACGACTAGGTAGCAATTGTTGTTATTGTTGGTGGGACATTTCTGTGGGTGGTTCGACTGTGGATTCTGGTGATCTTCAGACTAGAAATTGTGCTACCTCTATTTTGTCTATACTGCTCTTCATACAAAATTTAGTACTCACTGTTCAAATAAACTGTCCATCTTGAAAACTGTTTGAAACATCGTTTGACGATACTGGTCTCATCGTGGTCACCAGTGAAAAATATCGGGGTCTCGGGTCCAGGCTTTTCTTACTTGATATCTGGAGTCGATTCCTCTGGGAGATGGGAAAAGGTGATCTTCCTTTCTCTGATGATAATCTTCTTTAGCAAACAACACTTAAACTATTTTGCAAATTAAATAAATAATTATTAAACTTTATTATATGTAAATCAAAGTAAAGCCGTATTGCAGGCTATATCAATTTTAACTATACTTTCAAACTTGCAATAAATTCGACTAGCTAATCTATTCTGAATTTCTAACTAGGATTCTAACTTATAAGTGAATAATCAATTGCTGATGGTAGCTGCTATCGGGAGAGGTATTACTGCACTGAAACAGTGCAATCGGAAGATTAAAGATTTGAACATCATGCATGTCCTTATATACAATAAAAGTGAATTCGTGCATGACGTCGGTGTAATGACGTTTCAGAGGGCTTCCTTTGTGATTCCCAAAATCTAACTACTTTGATTGGTTAACACTCTCCTGCCCATGCTCCAAAGATGGTCGGACTCAACCGGTCGGAACCAGTATGCAAGTGATGCCTCTTGACAGAATACATATACAATTCTGCCTTGACAAGCATCCATTCCTTGCATACTTTCATTCCACTTATATTAAAGTAACAGAACCAGTTTCTAACCTACCAAGGGTTAACAATTCAGTTTGATTCCATTAAATGATTGACTATGACTTTGTGTGTGTCGAATATTCGCCTAATTTATCCTATCTAAATCCTGATTATGAAATTGACAAAACTAGCTTGATTGTAGCAACCAATCTTAATCAAACCTAAACCAAACATGGCTAAACTAATTTATCCATCACCAGGGATCATAATCATCAATTTAGAAACCCTCTAAACATTACCTTAAAACGTATAATTTATACCTTCAGTAAGCAACATGAATAACTAATAATAACAGTGGCGTAATCGGATATCCCGATGCGGATATAAATAAATTACTACATAAATGCTACATCACTCATCTCATGTCATAATGACCTACCAGGAATATACCTACTTGCTTACTGGTAATAGTGATCTAAACAATTGGCCCTATTGCTGGTGACGTATTTACAATACTCACTGTCTATAGCAACCGCAATAGTTGGTCGTATATCCAGTGACGTATCACGATGACAATGCTATGAATATTCCCGATTGAGGATGTGACGCAAAACATACTTGACCCGCAGTGTCAAAAGGTCATCCGCAAATATTTACCCGGGTACCAAAAGGTAGCCGTGGGGTCAGCGGGTAGCTAGTCCACAAATCCCATATTTACAACCTGGATAAAGCTAGAAAGGTTCATTGGATTGAAAAACATTGCTGACTTTCTACCTAAGGCAGCAATGTTTTCCAATCCTATTATGCTTAGAGTATGCTATACATATTTAGGAGAGCATTTCTTACAAACTAACATGTTTCTGTTTTCGTTAAGTTATTTCTGAGGCTGCACCCTAGGTGACTTTGTAGCGCCGATCGTCCTGTCGGGTACGAACCGACCTAGTGTGTGTTGGTACGGAACGGCCCGATTTTGGATGCTCCTAGCTCGCCCCCAAGGTAGTACAGACAAGTGCATATAGCTAGATTGTAGCGGCTCAGAAAAGCAGTCCGTGAGATTGTCAGTTGTGCGTGCATGACCACAAGAACGAGAGATAGCCTACATACATGCCATAGCGTGCGGAGAATGGCATCTTATGTAATAATTTGCTTGTATTATTATAATACATGGATATCCTCATCTTGCTTGGTATGGATCAATACCAAATTTGAATGAGGAATCCAATACCTTTTACAGATCTTAAATCGGTTCAGAACTGGCGAAGATATCAGGGATATTCAAATGCTCCTTTTGAAACTTCTAACTCGAGAAACATCACCATAGTGCATGTACTGGAAAGGTGAAGGCCATCAATAACGTCGTAAACATGTATACCTTCGCTGTAACCTGTGCGCTGATTGGTCGATACTCTCTGGTGTGACGCCACTATTTAGTATAAAAGGAGCTCGTGTTTCCATCAATAATCAGTTGGAACGTGGTTCCGGTCTGAGTGTGAATGAACATTCTTCTGTTTACTGCATAGAGCTCACATTCTGCAAACTACACCAACACAGCTTATATCAGCCTGTTTCCCCTCAGGACAACCACGTTCACACAGCAAGCAAGTTTTTGTATACCCATGGAAACGGCACCAGGGGTAAAATTCTAAATTAAAGAAAGGTTCCCCACCACCAACAACTTCAGTGCAGTATGGCCTTTTGGCCGCTGTTACCATAAAAAAACCAATATGTGAAACGATTGGTGTTATCTGATATCTCGCCACATCTGCTGTACCACGTCGAACCAGGGGTAAATAAATTATGCACGTATCTAGTGCCTCAGCTTTAATGTTTTGAACCTCAGACCAGATGTAGGACATTGCTTTACATGCCACACAAGTTATGCAACGTGGATCGCCTTGTGCCGCAATTCGCAAATCCGGCATACTTAATACTACAAACTTAGCCTTTATAACAAGGAAGGCATCATCATTCAGCACCATTACGGTAAATTGGACATTGTATAGAACATGTGAGATTAGCTATGAAGCATCACATGAAACTTATTCTTCACTGTTCTTGAGTATGTTCCGCATCAGTTAGACAGCCTCCGGCAAATTGCCAACCAGCAACTACCTAATCGAGCCAGCTCATGCTGCACTTATGCGGTGTATCAACAACATGTGACGTTTATGAACATTGCACTGATGACTAATAGGTGCACTTTAATTATATATACTTATTTTTCATTTATCAAGTATCGATGACTAATAGGCACAATAAGGTCGGTTGTGATCCCATTATGTTTATTTTAAACTGTATATACTTTTTTTCATTTTGCAAAGTGCCGATGCGCTAATAGGCACCACAAGGTCGGTTGTGACCTTACCGTCTTCGTTGTATTGTATAAAACTGTGATACAGCAGATGCTGTCTAAGTTACTTATTTTGTAATTGGACAGTTAGTTAGTTCTTCAAAAATACTTGGACCGCACTTCGCTTAGGTTACACTATACATTATCAACAAGCCCACCACATTGTCTCTCCCCACGGCACCAATTTGTCACTAAGGTCGCTCCACGTGCTCAGTGGACACGACATCTGGCTGCTAAACCTAACTATGATAGCTCAATAGGATAGGTTGAAGTAGTTAGGGACAACTACTCACCAGACTGTTTATTGTAAAACCTCTTTCCCGGTTGCTGCTGCTACACAACATAAGCACACCAGTATTTCCGTAATTGGCCACTTACTTTAAGGACTTCTAAATCAAGCTACATGCTTCTCCGGCCATTTGGCCCATTAATTGTCCGGATTCCCCTCCACCGCATTGGTTAGGACCGATCCAGGGAACTATTGGGGTTTATTGGCGGCCAGAATCAAGGTGTCGGTGACTCACACACTTCCCACTGTATCCTTGGATACTTGTTAGCTATGCCTTTTTGCCAAAGTAGGAATCACTGCGAAAATATAATTATTGTAGTACGGCCAACAGTGACTCTTTTGGGCAGATTTCCTTAATCCTAAACTAGGTAAACATTAGCTCCAGGTAGCGGGTCTTACCTGGTTTGCTCTCGAAACGGTAGGTGATGGATAGAGACACAGATCACACTCTCACTCAATGGTGACTGGGTGTGGCCAACAAGCCCACCATGCCTTTTCAGGATGGTCACCATAGTTGGTTATCTGTTTCTCTCTCCCCACCTTAAACAGATGTGCTTTCTAATGCTTTTGTAATGTGGCTTGTCCATGTCTTGTTATTTGTGGTTGTGTTGCGGTATGCGGAGGGATCGCTCATTGATTCTGAAACTACCACCAGACAACATGTACGTACCAGTGGTCCTGCAAGGGTCTAGGGGCACGTGAAATCAGTATTATAGTGAAGAAGAGATACTAAAGGCCCCCGTGTTTAACGAAGAATGAATTAACACCATACTGTGGTACAGTCTAGTCAGTGCACTGTTCGGCCTGCGGAGATCGGTGTAAACCCTAGAGATTTTGGGTCACCACTCATCTCAGTAAGTGGACATATGGGAAAGGCACCTAGCCTAGGCTGCATCCTGTGTAAAGTACTGGGCGGTCGTCCGGCATGGCGAAGACAGCAAACACACCGGGAAGGCCAAAGGGTGCAAGTGGGATGCCTGAGCTGGGGAATGCAGGAAGACAACCAATTACAAAGTTAACTAGGTACTAAGCCATTTGCACCCTAAATCATAAATGTTTGGACTTAATAACTACAAGTGAGTCTAACTCCTCAAGAAGGCCCGGAAAAATAAAGCAGCAATGACTAACTCAGTACTTTAAACTACATGTGTTACAGGGATACCTTTCATATTATACCAATTAAAAATAGGTACCTCTGGCGAGATATAAAACAGACAATATATATATATATATATATATATATATATATATATATATATATATATATATATATATATATATATATATATATATATATATATATATATATATATGCAGTGAACAAGTACGATTGAATGCCGCAGTTAGATATTTTCAGAAGGTCAGCTTGAACTCCCTGATCCACAGACATAGAAATTAATAGGATGAATCGACACACAGGTAACACCAACAGCCGAGATGACATGGTACTGTTCAAGTTCTGCAGCAATGGTCGCATGATCCCACTGGAATGTGAACGTTCCACCGACTCTAGAGGTCAGCCTTTGTAGTCACCAGTAGCGTGCAGCAAGCCTTCATCATCTCCGAGGCCAACTAACAAGTATCACCAGGTGGGCGTACAATACATGTATCGCTCGGACTCAGAAGATGAAAGTATGGAGTGGTGCGTGCCCCTGGAAGCTACAGCTTATTAATGACTATATTTTTGATTGAATTATTTGTCTTAATTAATATGATACATACCCTGATAATGCTGCTTACTGGGTCGATGCTGCACCGATACAAGACCGATACTGAAAGTATCATATCAGTATGGTATCGGGCCAGCATCGGCCCAGTAAACTGCATTATCTGGGCAGAGGCCAATGCTGCAAAATGATAAACATATGGTAAGCGGCTAAATGCAGCCTAGTAAATAATAATAATAACATTACCATTCCTCAAAACTATGTCAACAAATCAGAATCAGAGTACCTAATTATATGTGGTTAGCCAGTAATCTATTCATAGAAAGCAACTCTGTAGCTTATACATTACTAACACCTATATGTCATGACTGCTAAGTACTGTCTCAATAGTAATTGCTGTAGGATAACTAATATATATATATATATATATATATATATATATATATATATATATATATATATATATATATATATATATATATATATAAATATATATATATATATATATATATATATATATATATATATATATATATATAGAGAGAGAGAGAGAGAGAGAGAGAGAGAGAGAGAGAGAGAGAGAGAGAGAGAGAGAGAGAGAGGAGAGAGAGAGAGAGAGAGAGAGAGAGAGAGAGAGAGAGAGAGCGAGAGAGAGAGAGAGAGAGAGAGAGAGACAGAGAGACAGAGAGAGAGAGAGAGAGAGAGAGAGAGAGAGAGAGAGAGAGAGAGAGAAAGAGAGCTACGTAGCAACTAACAAAAGTTTACTAATAAGTCATATCTAGCATGAACTCATGTAACAACTCATGTCCTGAATGTAATTGATATTAATTAATTGCACCTAAATTATTAATTATGGGTTAGTTAAGACTTAGTTTATATAGCCACAATCACCAGTTCTGCTGGGTGCGCCTAATGAAAAGGTGGGAGTTACAGAATAGAATAGAATAGAATATGCCGATCATAGGCCCTTTAGCATGATGTCGTACCGACTCCTATTTATATATAAGATTGAAGGTTTGCATCAGTTGCGATTGACGTTTTGATGCTACTTTGCACTTACATAAAATCACGGGAGTTTATTTACTAAATAATATGTTGCACTTAAAGCAGATACATATATCTATCCGACGTTGTATAGCATTTGGACAAAACCACACCAAGAATTTCATAATATACGAAAACATTTATGTGTATACGACAACATCCCCCGTCAAACTAATATACATAACAAAATGTGACATTTATAAAGTATTCAATACTACCTTAATTTCATATTAAATGCACATCAATTTGTATAAATAAATTGTGAATTATTTCAATAAACCGAGAATTCGCCACTTTTGGTTGATATAAATGTTAGTAAGACGACCTTCGCGTCAATTCAACAGAAACCATCCATTTCGTTGCTCAATGTTTACAAATTTAAAAATGTTCAAGCTCGTTAGAGCAGTTACCCGGTTCCATTTGGTGGAATAAAGTCCCTAGTTACAAATGTCAATGTTAATATATCCAGTCAATTCGTCCTGTATACAACTCGTCCACATACCAAAATTATCAGAGAAGCCTGAACGAGAAAGAAAATCCGGAAAGTGACAACCAAAAGCCTCCCACAAATATAGCTAACATAAGTTCTGTTTTGAAAAACTCCTGTTCAAACCCAATGTTACTGGATATAGATTTGTAATCATTCATTTCTATTGCAAGCCACAAACGTTGGTGTTTGAATGGGTACCAAATATGCTATTGCTCAATTACCCGACTCCAAGGTTCGCTGTTGTTTATCAAAACTGTGGAGTCGGTAAATGTATAAGTTCGACATGAAATTTTATCGCATTTCTGCCAAGTATTTGATATATTGTGTAAATATAGGCGTGTTGTTGACCTAAATGTATGCATCGTTTGGAAGATGCATCTATCCGCTTGAGGTTCAGTATATTATTTAGTTGATACATATCTATGCTTTTTCATGATAGGCCGATGATAACACCCTATACAAATCGTCAATTCGCACCTTTCTATATATATACATAGAGCGTAGCATACGAGTATGACGTCACGCTGAAGGTGCCTATGATGCCGATTAACAAATTAACATCCAGCAGCTTCTGTGCGATCCTAAACCTTATAGTACTCTATATACTAGCATTTCTAGGTTTACTGAAGACAATATTTTGATAGTTAGTAGACTAAGTGCTTTCCTACTGCTGCAAATACATGGGTTACAATCTAATGCAGTAGGGTGCGGTGTGTGTGTGTGTTCCAATCTTCCATTAAAGTATATGACTTCATACTCAACTACGTCACATACTGGCTGACGTCACAATATGTAGTGACGTATCTAGCTCCATCATGAACATTGAAAAGTCTGTAACATGTGTACGAATTGTACGTCTTTGATGGATTTACTATTTAGCAAAGATAGACCTCTGTGACCATAGATATCCATAGATTAGACAATGCTCATGTCAGCAGCTGTTGGAAACGTGACAGTTGTGTGGGAATCCTCCCGTTGGATAGTTACTTTTTCGCTAGAATCCAACTGAGGGTTTTCAAGAGGTCATAATTCATAATATAAAGATCTAAACGATTAGCTATTTGTTTATCACAACAGAGGAGATGTGAATTAGTCAGAAAATAGTTAAAGTTAAGAATTCCAGCTACATGAAAAAATCGACAGCGCCTAAGAGAGACGTGTAATGTGTTTCTGTGGCTGACTGAAATGACACAAATAGATCTCTAACAACCCTTGAGGTTAAGAAGTTATATATTTCATCCCATTTAGTTTAAAGTATAAACCATCACTTCTTAATGTAGCATCTGTGATGTTAGACTATGCCAATTTTATCTGTAATGGCCCATGCGAAGAAAGGCGATTTTTCTTAAATGTATTTTCAGACCAATCAAAATATCCTATTTCTTTATATTAATGTTATTCATGTGGTCAAAGTAATTTGTTCAGAAAGGGCAAAATATGGGTATGACTATGAAAAATAAAAGCTTCATGCCCAGAAATGCATGTACGACAATGCACTAGGCTATTCCAAGCATGTACTGAAAAGTCATTGCATTCTTCTATAAATAAAAAGAATATAATGAAATCTCATTCTCAATAGATGTTTGGACTGACCTAATAAGCACCAAACAATGCATGAATTATATTAAACCTTTAATGATCAAACTGACATTTGCAGTGATCTTGAAAAATGTTCATTTGAAAGTTAAAAATCTAAGTATAAAAAAATTGTATGACTGGATTGACTGGCTCGGTAACCGAGGCCATCATATCAGTGGTAAAATAAAAAAATTGCTGCTTGGTCTGCAAATGGACATTTTCTCAGGAGATTCTTAGCTTTTCTTGGACATCCTAGTGTTAATTATTCAAGTTGTGTGTTTGAGATCCTTCGTACACACCAACCAGCTGCTTTGAAATTTACTGTCATTACTGCATTCTGGGTTGAAAACTGGACTATTGAATGGGCCAAGAAGCATCCAAATTTTATGAAGAGGCAATTATAGTTGCACAGGCATGAGCGATTGATCAAATATTACAATATACAGTACATCATCATCATCCTTACACTAGAATGTCCAGTCGATGGTACACCATCGCAATCCCACACGCTTTTGTCAACTTTGACGACGTTCTGCACCCCGACCTAATGCAAACATCGCTTTGCAATCGACAATCATATGAGTATCACACAAAGCAAAATTGGTTTCAGAATTCCACCAACTTTGTCATCCTGTCCCCAACCCACTCAACCCTAGCCCCCTCCCTTCATCCTAGGTGTGAGCCTGATGTAAATATTGGCTGACAGTCTGCAATCATATGGGCAACTGATATATCTTTCTGGTGCACCCAGATATTTTTTTCTGATTAGGCACTGCATCATACAGGCAAAAAACTGTCTAGTTTTAAAACAATTTGACTGAAAGTCGTTGTTTCCAGAGACAGAGTCTACATTCAGTGACACGAATGCCAAAATCTTCAGTAGGTATCATATTGCGACCTTGGAAACCAGCAGTGTATTTTGAAATCATTTTGAGCGAAACTTGTTGCTTCTACCAGAAAACGTGATGCAAATATAACATTTTCAAAAGGATCAGTAGTGAACTAGAGAACATTTACTGAAGTAACTGTAAATCTGCGATTTATGGCCATGAAGAAATAGTATAAGGCCTCTTCTAATAAAGAGATGAAATATGGTGTGTCTTCTAACATGATCATTGAAGTTGCTTGATGAAAATGCAGGTAACTTACGCCAAACATGAAAACTGGAAAGATTTGCCCGTGAATGACCTTGACCCCAAGGGAGATATTTAAATTGTCATTGGAAATTATTTAGATCTCGCAAGGCTCTAGAATCTGGCCAGGTTTGAAGAGAATCGGAAGAAAACTATAGGCGATAACACTGTTCCAATATTGCTCCCATAGGTTTACTATGGGATATGTGGCAGCCAAAAGCGGATGCTCTCGAAAACTGTTGGTCGGATCAACCTGAAATTTGACACCAAATCAACTTAATATGAAACCTAGAAGCTGACCAAAGTTCAAGTCGAGCAGACCAAAACTGATTTTGGCTACCATTTTGAAAGAATTTTTTTACCGCGAGTTCATTTCTGCAAAAAAAGTTTTTGGTCTTTTTAACCCCAAAAATTTCGCCTGGCCATTTAAAAAAAAAAATTTCTTTTTTAAATTTTCATTTCATTTCTGCAAAAAACGAAAACTGGTATTTTTGCCCAAAACCTTTTCATGGCGGCCATTTTGAAAAAATACTTTTTTTCAAAAATAATCAGTGGCAACATCCTACCCAAGTATGGGAGTGCGCCGATCAAAACTCTAGGTGTAGTAGCATACATCCTCATACATTTCCTATGGGAGTTTTTCCATGCATTCTTGGGGCAAAAGTCTGACGGCCATTTTGAAAAAAAATTTTTTTTAGAAAAACAAATGGCCAGTGGTAACATCCTCAGCAAGTATGCCAGTGATCCGTTGAAAAGTGTAGCTGTAGTATCACTTCAAATATCAATTTTGAAATTCCCCATACATTTCCTATTGGACTTTTTGCCCACTCAAACGTGGGTAGCTCGAAAACTGTTGGATGGATCCAAAATAAAAGCAATAGCCACCGATTGTGGCATGGCCCCTTGAAGTTGACCAAGTTTGGAGCTGATCATCTAGCGGGTCAACAGATCCTAGAAATATGTTAGGTTTCAAGATGATCTGGTAAAAATCCTAGGAGCAGTCGCTGACCGAATATTGCTCCCATACATTCCCTATGGGACATGCTGGGAACGGAAATGCAGCTTTCTGAAAGGTTAACATGTTCGCCAATGATTTTATTTTATTAATCAATGGTAGTATAGTGTATCCACGTATATGCCAAATATCAAGCATCTGACCAACCTAGAAATATGAATTATCTTGATTCCAAAAAATTGGGCTTATGCCGGATTTTCTAAAAAACGGGTTACCGGACCCAAAACCTATTTCGGGTGGCGATGCGGATCAACACATGCTAGAATTTCTGAAGTTTCAAGATGATTGGGGAAAAACTCTATGAGCAGTCAGTATCCGAATATTGCTCTCATACATTTCCTATGGGGACATGATGGGCACGGAAATGCAGAGTTCTGAATGGTTAAACTGTTCCCTAACGATTTTATTTTATTAATCAGTAGTAGTGTAATACGTCTACGTATATGCCAAATTTCAACCATCTGACAGCCATAGAAATATGAAGTATCGTGATTCCAACAAATTCGTCTTATGTCGGATTTTCCCCAAATTTGTTCAACATATCCAAAATATATTTTGGGTGGAGATGCAGATCAACACATGCTAGAAGTCTGTGAAGTTTTAAGATGATTGAGGGAAAAACTCTAGGAGTAGTCACTGTCCGAATATTGCTCCCATACATTTCCTATGGGACTTTTGCCCGCAGAAATGTTGATATCTCGGAAACCATACACCCGATCCAGAAGAAAAGTAATAGTAAACTAGATCCCAAGGGGTAGTACAAGTTGACTAAGTTTAAAGTTGATCAGATCAAAACTATAGGAGGAGATAGGTTGCGAAAATCCGTGAGAATAATAATAATAATAATAATAATAATAATAATAATAATAATAAGAATAATAATAATAATAATAATAATAATAATAAAGATCCTGAGAAAAAACAATAAAATAATAATAATAATAATAAAAAGAAAGATCTGTAGTAAAAATAATAATCATCGCAGATTAATAATAATAAAGAAAGAACCGCTAAGAGAACAATAGTCTGCGTGTACTTAAGTGAACAATGGTCTGCGTACACGCAGACTAATAATGATAATAAGAAGAAAGATCCTGAGTAAAAACAATAATCTGCGATAGATCGCAGATTAATTAGCTGTAGCGAGTTAATCGCTCTACATCGGCGCTTATGGCGAATACTATTGATACCGCTTACAAAACTATATTCATGTGTTCTTTCATTACATTCAGGCCGGGCTTTGCTGTATAACTGCATGCGCAGTTGACACACGGCAGAGTGAGAAGTACCAGCTTGGTCACTAATTGGCACCAAGCTAAGCCCTCCTAGATTTAGTAAATGCTTTTTCGCAAATAATCCCAATTCATTTCAATTTTTACTGATGGTAGTTTATTTAATATTGTATGAGATTACCAATAAACATCATTTGTTATTTCCCTTTTCCGTTCCTTTAAGCAGGTTTTATATTCTATCATCTCATGCACATCACATGGCACGCTAAGTCATGTAATATAAAACCTTTGAATGCTGAAATTCCATTATATATTTCAAAATAATGACAGTTAACCAATTAACCCTTGGAATCCCAGTGGTTCAATTCCATGATAGTCATGCAGAAAAGCTGTGGAATATTTTGAGACCAGTTCTTCTGGACCCTGCTGCTTCTTATGGCAGTAACAGCTTCTCGTCAAATAAGCTAGAAAATATTCAAAAGAATATTTATTAAATTGGAACTGATTTGTATCCCGATGCAAAGTGGATCATATTCTGTGATGGTGCTTATCACACCCCACCATGCTCCTATACATATGCAGGGGTCAATGTCTAGTTTTAGCAAAATCTGTCTATTGCCCATAGTTATTTGCCGCCTAAAAACCTGAAATTCATTGAAAATATGGTTTTTAGTGTATCAGCAGAAATATCGCGACACATTTAGTTCAAATTTCAATGGACCGTTCTAGTTTTAGCTATGCCCCGTCAATCTCTAGCAAAGCTCCACCCACACAATGCTTGTGTTGGGTTCGATCGATCTCGGAGCTCCCTGAGTATCAGCTTCCAGAAAACTATGCTGGTAAGCTGCTGAATATTTTGAAATTAATTCAACTGGGTGCTGTTGCTGACTATTAAGCGTTAAAGACTGACTATATCGAATCATTCATAACGTCATAATTATGACGTCAGCCTACACGTCACTTAGTTGTTTATGACGTGATATGATGGATGGATAAACTGGAACGGTGAATCCGTATATGGATATAAGTATCTAACAAAACATCAGATGTATCAGTTCTAATCATGTTTCAGCAAGATGGAGTTTCCAGATGTAAAATGAGTATGACACCTACTGTGGTTAATATTTTGAAGCTACATGTCTACATTCAAATTATTTTAAAATATTCAAGACAATATTCCTTAAAGGAGCATATTCATACTAAAATGCTTTAAAATAAGTGTTCAAATTTAGTAATTTTAAGGGCTTAAATTGTGTGACTAGATGTAATGAAACAAAATAAATCTTAGCATTCAATGATATCATTACGTATAAATTAATATAATTTTTTCAGTTGTGAAATTGAATTAGCGACATGAGCCCCTAATTCAACTTCCCAGCCAAAAATTTTAAAATAATTTATATGGAATGAAATCATCATATGCTAAGAGTTATTTCATTTCATTACTTTGAGATACACAATTTAAGCTTTTAAAATTCTGAGATGGACTTCATAAAACCTTATTGAGCTAAGAAATCTTTGCTTAATGGAAAAAATGTCCGGATTGTATTTGGAATCTGACTGGTTAATATGATCTGATTCCCTAGATGTTTTTTCTATGTAAGACCTTAGCTGGAAAAGTGATTTGAAATTCATCATTGGTGTCCGATTTTTTACTCTGACATGTTTAATAGCAATTATTTGACCATGGATCAAGTGTTCATGATCACAAGGCTATAGGCAGTCTGTGCCAGTGTATAATGCAATAATTTGCTACTTGTCATTTGAAACTCAATTGGATATGTCTTGTGACAACTACAGATGCCGTCTTCATCTGACTTGACCATTAATCAAAATCTTGCCAAAATATTGTCCATTTGAAGTCTAATAAACGACTACTTATTGAAAATTTACCACTATTTTATCTATCCAGTTGTTCATGTGGCAAAATTTCAAAAATACTATCTTAGCCTGCAAATGGATACTCCTCAAGATCACAGGAGAGTTAAATTTTTACTCGCTTGATAATTAAAGTGTAAGATGTGCAAACCCATGATCCTGAAACCTTTTATGTAATATTACCCGTAGCTTTATTTATTACTAATCTAACTGGATGAAAATGGTTTGTGACCATGGGAGCAAATGATAGAGCATTAAATGCTCAGACTCTTCTCAGCCTATTGCTCAAGATAGCTTTTCACTGCTATCGGGAGTTAACTCTGGTTCCCTCAAGACGTCAATCTGGAGCCTGTCGACGATTATCTCCCTTGTGACATAATGTAAAAAGCTATCTTGCACGTCGTCCTTAATTGCAAGATTTATTCTTACATTTTGTAAAAAAAATATTTGAGGAATCCTACGGACATAATACCAGGTGATGCAGCTAATCCGCAGCTATTTCCACATACCCGAATCATTAAAATCGGTGCAGTAACACTCGCGATATAAGCATCTATAGATTTACGACAGGAAATTGTCTGTCAGCTGGTCCGAACCTTTAACAACTACGACGACATTCGCCACCAGTCACACTGGAAAATACCACACTTAACTATAGGGAATCCCTAAAATAATGCGAGATGGTATATTATGACGTAAACGATGACGTCATTAGGTCAATAACGTCATATGACCTGACAAAGGCGCTGTTGGATAGCTGTTGGAGAGCTGTTGGATAATGTTATCACTAGATTTGTGCTTACTTGGCCAATCCAGTTAGCATCTATATCAATGTCTCTCACACCGCGGCCATCTTGGATTGAAAGTGAGGCTGATAACGCAAACGAGCTATCGTCTGCAATGTCATTGCCGTGTGATGAGAAGAGACGCCCGGAGTGGATCATTACAATATGAAGAGACGTCGAGCCGTAATTTAAGGTAGACATCATTTAATGTGGTATTGTATTTTCGGGATATATTATGTAAACACATATTGTACGTCAACAACCAGCTTAAATAGCAAGCTTTATACACATTTAAATTCTTTAATTTATAAGTTGTACTGTCATGTGCACAAGTTCAGCTAATGATGCAGGCTCATGTATGATTACATAAGAGATAAGCCAAGACCGTATACCAGTAATGGAAATTTTATTTTGTCAAAACCGGGCAAAACCTACCAAAACCATGCTAAACCTAGGGGAAACTGGCTCAAATACTGGCAAAAACTGGACACCACCTATCGTAAAATGTATATGGAGATATAAAATAGCTATTGTTTAGGGTTCGTACTGGTCATGGAAATGCTGGAAAGTCATAGAATTTGAAACTAGGTTTTGGCCTCTTTCATCACGTTTTCCCAGGTTTCGATATTTTCAATCAACCTGCTTGGAAGTTGGAAGCTTAAGGTGCCAAATGCAGAAACAATGCCGAATTAAACCATTTAGTCCAACAATGTGAATTGACATGCTTATAATGAGTTCAAGCAAAAGACACTGACGTGTGAATAGTCTTGAGTCTTGACATTTACTAAGTAGCTATATGCTGCTTCACAAATGTGTCAGACAATGTTACAAAAATCGCGACAATAAGTTTGAACTGGGACTGAATACGTCATACATAGTTATCTCCATGGTTGCATTCAAATCACTCTAAGAAATGAAGGTGCATAGATATTTCCCATAATATTGCTTTATGTAGTAGTGAGTGACCACGATTATTGTTTGTGAAAGTTCGAATTTTCTCCATTATAGCAATTGGTTCAGTCTGTCTGTTTTTCTCCATACGATGGCGTCTAATTTTGGTTAAGATTTTGTTTCAACTCCACACACGTTCTTATATCTCAAGAATGGTGTAGTGCCAAATTTGGAGCAGCAGGAGCTCGGGGGGATTGGAGGTCCTCCAACGAAAAATTTGGAAATCTAGATGCTATCAGAGGGCATATCCTGCATTTTGGGGCTTATGAATGGACCTTCAGTTTGCTGTGAAATTCCTCTCTTTTATCATAAAATAGAAGATTTTACAGCAAACTGGAAGGTGCATTCTTAAGCCCCAAAATGCAAAGTATGCCCTCTGACATTTCTAGTTTTAAAAATTTTTATGGGGAGGACCCCAAACCCCATCCCGAATTTTTATCCATTTTAAAATAACACATGTATATTTTAGTCAGGTAACAAAATTTTAAATTTTAATGAAAAGTTAAGTATTGGTTGCAGACACGTGATGGTAAACAGTTAACTCAAGTCTATTAAAACATTAATTACTGGAAACTTTACTTCATTACTGACTGAAAATACGCTTCACAATAATGTCCACAATGGGTCTCGGCCATCTTTGTGAACAGTTCTGATACTGAAAGAGGCTGATCTTGTCCTCGCGTCCTCTGCCGATCAGTGACATCGTAACCAGGTTGACTTGTGACATATGGTGTTGGATCCCACTGTGTGAGGGGAGATCCATGTAGTCTGACAAACATAAGGGCTGATACCCGGTTTATGAGAATTCTTGAGCGGGTTTGTGTTATGATTAAGTTCATATGACCGAATCCTCGCTCGCATTCTGCAGTGCTGCATGGAATTACGTGTGTGCAATTAAGTAATGGTCGTAAATCATGTGGAATGTGTTGTCCATCTGCCTCCATATAGTCTCTGAACGAATTGATTACGACCGATGTAGATAACAATTTAATTCGCTTACAGAGCGAAGATATTGCTGCTTCATAGTTGCGTTACACAGTGGACACCATTCGAAATGAACTTGCTACCCATCTCGTGCTTAAACTGAGCCCGATTTTGGAAATTTATTAACGCAGCAATGCATTCTGCTAGTTGCCACTGATTAAGTGGTGATCTGCTATACAGTGAGTACAGTTTGTCCATGGACGAACGGAAATGTTTCACACCACTAACCTCTGTCACCGAATCACCCACTGCTAGTTCTAATCTATAGTTTAGGCAATGCCAAATTATAATATCTGGGTATTGCTCTATAAATCTCATAGCTACACCTGATTTGGTGCCCAGCATAACACTGGCTCAATCATTAACAAATGCTACAGATGTTCTTTGAGGTAGGAGTCATTGAATCCATGTTTCGCGAGACATTCGAGAAGGTACTTGACTATTGTACGAGCCATTTGATCTGGAAGTTCAATCTAGAATGCATCAGGCAGTGCAGTAAATTAACAGCAAATTTTGAGTTGAATGCCGTCACAGCATACTAATAATTAAATCTGAGTGCCCTCATTAAAATTAGGATGCTCACATTATTCTTCTATTTGCAGACATAGAAAAAGTAACATGCCAATAAGGGCATGTGACTGACAAGATCTGCATGCCTTTGTCCATTTTCACATGCATTAGCATGATGGCATGCGCTAAGTTACAGCCTACATGTACAATGCCAACTGAAACCTGGCGCATTTATTCCAGCCCAACTGTCAGCTAGGTGGCTTAGGCCTTCCGGTCATATGATGTAAATATGTACATATATGTGCATTGCAAATTGTACATATGTCAATAAACTATACACCCTGTAGCACAACAATCTATATATATATATACACCTGTGCAAAAGTTAAGCACCAGCAAAAACAATAGAACGTAGAAACATGATGGTACAACTAGGCTGCCATACTTTTTGTCCCCGCGTTAGCTGACATAATTCCAAGTACGAAATGCACATGCATGCATGACTTCACGCCGCTTTATGTCCGTGCGTGGCGGGAAACAGCACACGTGTTCAGTTATGTAAAAGTCCAGTTTGGGGTGTAGAACATTACATACAGATTTAGGCGACAAGATTAGGAATTTTGTGTTCGGGACCGTGGTTTATTTGTACAGAGAGAATTAGGTCTTGATTGTGAACCGCTATGGCAAGACGAAGGTTAAGTGATCGTGTGAAATGGCAAATCATAGGCATGCATACCACTGGTATGTCATGCAGAGAGATTACCATACAGCTGAACATTAACCATACTGTAATCAGTCGTTTGATTGCAAAACATGGGCAAACTAACGAGGGGAAGGACAGGCCTAGATCTGGAAGACCGAAGAAGACTACTGCCCGTGATGATCGAGCCCTAGTACGCCTTGTTATGAGATCTCCATTCACCAACAGCAGAGTGCTCAGCCAGCAATAATGGGAAACGCGCAATAGAGTGTCAATGTCTACCGTCAAAAGGAGACTGTATGCTGCTGGCATGAAAGCTAGGAGACCTGTCAGACGTCCTCTCCTCACTGCACACCACAAAGAGGAGCGTCTGAGGTGGTGCAACGAAAGAAGACACTGGAACATGAGATCCTAGAGACGGGTACACTGGTCCGATGAAAGTCGGTTCCTGCTTCATGCCACAGATGGTCGAACCCGTTTATGGAGGTCCAGACGCACGGCGTACGACCAACGTAACATCATGGAAGAAGTTCCATTTGGTGGAGGTTCCGTTATGATATGGGGGTGCATCTCATTTGATTGTAAGCTGGATCTGTTGACTGTACCTGGAACACTAAATGGACAAAGATATCAAGATTCCATACTGGATAGAGTTGTGGTCCCTCATTTTGTAAATCATGCACCTGGAACCCACCCTATATTCATGGATGACAACGTCCGACCACATCGTGCTAGAGCTGTGCATGAATACCTCCGCCAGAATGCCATCGAAACCCTACCATGGCCAGCAAGGAGCCCTGACATGAACCCTATTGAGCATATCTGGGACATTCTGGCAAACATGGTGAGAAGGAGGGATCCTCCTGTGCAGAACCTACAGGAATTAACAGACGCACTCCATCTTGAATGGCAACGAATACCACAATGGCGTATCAGTCGGTTGGTGACCAGCATGAGACGTCGTGTCCAGGCCGTCATCCAGGCACAAGGTGGATATACCCGGTATTAATAATGACAGTCTCAAACTCGTGCACAGATGTTAAACTTCGTTTTCAGACACCATTAATGACAATCTAGCCACGTGTCTCAACTGTAGGGCAATAGTTGTCAGTTGTGTCAACGTAACCATATTCAGGCCTCGTTTTCAAGTTCAAACAAAAACATACAGTGTTTCCCCACCATCATAATCAGCATTCCTCTAGTTGCATTATTACCTCTTGCACTAAGATGGATGGGTACATAAATGTTTATGCTATTGCTTTCTTCATAGCACATGAATATACCCTCGCATGTGCGTAAAAATAGGGTGGTGCTTAACTTTTGCACAGGTGTATATATATATATATATATATATATATATATATATATATATATATATATATATATATATATATATATATATATATATATATATATATATATATATATATTGTGTGTGTGCGTGCGTGCGTGCGTGCGTGCGTGCGTGCGTGCGAGGGCGCGTGCGTGCGTGCGTGCGTGTAAGGTGTCCACCAATACAATAGGCATTGCCTTCGACGGACAATCTAGTTGAATCCATGACATATATATTTTGCTACTGAATACATAATCTTGAATCTTGAATCTTGACTGTATCTATTAACATGCCAAGAAATAATATTTTGTCTTTAAATAGCAAATTTGTTAAATTTAAAAAAGAAATGCTTAAATGATCAAGAATCCTATATCTTACCACTGTTAGGTCGGATGCTTATTTAAAATTACATATTGCTATTATAATATATAATCTATATGGAAAATTGAGTACCCAATGAAAAGTACTATTTGCATGTCATTGGGCATGCATTTGTGCATGGCCTTGTGACGTTAGTGGCAGGCGTCAGCCATCTACACACAGGTACGATGACAATATTTAATAATTAATGTGGTATGTCGTTATGTTAAGTTAATATTGTCTTCCTAGGACTGTGATACAACATTAAAACAATGAACTCAATGAGAAATGTATTGTACTTCTAATGTGATGATTGGCCATGACTCCCCTATGGCTGATTTACTTATGCAAATGTTGGATAAATAAGTAATTCGTGAAATTTTGTACTGCTTGTTATTCTAAGACACCATTGTTTTACACATTCTACCACGAGAATAGACATCTTATCGATACTTACCTTCAAATTTATGAATGTACTCATCCCAAAAGAGCTTGTACCGTTTGGACACACTATTTT
This sequence comes from Chaetoderma sp. LZ-2023a, assembly GCA_034401795.1. Taxonomy (NCBI): domain Eukaryota; kingdom Metazoa; phylum Mollusca; class Caudofoveata; order Chaetodermatida; family Chaetodermatidae; genus Chaetoderma; species Chaetoderma sp. LZ-2023a. Next base: position 50,540,692 of record CM067359.1, on the reverse strand, counting down.
TGAAACATTTCTAATACAGTACTGCACATATTCAAATGTGATTTTTGGAAAATGATGCAGCAGCCGACTCCAGCCTGTCTCATACGAAGACATTGTTTTGGTGTGTCGATGCGTTATCAGCCTCGCATTGAAATTTCATTTGCCGCCGTGTGAGAAAGGTCTATTGTGTTGAATAGTGTGAAACTAATTGAGGTTTGCGCTGTTGCTGGCGTATGTAGCAACAGCACCATGACAAATTAGTTTCAAAATATTGAACAGCTTACCTGTATAGTTACCTCGAAATTGTGATTCTGGGAATACAGGATTCCACGTTTATAAAACAATTCAAAAATACATAACAATGGACGTAGCGGAGCGCAGATTAGAAATGGGTTTGGTATATTTTCATCCGCGTGCATGCCTGGCTTCCGGCACCAATGATCTGGGACAGTGTAATAGAGTGAGTCAGTTATAGCTGACTCACTCTATTACGCTGTCCCAGATCATGGGTGCTGGAAGCCAGGCATGCAGGCGGATGAAAATATCTCATCTTCGCTACAATATTATTGCTCGCTTGTAAAATGTTCGTATTTGAAAATTGACTTCTCTCACCCTGTTCTACACGGTTTATTTATTCACATTAAAAATCCGTTTTGCTTACATATGCTATGTTTCTGTGAAATGGAAAGTGCATTGATTAATACGGCGTTTTGATATTTATTTTACACTTAATTTAAACAGCACACCACGAATTTACACCTAGTTTAAACAGCCACATCACGAGCTCAAGTAATTGGCTGCGTCTCCGCTTTAACACCTGCTCGGGCGGACCAAAATACCAAATATGTTTACTTTAATAAAATGGTATTATTTTTATCAGCGGTGTGTTATACGGGTCCTCGTGATACAGCTGTGCTGCCCCGCTGGCGAGAAAGTTATTGGGTTGTTTGGCCTATATAGCATGGCGACCAGCTTGTCATGATTTTTTGTCTGGAAAATAAGTTTGGACAAGCCCGACAGCGGGGTTTGCGCTTTTCAGACATTACGAGGGAGAGGTCAAATATACCTTGCCCATTACAAATAGACCTTTCCCACATTAGCGTATTTTGGGAAAATACTTTCCCAGAATGCATCGCGCATACCACTTCCGGCTGGGAATCGCGATAGCCGACTCGCAAATAGCATTACTTTACTATGGGAATCAGATACAATGCGCATTATGGAGTGCATATGAAAAACTATGTTCATAATGTTTTTGAAGTCATACATCATTGGAAAGCTAAGCCAATTTTCTATACATTTCTGTATTAGTTTTTACAGTTTTATAAAATTTAATTCAGTTGATTGCAATTTTAAAATATATTGTCCACTTGATTTAATGAATCTAAGTCGAATGATGTATTTTATATACGCAATTAACTCGGTGAAAACGTTACAAAAATCGAAAAAATAATGCATTAATGTTTCGGCAATTGAATGCGCTTTCCAATAATATATGATCTAAATAATATAATGATTTTAGTTTATCATTGGAACGGTTTAGATTGCGGTGTATTTTAGTGCAAAAGTAACTTAACGCTGGTCAGCTGCTTGTTGGGGGCGGTACCAGCCAGCAGTTTGCTCTGAGCGTTTATTTATGGGACGTATTTAATGATGTCAATGGGGGAAAGGTGTATTGCAAAGACATAATTTAACAGATATATTCATAAACACTAAGTATGTTAATTGGATGAATGAATATTGAAATCTCTGGTTGTCACAGTTTACAGATTTAACAAAATGTTTTGCAATGATTTCCGTTTTGAACAGGGTGCAGGTAAAATTGTTCGGTATGGCACAATATCAAACCAGTGACGATGTCAAATTTCAAACCGGTTTAAAGCGTAGGCATATATCGGTTTTGTAGGGTGGGGGTCAAGGACGTGTCGGTACAATTCTTGTATGTAATAATTATTTCGAAAAATATGTAGCAAGTATACATGTGTTTTTGTGAACGTTTGACATAAAATACACGCTCACGACATTTAATTTCTTTGTAAGCATCATCAATAACAGGGCTATATAACCTTCATCTCTGATTACGCCAACAATAATTGTTAAAATCTAGACGCTTACTGACTACCAATAATATGTGTTCCATTTACATTCGATTAGTCGAGTTCAATCATCAGATTTATCATTTGTTTCTTCATTGAGAGTCGAATAAGTAAATATATACCTGTGTTAGCCAGGTAACTAATCTGCGATTATTTTATAAGTCTTTGGTGAAAACTGTTGCTGCCTTGAACTTTTATTTACATACATAACATATGGGGAACACGATTTTACAATATTTTGCAGACAGAGTGGACATTAATTATCATTATAATATAAATACTTAATACGTAATTGTTATCATCATCATCATCATCACACTATTTACCAATGCTTGTTATAGGTGTATTTACATTCGTTTTTATTCGTGATATCGTCATTCCTTTCACTAGTCTGAAGGCCTCACCCGCACACATCACCACCGTAGCAACCAGTAGTTGTTATCATGGTTTCTATTTTTGTCGTCGTCGTCGTTGTTGTTGTTGTTGTTGTTGTTGTTGTTGTTGTTGTTGTTGTTGTTGTTGTTGTTGCCAAGGACTGCATCAACTTTCAATCAACTAGCCTCATTTTAAAATGTTGATGACACGCTGTCATTGAGCGGTATCGTTTGCATTGGATACGATACATCCCTGTAATGCTCATTTTGGCATATTACAAAGCAGTGGGTGGGGGTGGGGTTAGTGCAGCGGCAAGGAGTGGTTTCTGGTCGGGTACACCTACCCATCTTAGAACAGATCACAACCTATTTTTTCATGTCTCTGATATATGGCATTTATGAAATGGATGGTTGTGTTACAATATTTTATGTTCTTTAGTTTGTTCTGGTGATGATTCCATGTTACCTGTTATCGCTACGTAGACAATACCGATACATATTCAAAATTGCATATCTTCTATATTTAAGTGCACACACATATACAATTAGACTCAAAATGTTTGTCCTGTTCTTCCCCACATCTAAGACCCAGTACCGAATATGTTATTGACCATTTTCATATTGTTTTACACAAACTTAACTAAAACAATACGACTTCCTACTACATAATCATCGTGCAAGACGAAATCATGAAAACATCTGTTATGTTATTAATATTAACTTTACTTCTAATTAAACATCTTCCTGCATTCTTAAATTTATACGTCTCTAGGCATTGATATGTACAACATTCATTCTTGACCATGGATATTGAGGCACCAGTAGTGAAATATCACAAATTCGACGCAGGTCATTGTATTATATGCTTCGGCCACGCAAACCGAATAAGGAACCTGTTTTCAACATCAGATGACTTGCTTGCAATCATAAATGCTAGCCAGCAGCGGAAAATGGTGTTTTTAAATCACTGTGTCCATTGCAAGAAAACATTTAAAGTTTTTAAAGTTAAGAGTTGCTTTCCATAAGGCATGTCGGGGCAAATACACCAGTAAGTCTAACATTCATAACGGCTGATTTACAGAAACTGACCAGCAGCCTGGAACCTCTACACATAGAAGTCTCAGTAGGACGGAAAAGCTGGGCTTGATATCAGAAAAGATTGCTTGATCTGTAGCGAACCCAACAAGAGCGGAGACATGTTTACTCATATAATGATGGGCACATGAAAGACGAATCTCGATAAAGTACTTGCAGCTGCATGCGAAGGAGAAGACAGTGCAATTCACCTGTGAATGGTTTCTTACCATGATTTGTTCGCATATGATGTCAAATGTCGCATATGATGCCAAATGTCGCATATGATGCCAAATGTCATCCTTGTTGTTATTAACATAGCTGCTACCAGACGAAAAGCAAGGGAAGCCAAATCACAAACACTTCATGATAAAACTTTGGAGGACCTCGCCAAACTGTTACATCAAACTGGGTTTTTTCAAAACCCACAACAGTGACTACACTTAGCAGATTGTTGTCAAAGTACTAGCTGAACATGCTGTAAGTAATGTAGACCTGTATAAAACATGGAAATAAAATAGCTACACTAATTGGTTGACAGAATAGTGGGTTTAGCTCACTGACTGAAATTTTTCAAGGGCAAATTGACCTTATTATGTTTTTCTGTGGTTGCTGCAGGAGATGCTCTAAAGAAAGCATCTTCCCTACAGGGCATGCTTGATGACAATGAGATTGAATCTCCTGAACCCACAAGCGTGACATCATTTAATGGGCTGGGAATATTGCATACTGTAGTTGCTATCCTGGAGGAAACACATGGCAGACATCCATGATTCGTCGTGTGTACGTTTCAGTTGAACAATTAGAAATTGACCATTGTGCAGAATATGCTCCCAATGTAATGTACAACCTTGTGTAGTGGTGTCTAAGCAGTAAGTCTTATTTGTATGTCACAAACTGTAGCGATGAAGATGTGCCTCAGAGCGACAAGTATTGCCATATGCCACGATATCATATCAAAGTATCAGCAAGTACGTACTGCCATAAAATTGAGCTTAGCACTAGAGATGTATCATGACTTTGGCAGAAACAGGTGATTGATGTTCTTTTTTCTTTCGGGCATTGTGATTCATATGACGAAGTTCAAGGCTTCCTTACATCTGCGGCTGTTGATCAGGAAGGTCAGGTTGATAGCGTTCACATTCCATAAGGGCGACAAGATAAAACTCAAACTAACAATACCTATTTGATATTCACACCATCACAGATGAGCTTGTAAACATAGCATCAGGGCAGCTTGCATCACAAGAAGCAGCCAAAGAGATGGGACAATTCTTAGACGATAGATGCGTAATAAGACATTTGTTGAAAAACGGCATCTCGAGCACAATCAGTTACTGGGAACCAGATCATCGATCAAAAACATCAACCTTTGAAAGTATGTGCAAGACTCAAGTCAAGAAAAATAGATAAGACCATGATTGATTCTGAATTACTGTTCCGACGACTGTTGGCTGTGTCAAAGCAGAAAGATGTCAGCATCGACCAAGTGTTAACAATTGAATTAGCTGCTGGAGCAATGAGCCACTTCAATAATGATGGAGCCATGAGGAAGACAGGCAAAACTTACTTAGCTAAGGTCTTAGAAGCTCACTGCAGTGTAGTCTATGTATTGGTTCATATTGACCAAAATGAAATCACATACATCATAGATAGACAGGCATTTCTTCAGGCACTCGATGAAACGCATTTCAACAGATTTGATGATCTTGGAGGCAGAGTGCTACAGAGGATTAAAATATTGATGGCTGGTACACTGAAGTTGGTTCAGTGATAGTATTCGACAGATATGATAGTGCCCACTCCTTTAACCAGATGGGCTTAGAACGAGGTACAGGTGGCGATACAGCACCATGCTATGCCATCCAAAGAAGTCGCAGAGTCCCAAACTACAGAAAATTCCTCAGAAATACCAGAAACAAAGCAGCTCAGACAGGGTTCCTCTGTAACTACATAATGTTGAATGGCCCACCTGTTCTTGAGGAAGATCAATCTGTTGTTCTGACTGGAGGGCATGAATATGGACAAATAGTCAAAGTTGTCCAGTACAGCGGTGTCACAGAGCGTTCTGAACTACTTAGTATGCACTAAAACCCCGTTCACATGCGCCAATTTGCATACATAAGTAAAATTGCATATATGCAAATTTTGCTTACATGTGCAAAAGTATTTTTGCTATGCGTTCACATGGGCTTTGTAATTCTTAATCACTTCAGCCATTTCAATGAAGATGGATGGACTAATCAGGTTTAGAAGACGTATGGTGTTGCCATTCTCCTTGCGATTAGGATTAGCTTTAGGATTTGGACACGAGAATAGGATATGGAGTAGAGCAAAATCAACTGATTGTTATGACCGGGTTGTGTGTAGGACATTTGATGATGAGCAATGGGAAGAAAACTTCAGAATGAGGAGGCAGACATTTGATGAACTGTGTAAGACTCTTGAGCCTGACATTTCCCCATGCGATAAGGTTGTACGACAAGCCATTAATGTACCAAAACAAGGTGCAATCACTCTTTATTGGCCTGCTACCTCCACTGAGTACAGAACAGCTGGCAATCTTTTCGGTGTTAGAAAATCTTCAGTATTCAAGTGCATCCACTGCGTTTGTGAAGCTTTAGTTAAAAACCACCTTGAGGAGTATGTGTCATTTCCAACTGGCGATGATTTGAGGAATGTGATCAAAGGCTATCATGAATCTTGGGACTTTCCAAACTGTGGTGGGGCCATTGATGGCACCCACATACCGATCATTGGGGTAGTGGAATCTCATGGTGACTATCTGAACCGCAGAGGATACTATTCTCTTATCATGCAAGGTGTTTGTGACAATAAATACATATTTCGTGATATAAACATAGGATGGCCAGGGAGAGTACATGATGTTCGTGTTTTTGCAAATTCTGATGTGTTCCACAGAGGAGGAAATGCGGAACTCTTTCGAAATTGGATGCGAACAATATGTATTCCAGACAGAGAATCAGCTATGCCAGTCGTATTGCTGGGTGATCCAACTTATCCACTGAAACCGTGGCTTATGAAGCCGTATTCCAACAGAGCAAACTTAACAAAAGAGCAACAGATTTTCAACTACCGGCTCAGCAGAGCAGGTATGACGATTGAAAATTCATTTGGTCGCCTGAAAGGCAGATGGAGATCATTACTGAAACAGCTTGATGTGGACATTGAATTTGCTTGTACCGTGATAGCAACATGTGTCATTCTCCACAACATATGTGAACTGAATCAAGAACGACACAGTGAGGAATGGAGAGAAAATGAACCCAACGACGATATTGATGACCACATCCAGGATGACGTGTTGAATATGAATGAGTTTCTGTGTGCAAAAGCAATACGTGATGATCTGGCTGTTGCAATGTCTACTGGGAGTATCTGATTTATTGTGCCCATGGGGAGAAACTTGACAATATGTTATAATACCAATCATGAAATGAGTGTTATTATTTTTTCTTTTGTATTGCAGATATTGGGTTATCTTTTTCTGGGTCTGGATCTGGGGGAAGGATAGTAGGGTGATAGGGTTCAGAACTTGTATACATATCTTTTCCAGCGGCAATCTTGGTTATTCCGAAAATTTTGGGAAATCAGTTAAAAGGATACTTACTCCTCATTAACCGCTTGGCCGATTTAAAACAAACTCAGCTGGAAGGACCCTAGGCTGGTACGTTTCAGAATTGGTAGACAGAATTTTGACTGCTCGATTCCTTTTTTGGTGGCCATCTTGGATTTTCTGGAAAATGTCAGGAAATTGTTTAAAACGCTACTTCTCATTACCCGCTTGGGTAATTTTCATTGGTCAATGTTTTGGAAGCCATCTTTGATTTTCTGAACATTTTCTGGAACCATTTAAAAAACGGCACTCCTCATTAATCAATGGCCTAATTTCAACAAAAGTTGGAATGATCGGTAGGTTTCAACATATCAAACGAGAATTTTATTTGATAAATCTTTGGTGGCATGTTGGATTTTATTTGGAATTGTCCATCATGTCTGATTAAATGAATATGGCTCAAATCCTAATGGTCCATGTGAGCATCACATGCCCTTGGGTCTCTTGTTTCGGATCACTCCCAAAGTTGTGACATCCTAGTGTATGGCCACACCCTTTCCTGTTTAAAATGCGAGCAAAATCTGAACTATAATTTCCAAAAGATTCACCGATCCAGAATTTCATCTAATACGGATCCGCCATCATCCGGATTTTTTCATCCTGATCACGGCTAACATTTTAAGATCGACTTGCACGACATATTCTTTTATTTTGTTAGAATTGGAGCCAAATCAGATCAGTATTTTTTTTGGATACAGCTCCGAACCGACAGACAAGACGGCCGGACGAACGGACGGATGGGCAGGCGGGCGGGCAGGTAGACAAGCAGGCCCGATTATAATACTCTCTTCACCGTGGTGGTGGTGGTGGTGGTGGTGGTGATGGTGGTGGTGTGATTTATGTAGAAACACTAGTTCTGAACCAGATGGAAAGTAGGGCCAAACCTCTGAACTCTCACCTCTAGTCACCACCCGCCTACTGAATAAGTGGGCGAAGCCAAGCGCCGCAAGTTCTACAAACAGTTTTTAATTGCGACTGCACAACTTCTATCTATCGGTCGGTCAGTCGGTCGGTCGGTCGGTCGGTCTGTCAGTGGGTCGATCTGGCAAATTTGTGACATTTTGCAAACTGCCTATTGCGCATCTTTAACAGGTTTATGAGCGATGCGAGTATAACGTACACATTTCTCTACGTGTTTGTTCTACGCATTTCTGAGAGCATATTATTAGCTCAACTGACCTTAAAGATTATGGCATGGAGACCGTCCGTCGTCCATCCGTCGGTTGGCTTATACATATCAAACGGGAGTTTTGATTGGCAATTTTTTGGTAGGCTTCATCTATGTATGCTGAATATGGGATTTGGAAGAAAGCTATTATTTCCCATCCTTTGTCATGACATAATGTACTATACCATAGTCTACTATTACAAAACGTACTATAACATTATCCCTACATTTATCTGCGCGCACATGCGTGCGTTCGTGCGTGCGAGCGTGCGGTTGTATACATGTGTGCGTGTGTGAGCATGAACACGCATGTTCACGGACATACACACACCATTCCTATATGCCTACGCTGCGTTGAATACCCTGGCATAGCTCAGTTGAACCACTTTATCGACTATTACATTATTGTCGGACTATTGGGTTGTCGGACTACTGGGTTTGGTAAATTCGTTGCCCTGTCGGACTACTGGGTTGTCGGACTACTGGGTTGTCGGACTACTGGGCTGTCGGACTACTGGGCTGTCGGACTACTGACGTTACCCCTCCATTAAATAGGTGCCATATGAAAGATGACGCTAAAGGAAACCGATGAGGATAGGTTAGAAACATTATATAGGCGATGTTGGTCCTTCACGCATTACAATAAAATAGTGGTGTAGGGCTTTTAAAAAGGGGGTAGACAAACCACACAAGTTGGCATCGCCACATGAAGTATCCACTGACGAAAATGTTAATGCTGTCCTTGACGCAATCGTGCAGGGGAGGCGAGTCGCCATCGGGCAGCTAGCCTGTGCTCATAACATTAACCATTTGATGGCTGAAACGTTATCAAGAATAGCAAAATATTTGGTGACTAAATATCCATTTGCAGGCCAAGAGTAGAATATTTTTGAAAATTTACCACTGGAATGAATTACCGAGCCGTCATTCCAGTAGGAAATTTTCACAAATACCATTCTCTTGGCCTGCCATGTAAGTGGATATTCCTCAAGAGAATTTGAGAGGCCAGTTTTGGCCGGCTTCAGCATGAAAGGGTCAATAAGCCATCGGTGGAACGAATTCTGCATGAACACCTACGCATAACCCGTTTCGGAACCCGACCAATTTTAACCGTGACTCGTGCGAACTTTCGAAGCGCATTGCATTGTGGGAGCGTTTGGGGGCAGTGTGTATTAAAATGACGTCGGCCAATAACGTGGCTTGTAGTAAGGGCTATATCGTCTTTCTCTCCGCCTATGAATGAATAGGGGAGAGATTCCACGACACGTATTTTAAAGCGAATACAATTATATCGAGATACTTAACTAAAATATACACTTACCCTACTCATACAAATAAACTGAAATAAACTGAAAATGAACGCTAAATACGCATTCCGGGGGAGAGACTGACGAACAGTATTAGCCGTTCTCCAGCCAATTTCAAATAAATTATTTAAAAAACGATCTTAAATCAACTGAAATGATTGATTTTTAAACATCAAATAGCAAGAGGATGTCTTAGGAAGACTTGAGCCAAGAATGACGAAATTTCGACAATTATTTATTAATATATTGCCATAGATAGTTAATAAATAATAATGTGTGTTTGGATGGGGTGTTGTTGCTAGGGGTTGGGGGGGGGGTGTAGAATAATCAAGCTTTCAGGAATGACTGTTCTGATGGGTCATACTATAATCCTGTGATGTGTAGGTGTCTGTTTTGTAAAGAATATATGTATATATATATATATATATATATATATATATATATATATAGTGTCCATGAATGGGTGGGTAGGTGGGGGTGGAGGTGTTACATATTCACGAAGCATACCTAACGTATACCTTGTGTAAAGTAGACAATCAGCTATGGCCCACAATTGTTAGTTACACTTAATCATTATGCATGTTCCTATGCTTAAGTATGTTTCATGAATCCAGCCCGGGGGCATACGCTGCATGGGTGGGGCAAGGGAGATTTTCGGAGAAGGCCAATTCTGTTTAACCCTTTAACTCTCAAATTCTCAAAGAAAATGTCCATTTGCAGACCAAGACAAGACCATTTTTGAAAATTTACCACTGAAATCGAGCCAGTCATTCCAATGATAAATTTTCAAAAAATATTCTTCCCTTGATCTGCAAATAGACATTTCTCAAGACCATTTTTGGCTGATATGAGCGTAAAACCAAACATTCACGTGCATTTGTTTATGCCCGCACGATCGACTGCCCCCAAACAGTCCCATAGTGCAATGCGCGCGATACGCGGTAAACAAAGATGGCGGTATCTGCGTCACGGGTTATGAATAAAGCGTCTGCTAATTATCCCTCAATCTTATGACGTCATAATTAACTCCGTGACGTGTGTAGGATGACGTCATAATCAAATACGTCATGAAGGGTGTAGATAAGTTCGTCATGAACGTTTAATTGATAACGGACTAAGTGTTGTTGTACGAATTGTATGGCTTTAATATTTACTAAACATTTTGTCAAATATAGTCAGAGAGTTCAGGGATCGATCGACCCCAACATGGGATAAGTGTGGGCGGAGCTTGGTTAGACATAGATGGTCGGGGCATAGCTAAAACTGGATACCTCCATTAGAAAGAAATGTCGCGGAAAACTTAGAAGTTGTGTACAGTTATTTCAGGACAACTCTAATAACACAGCTTTCTGTGCCGATATTAAATGTATAGCCACGGTATCGGCTCAGCATGGGCCCAGTAAGCTGCGTTATCTGGGAATGACTCCAGCTCATTCTTCTCAAGTTGCAGTTAGTGCTGCCAAGTGGCATTGCCTTTTGAATCTTGCCACACCCTGAGTATTCTCCAAATCTCCCCTCACTCACACACTTACTTGTTTCTTAGGCTAAAATCTGAGCTTTGTGGCAATAAATTCGAAACAGCTGAAGGGGTAATTGGTACTGTGGATGTGTTTTTAGATGTGAGTGACAAAGGCTGGTTTTGAGAGGGCTTAGCAATGCTGGAGAAACAGTAGACAAGGTGGATTAAACGGTAGTGAGGATTATGGAGAAAAATGATGGTAACAATATTTTGGTACGCGCAGTCTTCCTTCGTCCAGGCCTGAAACTTTTGGGACACCAGTCATATTGTGAAAGCGCATATCGTGTGGTAAGAAACATGATGGCGAGAACTGTTCTACGGGGGGTGGGGACGGGGTTGTGTGGAGAACATCAGAGGCCCATTTTGAGCTAAGATCCGCCCACTTATAGCTAAGCTCCGCCTTCTTTCTACGCATATTGGAATCGATTTGATACTTTGATACGTCCAAGAGAAAAATCAACAACCCACCTAAGCTCTTAATGGGAGGGCAGGAGCTTGAAATAGTCGATGAATACATCTATCTCGAAATTCAATTTAAGTCAAATGGCACGTTTTCAAGTTGCAAAATTCGAAACTGTAAATAGGGAACAAAAGCCATGTATGCATTAATCACGAAGATCAAAGAACACGATATCCCAATAAATCTACAAATTGTACTTTTTGAAACAATGGTAGTGCCTATTCTTTTATATGGATCAGCAATATGGGGCTTCGAAAACACTAACTTAATAGAATCATGTCAATTAAAATTCTTTAAATGTATACTGAATCAAAAGAAAAGCACACCTAATGTCATGGTGTATGGCGAACTAGGAAGAATGCCACTTGACATCCAAATTCAATGTCACATCATACGATTTTGGGCCGGGTTAGTAAACGGAGGTTATGGGAAATTATCGTCAATGCTTTTCTTCACGTGTCTGGATTCTATGTCAAGAACCCAAATCCAAGTTAAATGGATGAACAAAGTGAAAGTCATTTTAGACATAACGGGACAATCGGACATATTTTTGGCAGAAACTGTAAACACAAAACAGGTAGTGCAGCGAACAAGACAAGCTTTAGAGCATCAGTATGTAGAAAAATGGACACAACTCATAAATGATTCAACACGGCTAACGTTCTATAAAGAAATAAAAACAAAATTTGAATTCGAAAACTATTTTAAAATATTACCTTATAGAGAAGCTATAACCTTTTGTCATTTTAGAACATTGAACCATCAACTCGCAATAGAATCTAAAAGGTGGGTGGGTATTGACAGGGGGGGAACGACTTTGTAATACATGTAACGTAGTAGAAACAGAAATACATTTTCTTTTCTGCTGTGAAAGATACACAAAAGAAAGAACACAATTTATACCTGATTACTATGTAAGGCAGAACACAACAGAGAAAACTCAAGGCCTGTTTGCGATCTGTAACAAACCAATACTGAATAGGTTATGTAAATATCTGCGGCTCTCAAAGAAAAAGACAGATCCGCTTCACAACAACAACAACAACAACAACAACAACAACAACAACAACAACAACTACAACTACAACAACAACAATAACAACAACAACAACTGCAGCAACAACAACGACAACAGCAACAGCAACAGCAACAGCAACAATGACAATGACAACCACAACTACGATAACGACAACTACGATAACGACAACGACAACTACGACATTAGGAGCACCTCGGACACACACCTCTCTACTACGACCCACGCAACAACCACGGCTCCAGCACCAATATGCTACAATCATCACCACCACAACCACCTCCACCACCACAACAACAACAGCAGCAGCAACAACAACAACAACACGACAATGCAATCGACAAGAACAAAGATGTTGGCAATGACAAAGAAAAAGATGTCAAAACTAAATATTTCAAATACGCAACGGCAGCAGCTAATCATAAAATAATAATAATAATAATAATGATAATACTAATACTACTACTACTACTACTACTACTACTACTACTACTACTACTACTACTACTACTACTACTACTACTACTACTACTACTACTACTACTACTACTACTACTAATAATAATAATAATAATAATAATAATAATAATAATAATAATAATAACTACCGCCATAGTATAAATATCTATAATAATAATGTGTACCCCATATGCTGTGTAAATGGTGAATAAAGAAAACCGTAAACTGTAAAACTGTAAACTGTGGTAAGAAACATGATGGCGAGAACTGTTCTACTGGGGGTGGGGACGGGGTTGTGTGGAGAACATCAGAGGCCCATTTTGAGCTAAGATCCGCCCACTTATAGCTAAGCTCCGCCTTCTTTCTACGCATATTGGAATCGATTTGATACTTTGAAACCTGAATTCCCAGAATCTATATTTCAAGAAAAGTATACAAGACCTGCTAACTATTTTGAAACTAATGCGACTTGGAGCTGTTGCTATGGTAACGACAGCCTCCAGGCAAATTAATTTATTACTAATTTGCAAGTTCATCAAAGACATTAAATTCGTACACTATATTGTGATTGAGTTTTCAAATTTTTTGGTAAGGGAGCAGGGATATGCCATTTTGATTGTGACGTCGGCTAACATGTGACATAATGAACCTTTCCAGTTTTAGCTATGCCCCGCCCATCACTAGCTAAGCTCCACTCACATCTCACTCGTGTTGGGATCGATCGATTCCTGAACCCCCTGACTATCAAATTCCAGAAAACCAATACAGTTATGCTGTTGACTGTTTTGAAACTAATTTGACTGGCCACTGTAGCTGCCTATGGCAGCAACAGCGCCCAGGCAAATTAGTTTCAAAACATTCAACAGAATGCTTATTAAATGGTAAAAAGACCTACAATTCGTACAATGTGTTGGACTATTAAGCGTTAAAGATGGACTATATCAGTCATGCCATGATTAATTATGACGTAATCATACACATCACTTAGTTGGATGGATAAACTGGAAAGGTCCCTTGATTATGACGTCAGATACATGAGTGCCAGGTAGGATCCGTCTCCATTTTACCATTACATTGTGCAAAATTCCACAGAGAAACCAAACGATACCGGGGTTACAGGGTACACACATACACACACGCACGTACACATATATATGCACATGTAGCCCTAAGCGAGGCGTGTCTATAATATTGTTGTTAAAACAAATATAGTAGCAGGTGATTTGATTTTTAAATCGTTAAATTCAATAATATGGGCAATAAATAGCATACCAACTCGCCAGTGTTCAACAGTACGAACTGAGTTTCCCCGCGCAGCATTGAAATCTTTCTTCAGGCAGCAGACATCGACAGATCTGACCCAGCATGCACCGCATTCTTATCATTGTGGTGGCCGTGATTGGCTTCACTGTGGCGCAGGAGGGGCACGTTCAAGACAAGACACGAGAAATCTGCTGTGAAATCTGCTGTGAACCAGATATTTATGAAGTGCATTATAAGGTCACGGGCTATGATGATATCAAAGAGGTAACTGATTAAAATATTTATCGCCATCTTTATTAACCATTGGACGCCTGAAGGCATCGAAATGGAAACTGTAGGTTCTATCGATGTTAAATCATAGTACGTTGTTGTTGTTGTTGTTGTTGTTGTTGTTGTTGTTGGTTTAGTTTTATTGGCCACTCACACTTAGCTGTATTCGAGTCACGATATTCTTTGAGCTGCTTCCCCGAAGTGTTGCGTAACTAAGTCAAAACTGAAATGATAGAAATTAAGATGTTGCTAGGGGTGTATGCATTGCCTGTTGCTACCTAATGAGCTGTTTTGGCGGCTGTAGGTGTTGTATGCCGTTAAATGGAGGGGTGATTAATTTTTTTCTCTCGGAGGTGGGATGGGTTGGTGGGCAGCCTGTGAAATGTAATCTGAAAACGGAAATTAGACAGAGGATTTTGAAATAAGAAATATTAATGACGAAACTGAAAAATAATACTATTAAAATAAAACATAAGTAACTTAAAATGATGTCATGTGTATAAATAAACATAGAAACGGGAACAATTAAACTTAAAATCTAGTGTTTGAAAACGAACCGTCCTGAGTATGGCGTTGTTCCTGATTAACTCTCTAGTGAGAACACGGACTAGATTACTCCACACGTGGTTATGCAATTCTGATTGACTCTCTAGTGAGAACACGGACTAGATTACTCCACACGTGGTTATGCAATTCTGATTAACTCTCTAGTGAGAACACGGACTAGATTACTCCACACGTGGTTATGCAATCCTGATTAACTCCCTAGTGAGAACACGGACTAGATTACTCCACACGTGGTTATGCAATTCTGATTGACTCTCTAGTGAGAACACGGACTAGATTACTCCACACGTGGTTATGCAATTCTGATTAACTCTCTAGTGAGAACACGGACTAGATTACTCCACACGTGGTTATGCAATCCTGATTAACTCTCTAGTGAGAACACGGCCGAGATTATTCCACACGTGGTTATGCAATTCTGATTAACTCTCTAGTGAGAACACGGACTAGATTACTCCACACGTGGTTATGCAATCCTGATTAACTCTCTAGTGAGAACACGGACTAGATTACTCCACACGTGGTTATGCAATCCTGATTAACTCCCTAGTGAGAACACGGACTAGATTACTCCACACGTGGTTATGCAATTCTGATTAATTCTCTAGTGAGAACACGGCCGAGATTACTCCACACGTGGTTATGCAATTCTGATTAACTCTCTAGTGAGAACACGGACTAGATTACTCCACACGTGGTTATGCAATTCTGATTAACTCTCTAGTGAGAACACGGACTAGATTACTCCACACGTGGTTATGCAATCCTGATTAACTCTCTAGTGAGAACACGGACTAGATTACTCCACACGTGGTTATGCAATTCTGATTAACTCTCTAGTGAGAACACGGACTAGATTACTCCACACGTGGTTATGCAATCCCGATTAACTCTCTAGTGAGAACACGGACTAGATTACTCCACACGTGGTTATGCAATCCCGATTAACTCTCTAGTGAGAACACGGACTAGATTACTCCACACGTGGTTATGCAATTCTGATTAACTCTCTATTGAGAACACGGACTAGATTACTCCACACGTGGTTATGCAATTCTGATTAACTCTCTATTGAGAACACGGACTAGATTACTCCACACGTGGTTATGCAATTCTGATTAACTCTCTAGTGAGAACACGGACTAGATTACTCCACACGTGGTTATGCAATCCTGATTAACTCTCTAGTGAGAACACGGACTAGATTACTCCACACGTGGTTATGCAATTCTGATTAACTCTCTAGTGAGAACATGGACTAGATTACTCCACACGTGGTTATGCAATTCTGATTAACTCTCTAGTGAGAACACGGACTAGATTACTCCACACGTGGTTATGCAATCCTGATTAACTCTCTAGTGAGAACACGGCCGAGATTACTCCACACGTGGTTATGCAATTCTGATTAACTCTCTAGTGAGAACACGGCCGAGATTACTCCACACGTGGTTATGCAATTCTGATTAACTCTCTAGTGAGAACACGGACTAGATTACTCCACACGTGGTTATGCAATCCTGATTAACTCTCTAGTGAGAACACGGCCGAGATTACTCCACACGTGGTTATGCAATTCTGATTAACTCTCTAGTGAGAACACGGACTAGATTACTCCACACGTGGTTATGCAATTCTGATTAACTCCCTAGTGAGAACACGGACTAGATTACTCCACACGTGGTTATGCAATTCTGATTGACTCTCTAGTGAGAACACGGACTAGATTACTCCACACGTGGTTATGCAATTCTGATTAACTCTCTAGTGAGAACACGGACTAGATTACTCCACACGTGGTTATGCAATCCTGATTAACTCTCTAGTGAGAACACGGCCGAGATTATTCCACACGTGGTTATGCAATTCTGATTAACTCTCTAGTGAGAACACGGACTAGATTACTCCACACGTGGTTATGCAATCCTGATTAACTCCCTAGTGAGAACACGGACTAGATTACTCCACACGTGGTTATGCAATCCTGATTAACTCTCTAGTGAGAACATGGACTAGATTACTCCACACGTGGTTATGCAATTCTGATTAACTCGCTAGTGAGAACACGGACTAGATTACTCCACACGTGGTTATGCAATTCTGATTAACTCTCTAGTGAGAACACGGACTAGATTACTCCACACGTGGTTATGCAATCCTGATTAACTCTCTAGTGAGAACACGGACTAGATTACTCCACACGTGGTTATGCAATTCTGATTAACTCTCTAGTGAGAACACGGACTAGATTACTCCACACGTGGTTATGCAATCCTGATAACTCTCTAGTGAGAACACGGACTAGATTACTCCACACGTGGTTATGCAATTCTGATTAACTCTCTAGTGAGAACACGGACTAGATTACTCCACACGTGGTTATGCAATTCTGATTAACTCTCTAGTGAGAACACGGACTAGATTACTCCACACGTGGTTATGCAATTCTGATTAACTCTCTAGTGAGAACACGGACTAGATTACTCCACACGTGGTTATGCAATTCTGATTAACTCTCTAGTGAGAACACGGACTAGATTACTCCACACGTGGTTATGCAATTCTGATTAACTCTCTATTGAGAACACGGACTAGATTACTCCACACGTGGTTATGCAATTCTGATTAACTCTCTAGTGAGAACACGGCCGAGATTACTCCACACGTGGTTATGCAATTCTGATTAACTCTCTAGTGAGAACACGGACTAGATTACTCCACGCGTGGTTATGCAATTCTGATTAACTCTCTAGTGAGAACACGGCCTAGATTACTCCACACGTGGTTATGCAATTCTGATAAACTCTCTAGTGAGAACACGGACTAGATTACTCCACACGTGGTTATGCAATCCTGATTAACTCTCTAGTGAGAACACGGACTAGATTACTCCACACGTGGTTATGCAATCCTGATTAACTCTCTAGTGAGAACACGGACTAGATTACTCCACACGTGGTTATGCAATCCTGATTAACTCTCTAGTGAGAACACGGACTAGATTACTCCACACGTGGTTATGCAATCCTGATTAACTCTCTACTGAGAACACGGACTAGATTACTCCACACGTGGTTATGCAATTCTGATTAACTCTAGTGAGAACACGGACTAGATTACTCCACACGTGGTTATGCAATCCTGATTAACTCTCTAGTGAGAACACGGACTAGATTACTCCACACGTGGTTATGCAATTCTGATTAACTCTAGTGAGAACACGGACTAGATTACTCCACACGTGGTTATGCAATTCTGATTAACTCTCTACTGAGAACACGGACTAGATTACTCCACACGTGGTTATGCAATCCTGATTAACTCTCTAGTGAGAACACGGACTAGATTACTCCACACGTGGTTATGCAATCCTGATTAACTCTCTAGTGAGAACACGGACTAGATTACTCCACACGTGGCTATGCAATTCTGATTAACTCTCTAGTGAGAACACGGACTAGATTACTCCACACGTGGTTATGCAATCCTGATTAACTCTCTAGTGAGAACACGGACTAGATTACTCCACATGTGGTTATGCAATTCTGATTAACTCTCTAGTGAGAACACGGACTAGATTACTCCACACGTGGTTATGCAATTCTGATTAACTCTCTAGTGAGAACACGGACTAGATTACTCCACATGTGGTTATGCAATTCTGAGCGTATTAAAGATCATAAACGAGAATTAAATTAAAAATAATTTTTTATCATGGTTGACAGATTTTCACAAAATATATCATTGTTACAATTTTGAATGAAGCCCTGAATTTTTACACGCCATACAATTCACGGCATGATGTCATCGTGTGCATTGTTAACCACTTGGATTCAGATTACGCCACAAGAGTCCCACACGTCTTTCCAGCTTAGACGTATTTGGCGTCTAATGAAGTTACCAAACCAGATAACATCTCCGATTCAACTTCTAGTTTAAAAAACCCAATAGTGTTCCTCTTGTATCTATATGGCCATGTTTGAATGAGCTGTTGTGGGCTATAAATTATCGACAGCATATTATTCACGGGATGACGTCACTCGTGTTTCCTATTCAAATTCACAACTTCCTACAAGTGACGTAATTGATTATGACTTCATATGATTGATCAAGAGGCAGTATTCATCCATTCACCATGTTCATTCCTTAATTTTCTCATTTCCTTGATTTTGCCTTTTCGTTTGTAGTGAGAAGAAAAAAGTATTGCTACACTCGCCTTCTTCAATCCACTGTTCATGTACGCTTACTCTATGCCGTTCGATTTCATATATTTCGAAAGTTTTCAGTTTTAAATGCGGGTGACAAAAGATCTTATAAAATTGTACAGGAAATAAGTTTTCAACTTTACTTTTATTTCCTGCATAATTGTATAAGCTCTTTTGACTTGATATTAATTTTTGTTTATCAACATTTATATTCTTAGCCTTTTGTTTGCTTCGAAAAGATTTTTATTGTATATCACCCAGCTTTTAGATGATCCCGACCAATACAAGATATTTTCATGATTCTTCTTTTTTTTTATCAGACTATGAAATTTTGAAATCTGTAAATTATTTGTTCATATTGTAAATCCTTTCACAATGAAACATTAACACATCTTTTGTCAACAGGGCATCAAAGCGCCAGTTCTATCAGTAAACCCTGTAATTTGAAGTTGATCTATCTAACAGTTTTCGAGAAAATCAGCTTTTCCGAGCCACATATCCCTATTGTAACCCTATGGGAGCAATATTGGAACAGCGTTATCACCTATAGTTTTTTTCCGATTCTCTTCAAACCTGGACAGATTCTAGAATATTGAGAGATCTAAATAGTTGCCAATGAAAATTGCAATATCTCCCTTGGTGTCAAGGTCATTCCCGAGTAAAGATTTCAAGTTTTCATGTTTGGCATAAGTTACCTGCCTTTCGTCACGCAAGTTCAAAGACCATGTTCGAAGAGACGCCTTATTTTAACTGTTTATTAGAAGAGGCCGTATAACATTTCTTCATGGCCATACTTCGCAGATCTACAGCTACTTATTATTATTATTATTATTATTATTATTATTATTATTATTATTATTATTATTATTATTTACGAACAGATAAGCGTATATAAGAGCAATATTGTCACCCAGATTCCCGTGTCCGAGAACCAGATGCGCGTGGATATGAATCACCGTACCGAGATGACCAAAAACATCGACACGGATCAGGTAGATGCTATTCTGACCTTGCCATTGTGCCCCAATGGCGTGATTAATTTCTAGCCATGCCCGCCCATTTCTAGCCAAGCTACGCCCTATTTTCCCTCATGTTGAATCAATTTATACATTTTTAATTCTGAATTCCCAGAACCCCATTTTCAAGGTAACTATACAGATAAGCTGTTAAATATTTTGAAAGTAATTCGACTGAGTGCTGTTACCCAGTCAAATTAATTTCAAAACATTGAAAATATTGAGGGTGGGTGGTGGTGGTGTGGGGGCGGGGGTAGGGGGCGCGGGGTGGGGTTGTGGGTGGGGGTGGGGTGGGGTGTGTGTGTGGAGGGGTGAGAGTGTGTGAGGGGTGGTGAGGGTGAGGAGGGGGAGGTGGGTGGCTCCTTACTGGCCTATATAACGCTGAAATTCATTAACGGATCTAATTTTATATATGAATAATAGTATTTGTAATCGAAACCGCAGAAATTATGTCTCTTATTTAGCTGTCGTTAATGATGTGTGTCAGGTGAGTAAAACCCTGAAGTGGATGAGGGTGGAAGGGGATGTAAGGCCAGATTTATAAGTCGAACTTCTCTTGTGTCTTGCCAGCTAAATCTGCCTGAAAATTACGGAGTCCACTACATAAAATCAACCAGTCCTCGTTAGCGCGGCGCGACAGAAAGACCAACTTATAAAACGGGCCTTACTCTATAAAAACACCTTTTGGGGTATTTAATGCATATTCACCCTGTTTTTAACTGTAACGCGCATGTATTTAATTGTATCGCCTTTGTATCATTCTCAGTGTTGCAATTTTCTTTCAGGAAACTTCGTATATCACTTATACTAGTGGGAATGAAGAAGTATGCATTGTCAATACGCCTAATCCATGCGGCTATATAGGTATATCATTCATCCGTTATTAAACCGTTCGTGACGAAATCGGGCGACAGCGGCCTCTACAGTGGTCTTGATGAATGTCCATTTGCAGGCCAAGAGCTGAGTATTTTTGAGAATTTACAACTGGAATAACTGGCTTGCTAATCGAGCCAGTCATTCCAGTTATAAATTTTCAAAAATAGTCTGCTCTTGGCCTTGCAACCGAACATAAAATTAGGAAATATTTTAATTTTCTTGACCAAATCTGGATATTTCTAGCTATGCTCTACCCATTTCTAGCTATGCCCTGCCCATTTCTAGCTATACCCTGCCCATTTCTAGCTATACCCTGCCAATTTCTAGCTATACCCTGCCCATTTCTAGCTATGCCCTGCCCATTTCTAGCTATACCCTGCCCATTTCAAGCTATGCTCTGCCTATTTCTAGCCATTTTGCGCCCATTTCTAGCTATTCCCCGCCATTTCTTGATATTCCCCACCCACTTCTAGCTATGATTTGTCCATTTCTAGCTTTGCTCCGCCCATTTGTATCTATGCTCGGCCCATTTCTAGCTATCCTTCGCCCATATCAAACTATGCCTCGCCCATTCTAGCTTTGTACCTCCCATTTCTAGCTATGTACGGCCCATTTCTAACTATTCTCCGCCAATTTCTAGCTATGCGTCGCCATTTTCTAGCTATGCCCTGCCCATTTCTTGCAAGGCTCCGCCCATTTCTAATTATTCCCCGCCCATTTCTAGGTATGCGTCGCCCATTTCTAACTGTGCCCTGCCCATTTCTAGCCATGCTCCGCCCATTTCAAGCCATGCTCCGCCCATTTCTAGTTATGCCTCGCACATTTCTAGCTATGCTCCGCCCATTTCTAGCCATGCTCCGCCCATTTGTACCCTAAGCTCCAACCATTTTTAGCTAAATCTAAGCAAACGTTTTGCGCTCGTTGAAATCGCTTTGAAACTTTAAAAACTGAGTTGGCAGAATCTCAAATTTAATGTAACTATGTTGGCAAGCTGGTGAATATTTTGAAAGTAATTTGACTAGCAGCTATGGCAGCAACAGATCCCAGTCAAATTAGTTTCAAACTATTCAACATATTGATTTTTAAATTTTAAATTCACCAAAGAATATACAACCCGTACACATTTGGACGGACATTTTGGATTTCATGACGCAACTGTTCTATTTGATTATGACGTCAGCTAACATTAAGTGGCATATTTTAATTATGACGTCAGATACTTGAGTGACAGATCGGATTTTCTAATAATCACTGTGAAGGTGTAATAGCCCTGTCTTTCCGACTGTCTGTCTGTCCGTCCGTCCGTCCATCGGTTGGTCGGTCGTCCTCCAGCAAAATTCGCAGTCGGCATTTCATTTATATTCTCGAGAACTATCGTAGCAGCACCCAGTAAAATTGGTTTTAAAATATTCAACCACTTTACTGTATAGTCATCTTGAAATTAAGACATTAATGTTTGAAAGGTTAAAGAATTAAGAAATAATCACGAATATACACATTCGTGTCTCGCGAGATCTCCTTCTATACGAGATCGAGAAAAGTATATAGGTCTACAACGTTGTTGTTTTGTAGGTGGAGAGTTCGCCAAGGATGAGACGGCTGAAGCGACGTTTACCCTTGGAGAAGGAGACTCAGCAACGAGCGTGGACGTCGTGACGTATACCTATACAACGGTTTGGGGTGAAGCCACGAAAATTGTGCTCACCAAGCCCGATGATAATAACAAATGCGTTGTTCTGAAGATGGAATCAGGTATGTCTTTCCAATATGTAGTTACAAATATTCTTCAAGGATTAATGAAGGTAGGCGTATGCATTCATCCGTTCTCTCGTCTAGTTTTGCAGTAATCCGAGTTCTCTGACTCCGCCCTATGCCGTTTCTGATATGCATGAGTCAGAGAACACGGACTAGTTTAGCAGCGTAGCCTACTCGGAAGTTAAGAAAAAATGAATTGCGTTTGTGGGTGAGTGAAAGGGGCACATAGGAAACAACCGTAATACAAGATTGCAAACCCTCGCCTTCCAGTTTTTGTCACATAATAAGATTTCGGAATATTCAGATTTTCATGATTTCCGATTTCCCTGACTTTTTCGCTTTTCGGATCACGCTGAATGTTTTGGAATCCTCCTGTATGGACACACCGTTCCATGTGTTAACATTTGAGCCAAACCGAACCAGTAGGCATAGTTTCCTAGATATCCACAGATGCAGAATTTGATCCGATCCGGATCCGAGTTCTTGTATCTAGATCAGGGCCAACTTCCGGATATCCTTTTGCGTGGCAAGTTTCTTCGTTGTGTTAAAACTTGCTTATCGGATCAGTAGTTTTTAGACAAAGGTCCGGGCACACACACTGACAGACACACAGACAGACAGGCCAGATCGCTATACTATTTTCTCCTTACGGAGCGAGGGTAATAAAATTAATTGCACATTTTTTAACGTATGCGGATTCAGTGGGCTCTGTTTGCGGGACGCGGATTGCGAGTGAATGGAAAACAGGCTATATCCATGAATGTTTGAATAGTAGGCATGTTGTCTGACAATAACGCCTGTTTAAGCCTGTTTGGTGCTCAGGGATAAATAGTTGTGCCCCCCCCCCCTTATGGCGTGGATCAAGGTGGGAATGGATACCACTAGCACCACCTCTACCACCACCACCACCACCACCACCACCACCACCACCACCACCGGCAGCACCACCACCACCACCACCACAACAACAACAACAACAACAACAACAACAACAACAACAACAACAACAACAATAACTACTACTACTACTACTACTACTACTACTACTACTACTACTACTACTTCTGCTGGTCCTGACTATCTGCCTGCCTGCCTGCATACCTGTCTGCATGACTTCCAGCATGCCTGTCTGCTTGCCTGTCTGCCTGCCTGCCATAAAAAGCTGCCTCATCGCAGTTTTTAGAGCGTATATAATGTACTATTGATACATAATAATAGCATGGTGTTCATTACAGCAAATGGTTTCTCAAAAGTCGCTACTGCATATTCGACAAGTATCTCAGACATGAGTGTCTTTACAACGCCTGAGAGTTGCAATACGGTAAAGTAATCAATTTGTCCGCCAGTCGTCCGTCGTATGTTGTCTGTTAACAATCCTGACAGGTTTTCCTACCATGTTTGTGACAATCGTGTTCACACTTTCAGGGAAAAACTGGGTTATGACCATTATCTATATGGGTGATTTTGAGAAATCGTGGAAAATTATAAATATTTGTTAATTGTTTATATAGCTTCACGGAACCTGGTGAAAGGACACATTTACGTATAGAGTACCACCCATATCGAAAGTAGATATGCCTGGCATTAGCCCTGGATAATATATGTCAAAGGTCAATTTTCACATTATAAACCATAATTCATTCAGTTGGCTTCAATACGAATACTTCTCAGTATCTTTGACCACTTTGTGTAGAACTATAGAAATGAATTTGACGTGAGGAGGATCAGATATCTCTCTGTAATTTTGATCGCTTTATTCAAAACCCCGGCAATTCATTCAGTGGATCGTTATAAAAATGGATTGATCCGATTTGTCACTCAAGTATAAGACGTCATAATAAATTACGTCACATGTAGGCTGATGCCACAATCAAAATGTCAAAAGTACGAATTGTATATCTTTACTATTTAATCAACATTCTATTGACTATTTTAGAATTAATTTGACTTGGCGCTCTTCCTGCCATATGCAGAAACAACACAAAGTCAAATTAGTTTTAAAATATTCAACATCCTACCTGTATGATTTCCTGGTAATTAGATTCAGGGAGTGCAGGGATCGACGGATCCCTATACGGGCAAAGTGTGGTTGGAGCTTAGCTAGAAATGGGCGGGGCATAGCTAAAACTGGACCTCATTCATTGCAATACTAACTTAATTCTGTTAATGACATACAGGAAGCAGATGGCAGCACACGATAGAGGAGATCAAGATAACGAATGATGAGAGTCTTGCTGTATTGAACTACGAATGGACGATATCAAGCCATTATTCCTTCATCATGTAACAAGACAATGAAATAGCCTACATACCATATGAAATAAAGAGCATTTGCAGTTGATCTCACCTATAGTCTACTCCTTTCGCCCAGACCGTGGTTGTGTACTGCATACGGCCATTGGAAGGATCCGATCTACCACTCAAGTATCTGACGTCATAATCAAATGCGTGATTTGTTAGCTGACATCAAATTAAAATGACGTCATACCGTCACGAAAGTGGCAAAGTGCCTTGATTGTATGTCTTATATGAATTTACATCTTAATAGAGATTCTACTTAATATTTCGAAACAAATTTGACTGGGAACTGTTGTTTTGCCTCCTTGGGCAGTAATATCTATCCGGTAAAATTAGTGTTAAAGTGGTATAAACTAGCTTACCTGCATAGTTATCTTGAAATTGAGATTCTGGGCCCGCGGGGTTCAAAGTGTTTAAATATATTCAAACACGTAAAAAGTAAAAGGTGGGCACCACCACCCCCACCCCCCGCGTAAAAAGTGGGTGAAGCATAGCTAGATTATGGGTGAGGCATAAGTAGCGATGGATCCTCTAATTTACACATTGCCACCACGTGAGTGAACTTCAAGAAGTGGCCGCATAACCACATTATGTGGCCTCTTAAGCTTACGCAAAGGTGTTACTATTTGGATATAGCTTCGTTGATATATAAAGATCATACATTTTAGGAAATCGCCTCCATATGAACAAGCTCTACCTAATGTATAAACGCCATACCAGGCAAGAGAATAGAGTCAGCTACAAAGTACCAAGCTCATCAACGACACTGACACTCAAATGTCATACAAAAAGGCCCGTCGTGGAGCAGATAGCTAACATCGACGTCAGCTCCGATCCAAACGAAGTCCTAACCAAAATACTGAAATCTACAGAATCATCAGCTACTAGCACCATAGGTGTTCTAAAGAACAAAATAACTAGGTATACTGACGACCCTCTCGTAGTAAAACTGTCAGCAGAACAGAAAGCGTTGCGACTGCGCATCTATCAAAGTGGCCAAAGTGAAGATCGCACCAAACTACGCCAGGGACACAATAACATTCTGCGCCACATTAGCGAACGCCACATTAGCGAATGCTTACAAGATCTTGCTATCCAACAAGCAGACTCTCTAGCAGAGGAAATCACTGCCACGGATAACTGCCACACTATGTTTCGGGCAACCCGATCGTGTTGCGTTTGCGGGCCGAGAGGAGACCAGTCACAGACATTTTAACTGTGAAATGACTTGCTAGATATCCTAACTAGTCATTCCATTCCAGCAGACACTCTCCATAACAGAATCGAAATATGTATGTACAAATCTGAGTGTAAAAAAGAGTAAATATAAGCGGAATATGTTACAGTGTAAAATAATCTTAACGAAACCGTATCACAAAGTTACTAGCCGTTATTTGTTATACATTATGCATCACCTTAGATGTTTCGTCATAGTGCGTGCGGGTGTGCGGGCGGCTTGCGTGCAGTGGTGCATGCGTGCGTATGGTCAGGTGTACATGTGTGAGTCCGGTTAGGTGTGCGTGTGTGTGTACGTAGAGGTTTGCGGGCGTGGATGCTTGTGGGCGTGTGTGCGGGCCTGCTTTCGTGCGTACAGACAGGTGTGCGTATGTGTGTATGGTAAGGTGTTCGAGCGTGTGTACGCTGGGCATGCAGGCGTGCGTGTGAGCTTGCGGGAATACATATTGTAGATATCGGATTGTCTGGTGGGGAGTCATGACCCTGTCGACATCTTATATTTATGAGTAAGACCTTAATGAAATTCATCTTTGAAATTACCAGGTGAGCTAATGAACGGGGTAGCACGATAGGCATCATCATAGTATATACGCAGTAGGACGCTGCACTGGGTGACATCGGCCAGTGCTGATGAAGCAGTGCTTCGCAGAAATGGATGCAAAACTGGTTTGATTCTGTAACTATATGTAGTCAGAATTGAGTAGGAATTGAATAAGATGAGAAAGGACCACCGGTTGTGGGTTGATGATATCTGTCAATAGTTGAGGATGAAAGTTGGTGATGTGGGATCGGCACACACTTTCAGGATATTCAGCAGCTGTTTCGGCCAGTGGTTTAGTAAATAATCAATAGGTTTGGACGTGACGGACTGAATGATGGTTAACATTTAGGGATGACAGTCAGCATGTCGACTCCCTATAGAAAGCACAACAACACCAGCTGGTGATGAGCTCATGTAGCTCACGTGCTATTAACCTTCCTATCCTACTTGCAGATGCCTAGTAGGCAAGGGACAGGACAGAGACATTGTAGCGTCCTGTAGGAATAAGTAAAGCAATCTAAATTTATCTAAATTTCTATATCAACTATATGTCCCTCAAAAGGAGACATGCAACAACAACACATTCGGTGATGTTGTTGGTTAGCTGACAGAGCGCATCAAAGGAGAACCAGCCCAAACCGGTTGGACCATGTTCAGGGTTCCCTTTTCGGAAGGAATAATCAGAGTATGATTGGTCGGGATGACGTCACAATCAATGAGCATCCGACCCGAATCTGGGAAAGAGAAGACAAACGAACATGGGCGGGAAATTCAAAGGAGTATATATGGTGCACTTTGATAATGGTCGAGGTCCGCCGTTGGCATCGAAGAGCTATCTCTGAATATATTGGAGTAGGAGATAGCTAGTTAGGTTGATAGAGTATAGCAGACCCGTTGTGAAGAGGAGTAATACGAATCAGTAGCAAATAGGAAACAGCCAAGTTAAGTAAAGTAGTATAAAATAGTCAAACTCGTATAAGCACTTATCTTTTACTCGTGGCAGCAAAAGCCACCATTAGTTATAGTGTACAGTAGATTTAATAAAATTATCACCTTGATAACCTCAAGGCAAGAGTTTGAGTTGTGATATTAATTCTGGAGACTACGGAAGATCACCGTAGCTTACCTGCAAGTTCTGGTAGTCAGTCAGATCAGGCCCGGATATCAAATACAAGTATCGTTAAGTTCAGCTATAAACGAGGCGAGCTGATATCTATTTCTTTCGTTCTCGGTAAGGTGGGTTGTCGCAGCAACCTTACATACAAATATTACCCAAAACGGAAGAGACTTCATAGTCAAGTATACCTCATAAGAACGTATATGTAGCATAGAAACAGGAGACACATCAAAAATCTTCAGTGGCTTCAACTGCCAGGATACAGAATAAAAACTAACAGTGAGTACGTAAAAGTATATGACCCAAGAACACGGGGGGGGGGGGGGCCGACCCACGACCGTAGTGGTTAAAGACGTGGCTGACAGGGCAGTGGTATTCCTAGAAGTTGCACAGCGGTCAGAAGGCTGTCAGGTGACACAGCATCGAGAGTACGGCCATAATTCTTTGTGCAAGATAACGACAGCTATCAGTTGCCCCGAGCATCCACGGGTAGCGAGAGTGGTCATCAGTATACACTATAATTAGCGACGAGAATGGCAACGGGAAGAGGAACCAACGACCCGACGCTACCGCCGATCGATAGGCCCCCGGTGGTAGAGCTTAGGCCCGAGACCATAGCCGCCATGCAGGCGATGGGGACAGCCATGGCGGGGGCAATCGTTGAAAGCAGTGACCGACGGGAAACTGCCAGGGTATACCGCCGGGAGATAAGGGATACGGTATACCGGATACAGCCTTGTGACGGAGTCATGCCGGAAGAGGTACGTACTTTCTTGGATGAAACCAGGAGAGTATGCGTGGCTAATGAAGGGCGGCTAGAGGAAATCCCCGCCTATGTTGTAACCAGGGCGGCTCGAGGGCAGTTGGCGAGAGCAATTGACGGTTTCATGGTCGGCAAGGTACGAGAGGAGGTGTCGTACGATGATTTCCGAGATTATATCACCATGAACTTTGTGTCCACAAATGAGGACGAGACGATCAAGTATGATCTGGAAGGAGTGAGGCAGAGAAGAAACGAGACGGTGATTGCTTTCAACCAGCGCTATAAGGAAGCTAGCAGTCGGGCGTACCATAACGAAAACAACGATAATCGCCATACTGTTCTTGGCATTTACTTGCGGGCTTTGAGCGACAGAGGGTTGAGCAAGCACATCATCCGTAAGAAAGCAACCACTCTGACCAGAGCCATAGAAATAGCCGAGGAGGAAGAGACATGCAATGATCTGTTGCGGGCTATGCAAATAGAGGATCGATGTGAAGAGAGGATGGAGGTGAATGTGTTGGAAGCGGAGGAAGAAAGGGAGATATGGATGGTGGTAAAGCAGATTGTAGCACAGTCAAAAATTATAGAACAACTGAGCGGGCTGGTTAGGGATCTCCAGATGACTGAAGAAGCACCAAAACCAGCACCTCAGAGAACGCAGGCTGTAAAGAAGGGGGCAAAACTGCCACCGAAAGGACATAGTCTGGTCCCGAGAACAGCGTCTCCGCGGGATCTAAAGCACATCACGTACTATGCTTGTGGGAAGACGGGACATTACAAGAGCGAATGTCCACAGGCAATCCAACCATCACGTAATGCGCCCCGAAAAGCCGCGGTGCGACCTCGACCACCGAGACTGCCTATGACCTGTTTTAGTTGTGGACGAGAAGGTCACATGGCCCAGGATTACGGGAACAAGACGTACAACATGTTCGGCAATACCAAGGAGACGCCTACAGTCGTAAGATGTTTTGGGTGTGGTCAAGATGACCATTTCGTGAGGGATTGTCCGCACGGAATGCGAGACCAGCGTAGACACCAGCCATCAGTCAGGGCAACCAGACAGCCAGAGCGACAGATAGTTCGCAGACCGCCAAAACGTGACTGTAATGACGATATGGACATCGACGAAGTAAACGATCATCGCCAGGTGGAACAACACATCACCCCTAGAGAGTGTTCTCGAAATATGCGCAAAGTATTAGGTAATAGGATGCTGGAAGATAACGAGTACGAGGATAGGGAGGGTTTTGTGTTGACCAGCGCGGGTACTGATGCATATGGCCGTTATGGAGGAGGAGATGCATCGAACCATCGGGACAGTTACGCGGAAGCGGTTAGTGGGCGAAGGAGTCTGTTAAACTAAGACAGAGAAAACCGTTGGTGAAAGCACCGACCGAGCGGTTTTTAATCCGTCTACAAGTGGATTCCAATGGTCCAACGGATCAGGGTGAGTACCTGCATGCCTCAGTCGATACTTGTGCTAGCACATCCTTGATTCGTAAGGATATATGGCGTGGCATGTTAAATGCTAGGCCATTGAAAAGAGCAAAGACGCTCTTAGCTGTAAATGGTTCCCCAATAGAGCTTTTGGGGGAAACCCAGGTAAAATTCAAGAATGCCCGGCCTATTCCAAGTACGGTGGTAGCAAGAATGAGGCATAAATGTTTGCTTGGAGTGGATGCTTTGCACTTGGGAAATACAAAGATTGACTATCGGGCCAAAGTTGTAGTATGGTTTGGCCAGATATATCCCTTTAGGTATCCCTATAGGGAACAAACGAGATATGTTTATGAGAGTTGTAAAGAAACGACCGGATATAAAGATATCGACAAAGTCATGGTGGACTTTGCGGATATCTTTGATACGGCTCGTCCAGGCACTTTAGGATTGGTCCCCAAAGTTAGGTGTACGGTACCAACAGGAGATGCATATCCTATAAGGCAGAAAGCCTACCGTCTACCGCTAGCTAAGCAGTATGTGGTCAAGAATCAAGTGGCCGAGATGCTAGCAGCGGGCATCATAAGACCATCGTCATCACCTTGGGCGTCACCCATTACTTTGGTCCCTAAAAAGGATGGGGACACTAGGTTTTGTGTAGACTACAGAAAATTGAATGCCGTATGTCGTAAGGATAGTTATCCTCTACCGAATATATTGGACATATTTGACTCCATGGGCAGCGCAACGATATTTTCTACTATGGACTTGAAGTCTGGCTATTGACAGATACCAATGGACAGCCAAGACATAGAGAAAACAGCGTTCGTCTGCAGTGAAGGTTTGTTTGAATGGATTCGGATGCCGTTCGGTTTTGCGAACTCAGGTGCCGTATTTCAGAGGGCAATGAATGATATTTTCCGAGAATTCGTGGGAAAATATTTGCATGTTTTCGTCGACGATATAGTCGTATATTCGAGAAATCCGATGGAACATGCACAGCATTTGCGTAAGGTCATGCGCAAGATTAGGGATTATAATTTACAAGTTAAGAAGAAGAAATGCGACTTCGCCGGTAAGTCGGTGGACTTGTTAGGATATCGCATTTCCGCACAAGGAGTAGCTCCTCAGGCCCAGATGGGCAAGGTCGTTAGGGAAATGTCACCACCATGCGATGTGGGCGAGGTGAGAAGTTTCCTGGGAGCTACAGGTTACTACCGATCCTGTGTGCAAGGCTACACCGAAATTGCTAAGCCTTTAATAGAACTCACTAAGAAGTATAAACGTTTTGAATGGGGTGAGGATGAACAGCAAGCGTTCAAAAAATTACAGAACTTGCTGTGTAGTGAGACGGTTCTCACCTATCCGAATTTAAATGCCCCCTATAAATTATATACTGATGCTTCGAGCTATGCGATCGGTGCTATATTGGTACAAGTTGATGATAAGGGTATAGAGCGGGTGATCCAGTATGTGAGCTCTACTCTTAAAGACAATCAGCTGAATTGGCCTGTAATAGAGAAGGAAGCATACGCAGTGATCTATGCATTAAAGAAGCTTAGACCATATCTATTTGGCACTCAGTTTACCGTATATACTGACCACAAACCCCTAAAGAGTTTGTTTGTGGGAGAAGTTAAGAACACGAAAGTGCAGCGCTGGGCAGTACTGATTGCTGAGTACGGATGTAAGATAGAATACATCCAAGGCTCGAAGAATATTCGAGCGGACATGTTGTCCAGGTTACATGTCCAGTGGAGGTCGCCACCCTAGACACAGGCAATTTTGTCATACCGGATGTGGATGAGGGGGTGCTACCGCACGTCCCTCTAGAGGTATTTGACGTTCCCTACGATGAGTTGTGTACCGAACAAACCAAGGAATACCCGGAGTTGTTTAAGAACACCCCGGAGGAGTACATGGTTAAGAATGGTATTCTGTATTCTTTAGTTACGCCCTCAGCGTTGGACGCTGAGTACCCCAGAATTGTCTTACCTACCCTGTTCCATGAGAAAGTGCTCCGGAAGGCTCATGAAAGAGCTGGTCACCAAGGTCTGAAGAAGACCATCGGTATGGTAAGAGATTCGTTTGTATGGACGTCTTTGAGAAAAGACGTGGTGAGTATGCTTGATACGTGTACTACGTGCCAGGTCAACCGACCCGTCACTACACGCCCTAGGTACAGTGAGATGCCCATGGCCAATTATCCGAGTCAGATAATCGGTATGGATTTGATAGGTCCACTGTTGGAATCAAGCAAAGGTAATGTGTATATCATGATGGTAATAGATCACTGTTCTGCATGGGCAGAGGCATATCCGATTGCTGCCAAGACATCTCAGAATGTTGAAGACAAGTTTTTCAATGCGTATGTCGCACGTCATGGTGTCCCTGAAATCGTAATAACGGATCAGGGTAGAGAGTTTTGTTCGAATTCTCTGGAAGAACTGTTTAAGGAACATGGTATCGATCATAGGCGATCGAGTCCATACCACCCCAAAACAAATGGACGTACCGAGAGGTTCAACCGGACTCTTAAGGAGTTAATCCAGAAAGGGGTGAACAACGAGTCTCGTGCATGGGAGGACGAACTGGGCGCGGCGTTGACAGCATACCGCAGCACTCGTCACTCCACGATGGGGTATACGCCATTTTATTTGGCATATGGTTGTCGTCCAAGACTGCCATTGACCATTCCACTAGATGCCACGCAGGATCTTGATGAAAGACTTACCTGTCTTAATAACGCCTTGCTGTGCGCTCGTGGAGAAACGGCTAAGTCTCGAGAAGTTCACCGAGAACAAATTAATAAGCGTGCAAACGCTGGTGAGTACAAGGTTGGCGCTTCGGTGGTCGTGAAAGCTGAGGAGAGGATGAAGTTGACCTCTCGCAGTGACCTCGAATACGAGATTTTTAAGATCAATGGGCCTGTGGCTCATGTCCGCCATCAAAGGTCTGGGAAGGTACGCGTACTTAATATATCTAAGTTATGTGTAGTCGACTCAGAGATGTGTTGGGACAAGGTGCGGCCACGCCCTGTTCGTAACCCTGCTAAAGGTACGAAGGCCAGCCATCACCCCAGGATAAGTGTACCCGTGTCTGAACCGTTGCCAGGGAAAGACTCCGCTGAGCCACTCATGAATAGGGCTCGTCGGAAGCGACCAGCTTCTGGTGAGGAGCCAAGGGTGTGCAAGGTGGGTAAGAGGGTTGACAACAACATCAGTCAGCCCGGTGCGAATGGGACTCGAAACCATGAGTCACTGAGTGAAACAATCGGAACTCCGCGTACAATTGTGATGGACACCTCGGAGGATGTACCCGAGCCTGCCCATGAGCCAATGGATACGCTTCCATCGCAACCATACTTTCTACGCAAGCGCAGTCACATGCCTGATGTCGACTCAGACAACAAGCAACCCAGGATTGGTGTGTTTGGCCACGCCCTATACGAGGACTTCGTCAGCCGTATAGAGGCGGTTATAAGGCAACGCAGCCGGAGATAAGCCTGAATCTTTAACAACCACTGTACTAGTAGTATCGCATTAGTCTAGCCATCATGTATATTTTATGATTAGGTGTGGTAGTAGCTCTAGTGAGTTTAGTAAATGGACTGTGTAAAAAGTCTAGTGTACATAGATTACCGAACAGGGTAATGATAACTAACCCTGAGGATATATCCGTTATCCGGGCTGAATGGACCGTAGTGGTGTCTATTGACCACCCTTATTTGCCTGCCAAATTTCTTGAATGGTTAGTGCGATTTCGTGTTCTTATTGCAGACATCAGTCAAAAGACTTCGTTGAGCAATCAAGACATTTTCGGTTTGCAACATCGTGTTAACAATATTAAGAAGATCACTGTTAGGACACAACAAACTATGGTGAGTAGGGACAGTATATGACGCAAACGTGGCTTATTTGACTTTGTCGGGGACATAGCCTCGTCTCTATTTGGTACCGCTACCTCTGGTGATATAGAGGCAATTAAAGTGGTAGTCAAAGTTGCTTTGAGGGACATGAATCGTTTGGTACATTTCTCCAACAAACTAGCATCCCACGTGAAACTGGCATTCGTAGGGATCAATACCAACGTTGACCGTATCAACGAAGTTACCGCTGGCCTAGTGGAATTGACTAGAAATGTGAGCGATATGTTTAAGGTGCACGCCGCCCGACAAGCCGACTTATACGCATTAGTGTGACTTGGACACATTATTGACTCTGCCGAAAGTGTGGTGTATTGCTACCAGAAGGCAGCAGCACAGTTTCATAGACAAACTGCATCCCTAGAGTTAGGTAGACTAACGGAAGAATTATTCAGTCTTGCTGACCTCACTTCCGTGGCCAAACAAGTTAGTGTGGGAAATCGACTGATACGTCCATATCAGTGGTACTACCGCAACGTGGTCGTGTATCCGTTGTGGAAAGACGACTCATGACTCCATTACGTAGCGACGTTACCGCTAATTGACGGGGGCAAACATATCGAATACGGGTTGCATTCGTGGCCGGAACCGCTAAATGCAAGGGGATACTACATGCAGGTACTGATCGTGCGGACCAGCATCGGTCTCGACACCAAGACTGGATGGTACTTCATGCCATCCGAATGTTGCGGGGAGGAGCCCCGAGTGTGTCATGGTCCACTACGGGTCGACGAGACCCACGTTCCATGCATTGTAAGCCTGTTAACCAATACCACTGACAGTGCTTGTAATATTCAGCTCTCCGAATCGAATGAAACATCTAGCAAACTGTTTGCCAATAAGAAAATAGGCGTAGTGTTGCAAACGTTCGGTGAGACTATGGAAATTCACTGTGATGGGCGACTGACTGACCGATGCGATGTGGAAAGTGGTGTGTATGCGTTGATGTCTGGAAAGTGTGTTTATAGTGGCAGGGGTTGGCAATTCGAGCCTGTGGCGTCTTACAGTCGGACGTACACTCGGATTAGCCTGGCCATTGAGATGCCCCACTTGGATGTGACCGGCATCCTTAATCAGTCCATGATCGTTGATTATTTAAAAGTACAACCCTGGAACCATTTACAGAAGTCTAAGTACGTGCCGCTAGCACCATTGTCCGCAATCGACCCAGTGATGGTTGATGGCATCGGGGTATGCTCTTTTGTGTCCTATTCGACGGGCTCCTTCATGATTGTGCTCGTTGTTGTGATTATTCTATATTAATGTGGAGTATTATCGCACATGTTGGACTGGCTAAAATGCAAGCCACGTGCAGCCTATAGTAGTGATACTCATACCGCCATTCATATTAGTGCACCGACGATTCAGGCCCAGCAGCCCCGGAAAACTGCAGCACTACCGGAGCCGCTGAGGTTGGCAACCGGGTCGTCGCCTAATGCTAATGCGAGGACTGGGATCGACCCGACGGCTGCCGACTGGGTTGAGACGGAACTCTATGACGACGTGGAGGATCCTAACGAGTGTGTGGCTCAATTGGGTATATCCATGTGACGTTTTGGTACTAACTTCATTTGCTGTGTATGGAACATTAATTAGGGATGAACTATTTGTTGTCGTAGGAACTGTTATATGACCTGTAATGAATTTGCTCTGTAGGATTAGGATTACTATTGTATGAAAGCGTAGCGTTTAGTTTATTGCACCTTGCGTGTCAAGGATATTAATGATGCTATTAATGTGTTTCCGGGGACGGTCATTTGCGCATGATATTCCGTTACCCGGACATGTATGTTTGTATTGTTTTATACCCTGGTACAGTCATTTGCGCATGATATTCTGTGCCAGGGCGTAGGTACATTTATCTGTGTTGTGAGGATTTTGCACTGTCGGGTTTAGGTTATAGGTATCGTTGATATGGCATTGCCCTAGAGTTGTGAATGCCGTTACGATGATTTCCGTATTTATTTTGATTGTTTACTATTGTATAAGTTGTCTCGATTGTGTGTGTTTTCCGTTTAGAGAGCCGCTGGTATAGTGTGGTTTTGTTGTTGATGTTTCACAACGATTTAATTAACACTCTCTTAAGGCCTTGAGAGACGGTTAATTAACTTTGGTTGGAGGGCGTGTGTAGATATCGGATTGTCTGGCGGGGAGTCATGACCCTGTCAACATCTTATATTTATGAGTAAGACCTTAATGAAATTCATCTTTGAAATTACCAGGTGAGCTAATGAACGGGGTAGCACGATAGGCATCATCATAGTATATACGCAGTAGGACGCTGCGCTGGGTGACATCGGCCAGTGCTGATGAATCAGTGTTTCGCAGAAATGGATGCAAAACTGGTTTGATCCTGTAACTATATGTAGTCAGAATTGAGTAGGAATTGAATAAGATGAGAAAGGACCACCGGTTGTGGGTTGATGATATCTGTCAATAGTTGAGGATGAAAGTTGGTGATGTGGGATCGGCACACACTTTCAGGATATTCAGCAGCTGTTTCGGCCAGTGGTTTAGTAAATAATCAAGCAATGAGAATCGTAGGAATCGGTAGGTTTGGACGTGACGGACTGAATGATGGTTAACATTTAGGGATGACAGTCAGCATGTCGACTCCCTATAGAAAGCACAACAACACCAGCTGGTGATGAGCTCATGTAGCTCACATGCTATTAACCTTCCTATCCTACAGGCAGATGCCTAGTAGGCAAGGGACAGGACAGAGACATTATAGCGTCCTGTAGGAATAAGTAAAACAATCTAAATTTATCTAAATTTGTATATCAACTATATGTCCCTCAAAAGGAGAGATGCAACAACAACACATTCGGTGATGTTGTTGGTTAGCTGACAGAGCGCATCAAAGCAGAACCAGCCCAAACCGGTTGGACCATGTTCAGGGTTCCCTTTTTGGAAGGAATAATCAGAGTATGATTGGTCGGGATGACGTCACAATCAATGAGCATCCGACCCGAATCTGGGAAAGAGAAGACAAACGAACATGGGCGGGAAACTCAAAGGAGTATATATGGGGCACTTTGATAATGGTCGAGGTCCGTCGTTGGCATCGAAAAGCTATCTCTGAATACATTGGAGTAGGAGATAGCTAGTTAGGTTGATAGAGTATAGCAGACCCGTTGTGAAGAGGAGTAATACGAATCAGTAGCAAATAGGAAACAGCCAAGTTAAGTAAAGTAGTATAAAATAGTCTAACTCGTATAAGTACTTATCTTTTACTCGTGGCAGCAAAAGCCACCATTAGTTATAGTGTACAGTAGATTTAATAAAATTATCACCTTGATAACCTCAAGGCAAGAGTTTGAGTTGTGATATTAATTCTGGAGACTACGGAAGATCACCGTAGTTTACCTGCAAGTTCTGGTAGTCAGTCAGATCAGGCCCGGATATCAAATACAAGTATCGATAAGTTCAGCTATAAAGGAGGCGAGCTGGTATCTATTTCTTTCGTTCTCGGTAAGGTGGGTTGTCGCAGCAACATTACATACAAATCTTACCCAAAACGGAAGAGACTTCATAGTCAAGTATACCTCATAAGAACGTATACGTAGCATAGAAACAGGAGACACATCAAAAATCTTCAATATGAGCGTGCGGGAGAGCAAAGCGTTTAATGTTTGGAATAGACCCGAACTGGTCCATTTTAGCTATGCCTCGCCCATCTCTAGCTAAGCTCCACCCACACCTCGATCGTGTTGGACTCGATCGATCTCTGAACTCCCTGACTAGCAATTTCCAGAAAACTATAAGTGTAAGTTGTTGAATATTTTGAAAAATAATTTGACTGGGCGATGTTACTGCTTTTTTTTTTTTAAACGTATTTTATTGCATATATTACAATGGGATTGGGCACAAGTTGTTCGAAACTTAAAAACGCCCTCTCCCTACAGGATAAAATCTATAGTTGGCAAACTTAAACATATACACAAAATAACAAAGTAAACGTATAAACAGATTAAATATTATAATACATGTACATCATATTGAGTATTTTATATAATCGAGAGAAAGCGAGAGAGAGAGAGAGGGAGAGAGAGAGAGAGAGAGAGCGAGAGAAAGAGAGAGAGAGAGAGAGAGAGAGAGAGAGAGAGAGAGAGAGAGAGAGAGAGAGAGAGAGAGAGAGAGAGAGAAGTATAGTGAAGCGAGATCCAGAGAGGATAGTGAGGCCAATAATTTTGCCAAACAGTAATATTTTCATGATGACCACCATAACAAAACGCCCAAGGGCCAGTGTTGATCACCTGTATCATTTGCACCGGAAAATATGGAAATTTGGGTTGAACACCATCAGGTCGTTTAAGAGGAGTATCATTGGTATTTATTTATGGGCTATCCACCATAGGACCTTTCCACCAAAAATTGGTTGAAAACTGCCGAGGCGCTTAGGAGGAGTAGTTACTGCTTATGGCGGCAACAACGCCCCGTCAATTTAGTTTCAAAATATTCTACATAATGTTTATTAAGTTGTAAAGATATACAATTCGTACAACTTGATGGTCTATTGACTGGACGATGTTACTGCTTATGGCGGCAACAACGTCCAGTCAATTTAGTTTCAAAATATTCTACATAATGTTTATTAAGTTGTAAAGATATACAATTCGTACAACTTGACAGTCTATTGAGTGGATAATGTTACTGCTTATGGCGGCAACGCCCAGTCAATTTACTTTCACAGCATTTTGCATAATGTTTACTAAATCGTAGACATACGATTCGTACAACTTGACGGTCTAATAGATCTTTCCATTTTTTAGCTATGTCCCACCCAGCTCTAGCTAAGCTCCAGCCAGACATGGTGCGTGTTGGGATCGATCGATCTCTAAGCGCCCTGACTATCAATTTCTAGAAAGCTATACATTTAAGCTATTGAATATTTTAAAACTAATTTGACTCGTGGACCATCGATGTTGGTTTAAATGGATTTTATTTTTGTTCTAATGGAAGTACGATAAGATATGCGTCTTTAAACGGTGTCTCCCATATGCATAAACATATAATACGTTGAAAACCGAACTAATCATCACCTCTTAGAAGTTAGACCAAAATTCGAAGTTCGTTGTTCGAAATTCGAGGGGAGCAGTTATTATTTCAAAAAATACATATTTTTTGTGCTAGTGAACCTAAATTCACAGCTTATTAGACAAGATAGTCTTCTTCATTAACGCAAGGCATAAAAGCGGGCAGCTCCGTGAGCTATTTTGTTAATGAGCACTGAATTTAAGTCGAATATGCTTCAGAAACTGACACTGAGTCTAAGGAAATTTTTTGACCAAATTCACACAATATGTCATATGTCACGTCCGCTACACA
Organism: Chaetoderma sp. LZ-2023a; assembly: GCA_034401795.1. Lineage (NCBI taxonomy): Eukaryota > Metazoa > Mollusca > Caudofoveata > Chaetodermatida > Chaetodermatidae > Chaetoderma > Chaetoderma sp. LZ-2023a. Next base: position 50,500,980 of record CM067359.1, on the reverse strand, counting down.
ATGCATCCACTTTTGTAGGAATCTAACACCAGTGGGCGCTGTAAACGAATTTCAGTCTGAATATGGTTCGGGCCACTGTTGCTCCGTATACAATCATATTTGAACCAAATTCGCAGAAAATAACATATGCCATGTCTCCTACACGTTAGGATCACAGTTGTACGAATGTTACCCAAAGGGACTGTGTAATCGAGTTTGAAAGTAAATTCTCCAGATCTCTGTGCTCTTTTATTTCAATGAGTAATGAATTTCAACCGAATATGCTTCATGTCACTGCCACTGAGTTTACAAAGATATTTGAACCAAATTCGCAGTATATATTATATACCAGGTCCGCTACACAATGGAATCAGTTTTTTAGAGACCTGGCTCAAGGGGGCGGTGCAATAGAACTTTACAAACAAAGTCACCAGATCCATGAGAGTTTTCTATGAGCAACAAAATCAAACCGAATATGATTCAGGCCACTGTTGTTGCGTGTACAAACATATTGGAATCAAATTCACAGAAAATACCATATCCTGCATCCCCTACCAAATGGCCCAGTGTTTGTAAGAACCTTTCACCAGGTGGCGCCATAATAGGAAATTATAAGAAAAAGTCACCTGATTCATGAGCAGTTTTTAAAAATGAGTAATGAATTGCAACCGAATATGCTTCAGGTAACAGACACTGGCGCTACAGATATTTTTTGACCAAATTCACACAATATGTCATATGCCACGTCCGCTACACAATGGAGTCACTTTTGGAGGAATTTAACAGCAGGGGGCGCTGTAAACGAATTTCAGTCTGAATATGGTTCGGGCCATTGTTGCTCCGTTTAGAATCATATTTGAACCGAATTCACAGAAGATAACATATGCCATGCACATGGACACATTAGGATCACAGTTGTACGAATGTGACGCATGGGGGCGTCGTTGTAATCGACATTGAAAGTAAATTCTCCAGATCCATGAGCTCTTTTATTTCAATGAGTAATGCATTGCAACCGAATGTGCTTCAGGTCACTGCCACTAAGTTTACAAAGATATTTGGTCCAGACCACTGTTGCTGCGTTTGCAAACATATTGAAATCAAATTCACAGACAATACCATATCCCACATCCTCTACACAATGGCCCAATGTTTCTAAGAATCTTTCACTAGGGGGCGCTGTAATCGAAGTTTACAAGAAAAGGGCACCAGCTCCATTAGCTTTTTTGTTAATGAGAACTGAATTTCAGTTTCAGCTTCAGGTAACTGACACTGAGCTTACAGAAATTTCTGGACCCTACACAACGCATCCACATTTGTAGGAATTTAGCACCAAGGGCTGCTGTAAACGAATTTCAGTCTGAATATGGTTCGGGCCACAGTTGCTCCGTTTAGAATCATATTTGAACCAAATTAGTAGTAGTAGTAGTAGTAGTAGTAGTAGTAGTAGTAGTAGTAGTAGTAGTAGTAGTAGTAGTAGTAGTCGTAGTCATTCCCTCATTGGCCTATCCGATGAGAGGTCCCCATGGTTATGTAGCCCAAGGACATAAATAGGCTTGTTCCGGCTCTGCTTCCAGTGCGAGGAAATAAGACTACACCATCTGTTGTGGGCATTTATCATTTATCCAATATCGAGCCAATCTGCGTCCCAATAATAGAGAATCGGAAATACCTGGTGTAGCTCACTTACTGCTGATTTACAACTCATTTTCAGTTCTGTTGGATCCATAACTGCGACGTCTTAAAGCAGCATATATATGCTTCAAAGTTAAGATCACCCGCGTTTATTGCGAAGCATATTGCTATTTTAACATATAGGTGTCGCACGGTAAAGCCAAGAAATAACTTAACGTGTTTCTAAAATAAAATGAAAACGTAGGCCCACGGTCTACTATGTAGAACATAGGTGAATTGAAAGACAATGCTTCCTGCTAATGCCTTCCAAACAAATTATCTTCAAAATATCCAAATGAACATTGCTTACTAACTAACAAGTTTCTGGGGTGTTTTGGTTTGGAGACAATCTGTCTTATTTATGAGCTGTACTGCATGCAACAAATACATGTTGACGCACTTCAGCACGACTTAAACATCATTAACACATATCTTACATTCTGTCCATTCCAGCAAAGATGTGTATTGCACAAGAATTGATCTGTCAATCATTTGTCAAACTCAAGGCCGCGATGACCATACAGTTATCAACACAATACAAATGTGTAGTCACGTGGCTCTTGTTAGTGAATACATCCTAGTATTGGTGATAAGGAAACAAATGCACGTCGGTGATAATCAATATAGTTTCATTTGCAGCTGTCACGTTTCAACTATAATGGACTAAGCATGGTGGTGGAAACACTAATACCTAGCATAGAAATAGTGCAAGATTGGGGGTTATTTAGGGGAATCTAATTTAGTTAATCTGAAAAAGCAATTTGGTTTTGTAACGCAGTGTTAATGGAATACCAGATAGCTAAAATACCAACACCATTGAACCTAATAATCCACGCTGAGAATGTATATAAAATTGCTGAGACTATTTAATAGTCTGTCAGAGTCTTGATTTGGATTTGTGATGTGAGATATAATAGTTGTATTGTTATTGTCTTTAGACAAGGAAACGCAGTAAGACTGGTAACCCTAGGCTATTTGATGGATACGCACTTGGAAAGTGTGTTATTACACCCCTTTTGAAACACAGTATTTGATTAAGCAGCCTGGGTACAAATTACCCAGCCATAGCTATAATATCATAGCAATTACGAAAGCTGCAATGGTATTTCAAAGTGTCCATTTCCAGGTAAATATTTCAATTTCCAGTGATATATTTTCAAAAAATAATATTCGTTTGACCTGGAAATAGGCATTCCCTGGTCAAAATGTCGATTGACCGGTCGCATCAAAGAGTAATTATAAGGTGGTTTGTGAACTATTTTTTGCAGACGAAACTATTTATGATTATTCGATTATTTAATTCTTAATCATATAAATTCACGATTTCAAAAATGATCGCGATATTCCATTTAATCACATAATCGCGCACGCCTGGACTGAATTAAGCGTGAGGCCAAATAGGATGGTCAATATCTACGACTTATTGGAGAGCTGTTTTTGGCTCCAAATGTCAAATGTACTAGTACAACAAAAAAAATAATTTACACAAGTAAATCTACTTCGCGACTTTTGCAAAAGATTTATTATTGGCCACGCCCAGATCAGCCTAACCCCACCCACCGTTTTATACAGGGTGGAATCTGTTAGATACATTGTAACCTGAATTCTCAACATCTAAATTACAAAGTAAGTGTACAGGCAATCTGTTGAATTTTTAAAAACTAATTTGACTGGGGGCAACAGCTCCCCGTCAAATTACTTTCACAAATTTCAATAGAATGTTTATTAAATTGTATTGAATTGTAAATTCATCAAAGACAAGCAATTCGAACACATTCGTGACGAACTCTTAGATTTCCGCGACATAGTTACGTCATTCTGATAGCGACGTCAGCATAACAGGTTACGTAATTGAATGTCTGTTTCTCAGACTATGCACATGGGCGAGCCTTATTTGCCTGTTACCTGAGTATCTAAGATACAAATGTTAGGGCGTCGCGCCAGAAAAGCATCTTATGTTATATTCAATGTTTTTTTCTAAACGGTTGAAGCAAGTGTGATTATGCTAGTTGAGAAACTGCGTTACGTATAAGGGGAGATAACTACTTACCAACTTGTATGATTTTCTCTGAGTTGCATTCCTTTCCTTCCAACTATACACCTGTGCAAAAGTTAAGCACCACCCTATTTTTACGCACATGCGAGGGTATATTCATGTGCTATGAAGAAAGCAATAGCATAAACATTTATGTACCCATCCATCTTAGTGCAAGAGGTAATAATGCAACTAGAGGAATGCTGATTATGATGGTGGGGAAACACTGTATGTTTTTGTTTGAACTTGAAAACGAGGCCTGAATATGGTTACGTTGACACAACTGACAACTATTGCCCTACAGTTGACACACGTGGCTAGATTGTCATTAATGGTGTCTGAAAACGAAGTTTAACATCTGTGCACGAGTTTGAGACTGTCATTATTAATACCGGGTATATCCACCTTGTGCCTGGATGACGGCCTGGACACGACGTCTCATGCTGGTCACCAACCGACTGATACGCCATTGTGGTATTCGTTGCCATTCAAGATGGAGTGCGTCTGTTAATTCCTGTAGGTTCTGCACAGGAGGATCCCTCCTTCTCACCATGTTTCCCAGAATGTCCCAGATATGCTCAATAGGGTTCATGTCAGGGCTCCTTGCTGGCCATGGTAGGGTTTCGATGGCATTCTGGCGGAGGTATTCATGCACAGCTCTAGCACGATGTGGTCGGGCGTTGTCATCCATGAACATAGGGTGGGTTCCAGGTGCATGATTTACAAAATGAGGGACCACAACTCTATCCAGTATGGAATCTTGATATCTTTGTCCATTTAGTGTTCCAGGTACAGTCAACAGATCCAGCTTACAATCAAATGAGATGCACCCCCATATCATAACGGAACCTCCACCAAATGGAACTTCTTCCATGATGTTACGTTGGTCGTACGCCGTGCGTCTGGACCTCCATACACGAGTTCGACCATCTGTGGCATGAAGCAGGAACCGACTTTCATCGGACCAGTGTACCCGTCTCCAGGATCTCATGTTCCAGTGTCTTCTTTCGTTGCACCACCTCAGACGCTCCTCTTTGTGGTGTGCAGTGAGGAGAGGACATCTGACAGGTCTCCTAGCTTTCATGCCAGCAGCATACAGTCTCCTTTTGACGGTAGACATTGACACTCTATTGCGCGTTTCCCATTGCTGGCTGAGCACTCTGCTGTTGGTGAATGGAGATCTCCTAACAAGGCGTACTAGGGCTCGATCATCACGGGCAGTAGTCTTCTTCGGTCTTCCAAATCTAGGCCTGTCCTTCACCTCGTTAGTTTGCCCATGTTTTGCAATCAAACGACTGATTACAGTATGGTTAATGTTCAGCTGTCTGCCAATCTCTCTGCATGACATACCAGTGGTATGCATGCCTATGATTTGCCATTTCACACGATCACTTAACCTTCGTCTTGCCATAGCGGTTCACAATCAAGAGCTAATTCTCTCTGTACAAATAAACCACGGTCATGAACACAAAATTCCTAATCTTGTTGCCTAAATCTGTATGTAATGTTCTACACCTCAAACTGGACTTTTACATAACTGAACATGTGTGCTGTTTCCCGCCACGCACGGACATCAAGCGGCGTGAAGTCATGCATGCATGTGCATTTCGTACTTGGAATTATGTCAGCTAACGCGGGGACAAAAAGTATGGCAGCCTAGTTGTACCATCATGTTTCTACGTTCTATTGTTTTTGCTGGTGCTTAACTTTTGCACAGGTGTATATTAAGCTGGCATAACTAATGCTCAAGGAGAGACACGGTCTATCTATATCTTTGTAGAACACTTCGTTATTATTATTGTGCAGCATGCGCGAATTATTACCGACATATTTTGTAGGACGTATCTTGTTGACGATTTATGAAGGTGTGTTGCATATTCCTGGCGATTGACACTCATGTGCTGACGTACTTGATATTATACACCTGTGCAAATGTTAAGCACCAGCAAAAACAATAGAACGTAGAAACATGATGGTACAACTAGGCTGCCAGGTCTCATGAGATTTAATAATGATAATGATAATTAAATATTAAAAACCGCTAATCTCATCTCATAGATTATGATTTATAGATGTCATATCACTTTCATGGCTTTGGCATTACCTTATCTGTATCACAATTATCTGCTTTGTAATATCACGTAAATGTTGAACAGTGGACGCCGCCATTCTGTCTCCTCAAGCAAAAGGGTGTCGTGTCATGTCACTAAGTGACAATGCGTTACATTCTTTATTATGTAATAATCATCTTGTTGAATACTTTGAAACTAGTTTGACTGAAAGTTGTTGCTGCCTATGGCAGCAACAAATTTCAGTCAAATTAGTTTCAAAGTAGTCAACAGTTTACACGCTTGGCTGCTTTTATAACGCGTTGCCAAACTATAGATGCCGGCTCTATGGCTGAGCGTATATCTCGTATCAGACATGCTAGGTGTTTTTGCTGATTGGTTGAAAGTAATTCATGAGAGTGTTTTTGCTGATTGGTTGAAAGTAATTCATGACAGCCATCATGAGCTGTAGAAATCTATTAACAGTTAGCTACTAAATCCTGAATATCTTACTTCGTCGGCAAGATAAAAGGCTAAAATGCCAGGGATGGATTATTGGTGGCAAATTCTCGGATGTGAATCGTTAAAGGGATATTCCACTGGGGGATTTTATGCATCTGACGTGAAGTACTAATTTTCCGCATTAATTTGAGACCAAGAGCACAATTTTACGCCAACAAATAAAAAAGATATCCTCAATTTAAATTGATCAAGTAACAAGTAGATAGAGGCGCCATTTTGGACAAGCAGCTGACGTCACCGACACACCTACTCTGTTCGCCCGATCGAAGATAGCTGTAACCAGGGGAGGTAAATCTTGCATCTCGTGGATAATTAGCGTACTGTCGAAACAACTGACACTTTGCTACAGGATTTGGAGGAAATTAAAGTGCACTTAGTGTCCCGATGATCGCGCCAGTCATTGTAGTGCTAAATTGTCAAAAATTGTTTTCCTATGGGCAATTTCTATTTTTTAAAAACATTGAAGGGTTATGCCAGGAGCGTGTTTGCGATCAACCAGCTACAACTAATTCTTGAAAAATATGTTAGTTGAATAAATGTTGAATGTAATTTCTCTGAAAGCTGTTGCTATTGCAACTTCTGCTTCCAGTCAAATTCCAGTTTCAAAATATTCAACAGGCAGTAAATATGGGTCAACATTTAAAAATTTGGGATCAGTTAGTCAACTCTTTCAAGAACAGAAAAGCAGAAAGCTTAAAATTTACCCTGCATAGGCCTATTGTGTGAAACTAATTAGTTTGGAAGCTACTGCAACATAATTCCAGGAAAATTTAATTCAGAATATTCAACACTCTGCATAGTTATTTTAAAATTGGGAGTAAACGTTGTAAATGATTAATAACGCTGGATTTCAATAGTGTGAAACCACTAAACTACTAATTATGTCTAGCGTACACTCGTCATTATTTACTAGCTGTCACCTACTATCGTCTATGAAATAAGCCGCTAAGCGGTTGCCTATAATTGACCGACCGGGCAATCAGTGACATCGTTTCATCTTGGTTTGCAAATCCCGTTTTACAATTGATGCAAGAAAACACGACGTTAATTGTCGAGTTTGATTCTGTTATATTAAAATTAAGTACCGCGCCTTTTGTTTTGAAATGCATGACACATTATTTTAAAATTATACAGACTATATGTTCTAAACTTGTGTCTTCCAAGTTTAAATGTGGAAGATATCCGTCCAGTGCCGATGTTATGAGATCTGGCTGGCCAGTTAGCCCCTTTTCATGCGGATGCTTCTGTGGATCGGTATCTGAAAATGTGAATTTCCGTACCCTTTCCATGATCGTTTCTATTACTGCAAGCCCATGCTTGACATGCGGACATGATGCGATTTGACCATTTCACGCCAGCACTGGCCTCTGCAATCGTCAAGTTGAGGACGCAGGTCAAAAGAAGGCTATTTTGAGAATTTACAACTAAAACGACTGTCTCAGTAACCGAACCAGCCATTCCAGTGGTCAATTTTCAAAAATAGTCTTCGCTTGGCCTGCAAATGTCCATTCAATAAGGAAATATTCTGATTTTCCTGACAGAATTTGGTCATTAAATGGTTAATTAATATTCGGCCGTCATAACGCGAAGTAAGCAGGTAAATCTAAAAGCGCTGGCGATATTTTGCTGGTGTGTCGTTGACGTCATAATCTCGCGGTTTCTCGCTCTCGTTGCGAGAAAATGGATGCGCCCAGGAGTCACGTTTTCGAGCGTTTTGGGCATATTCATTTTATTATTTCTCGGCAATGGAACAGTGTATTTTATATTTTTTTTTGCGGCAACTATTTCGGATTATAGTATATTTTTAGTTGACTTATTCCCGATTTTCACTGGAATTTCCCTTTAATGGTCAAGCTGGCCAAAACTGACCACTGAATCGTTAATATAAGATAAGAGGCGGGTCCTTTAACCTTTTAACATTCAACCAAAAACGGTTTCTGTAGTGGAGAAAATAAATGTCCATTTGCAGTCCAAGAGAAGACTATTTTTGAAAAGTTACAACTGGGATGACTTGCTCGATAACCGAGCCAGTCATTCAAGTGATAAATTTCCAAAAATAGTTTTCTCTTGATCGGCAAATGGACATTTTCTATGAGAAAATTTAAATTTTCTTGAACAAATTCAAGGGTTAAAGGGTTAATGCACCTACAACGAAGGCAGTGTGAATACATCTACTGCTACCACATATATGTTCTACTGAAGTGTGCCGTTATGCCTGGTTAGCTCCCTGGTGGGAACACGGTATTCGTTTGTGCCGGTGAATTAAGGACACGGGTCTATATTTCGGCTTCGCATCTGGTGAATAGTATTGTCTTGTGCGGGGTCACTTTGTGGTGAGATTCATTTCGCTGCGCAGGTGTGGCGGTTTGTTTTCTGGCATTATGGTGCGTATATATGTGCCTTTAATAATATCGTGTACATTGCAAACGACACTCTACTAAGTGGAACATACACTTGTCTAAACAGTCTCTCTCTCTCTCTCTCTCTCTCTCTCTCTCTCTCTCTCTCTCTCTCGCTCTCTCTCTCTTAAACAGATCATTGCTAGTTAATTGCATTTACTTATTAGCTGCCATTAATATTACTCTTGGGAAATGATCTAACTAAGTTGCAAGAACTTGTACCCAATACATTTGTAAAAGCCTACAATAAAATACGTTAATATCATGTGTGTGTTGTAATATTTAAGGCGTTTATATGCTAGTTCCCAATGCTAGGGTCTAGACTCACGCCTGGCCTTTATGGTTTCTGTTGAATTCTTGTGAATTCTTGTGACGTCGGTTTGTGCATTAGCTTGTGTCTCTCTCTGTGTGTGTGTGTGTGTGTGTGTGTGTTGATCGTTGTCTCTCGATTTTGTCTCATGTTGCTGTTCTTTTCCATGGCTTTTTTTTGTTGCTCCTCATGCTTGGCCGTGTGTAATGGGGATGGCCTAACCTGGACCTAACAGGGGTGGGTAAGGGATGGGGTAGGTGTTGGGTCGGGGGAGGTGCGTACGGTCTTATGACCTGATGCACCCAAGGGGGGGGCTTTAGGTCAGAGACCTCCCGGCCCCTTTGGGGGGAGTGGGGAGGTTGGGGTGTGGGGTCTTTTGGGTCCTGGGACCCATTTGGTCTTCTGGCCATCATCCGAGCAGGCACCAGCGCGCACTTGTTTGATTTTGATTGGTTAGGTAGCCCGTATGGTGACTGTGTCTGTCCGAGGACGAACTCGGTCAGTCATCCGGGTTACATCCCTCCATAGTTCCCTCGAAAATTCCGAAAGATTCTAATTCTAGCAATTTGGTTTTGGTTTTGTAATCCGTATGTTGCGTGGTTCCATCCGAGGAGGGATCCATTCAGCATCCGGTTTACTTTGACTATGCCGAAATTTCTTGCCTACCTAACCCTAGCTCACGTTCACACAGTGATGGGCACTGTGTGACGGGACCTCAGTTTAAAGTCAATATCAAAATATATGTTCAGTTATATCTAAGTAGCTAGGAAAATAGCGAGCCGCTAATCACTAATATTAAGCTAGCCACTGAAACAGCATACCTTAGCGTGGCAGCCATTTTATTCGGAGACGCAGACTCTTCTAGCTTGTTACATTGAATACACCCATCTTGCGGTGACGGTGTCGTAATCACATATAGCAAAATATGTGAATGTACATTTCCAGTTTATCAATCCATTATATGACGTCATAATCAACTACGTAACGCGTAGGGTGACGTCATACTCAATGACGGCATGAATGGCGCAGATAAGTACGTCACGAATGCATAATTGAAGACAGATTACGCGTTGTTGTACGAATTGTATGTCTTAACTATTTAATAAACACGCTGTTGAGTATTTTGAAACTAATTTGACTGAGCGTTGTTGCTGCCACAAACCATAGCCTCCAACGTTACATTCAACACTGACATCCACACACACAATATTAGAAATAAACATAATCTACATACACAATCCACACGACTACTACTACTACTACTACTACTACTACTACTACTACTACTACTACTACTACTACTACTACTACTACTACTACTACTATTACTACTACTACTACTACTATTACTACTACTACTACTACTACTACTACTACTACTACTACTACTACTACTACTACTACTACTACTACTACTACTACTACTACTACCACTACTACTACTACTACTACTACTACTACTACTACTACTACTACTACTACTACTACTACTACTACTATCACCACCACCACCACCACCCATCACGACCACCACCACCACCAATTCAACTCAGGTGAATCCAATCTGCACGTTACAAACTAACCCAACCAAAACTGCATGAATAGAGCTTGGCTTTGCCAATACATCAGATCGACAGGATAGACAACCATCTGTTATCATTTGACACTTTCGATACCGCTGACAACAAAGACCCTCCATGCTATCCGACATACCATGACCATGCACAACACACTAATCACCATCAATGCAAATACCGAAGTGCCGGATTAACCCTTTGAATCCTGCAACGCCAAATAAACAAGACCTAACACGATAATGTTTGTCTGCCAATGCTGGTGCTGTTTTGACTAGGAACTGTTTCTACCACTGGGACTGACGGTTTTTGGTCAAGATAGCCCAGCATATCAAACAGATTACTAATAATTGTCTAGTAGCTGATAGTGTTGGAACGTAGCGTGAAAGGATTAATGGGTTAAATGTGTTTAACCTAACCAAACTGGTTGAGGGTGTTAGTCCCATGTCTAACAGATAAAACTGGTGGGTCGGGTAGTGGATTTTAATCAACGATACGTGAGCTGGTCAATGCTGAATCTTTTGAGACTGGGTAGACTGGAAACCCCTGCTTTAACTAATGCAGCGGCGGCTTCCAGGCTGGCGAGTCCCAACATATCCAGACATTGCATAGATAAGGGAATAAAGACACGGGCCAGAGGGGTCGAAAGTGTCAAACCTAATCCTTTTTCCAACCTGGCAGCCAGATCTCATATTTACTCTGTACCTGCAGTGCGTGATTACTGCCAGTATGAGTGAATCTCACCTTACCTTTTCCAATTCTGCGTCAATGCTTTTTACTATTTCAAGCATTTTATCAATCTATATTTACCATAAGATACCCGTCTCAAATACTAGCTGCCTTGTTACTGTTGTTATTAATATTATTATTATTATCAAGTTATTATGTGATGCGAAGGTGTCGGTTTGTGGGCTCGCCTACATGTATGATCTTCACGTCAGTCAAACAATCTTTGTCCGGGCTAGATGTCATCTTCCTGGTGGACATATTCAGCCTAGAGGAAGTCTCATGATTTCGCTTCTTCCCTATCCCTCGTTCTTGTCACTCTGATGGTGGGGTTATCAATTTTCAAAATAAAGCAGGGGAACTAGTGCTTCATTCTCTAGGCAGGTTTGGTGGCAGATGCTGCACTCCTAAACAACAACATCGTCCGCCAAATTTACTGTATATTGTGTGCCGGTTCTCTGCTTTAGATATAATAGAAGATGGAATATTGCCATAAGTGTCGTTGGTGTTAACACATTTAGGTGAGCTATACCATGCTGAAAAGCATGAAATGAACCGAATAGATGGTCCCTATCAGATGTCAATTAGCTTGAAGGTTCATCTGATACTCCTTTTTCTCAGCGAACATATCAGATGTCGACAGTATACTACAAAATGCTTATCTACAGTCATACCCATTAACAACATTCTCACTCTAATACTGCTATGTTATTGCTGATCACACGCACGCACGCACGCACGCACGCACGCACGCACGCACGCACGCACGCACGCACGCACGCACGCACGCACGCACGCACGCACGCACGCACGCACGCACGCACGCACGCACACATCTCCCACCCTACTCCCAATGCACCATATTAAAAGCCCTATATCTACAGTAAATATCCTAGATGGAAGACAATTACAACATATTATGAAGATCGCTTATATGTAGAACAATCTAGGACAATCATCGTACAATGGTACAAAAAATATATATTGTACCGTCCTGTGTTTACGCATATACAGGCGTTATTACAGATGTTTGTAACAGCTGTCACCTTATATATTGTAATGTCTTGTTTTATGTGTAGGGGGTCCATTGATGCATAGGCTCTGCCTTTGATGGACTGCCCAACTGTGATGTATATATACTATATATTAAGCATGAAATAAAGAATTTTGAATCTTGAATCTTGGAAACCTTGAGTCAAAGTGTCACTGATCTGGTAATGTGCGTTCATCTTATGGTGAAACAATATTGTTGTCAATGCTTGCGTTATCAGATTGTTTTGCTAACTGGAGTCGCAACATTATTTTGTTTGTTTGACTGTAGTGACATCATTCTATCAATTTCCTGCAAACTATACAGGTAAGCTGTTAAATATTTTGCAACTAATTTGACTTGGTGCTGTTGCCCAGCCAAATTAGTTTCAAAATATTCAACAGAATATTTATTAAATAGTAAAGACATACAATTCGTGCAATAGCGCATAGTCCGTCTTCACATATGCGTTCGTGACGTACATACCTACGGCATTCACAACGTCATTCATTATTAGGTCATTCTACACGTGATGTGGTTGATTATGACGTCATAGGCTGGATGGATAACATGGAAAGGTCTATTTTTACATCAATAAATGCTCTTAAACGACGTGCATTTAATATGATGATGATGATGATGATGATGATGATGATTTTAAATGTTAAATGTGAGCGAGATTGACTTTATGCGTATCATTATAATATAAACTGAAATATTGGCATATTTTCAAATAGTGTCGATCACTGAAACCGCAATTTAGCACCCCCACTTGAGCTGGATCATCAATAGCAGATACGCATGCACTAAGAACTAGCACAGTGGACGTCGTACCATAAAAATATAGTACTTGTAATTTGAACTAAGAGAAGAATTTTGAAGTAATCAAAGTTTAATTCTTTACACAACTAACACTACACATTGACAAACTTTATATGCATCTGTACGTCAAAAGCAGTATTGTTATGTCCTAATGTGCGTCAGTAACGCTCGTCCTCGTCATCGCTATATCCAATGCCGCACGAACAACAATATTCAGAGTGTTATTAAATAATACGTTTCTAATAAAGCGCATTAAGATACTTCACTGCAATATTAACCAGGTTATATATTTAATATGAAATTGTCTACATTCCTTGGTTTGTATGATAAATTAACTTGTCAACTTTATTAAATAACCAGTAGCAATGGATGCGATACACCTGCTTTTGCAGCGGTCCTGCAAATAGTGCATGTATCACACGAGATGGTTGGAAAACATCCATTACTACTAATAGATAGAGATGTTGGTTCCGGCTCAAACCTTAGCAGAATGAACAGAAAAAGAGTCTGCTATTTACATCATCCTTAGCTGCCAATCAAAAAAGACGCAAAACGTGATTGGTTGAAGTGATAGATGCCCAATTATCGAGTATGGGTTATAGCAATAGACGCGCGCAACTTATAACCCGATGCTCATCACTATCGCCTTTTCCCTATAGCGGTAGATGTACAATTTGATTGGCTGAAGAGATAGATGTACAATTGTCAATTATGAGCTATAGGGATAGATGCACATAAATTATAGTCACCCGCCACCTCAATATCGATTTTAAGCAGTAACAATAGACGTGTATAAGTTATAGCCAGCGGTTAAAAGAACACAAGAACACATTTAGTTTTACTAATTCATTTGATTCTATATAATGTATGTTGAACAATGCTTGCCGCTTTCTGCAGGTCTTTTCCATAAAGCCCTCCATCTATCACTTAGCATTATAATCCACCAACTTAAGGTAATAATTTCATTATTATAGAGAGCATTTCCTCATTCCATAATGGTAAAGTCTCTTTTCAAAGGGTGTTTTTAATTTGCTCATACAAACTTTATCACCAGTCTTGCGAGTGAATTTAGCATTGATGAATTTTTCTGGTTGGAACGAATTTTGCCAAGCTATAAATCGGTTTCCGGGGTGCGCATAGCATATATATTGTTCAAATCTGTAGTTGAAAGAACAAAATTATCATAATTATTTGCCATCCTAGGCAGGATATCTATATAGCGTAAATAATTTGCTATAACTAATATATTGCCATGTCTTATTATTTACTGTTCTTTATACATATTCACTGATGGCTATATAAATTTCATATTGTGAAGTATAAAATATAAATATGAATCCGTATATCTCAACTTGCCTCCTGTATCAGTCTGTACATTAGCAATCTTGCAAATGCTTTTAATCGGGCTCTCGATATTTTTGAGTGCATAGGCATTACCAGCAGATATTTAGAGCGGACAGCTATTACAAAAAGCAGATATTTCACATTATCATTTTCATTCGCTAATGCCTCGTGCACACGGCGCAATCTAGCCGAGCTACCGGCCTCGCTAGGTTTTTGCCTCAGGCGTTAGGCTCCGGTGCGTCTCGCCGCGCACGATGAGGAATGTGCTGAGCTAGTTTCGACTTAACAATGAAAAATATATATGTATAACAATTAATACGTAAAAAAATCATCATATGTTAAGATTTATTTCCCTTCATTACATTGAGGTGCACAAATTAAAAATCTAAAAGTATACAATTTAAGCAATTTTATTTTCATGCACTCTGTTGTGAATGTGCACCTTTAAATTACGTGAACAAACCGAGTTCAATACCGATTTTTGAACACAACGTGGACGAGTACAATACAAATCCATATTGTATTCGAAAATGTTAAATGGTCTATTTATTATACACCTATATATTGAAATAATTTGAAAATAAACGATCCAAAGCAACATGCTTGTTGAATTTACTATTTACCAAATGTACAGAGCGAGTCAGCAATTCATTTATGACGTAATACCACATTTAGTAATACTATTGTGACGTAATGTTTGCGTGATGTAACAATCCCAATATAAATGACGTCATAAAGCACTGTTACATAAAATTAGTATGACGTAACAAATAGCCTCGAGAGTCCAATAAAATCTTTAGACAGAGTCCAATATCACTTTGTAGAGTCCAATAACACTTTTGGAGTCCAATGGCCATTCTTATTGGTCGACCACGTGGGAGTAATGCAGCTATTTCATTGGGATATTATACAGATGTATAATACTGTATAATACTGATTGCAAATACTGACATTTCTGCTAGCGACATGCTCTGGAAATGTTATACTAGGCAGCAGCGGAACATCATTCTACTGTACAAAATATGTGGCATTATCTAACCCTAACACGTTGCATAGGTGCCCATTCTTGGGATGATGTTGGTACCTATTTTAGGAAGCAGCTTATGGCGATATCATTCGAAAATGAATGCCAGATAGGTAAATAGCTAGAGTATGCCATAAGGTATGTGATGTATGCATGCCTATTGACGTGTCTATTTTGTAAATTATGTAGCCGAAAGCTGTTAATTCTATTTAAAGTTGTCTCGGAGGTTGCTGTTTATTTGAAAGCTTGGTGCAACAATTGGTTTGAATTTTCCATGAAATACCGTTATGTTGTCGTACAATATTATATTGTCAAAGTATATTGACACGTCAATTTTGTAAATTATGTTGCTGAAAGCTGTTGTTGTTTAATGTAAATAAATTTTGTTGCATCTTCATTTCTAAAATGTGAGTGTTAGGAAGGTTACATGTGTTTAAATAAAATATTATCTATTTGTTATATGCAGATGAAATTAAATTTATTTTTCCTCAGGGTTCATTGTCTTAATTGCTGAGTATGGCACACGTAGCGTGTGCTATTTGACACCACTCTATTCCACGTGAGAGGTCTGCCTTACTGCTCCGCTGACGGCTTCTTTCATCACTGCTCGCCGGCCACCATCGTTGACATGCCCGCACGAACATGTACGTTACACAGATCTCCTGCGCAACCAATGCCCACATTTTTCTGCATACAGCTCATAGCTTGAAGCGGCATATAGCCACATGCATCAACTTTCGTGTCGTTTCAGCAATAGGGGCAACAAGTTGCGTTATTTACACAATACACATACATACACATATCTTAATTATTTATTGTCTAAGGCTTTAGTTACAGCAAATCCATTCTATCTCATTGATGTAGTAAATTCATATATTTATCTAAAATTTACCTGTTGTTCACTTAATGCTACGATGTGGCATGTTGATTCAAAGCCTAACCGCATGCATGACTTATTAAGAAATTGTCCGTCTCTAACACTGTTCCAATTTGATGTTGCTGTACTGATCACACTCTCGATCCAACGATTATGTGACAGCTTGCGAAAACAGATCAGCTTTCGTAAAATGTTGAATATCACTTCGAGCAAGAATTGATTGCATTTTATCATCAAAGTGTATGGCTTTCTATAAAGAAGGATTCTTAGGTAATGATTTTAGTTTCGTTTCCTCTCGCATGTTAGTAAATACTTCGTGATGGACGATCGCAATCTTTTGAGCATATTCCATTATTTTACAGTCCACTAAACAAATTTTCAATCAAAGGGGCAACAGTTCCTAGAACAGCTGGTAATATCAAATGCAGAAAACCACATTTCTGTAAAATTTGCTTCTTTTAAGGAATTGACTACACAGATTAAACAAAAAGGAATTTTCAATTCTTTAAAAGAAACAGATTTTTACAGAAATGTGGTTTTCTGCATTTGATATTACCAACTGTTCTAGGAACGGTTGCCCCTTTGATTGGAATTTCTTTTTATTGTGCATCCACCACTTGTTTCTACTCTCCATGTACAATAATTGTAATATGTGGGAGACACGGGCATACGACGTATGCCTTATCGTGCTCCCATATGAACTAAATATCGATGTTTATACTTATAGCTGGAAAGCTAGATAAGGGTTACTCAAACTCCAGTCTAATATTTTGCTTGGGCATACAAACTGTCACCAGGTGCCCCTTTTGCGCAAAGTATCTTATACATATTTTCCCTTTAAATACAGGAACATAATTTATTGCTTCATGTAGACCATCAATCATATCCTGAATGATATAAAGTCCATGATCTGACAGATCTGACTGATGTAGTGATTACTAACCTGTCTTTAAGCGATAGACTTCTTTCCTAAATGTCACCAAGCTTCTAGGGTAAATTATACTACTCAATCAGACTTCTCAATTTCTATTCTCAAAGACGAGAGTTTAATTAGTTAATTTTATTTTATATTCAGCAATCATGTTTTATGGAAAGTAGTGCAAGAAAGTATTGCTAGGTTATGTAGAGGTGGTCAACTCCGCCTTCCATTCTTCTTTTGCAAGTTATACACTATACATATCTCGATGGGTAAAATCGTTAAATATAGACCAATATCTCCCTGTGTGTTCTGTTTTAAATCTACAAGTAGAAATGAATGGTGCTCGTTCGTGGCATCTTTATACGCTTCGTGTAGACAGTGTCCATTACTAGGAAGCACCTGTCTAGTGAGGGTACTGATACTGGCGACATGACATGCATTCTTAAAGTATATTGATTGATAGAGATACCTCAGTGATCTTTCACTTTACAGAACAGTTTTGAACAATATATAATCTTGCTACACTTCTCATAATGAGACCATTTTGTGAAAAGCATTGTAACTCCGTCACGAACACTGTCCATTTAATAATATACCAAAATACCCGACAATAATAATAATAATAATAATAATAATAATAATAATAATAATAATAATAATTATAATAATAATAATAATAATTGAATAATTCGAAAAAACATACGATTATAACTTAGGGTACAGCACCCGATCAGGTCTTGTGACTATAATGTACACACATCTATCGCTATAGGGTGTAATCAATATTGATTGACATCTTGGATACAGTGTATGCGTGCCCGTTGCTAGATATCTCGAGAATTGTGAGTATATCCTTTTGATTGGCAAGTGAGGCTGATATATGCGTCTATCGCTATAGGCAATAATCGATAATTGTGCATATATTGCTTCAGCAAATCAGATCGTGCATCTATTACTATGGGCCATAACCAGGTACCAGGTGGATATAATTTATGCACGTCTATTGCTATAGGGCATACTCGATAGTGATTGACATCTTGGCTATAGTTTATGCAAGAGGAAACAACAAAAATGGGTATTTTAGGATATTTTCTAATATCTTAGCAAAGGTAGTATAAGAGTAGCAGTATAGTAGCAATTTTTAAAACAGATGATTAGAAATGTCTTTTACGGATTTACCATTACATATACCCTGGTATGTCTTGCATATCAATACCATTAACAATATGGTGTGATAGACTCGCAAATCATGTGCTTGTCACTGAGGCGTGGCTTAATTACACACACACACACACACACACACACACACACACACACACACACACACACACACACACACACATATATATATATATATATATATATATATATATATATATATATATATATATATATATATATAGAGAGAGAGTGGCAAAAAGGGGCATGTTCTTGTGGGCGTGTTTAAGCTATGCATCATTGACCACCGCGTGAATTTCGAGGACCAATGAAAACCCGTGTTTACGACACACAGACACGCGCGCGCGCGTGCAAGCGCTAGCACACTCACGCACGCACGCACGCACGCACGCACGCACGCACGCGCACACACACACACACTACTATAACCATCTGCATGATGCATCGCAATGTGTTATGGTCGGGAGAGCATCATTATAGCATTATTGTAGGACCACACAGCCAATGCAGTATGCAAGCAATCTTTAGTCAAAATAGATATATGCTTTTATTTGATAAATCCTACATAATTTTGCATATCCCACAGAAGCATAAGTCCACTATGTGGACAGCCAGTTAGTTCGTGACCAATTCAACAAATCTCGATGCGCTCGCTTGATAAAGTTCTTGTTTAAATATTTGAAAATAAGTGGCTTAAATTCAAATTTCTTCAGACAAGGATTTGCATCTAGCCATGCACCATTCACCGATATATGACATATATAGTGATTTTCGCTGTTGATAAGATCATACCTGAACAGTAAATTCACACCTATGCGTAGATTCAGGCAATGATGCGTGTTGTCTATTCAAACGAATGCCCATGCGCTGCCATCAAGGCTAAACACGTATAATTAGTTAATTGGGTAATCGGGAAATGGTGTCCGATAGCGATTGTGGTGGCAAATCCGAGAGAAATAAATAGTCAGAACAAAACATCTATTTGTTGAACCCTATCTTATATATTTATGTATTTCAACTTATCACCGACATTGATGACGATACACTTATTATGTCACATGCAGAAATGCATACAAATCATGAATTTAAGCTATAACTTGTCTATTAGAAACTGCCACAGCACAAATATAATTCAACAGATTATTTATGCGCACTAATTATGTCTGTCTAAATAAGTCTGTTATCATCACAATGCCTCAGAATCCTGATATAATAACAATGTTGACAGAATGATGGAAATCCGGAGGCCTGTTAAAACCCTTGCATATTTCTGATAAATCCTGGGAGATGGTCACGCTGCTGGATAAACATATTTTGTCGGTATATGTGTGCTTAATGTGTCACACGACTGGCATAACTGTGCATAAATAGATCACACATGTGTGAATATTTCAGAAAATACACAGCGATTCGCTTGAAGCGGCCTCAGTTAATAACAAAAACAACGTTTGTATTTCTTGCTTATTTTTTACAGTATGCTCGCACAATTTATATGTGCGATTGTACACATCAGACAACATCATATATAATACATCAATGCCATCACAAACAGCTCTTATGGGAAATCGGGTTCACAATGTCATCATCTACAGATTTGACAACACATACGTTTCACAATGTCATCACGTAGGGATTTGACAGCTAAGCAATATACTATTGGGTTGATGAAGCTGTTAAGAGCGAAAATGTACAGGAGAGTGAGGAAAATATCATCTGCCATCTTTAGGAAATTATTTATCTTCGCCATTTTTAATGCAGCATATATGACTTCCGGATGATGATTGTAATAACCCTCGTATCTGTGCTTTGTTAATATCTGACGACGGATTCGACAGAGAGACAATGCAATGTTTAATGACATTGAGAAATAAAATAGCAATGCAAAGTAAATTAGAAACTAGAGCAAAATATGCAATGCCCCTTGCTGCAAGGTTCCCATGGAATATGCATGCCGTCACTTCCTTACCAGCATTCATGGTTGATGTGTTCCGGTATCTCGTACTCTGCCATGCACTAAACTCAGAGCATACAGCAATACTGATGGTACAATACTTCAACATGAGTGCGCTAGTTACTCGTCTCATTGCTGATAATGGCCGCGCCATTTGATACAATCTTAAAGCCGCGAAGAACACAAGATGGTACACGCTAGCGATCACGCATACACTAAATATGAAAATAAGCAAGGAACAGATAAACGGTATCTCAGCAAACACGACTTGAGGGAAGAGAAATGCAGCAAATCCCGCGGAGGATAAACATGTACACATATCCATAAACGCCAGACTAGTTAGTAGGGCTACTGTAAATACTGGCGATCTGTATTTGTTGGTTTTGATCAAATAAACGAGTATCATTAAATTCAATGCAGTGCCTATTAGAAATATTACAATTCACCGTTCCAGAGTACCCGCCCATCATATGACGTCATAATGAACTGCGCAATGTGTAGAATGACATCATAATGAATGACGTCATGAATGATGTCTATAAGTACGTCACGAACGCATATTTGAAGACGGTCTATGCGTTGTTGTACAAATTGTTTGCTTTTACTATTTAATAAATATTCTGTTGACTATTTTGAAACTAATTTGACTGGGCGCTGTAGGCAGCAACAGCACCCAGTCAAATTATTTACAAAATATTCAACAGCCTCCCTGTATAGTTTTCAGGAAATTGATAGCTAGGGCATTCGGGGATCTATCAATCCCATCACGGCGAGGTGTGGGTGGAGCTTAGCTACTGATGGGCGGGGCATAGCTAAAAATGGAAAGGTCCATTGTTACCTCCTTGAGCAAAAACATTGCCATAATATAATCTGGTGAAGCACATTGGTTTGACTCTATCTCTGTTACAGTATCCATTTCCATGGTCGCCTATATGTACATACGAGTCTTAACCACTAAACCTGAGGTCATGCCCGCACATTTTACACACGTCTATGTAAGGATGCCATGCATTTGTTATTAACTATTTACCTTGTACTTACTTTCTTTTGTTTCCTGTTCACATACATACCATGTATAAATACACTATAGAGAGTATGTAGGGATCTCCGAAAATGCGTGCACCTCTTAAAAGGTACACTACGATCATATTGTGAAAGTGGACAAAATAGGTCGATAATATCGATTGCAAAGAGTTCATACGCCATCAACGAGTAGAGATTCTTGGAATTCGTTGCTGTCAAGACATTGTTACCGCAAGCTACAATGTGAGACAAAATAGATTATGAGAACGAGGAGAATAAAAACATACGATTGAAAATATTGACGACAAATACTTCATTAGCATTAATAATTGGTTGCCATAGCAATGTCGGCGGACAACACAATGCACAACAGACTATGAGTGTATCATGATATTTATAATGCATATTAATCCTTTCAAGCTGAAGCCGACCAAAACAGACGTCTGCCGTAGTCGTGATTAATATCAATTTACAGGCCAAGAGAAGGATAGTTTTGAAAATTTACCACTGGAATGGCTGGCACGGTAACCGATCTAATTGCTTCAGTGGTAATTATTCAAAAAGGACTTTTCTTGACCTGCAAATAGACATCTAATGAGCAAATATATATATTTTCTAAATTGGGCCACTGATCAGATCCCAAACAAGATATCTGCTATTTTTGCCAATATAATCTTGTATTTTTTTAAGAGCATGCAAAACCATGCGTTTCTATTATATCAGTAGTAGGAGGCGCGTTTTGAAGCTTTTCTGTCGCAGAGACGCGCTCAGAAGACGTTTGAATACTATTTTAGAATCATCTGAATTACAGATGCAATACGTGCGCTGGTAGACGGCGGGCTTCTGTTCGCACCATCATTAAAATAATTGTGTACCTGAACAAAAATACAGCCGAGCCATACTTCTGGCGCCAGTTGTAGCACGATGTGTATCTTTGGAGTGAACAGCTTGATGCGCATCCTGTATTGTAGATGGAGAAGACATGTCCAGGAAACACATTGTAGACTTCAATAAGAGAATCGCCTACCCCCTACGAATGACGCTATTCGTAGCTCGCTGCCAGGCCTGGTTAGAGTACAGCTCATAAGTAACTTTCAACGACAAAACAAAAACATAAACATGTTAGTACTAAATGTCCTGTTGTGCAGCAATGTTTTCTAATCCAATTATGTTCGAAATATTCAACAAGTGTTTTGAGCTGTGCTGTATCTGAATGTTTATCTTGTATTTGGGCTGAAAAGGAAAATGTTTCCAGGGCCCACATCCGTCATCGGTTGTAGCTCGATAGGGGTGGATGCCCTGATGGTGATTATGGATGACTCTGGACTTTGCAGCAGACCATTCCTATTGAAATATTCTATCTTCCTATTCATTCTCTGTTGATTGATATGATTTTTTGGATTGTGGAATTGAATTGGAGACACGTGTCCCTAACTCAGGCTTTCAACTAGAAAAATTATGTTAGTTTCTATGTAGTGAAATCGGCATTGTTTTGGGATTTATTTCGTTTAATTACGTCTAGGCACATGATTTGCGTGTTTGAGGATTTTATGCTCGGCCATTTGGCGTGAATGTGTACCTCTAAACAGTCTAAGTTGTATGAAGAGTTAACTGTATAATATTTATACCGTAACATTGCTATTAATCACTTTTATATGTTAAGCCTACTGATGATTGATGTTGAACGTATTATACTCGTTTGGACACGATCCATTGTATACCTAGGAATCGACTCTTGCATCGAGGAATTGTATTGTTTAGGCTATGTAATCCTAATTTGTCCTAGCGACTATGTACGTGACACAGTGTTTGGCCCAGATTACAATTCCATACAGGTGCCAAAGTACGAAGTGAAATTCATACGACAAAGTCAACCACCAGTACACCTTCCCTGCATTGGCGTGTTTTTGTTGGGAAAATATAAAGGACATAGGACAAGCTGCGTCACTAATTGGCTCAGCCAGAATGACATAAATGGGGTTTTTTGCTCCTTTTTTCTAATTATTCTGATTTTTTTCAGTATATCACTGGAGGCTATAGTTTGACTATTATATAATATATGTTAGTTCCATGATCCTTTCTTTTAACTCTGAACGTCCATTGGCCATATTAAATGATATTCGATTATCCTCAATGACCAGACACCATCATTATTATTATTATTATTATTATTATTATTATTATTATTATTATTATTATTATTATTGCATTGCATCTTTTAGCCGTTTGGTGGATAATTTTATCTATAATTTCAAACTAATTTCTCATTGAATGCGCACCTGCAGGCCATAAGAAGACTGTTCCCGAAATGTATCCTTGGAGCGACTGGCCTGCTTACCAACAACCGGCCTTCGCAGAGGTCTCTAGGGATGCGCATTTGCAGCTTAGATGAGAACGACCTTCGAATATTTACCACTGGGACGACTGGCCTGGTAACACCTTCATGACTCAAAGGGTAACATCCTACCTACGTATGGTAGCGATCCGATAATAAAAATACTATAGCTGTTGTCGTAGTTCAAAGAGCAGTACTGAAAATCCTCATTCTTTCCCTATGGGGCAATATTCCATGCAAAGGCGGTCAAAAGTCACTGTCACCTTTTTAATGGGCAGACATCTTTGGGATACCCAGGGTAACATCATACCCACGTATTGCAGTGATCCGATCAAACCTCTAGGTGTAGTCACTGTTCAAAGACAAGTATTGAAAACCAGCATACATTTCCTATGGGGCCTTTCTTCCAAGGAAAATGTGGGTATCTTGAAAACCCTTGAGCTGATCTCAAATAAACGTAAGACGAAACTAGGGCCTAAGGAGTACTACAAGTTGACCAAGTTTGAAGTTGATCTGATAAAATTTGTAAGAAGAGCGGGATTGCTAACATTCTTGAGAATAATTGTAATAATAAGAAGAATAAAGATCCTGATAGAAAAGAGAGGGTGTATCGAATGTGGAAGAATTCCCATTGCATATTTTCGTGCAATAAAATATGTTTAAATCCGTCTTTTATCTTGTTCTGCCTGCTCAGACCTGTCTGCAAAGGTTTACCCTGACTCATGAGGGATGCTGTTGTGGCTACTACAGCTGTAAGATTTGTTAATGAACCTTTCCAATTTATCCATCCATCATATGACATCATAATCAACTACATGATGTGTATTATCACGTCATTATCAATGGCGTCATGAATGGCGAAATTAAGTACGTCACGAACGCACAATTGGTGACTAGCTAAAGCGTTGTTGTCCGAGTTATATGTCTTTTCTATTTAATAGACATTGTCAGCAACAGCGCACAGCCACATTAATTTCAAAATATTCAACATATGTATAGTCTTTTGAAATTTGATCGTCGGGGAGTTCAGGGATCGATAGCAACATGTGCGAAAGCGTGAGAGGGGCTTAGCTTAGCGGGCGGGACATAGCTAAAGCGTGAAAGGTTCATTGGTGCATCAGGCGCATGATCGCATCACTGAGAACATGTTTTAGGTCGGGTCACTTCAAGTTGTCACTATCGTCTACAGTAGGTAGTATATGGTCTCATAGGGGAATTTTGCTATCAAAGGCGCGCTCCTGTCACCGCGCTTCAGTACCTGTATTAATGGCCACGTGCACATCCATGTAAGAGCGGGACGTCGAAGCGAATTCTCTCCAGCAGCGCTTAAGTGTGAAGACTCATGGTCGACTTACACTACAACTTGAAATTACTTCTAATATAAGCTACAAGCAGCAATGAAAGGCCCGAGAACTATGGCAGCAACAGCTCCCAGTCAATTTAGTTTCAAGATATTCAACATAATGTTGATAACATTATAAATTCATAAAAACACAGACAATTTATGCAGTTTTGTGGTGGATCTATGCCATTCCGATTTGTCCATTCATCACCTCAGAGAGCCGGAGATAACATAGCGATGAAGTGATATTGTTGGGCATGGTTTATTATTGCTTTAGTATAATTACATAACTGCATATAATCATCATGCTCGCAGGACAGGATTGAATGGTACACATTGTGGAAACACCACGGTCTTATTTTATACCCTACATTAAACGGTATATGCCAGACGACCTGTGTCCCATATTATTGATGATTTTAAAAACAATTTGACTAAAAGTTGTAGCTGTTTACTTGTAAGCCCTCTTATATCAACAGTCCATCAACGCACTCAAAATGCGACTCATATCAAATAAAACATGGTCACGATTTTCAAGAATATGGTAATGTGTTGCAGACTACGAGAAGAGTATTTATAAAATACCATTCTGTTGTCATGGAAAGGGATGCCATTTTTCGCTGGCTTGTCTATTAAAGGGTGCCCATTTCCAGACCAAGCTTATCTTACGGATGTATATTAGGTAGCATAATGGGCCTTCCCAGTTTTAGCTATGCCCCGCCCATCTCTAGCTAAGCTCCACCCACACCTCGCTCGAGCTGGGATCGATCGATCTCTGAACACTATGACTATAAATTTCCCAAAAAATACACAGGTAAGCTATTGAATATTTTGAAACTAATTAGACTAGGTGCTGTTGCTGCCTACGGCAGCAACAGCGCCCAGTTAAATTAGTTTCAAAATATCCAACATCATGTTTATTAAATAGCAAAGAATTACAAAGACAACGTGTCGTAGTATTTGAGATTTAATCACGGCCTATACAGAACCATTTGTGGCGTAATGATTGTGACGTCATCATACACGCGGTGCGCTGATTATGACGTCATACGAGGTCATATTGACAATTTGGGCCTCTCGAATTAAAAGATCGCTGTTGAGATGCTACGATTATGACTGATACGAACTTGATTATGAAGATGTACTGGTCTTTATCTGACTGCTGAAGATTCCTTTGATTTGGAAAAGATCTTTCTCTAATCACAGATTGAACTAACACTTGATTGAAGATTTAACGAATAGATTTTATTTTACACTAATATCTGAAATAATAAACTGAAATAAATAAGTCGTATTGCAGACTGAAAGCTAATTTAAACTTTGCTTATACAAACTTGAATATCAATTCACCTTTCCAGAGTACCCACCCATCATATGACGTCATAATGAACTGCGTGGTACAATGACATCATAATGAATGACGTCGATAAGTACGTCACGAACGCATATTTGATGACGGTCTATGGGCTGTTGTACAAATTGTTTGCTTTTACTATTTAATAAATATTCTGTTGAATATTTTGAAACTAATTTGACTGGGTGCTGTTGCTGCCTATGGCAGCAACAGCACCCAGTCTAATTAGTTACAAAATATTCAACAGCTTCCCTGTATAGTTTTCAGGAAATTGATAGCTAGGGCATTCGGGGATCGATCAATCCAAACACGGCGAGGTGTGGGTGGAGCTTAGCTAGTGATGGGCGGGGCATAGCTAAAAATGGAGAGGTCCATTATCAACTGATAACTCAAGACTTGCAAAGATCGACAATTCTAAATACAGAGCAGACGTTTACAAAGATGTACACTGACTTCAGGATCATCGAATTACAGATTGATCACGTGCACTATCGACAGTGCCTTATATAGTGTAAAAGGGTGTTCATGACTATCGTCGCACAACAGAAACAAAAGAGGTAGTTCGGATTCTGATTGGTCAAGCCTCATTGCATGCCCAATAGAATCCCCACACGCTCTCTTGAAGATGCGTGCGTTTGACTAGTTCTAACTAGTTCTCGCTGGAACCGTTGTGAAGGATATATCACAACATCTTGTTGATATTGCACCACACTGACGTCATGATGTTGTGATTCCATGCATAGTTTCGTGTTATTGTTCAGTTTGACAGCTCGGCTATGGACGTCTATCTGAATCCCTAGGATTCACTCATACATGGTTTGTCTATTTAGGGTTCGGTAACATGACAATCTCAGTACCACAGAGCCCCATCATTCGGTGATCTCTGACGTAGCACGTACTGCGGATCTAGTCACGGGAAAATTCGTAGCCCACGCAGCACATGAGTCAGCAGCACCTGATAAAGTTCTATCATACTAGAAAACCGGTCATTTAACGACTGCCTCTATTCAAGATATTTCCGGTCATAAAATTCTCAAAATTATCTCTTCTTGCCGTACGCTGTCGAGAACTGACTGCTTAAATAGCTACGTTTCTTCTTAAAACAACCCTGTATTGAAACAGTCAATTCTCAGCCGCATTTTATATACAACCTCTACTATGCATCGCATCAAAATTCATTCAGTAATAACAAAACCAGTATTTCATATAGGCCTAACTAACTGTGCTTGGATTTCGGATAACTTCTATAACATCATCATGAAATGCGTTTGACCTTTAGAAATACAATAGTTTGCATTCGTTGTTACGAACTAACATAGTTTGCGTTTGTCATTACAGAGGTTTGCGCTTGTTGTTACGAATTGTATTCAAAATGGTTTGCATTTGTTACTGTCCAAAGGTGAGTAAATCTTTCATCCATTTCATTCTATTCATGCTGAATTTATTTAACAATAACACTTGCTGTCTTCACTATAGACCCGAGCCCTTGCTAAAGTAAAAGTAGTAGTGTCGGAATTAAAATGATACCACCTCCCTCAACTGTCCGCCGTTCGGCGATCCGTGGCCCCCACCGCCCTCTCAATCCCTGGGGCATAGGTTGTTGAGACATGTGGTTGGTGTATGCCTCTAGAGGGAAGCCCCCAGGGTTGTTGAGACAGGTGGTTGGTGTATGCCTCTAGATGGAGGACCCCCAGGGATTGAGAGGGCGACGGTGGGGACCACCACGGATCGCTGAACGGCAGCCAGTTGAGTGAGGTAGTATCATTTTAATTCCAACACTAGTACTACCACACATAATATGGTCTGAATGCCCATTTAGAGACAAGTCTCCATAGTGTTATACACCACTGATTGCCTTGTGATCAACCACACCAGAAAGGCCGGGCTCTCTATTCTGTGTAGGCTCAGACAAACACGTAGTCTCTGCCAGAGTCGCATCGGCATGATGGGACCACCCATAGTGTCTTCCATCTACCTTGACAACGCTCACCTGGTAGGATGCTAAAGTGATTAGCATTTGCACCACGGCAGACCCTGGCATGTTCACATGTTACGCAGCGAATCCGGTGCTGAGCAGGTGTCTCCAGCAGACGACCACGTCCTACCCTCTCCACCCATAGAAGTGGCAGGCAGACTCGATCACTTCACGTGGGTGAAAGCGTTCGTAAATGTTTCTCCACAAGGGGTCGACCCAAGGATTGTACTGGCGGTCATCCCGGAAGTCGACCCACTTGGCATCCAATATCATGGCAGTCTCAGCGCCCTGTGCCACTGCTGTAGACGCCAGCACGAGCAGTATGATGAGAAGCATGGCTATGTATGAAGAGTTAAACTGAACAGAGTGAACCCCTCGAGCAATATCTGTGCCAGATCGAGCCCTGTTCCATCCAGATCGATAGTGATCTTCACACCCCCCCCCCAGGGGCAGGGGCAGGGGATAGCTGCTTCACTCTGCCGCCAGCTAAGAAACGTAGCTCTAGGAATATATGAGTCGCTTGCGGGCTAGTGAGTCCGACTCGCTGAAGCAGTTTAACAGCAACCTTAGTTTTGAAGACATGTGACACACCATCTACCCGTAATTTGCCCTCCTGGAGGTTAACAACTTCTTCTGGTCCATCGATTGGACGACGCAGCAGGAGCTTTCCACCTGTAACCCCGATCCGGTTTCCCACCCTCTCCTAGATGTAGGTGAGGAAGGATGATCCACGATTGTAGGGCTTTCGAACTGTCCCATCCCTTTTCACAACAGTGGAGAAGGGAGTAACCTCTATGTCAATGACTGCGGGAGGCCTATATAGTGGCAACCATGTTTGCCAGTCACCCACAGGTCCAGCGCGGTACTACACTTCATTCTTCTCAAATATAAACTGCAGGTTTTTTGGCAGGGTCAATAGCAGACCATCATGGGTCATCGGTGGGGCACCACTCGAATAGGGTTTGACCAGATGAAATCTGAGGTCGTTATTTATGGTGTTGATGTCTGCCACCTCTGTATCCGAGAGCTCAATCAACGGGTCAAGGATATACTTCCTCTTCGGCAAATCTTACCGAAACACGATCTTGTGGCCATCTATGTTGCGACCCTGTCGCTCCTTCGACACATCCTTGAGGTCTGTGAGCAGCTCCACCCCATCACCACCAATGGGGTGGAGGGACAATGCCATTGAGATTGCTTCATACTGTAGGGCGAATGACTTGCCATCGCTCTCTTCTACCTTGGCAGCATCAACAGCGTACACATCTGTCAGGTCAGCAAGACCAGTTGAGTGAGCAAATATGGGTTGCAAAGCACACTATAGGAGGGGTTTAAACAGGAGATATAACCATGCCGATTGTCCGACTGCTGCTCTCCGGTGGTGAGAACGTAATCTCATCCTCTCTAGAGGGGAGACGGGTGGTACAGTACCGTGTGGAATGGGTCCTCTTCGCGGGACCCAAGTGGGGCACAACATACATACACGCCGATGTGCTAGATCAACCTCCGGGCAGTGCACACAGCAGCTCACTGGTAGAAGTCGGCCAGGACGTGATAGAGTATCTCCCAGGTGCCAACAGCAACCTATGGAAAGCTATCAGTCATAGCCTGTTCACACCTGTAAATCACCTGTTTGACAGCCTGTCCATTAACATATATGCCAGCACGGATGGGATAGCGGATGCCTATTTAGAGTTTACACTCTTATTACTCATTGACCTGACGACAACATGATATCACAACAGGAATATATGAGCTTTGCTGAGATGATGAACCCGATAGAGGGTTGCCCAAAGGCTGCACTGATGCTCGCACAGCAACATATCTGTCAACAAGAAGGAGAGCGACTACAGTGGGATAGCTGGTATCAACAGGCTGCCAGCATCGCAAGGAGGTGAAGGAACAGTGAAGGTTCCCGATACTGGCTGGCCTTCCTGGAGGAGAGTAAGCGGGATGCAGAAGTCTTGACAGATGAGGATGAGCCAGATGTCTTCACATACGACGATGAGCTAGATGTCTTCACATACGACGATGTCGCAGACGAGGATGGGCCAGATGTCATACAGTGGGAAGAGGAGATGGAGCAGAAGTGCAAGACCAAGAAAGCCATCCAGCGGCGGACCTACTATCTTGGTCATAAGGTGACGTTCCAGATGTCACATCTCAGAAAGCTACTGGCACCAGACATAGCGCTGGATGCCCACTGTCTAAGTGACGTCTGTCTCGACACCAGCAAGCTGGTACGGTTCGTCAGGTTCTCCAAAATGAACCCTTCTATGACTCATGAGCAGATTCTGCATGTGATGCAGGGTTAATCTTCAGGTATACTATGGCAACATCAGAGTGGCGGAAGCAACCAGAACTATACCCTCCCTGATGGCTGACGAGGGCGGTACCATCCATGGCTGGCGACTCCAGCAGATAGATACCATCAGGCAGAATCTCATCCATGAGGCAGAAAAGTACAGCAGAACGCGCAGGCGATATAAGCCAGCCTACAACGTCCTCACGCATACAACCACTGCTGCAGGTGTGATTGGAGCCAGTGCTGGTGTGGCAGCTGTGGCCACTCTCGCTACAGGGGTGGTGCCATCGTCGCCATCCTGCTTGGTGGCGTGACACTAGCCACCACTGTCTTGGCCACAGGCTTGGGGGTGGGTCAGCGGCAGATCACAAGGAGACTGGAGAAGCATGCTAAGTACGTGACACTGGCACAGTGTATGCTACGGACTATCGACGAGTCTGTCAGCAAAGCTCTCGTGGATGGCCAGGTCACCGATGAAGAGTACCACCATATATTGAAGGTCCAAGCCATGTACTGCACGGAGAAACCTAAAGTGTGACAGCAATATCTCAAAGGCTCCAGCGGGCGGGTTGATATGGAGGAGCTAAAAACGAGATGTTACGGCGAGGTCGCCTCGCTGGTCTTTGAAGTCGAAACAACTACAAATAGTGTGCTGCATGTATGGTAGCTTTAAGAACACGAGTATAGATGGCCTTCCAACTGAACCTCATGACAGCCAACCGCCCATCCTGGGTACACCCTTGACTGGCCTGAGAGGTTTACTGGATGATATACCAGAGCTAACACCGTTATCCATCACAGTGGATGGATAGTCCCGAACCAGCTTCTCCGTCAACCCACGACCACTGACCAACCGCCCCATCACCATCAAGGATGCGAGGCAAGCTTATACTTGGATGGCTGCTCCAAGCCTCTTACACTGGAATCAGCAGCTGAAGTTTGCCCTGTGGTGTGCCATAGCAGGATGTGGAGTAAGTTCCACCCTGCTTCACTTCTATTCTGGTACTCTTGAAGCTGTGCTCATCGCCAGCTGTCTCAGATTCCACATGTACTTCACGGTGCGACGAATCCTCCATGAGCTGGGTGCAAGCCTCCCTGATACAAACGACTTCGACCCACAGCTCAACAGTCATAGCGTCTCAGTGGCCAGCAGACTACAGACAGAGAGAGAGGGTTCAGCGTTCACCCAGACTATTGGTGGCATGGTGGTGACAACAGCGGTCTAGGGGTTATATACGGTGACCCGAGACATGACTACTCAGGATTCCCTGATCGAATCCCCCGACGAGTAGGCCGTCGGAAGACAGTGACATTCTCGTTCGATCCAGACTCCAACCCTGGAGCGCTGGTGCCAATTATGCACATCACTGGCTTGCGGCAGGTCTATCCAGATGTGTGGAAGTACTTTGTCCCACACACCACCTCAGGCCTCACACCAGCAGGGATCGTTCGGATCAACCAGTCCCTGGAAGCACTGTGCTACTGCCTCCTTACAGCGCAGACCCAGCTGTGGCATTCCATGGATGGTGTCGGCGGAGCAGAGGCACTGGCCATGTTCATCAGTCTCGTTGAGGATATGATCATCGTGGCAGACACCAGTAGTCTTATTGCTAAGTTCCAGCAGGGGTTGCAGAAGGCCAGTCGCAAACTTCTCAGCCGCATTTTATATACAACCGCTACTATGCATCGCATCAAAATTCATTCAGTAATAAGAAAACAACTAAAAAGATTAACAGAAGATTTGGGCTTCAGGCTCGCCAGGTCAAGAGGTCATATGTAAATAATGCTTAAGACAGGAACCGACAATCTTGAGGCTAGCTAATTCATCAAAATCCCCAGATCCGGATAATCTGGAAAGATGAATTACGACAGTATTTAGTCACCCACATAAGATATGCACACTTTGTGCATACAAATTTATGTTAATTTACGCATGTGCCTACCCTTCCCGAGGACAGCCCTGCCTAACTCCCAACCGACCATATGGCTGGTATTTATACAGATGGAAAAGAAACTAAATTGCTCTGAATCTATCTAGACTCCATGCCTGTACAAATATCTGTCACAGGCCCGCTTGAGTGTCTAAGCAGACTTCAATTATAATGAATAAGGCATATGGAAACAATAATTATATAGACACTGCCCCCCCCCCCCTCTCTCTCTCTCTCTCTCTCTCTCTCACCTACCCACCTATCAGTCTCAGAAGATTTGGTGAGATAACCATACGCATCTTAACAAGTTATAAAACAGTATACCTTTCCACGTTATCCAGCCATCATATGAAGGTATAATTAACTACGTGGCATGTAGAAAGACAGCACAATCAATGACGTCATAAATGGCGTATATAAGTAAGTCATGGGCACATAATTGAAGATGGACTATGCGGCCGAATTGTATGTCTTTACTATTTAAAAAAATATTTTGTTGACTATTTTTAGACTAATTTGACTGGGCGCTATTGCTGCCATAGGCACCAACACCACCCAGTCAAATTAGCTTCAAAATATTTAACAGATTATCTGTGTAGTTTTCTGGAAACTAATGGTCAGGGAGGTCATGGATCGATCGATCACAACACGAACGATGTGTGGGTGGAGCTTAGCTAGAGGTGGGCTGGGCTTAGGAAACATTGGAATGGTCCATTAACTTTATTAATACCTTCCAGTAAGCTATGCCGGAACGAGAGCGGCAAATGTTATACTATGATCCCAAAAGATAGCTCCAATTATAAGTGACCTATTTTAGTGATACATATTTGGTCATGTTTATAAGCATGATTGACTGCATGCATTTTTAGACGGCCAGCATACAAATCAGAGATGGAAAGTTTACATCTAATAACAGATGTATGGATTGATGGCATTGGGAGAGGGAGGGAGGGAAAGAGGGAGTGAATAAAGGTAGGAGAGAGGGAGCAAGGGTCGGTTTGGTGAATGGGTGGATTAATGACTGTTTAGAAACAAAAAATTATTGATATATAATACCAATAATTTTATTGATCTTCAGTGCAAGGAGCGGGGGTGGTGGGATACTACCAGCCCCACTCCCCCCCCCCCCCACCCCCCCCCCCCCCCCCCCCCACCCCCCCCCCCCCCCCCCACCCCTCCTCCACCCACCACCCTAACCCCACCCCACTCCCACCCCACCCCACCCCACCCCACCCATCCTACCACATAACCTACAACGCCCTTATTCCTACGGCTATGTATAGTAAGCTAACCAAACCCTAAAATCATATTGTGTAATAATTAAGAATGTTACAAAATAATTAATTACGTTTATTAATTGGATATGTAATCCATAGGTTGTCGGTATATTCTTAATCGTTATTTCATCATAATTAATTGTACTGTCTATTAACCCTTTGACTCGTGATTTCCCAGAATCCCAATTCATAGCAATCATATGTGGCCGGGCGCCCGCCGCCTCGCGCTGACATCCCCCTCCCCAATCCCTTCACATCTGCCCCCACCACCTCCATCCTCACCCACACCACCCACCCACCGGTGGCGGTCGCGATGGTGTCGGAGATGGCGTGGTTGTTCTCTCTGTGGTGGTGCTGGTGGTTCACGGTGCGCACGTTCGCATGAGTGTTCCAGGCCAGCAGGCTTTTTCTAGGGGAGGGTGAAGTCTAGTCAGTTATCCCTGGGGTGAGGGAGGTGCATGCTGCTGGAGTGAATGTGAGGCAGGAGGGAATTGTCACTTGGACTTTCCAATCTGTGTGCACATTTTAGGGCGGTTCTCTCTTGGGTGCTAGTGTGATGGGAACAGAAGAGTGAGCGAGAGAGGAATCGCGAGGGCGGTCTTACTCTATGTTTAATTCAGGTGGTATTTTCTGTCGACTGTAAAGGTGGGATACAGGGCGGCTAGAGAGCTGATTTTCACCCTCGTCGTCTGACTAAACTTCGCCCAAAGTCAAAATCGTCGTTCAAAAGGTGGGGTGGCGTAACTGGTGGGGATAGGTGAGAGAGGGAGGGCGTAACTGATGGAGTTGGATGGGTGAGGCGGGATGGGGTGTGAGAGGGCGGTTACTGGGAGTGGGGGTGGCGGCTGTCTCTCGGGTGCGATGGTTTATGTATGAGTATGTCCTTTAGAGGCTTGGGGAAAGACAGCAGAAGTTATTCCCGGTGGTCGTGGCTTTCCGTCACTATTCATCCCGTAGGTCTGTAAGGGGTTGGTCGGTCGTGAAAGTCATTGGCAATAGTATTAACTCTAAATATTCCACTCAATGCAGAGTGTGGCGTATGATCTACTATAATGAGCAGTTGACTGGAGGGGAAAAGCTAATCTTTGCTGCAAACTTTGATAGGTGCCGCCTGGTTGATCCACTGTTCTCGGGAGGTGTCCGGTGGTGTCTTTCTGTGTCTGCCTAAACCTAACAATGTAGAGGATCCTGCACGAGGTGGCAGTTTAGCGAGCCTAGGTGGTTTATGGTTTACGGCCGCAGGCATCTGCAGAAGGCCATGATTAGATAGATTAAGCGAGAACCTGTACCCGGGCAAATATTTCACTCAGAGACGAAGACCGGCCTGAGCTAGGCCAAAGAGGTTTTGGCATGCTCCAAGGAAGGACGTTCTCAGTTGCAGATGCATAAACCGACTCGTGTAATTAAAGGAGGACATAGGTTAGGGTATCTATGTAGAGTTGTGGTGCTGCTGAATTCTAATATGTGTAATTATAATTGCTCAATTACATTTTTTTATCGTGAGCTCAGGCCAAGTGGCCTAAAATGAAAATGTTGCTAATCAGCGGAGAAGATTCAGCTGTGGGGGTTTTAATTAAGGGGTGCGCATAAGGTGTACTAGTGATGTAGTGTCGTATTTTATGCGGAAATAAAGAGATGTCGGATGAGGATCATCAAACCCGAAGGAACAAGTCAAAAGTACGGCAGAGAAATTCGAAGGAATGTGCCTGGTGAGTGATCTTACAAGATCACGGTATTAAGATCATTCGAAACAGAGTGGGGAGTTGGCAACAGTGTTTCAGTAGTAAGAAGGCGAGCTTAGAAACGTGGTGAACAGGGAAACTCAGCTTTCATTTTCCTAACAAAACTCGCTACTCTAAGTGGTGCATAGGCCTGCCGAAGCAGCATGGATCGCAGTGCAAAGAAGGCACACAACGTTCGAATGGGTGTTAAACGGGAGATGGCAGAAATAATGTCTGCATGCAACTTTTCATTTTACTGGAGTTCCAAGTGTCATGCGGTGTGAATCGCAAAGGACGCCAGCCACAAATTTGGTGGCTAAGGCAGATGTCATAAGTGTATATGTTTTCATATACCAAAGGGGTGACATGACTAACAACGCTAGTTTATATCTTCACGTCAAGCTCATCTTCCGGAAATGATGTCTAAGATGTTCAGTCTCTTTTTAGAATGTCCTAAAGAAAAAGAATATGCTACTATGAGGGGGGAAGAAACCAAATGCTTAAAGTGATATATCTAAGAATCTGCAAAGAATAGAAAACTAAATTAGGAGATACATTTAAGATTTCAAGTCACCGTGGATGTGGTTTATAGGTGTTGCTAATGCAGTCATTCTAGCCTTAGAACCAGGCGTAATGTCATGTGGTGACTTCGGAGGCCAGAGATCACAATGCTGGGTAGGTGGAACTTCTAGAAACGGAGAATGTCCGGGTGGATCCTCACGAGAAAGGTGAGCTGTTAATTATTTTGAAATTAATTTGACTTAAGAGCATGCTTTTATTAAGTTGTAAATCTATCAATGGCAAACACTTCTTAAAGCGTCTATTTTGACGTCAGCCTACATGTGATATGATTGGGCATGATGTCAAATATTTGAATGACCGATCGGATCCCTCAATTAGAACCATAATAATCTCCTCTAATGGATGCCCATAGTTTTTTTCTGACCTTGTAATTTAAACCAATCCCTATCGGAAAGGCAAATCATATCAAGCATTTAAAATTAGCATTGAGCTAGTATACTACGTGCTAAATATAATATTTTTAAAGATAATTTTGGCAAAGAAACGAGATTAGTCATTTCCGAATGACCAATCATTACTTGTGTACACAAAATGATATTGTTGCTCATCATCGCTTCCTATTTATCTGTGATCGCTTAATGATATGAAGACAGGAACTTTAACCAAAACACTTTTGTGCACCGCCAACTGCCAGAAATATTGTCCACCCACAAAATAAAACTGCTAATAAAATTACATAGATAAAACATTTCCCAGCCAGTTGAAACCTGCTGAGTTACCTGCCTCAAATGTGAACTGAGCTACATACACTTAAAATGACGAATAAGAACAACAACAGCAGCATCATCATCAACAAAAACAACAAACAAACAACAACAACACAAACAACGATAACAACAACAACACCAGCTACAACAAAAAAGCAACATAAAAAACAACAACAACTACAACAACAAAAAAACAAAAACCCCAACAACTACAATTACAATAGCGACATTTGAAAGACAATAACATTTGTAAACACAAAAGTAGAAACTTAAAGTGAATACATATGATTTCTGAATGCAGGTACTGCACATATATCTGTAAAAAAACGCATGCTATGCAGCAGATGTAGCTAGCTAATTTTGTGGTATTACAGAATGGAGTATCCCGCTTTATCCATCCATCATATGACATCGTAATAAACTACATGACGTGTAGGATGATTTCATAATCAATTATAGCATGGATGTTGTGATTCATTCCGTCTTAAATGCTTAATAGTCCGAATTGTATATCTTTACATTAGGTAGCAACAGTACCCAGTCAAATTAGTTTCAAAATATTCAAAAGTGACCTATATATATTTTTCATAAAATTGATAGCCAGTGAGTTCAGAGATCAATCGATCCCAACACGGCGAAGTGTGGGTGGAGTTCCGCTAGAGATGGGCTGGGCATAGGTAAAAATGGATTCGTCTATTATTCATAAAGCATGGGACATTTGGTGTGCATCAGGTTAAAGCTGGATACGAAACGACGACCTTTGCTTTATGAGTTGAGTTGGTTACCATAGGACCACTAGTTGTAAACCTGTTGTCCTTTGGTGACTAGCTAGTTGGCTCATAAACCAAATGATGTTGGTTCGAACACGGCTAAGCAATATGAGCAGTAACAGCCATGTGTCAAATTATTTGTAAAATATTCAGCAGAACGTGTTTATAGTTACCATGAAATTGGGATTCTAGTAATTCTGGGTTCAAGTTAGATAAATTGATTGCAACATGCGTACATAGCGGACGGACATTTTCTATAAATAGGCGGGCATACCTTGAAATTGATTCCACAATTACACATTACATTGCCACTCATTAGAAGTTGTATCCACTGCATAGTGTCTAAGACTCAACTTAAGCCGCCGAATCTGAAAGTGTCTATACAATTGGTTAAATATCATGTTGATTACTAAGAAGCAAATTTGACTGGAAGATGCTACTGCCCATAGGCTCCTTTCAAATTAGTGGCAAATTATTCAACAGCATACGCCTGTAATAACCTTGAAAT
Organism: Chaetoderma sp. LZ-2023a; assembly: GCA_034401795.1. Lineage (NCBI taxonomy): Eukaryota > Metazoa > Mollusca > Caudofoveata > Chaetodermatida > Chaetodermatidae > Chaetoderma > Chaetoderma sp. LZ-2023a. The sequence goes on along the minus strand of CM067359.1, from coordinate 50,462,737 downwards.
TGGGCGCTTGAGAATTTAAGATTCAACAGGTTTATCATATACATAATCTCGAAGTACCACACGACCAATACAGAAAAAAGATGAATCAAAGACTAGTTTTCCGGAAATGAAAACCGACACAGTGGTTAAAAGCATAGAAGATTTAAATCTGGGACTCCATGTGTACAGAATGCATGCATGATTCGCAAATGGCGGCGCATATTGCATTTCCAAACAGTGTATTGCGTGCTTCCATGTATGCAGCATGCTAATGGACTTTCCATTCTTAGCTATGCCCCGCCCATCGCTAGCTAAGCTCCGCCCACACTTCGATCGTGTTGTGATCGATCGATCTCAGAACTCCCTAACTAGCAATTTCCAGAAAATTATATGTGTAAGCGATTAAATATTTTGAAACTATTTTGACTGGTTGACGTTGGTTTAAACCGATTTTCTTTTTCTTTTAATGGAAGCATGAATAGATATGCGACTTATAACCACGTCTCCCATATACATAAACATATAATACATTGAAAACTGAAAGAACCATTGCCTATAACCCGTCCAACCCCCATGAGTTAACTTAGGCTGAAATTTGTTCCCAATATTGCGTGGGCATTCGAGGCACATTACAAATTATTAACCTAAATTGATCCGTTGAACTTTGTATGAATCTGATGATCATTACACGCGGTTGGACTTGTTTTAAAGCTCCGCTAGTTAATTTTAATTGGTTGGAGTAATAACTAATTGATTGTCCTTATGCGATACATTGACCCTTGTACATTGTCATGGCTAAAAAAGCTGAGGTTCAGAAGTATAATGATCAACCCATTAGACTAACTGAGTCATCTTCCACAATCGCTCGACAATTGGCCTTACGTGATAGAATAACCATTTCGAATTAATCTCCTATGATTGAATGAGTTCCCAGAGTCAGAAAAAAAGATGAGTCCAGCTATCCAACCAGTCTATAATCATTACGCTATTCGTTGTCAATCACTACGTTAATTACCCATAAGTTCATCTCATTGGATGCCAGGAGACAAATGATTTAATGGAGGGATGGGGCTTCGTGATTGAATGAGTTCCCATGAAAAGACATGTACCCTGTCAATGATCCTTAGGATATGCATTAAACTGTGCCAATCAACATTACACTAATTACCCTTAAGCTCACCACATTGGATGACAGGAGTCACGTGATGTAATGAGTGGGAGGGCCTTATGGCCACACCCTACAACTAGCATCCAATCAGAATGGCGGATATAGGGACACTTTAAAGGAAAAAACCACACAAAATGTGGCGGAGATCAAAGAAATAAAAGTGTGAAAAAGGTACCTATCGCCTCACCTCTACTGGTGTGATGCCTTCTTGTAAGTCTGTAGTACTAAAAAGCGAATGCAAAGTTCTCTTATGTACCTAACTTATCTTGGAACGAAAAGAGCAGTTAAGAACGGCACTCGCCATAGCACAATTTATACAGTGAACAAAAAGGTCTCATTAACCCAAGCACCTACTTGTAATCAGCGCAAAAATAGCTATAATAATTAAGCAAAAAAGCGCCTGTTAGTCATCAGCGTTTGAACAACTATGAGGTAGAAGTTGTAGAAGATGGCGACCTTTTAGTGTTGGTGCGCCATTAGATGCTCACAAATAAGTTATATTGAAAGCCAGATGTCACATTGATTATACGGCTGAAGGTGAAGGTTCCTGCACGGTAAGATCTCCGGAATAGTTAGATGATGAAAGAGGTGCAGGAAGAGGACACGATTGATACACTGCAGGCGTGTGATTAAACTTTATTAATGCAACGGCACAAGACGGTCTTCGCCACAAGCTCAGGCGAGGCGACGGAAGTTAAAATGGCCGAAGAACTTAAAGCCTTTAGCACTAGATGCGTGCTATTCAGTAAGCCACTTTTTGGTGTGGCTCAGACAGGTCTGGCGAGATATCAAACGAGAAGTTCGTGCACAGCCAATTTAAGATGGTGTCGATCAAAATAAGCAATTTTCAAAAGGTGGTACAAGTATCACTCTATTGCGCCTCTAGTAGTTTGAGGTGGCTTATGACCTTATAACTTAGGTTTTATTTGTCACCAAACGGGACAGATAAATTATATGGCACATTCTACGGTTCTGGCAGCTTCAAACAACGTCTTCAAATAATGGTCAACAACTGCGCAAGTACAGATTCCCAAAAACAGCTGCTCAACGAGTGTATGGGAGAACTTTATGGTAATGACAACCGTATCAGACTACCTCACTGTCTCGACGGAGTAATCGTGAAGATGTTAATGGTTTGGCCGGCGTCTATCGAGTCCATAATTTCAAGTCCAATTCACGCCATTCTAGGCTGATTTTGTTTCAGTTGGTAAATTCAACAGCTGAGACCCATTTATACTCCTGGGTGGAGAGAGTCAACGAAGAGTGAAGGAGATTGCTCCAGCGATCGTAAGTTGGTCTAACAGAGACGCGATCTCCGGTTTCACAGCTCTGCTCGTTACCGCCTGAGCTACTGCCTCCAGGTAGGTGAGTCCTTTTCTACTTTAGGTTGACCAATCAGAAGCCACCACAAGCAATTCTTCAACCAATCAAAGCGCAGCCATATCAGGCGAAAAACACGTGTTGTTGACGTCATACGACCTTCACCCTGACTGGATGATGGAGCATGCGCGATACAGGCCTATATGAGGGTGTGCACTACATTTAACTATTTTTAAATTTAAATATATTTCAGTCATTTCGGGTCCGATTTTAATTCTGTGAACGGATTCGTATCTCCGAGCGAATCCTGGTTAAGATCCATTACACGATGACTGTAATGGCGCGTTCTTACGGACTTAATCATTTTCGCGCCGCTACTGTTATAGGGCTATGTATGTCGGTCCATAGGACCGCGAGGGGTGAGTTTGGAGCATCTCAGCATGGGCCGTTCCATACCCGCTGCTTACCGATCCGCACTACACCCACCATCGTTTGTATAAAATATGCAGTTCTATCATAGAGCCCATATTTAAGCTAGTGTGTAAAACTTTCCTGCGACATTTATATGTAAATCTGATTAAAATTATATTAAAAACACTATGTTGCTATAATTTTCTATGAGTTAATTACAGGGTTGAAAAAAAAATCGGTTTTTTTCCGATTTTATCAGATCTTTTCGATTTTCATGAATTTTATGATTTTTTTTACTTCTATGACAAAGTCATCGATTTATTTTAATGTTCTGAGCTCAATAGAATCTAATCCCTAGGAGCTATAAACAATGTTGACATTATGTAAATACTATGATTCTATTAAAATGTATTATGACAATAAGCATCCCAGAATTTGTTCTTGTTGGTCCTAAGACATTTTTGAATCTGTTATCACATTTTGAAATAACTGTTGTTCTACTGGACGGGTCATGACCAAACTTCAAATAAACACGCTACACTACCGTAACCATGTTTTGTCTACACTTGATGGGCTACATTTTAACCATCTTAATATTTTGCGGATACAATTTTCCAGGCTGTATAACTCTTGACATGGTATAAAATATTTTGAAAACAATTTAACTGAATGTAGTCGGTAATTACTGTCAGTCAAAGTAGCTTCAAAATATTCGGCCGGTCTAGAGTTATTATTGTCCTTTGAAAATCATTGTCTAGTGGCTTGTAGCAGACAAAGCCAAGTCAGTTAAATGTCAAGAACTGTTATAAATATTAGTCATCTGTGCTGTTTAAGTGTCAAATAACAAATAAGGAAAGATTAAACTAACTGTACTGAGAGAAATAAAGTTTCTTATTTCTTATATTAGCATAATTTTACATAAAACATGCATATTAACTATATAAAACAATAGCTACAATAACTTTTAACAAACACACAAAACCTGTATAAATTTTATAGCGCAAATGAGCGGAGTAATATGTATTACATATCTTGTATAGTGTGTATTTGGAAATTATGCTGTGCGGCCATTGATGTCCAATGGTAGTGCGGAGGTGGTTGCGGTGGTAGCCATTAAGTATGTCTATGGCTGCATGTGGAGCTGCCCAGCTGCTACAGGTGCACATCATCAGGGATGCATAGGTTGCATTGTAGAAATTTAACATATTCATTTTGTCAAACGCATCTTCGATCTACGAATCCAAAGCTTCCAGAAAAAAAAAGCTATGTTTCCCATGATGCAACGAGCAGCAATACCAGCAGTATTGCAGAGCAGTGAGCCCAGGATTTTGCATTCACAATGTTCTCACCAATATGCAGAACGTTGTCAATTATGGTGAGATTCTATAATTCACTATGCTGACGATTGGCCTGTAGGTGGGGCTTAGAATACACCTTCCGTATCCTCTGCGTGTCGTATGAGGCGACTAAAGGAGGTACGGGTGAGGTAACCCTGACAGAAACCTCGAGTGCTGAAGACGGAGGTTCCAGGCCGCACGGCGCACTCTAATAAACCATGGATCCACGCACTTAACGCTTATGATCATGTCGATAGTCACTTACAGGACTGGCGGTATGATCAGCGAACGAAAAGAAGAAGAAGAAGCGGAGTTGAAGTGGAAAAAAATCGAAAAAAAAAGCTTGATTTAATCGTTAATTTAATCATATGATTTAATCGATTTGATTAAATCAAAACAACCCTGGTTAATGACACGTATGGCGTCATGGGTTGAATCCAATCCGAATAAAAACATGATGAAGGTACTCTCAGGACAGGGAGCACGCTTCTGGATGGTGATATCTCGATCGGTGATAGTGTTATTGGCATCATTTATGCATATGCCGATTGAAGGGATTGGGAAGTGTATGGTACTATCACAAACATATGGAATATATTTGTTATTTTCATGCATTATTTGCCGAACCTTAAGATGGCCATTTTCTATGGCGATGCCTGCAATTACATTAACATAACACTACCTTAGGAGGTGGTGAGGCTGGTATGAAAACATACGTAATTAAAGATGTATTGGGATACATGTAAGACCTATTTAGAATCTTATATTAATAGATGAACCTTTATCAGCATTAGCTGCTGAGAGTGTTTATTCAAAAGTGGCCAGTGTACTGATATGCATCGATATGTACTCGATCTGGCGTCATTCATTTATCCCAAGATTAAAACTTGATGTCAAAATCGACACCATCAGAGAAATCAAGCAAAGGACTGCTACTGTCGATATGCTTCAACATTTCCACAAGATAATATAGTTTATACATACCTAATCGCGCTGCCAAAGAGAACTTCCCTTATACAACGCAATTCGCCTGCGTATTGCGATAGTGTTGGATGACAGCGAGAAAAATGTTCAACCTATGACGTCATACTCTTCATCCGGGAATAGAAATTTGACTAATGTATCACATATTTAAATAACGAATATATCTATTTCTAATTTGAGCACAGGGCTTACAATTATATTTTTGAAAACGTTACGGTCTGCAGATTCATTTTATACCAAGTAGTATAGAGGGTCTAGCGTTCTTCTTTAAATGACTTCTTACTATATATCCGCCTACTTTCCCAAATGTGTCCAATGGGAGCCCACATCAAACCTACTGCTTTCGTTATCAAAAATAATGATAGAATGGCAAATAATAGCTGTGATTATTGAATGAACATTTGTAGCTAGTATAAGCATCTTTTTTATTATAAGTAACATTATTTTAACATCTAACACTCCTTAGTAATTGTATGCTATTGGTATACTGGACTTGTATTCCTGTACCTCCTAGTTCTCCATCAAGCCCCCAATAAGCGGAGTCAGTATATGGCCGGATAGAATACAATGTTTGCTATGTGCTGGACCTTTCCAGTTTTAGCTTTTCCCCACCCATCTCTAGCTAAGCTCCGCTCACGCCTCGCTCGTGTTGGGATCGATCGATCCATGAGCTCCCTGCCTATCAATCTCCAGAAAGCTATGCAGGTAAGATGTTGAATATTTTGAAACTGACTTGACTGGATGCTGCCTATGGCATGTTTATTAAATAACATACACATACATTTCGTACAACAACGCATAGTACGTCACCAATTATGCGTTTGTGACGAACTTAGTAGTAATGGGTGCGGCTGTGCGTTATTGTTCTTCCCAGCAGGGTGTCTTCCAGAACAATGGGTTTTGCAGGAGATCAAAGGAAAAGTTTGTGGAATGGAATGTTGAGAACAATGGCGTCCAGCGGTATACGCATTCTAGAGAACAATGACGCACAGAACGCCACGTTTTTCTCGATAACAATGACGCACAGCAGCACACGTTTTTTTGGATTTGCAACACTCTGGAATGTTCTATTATTTTGAATTAGTTAACCCTTAAAAGTTTGAAAGTTGTGTATTTTACGCTTAAATGTAGTGGCGGCGCGACCCCCTCCATGGTTATCTACCGTTGTAAAAATAATAAGAGAGTAATGTAAAAGAATAGAGTTTAAGAGGTGGTCCGATAATGGAGGTCGTATGAGGTTGAGGATGTATGAGGAATTACGGTATTGATGTTTGAAAATAATTTGACTGTTTCGTCGCTAACGTTATTAGTAAACTGTAGAATATTTAGATACTGCCTGTAAGCTGTTACTGTCTTAGCAACAGCTACCAGACAGATTAGCAACAAAATATTAAAAATAATCTTGTATTAATGGTATGTTCGGTTGGAATGGTTACCAAGACATGGTGGTGATGGATTGGATTGTATCATGGGTTAAAAAAGTTAACCCTTTCACCGATGAATATATATCTCATTTTCATCGATACCATACAGGAAAACTGTTGAATATTTTGAAAATAATTTGACTGCCTGTGTCAGTTGAGGCGGAATGCTATAGTATTCCTCCTCAGTTGATATTGCTAGATGATTATGAGGGCGATGCTAGCGTACTTGTTTACAAGATATGCATGATGTACGAATATTTTGATAATTTGTTGCTGAATATTTTGATAATTTGAGTGGTAGCTGAATATTTTGATAATTGTTTGCTGAATATTATGATAATCGGTTGCTGAATATTTTGATTGGTTGCTGAATAAATTGATTGGTTGCTGAATATTTTGAAAACGATTTGACTGTGTAAATTTTAATTTCTTATTAGGCGATGTTGGGTAAGAGAGAGGTGGTCTTATAACGGAGGTCGAAGGAGGAGGGAGGAATGCTATCTAGGCCACCCTCTGCTCGGCATTGTTCTCCGCGCATGAGGGCCTTTATTCACCTGGTGGTTCTTTAAGAAAATGCAGGTGGTCGCTCAAAGAGGTGTCGCGAGGGATGAGGAAGATGGATGATGTATATGCTAGCGTATTCGCCGAGGCAACGTCTTGCGCGATATCTCTGTATGAATATTTTAAAAATAATTGATTGTAAGCCGCTGGTGGTTTAGTCACCATTAACCTCCTCCTTGGTTTAAGTCATTTTTAAAATGGCAGTCATTTAATTATTACATTTTCAAAATTGTTATGGAAATGGTCATCGTTGACGATCGATGTTGTATAATATTATATAGATAGTTTTATCTACCATATTTATGTCTTTAAAGCGTCAATCATTTAATTATTAAATTTTAAAAATATGAACAAACTCCCAGTCATTTAATTTTCAAAATAAAATCAGAGCGTTGCGTTACACGGGTTATAGTGATCTACGTTGCATATATATATATATGTATATAATTTTATCTTACATATATATATATATATATATATATATATATATATATATATATATATATATATATATATATATATATATATATATATATATATATATATATATATATATATATATATATATATATATATGTATATAATTTTATCTTACGTATTTAAGGCGATTCTTTAAAGTTGAATTCATTTAATTATTAAAATTTCATAAAATGAGCAAAATGTGTTCCCCAGTCATTTAATTTTCAAAAATCAGACACGTACACAGTAATTTTTCCTATGCTATTATATAGATAGTGTTATCTATCGTATTTATGTCTCTAAAATGGCAGTCATTTAATTATTAAATTTTCAAAAATATCGACAAAATGCATTCCTTGTCAATGGCAATGCATTAATCGACCACGAACAATAGCGTACAGATGCCCATTTAGAACAGTAGCATTCATCGACCACTTTGACGGATCAGAATGTGCGCTTGCGTATGCATGTGTGAAGAGGTTTGTTGTGTGTAAAAACTTTATTACATTATTTATTTTTTTGAACAGATAAAGAGTTCTCTTTCGAATGATTTGTGGGCCCTGAAAAGGGCCGTGTTTTGAGATAGGTCTCAGTCTTCGCAGATCCACACAGGCATGGTTGTCAGTTTGGTAACAAACTGCGACATGTTTGCTTTTTGTATATCACTCGGAGTATCACCGATTACAGGACACCCATGCGGATACTGTTTGATTGGTAATAGACAATAGCACTCCTTGCAGGTGTACACCATCTCTTTAGGTGTTGTTTTCTTGATCATACCCCTACAAACCCTCTCGTGTTTCGACCATCGGCATATGGTGTCGCGGATGTCGATGGAACACCAACGACACCGAACATACACAGTGTCTGATCCGTCAAAGTTTGTACTGCTGGCCATTTTAGCCAAATGTACATTAACATTTAGATTTATACCACATCGCCCTACTACAAAAAAAATATATATAATGAATATCACGTGAGATGAAATCTGACTGCCTAAGGCTACCTAACTACTCTGCAGTTACACATCCAACCACTTTGAGATGTTTAAACTGGAATGTGAAAATGGATTGAATTTGTACCGTTTATAGGAATATATGTACTGCGGCCGCAAATCCGCAACACGAGCCCGCAAATCCGCAACACGTGCCCGCACGCGGCTGCACATGTACGCATGCATTTTGGCGTGTATGCGTGTTCAGGCATGTGCATATAGTTGTTGCCATCCGCAACACGCGCCCGCAAATCCACAACACATCTTAGCCGAATGTACATTAACATTTACATTTATACTACATCGCTCTACTACAAAAAAAATGTAAGGAATATCGCGTGGGATGACTAGCGTCCTATCAAAAACTGTCCCATACTGGCCTCCATATAATGACACATATATGCAGGCGAAAATCTTGGATATGTTCACAGGCTAGACACGATGGATCAGTTTGTTAAATGGTTTATGCGCATAAAAATCTGTGTGCGTTAAAAAAGTATCCATAGAAATATGTTTTCTCCGACCACCTCGTTATTGTGCATAAAGCATCTATGATTCGCTTTTAATCCTTCAATTTGTATGCAAACGCATTAACCTTCATCTAAAACCCTCAAACATGAAACTAAGCGGCTTCCTACCAGTCATTTAATTTTTTTAAAAGAGCAACGTACATCTCTATGCGGGTAATATATAGCTAAGCCAAGCGATGTTGTATGCATAATATTATATAGATAATAATCATGTATCTCGTATTTAAGGAGTGCTCTTTAAAGCGGCAGTCATTTAATTATTAAATTTTAAAAATTGTTATAAAAATAGTGGGAACTATGCCCACCTTCGTCATCGTTAATGAATAATGACGCGCACCCTTGTATCGTTTAACATATTAGGTGGTCGATGCGGTCCCTCGTGGTTGTAGTAAAAAAGTATTTTGAAACTAAGCGGAATCGTGGCTTCCTATGTCAAATTGTCGCATTGAACAGAACTTTTTTAAGAGTTTCTGCGCACGAAGGCGCTAGTGTGAATTGTAGCTTCCTATGTCAAATTAGTATCAAAACTATTCCTTTAAACTACCAATGCGACATGATCTAGGTTTGAAGAATCAGAAAATACATCCCTGGAATGAGTGTAGAGGTGGTCGCATAATTGAGGTCGAACGAGTTAGGAGGAGGAGGAGGGATGATGTATGCTAGTGCGGTGCTGCCTGGCACGAGTGATGAGGTATACTAGCATACTTGTTTACGAGGCCGACAATGCGTGTTGTACGAATATTTTGAAAATAATTTGACTGAGGTGTTAGCAACAACTTTCTATCAAATCATTTCCATGACATTTAGTGAATATTTTGAAAATAATTTGACTGTCTGCATCAACTTTTGCTCAAATCGTTTCCATAATATTTTGCTAGGAAGTAGATCCCTGGAATGTCTGAAACACCTCGCCAGTCAGCCAGTTAAAGGTAATAAAACTAGGAAAAATTACCATGTCCGGGTACACACAGTATGAATGCATTATGAGTACCTAGTCAATGAGACCCCCGACAACAAAAATAATATAGTTGGCTAACCATTGTCTAGACATTGCGGCCGCAACCACCTACTACCAATACCGACCATCATCACCATCACCACCACCATCACCATCACCATCACCATCCCTCTATAACCATCAGCACCACTACCCACTAAGCACCAACACCCACCACCAAGTATTAACCCCACCACCATCATCCACCACAGCACCTATTTCCACCAACCGCCAACCCCACTGCCACCACCATCAACAGCATCAGCACTCCGATTTGTATATCGAGGGATGTGGGGGACCTGGCTGGGCAGCTACAATAATCAAACACACGCATAAAGAACCAATGTTTTATTTGTATCCATATTTTTACATTGAAGTAAATATTACATATGATAAAACATATAGTTGCTGTATATAAACAAATAGTCAATGTTCTGGAGATCCATTTATCGATGACTGATTCCTTATGGATCAGATCTATCACCATCAGAATCATCATCATTATCCTCAGCATCTAGATGGTTCCTTATGTACTTCTTGATCATAAACTTTCTTTTTCGAAAAGCTGAGAAGACTGCTTTATCGTATGCGTACCCATCGTCGATAAAATCTTTAATTTCCTGACGAATTATTTTAATGAGTGTAGAGTTCTGTAATCTTCTCCACTGGAACATTATGTCTATACACTTTGTAACTAAAGCATCAGCATATACCGAAGTAGGCACATTGCCTACACCATTTGGATCTGTGTCCACTTCGCCATCCTCATCTTCTAAACCAGATTGTTCAGCGTCTAAGACCTGCTTAATATTTTGGAATATGGTAAATAGTTCCTCATTGCCTATGTCTTCTTTTTCATCTTCACCTTCATCTTCACTCTCAGTCTCCACTGAGTCATCACTGTCTTCACTCTCCGACTCCGCTGGTTCATCATCATCACTATTCATCTCTGTCATTTCTTCATCTTCACTGTCTAGATTTTTGCTGTCTTCATCATTATGGAATCGGATCTTATGCCGCTTCAGGTCATTTGACCTATTAAAAGTTGAACCACATTCAAAACATTTATGTCTCGGTATATTGATTATAGGATAAATCTAGCAAGTATTCAAGTTACAAGGTTCTTCAAAGAAATCTGACTGCCTAACTACTCTGCAGTTACACGCCCAATCACTTTGCGATGTTTAAACTGGAATGAGAAAAAGGATTGAATTTGTACCATTTATAGGATTATATGTACTGTGGCCGCAAATCCGCAATACACATCATGCACCCACAATCCGCAACATATGCCCGCAAATCCGCAAATGCGGCCCGCATGCGGCCGCACATGTATGCATGCATTTTGGCGTGTATGTGTGTTCAGGCATGTACATACACTTGGTGCCATCCGCAACATGCACCTGCAAATCTGCATCATGCACCCGCAAATCCGAAACATACGCCCGCAAATCCGCATCATGCGCCAGCAATCCACAACATATGCCCTCAATCCGCATCATGCGCCTGCAATCCGCAACATACGCCCGCAAATCCGCAAATGCGGCCCACATGCGGCCGCACATGTATGCATGCATTTTGGCGTGTATGCATGTTCAGGCATGTACATACACTTGGTGCCATCCGCAACACACACCCGCAAATCTGCATCATGCGCCCGCAATCCGCAACATACGCCCGCAAATCCGCATCATGCGCCTGCAATCCGCAACATACGCCCGCAAATTCACAACATGCGGACCGCATGCATTCCACATGTACGTATATATTTTAGCCAGCAGAGCCAGTCATTCCGCTGAAGATTTTTCAAAAAGTCTTCTGGCACACGCATGCACACAAGGGCGCACACCACGGCATGCATGCACGCACAAGGGTACAACGTATAACTAGCAGTATCGTGTATTAGCACATGTTCATACGAGCGTGACCTATATTAAACCCTCATGACATACCCTCTCAAACCTATATACCATTTTTCAGACACCATGCTCTCACACATTACGACCACAATGTCTAGACAAATGGATAGCTATCAGAGGCAGTCATTCCGATGATAAATTTTCAAAGATAGTCTTCTCTAGGGCTGCACGTATGAATATGAAGAATTTCGCTATGGGTTGTCGGGTGGGTGGGTGTTGGTGGTGGGGTTAATGCCTGGTGTTGGGTGTAGGTCATAGTTTTGCACGCACGCACCTACGGACAACGTATAACTAGCAGTATCACGTATTAGCATGTGTGCATACAAGCGAGACGTTTATTAAATCCTCATTGACATACCCTCCCCAACCTATATGCCATTTTTTCAAACACAGAGCTCTCACACATTCCGGCCACAATGTCTAGATAAATGGGTAGCTGTCAGAGTCAGTCATTCCGGTGATAAATTTTCAAAATAGTCTTCTCTAAGGATACAAGTATGAATATGAAGAAATTCGCTATGGGTTGGCGGGTGCGTGGGTGGTGGTGGTGGTGGTGGGGTTAATACATGGTGTTGGGTGTAGGTCGTAGTGGTGGTGGTGGTGGTGGGTGTTGGTGATGATGATGGTGGGGGGTGTTTGCCGGCGCAATGACTAGACAAATGGATAGCCTGCAGTGCCAGTCATTCCGATGATAAATTTTCAAAAATAGTCTTTTCTTGTACTATGATGAAGAAAATGGACATTTTCTTGAAGAAATTCGGGGGTTAAAAGGGTTAAGAAAGTCTCTCGCGTCCATGTAATGGCGCAACACGAGGTGGTCGCTTAGGGCAGTACTGAATTATATAGTAAAAAACATGGTTATAAGTATCACTGCTCTGTAGCCAAAAGGATATATTTATATTTGTAGTAAACGGCCATCTATGATTATGCTACTACGCTTGTAATGTTGCTCTTAATTGTCGTATCTTTAAGCGTCGGTAAACAGCAATAGCCGGTGAGCGGGTGCAGGCGTTATTATCGATTTTTTACAAACTCTCGGCGAGGACATTGTAATATCTTGTGCTTAGAACGAGACGTGAGGTACTAACGCGTTCTTTCATTATTAACACATGGTATGTTTGTATCTCGATTCAAGATTGATCTCACGGCTATTCAAGACGTATGGATAAATCATACGCACCAAATAATCTTTTTAGCATAAGTACGCTCGACATACAATTCTATAAACACACGGAACCCTCAGAGACATAATGACCACATTTTAACCGTCGTGCAACATCTAAAACGTCTGACGTTATCGCAAAGTATTTAAAAACATTGTAATATCTTGTGCTTAGAACGAGACGTGAGGTACTAACACGTTCTTTCATTATTAACACATGGTATGTTTGTATCTCGATTCAAGATTGATCTCACGGCTATTCAAGATGTATGGATAAATCATACGCACCAAATAATCTTTTCAGCATAAGTACGCTCGACATACAATTCTATAAACACACGGAACCCTCAGAGACATAATGACCACATTTTAACCGTCGTGCAACATCTAAAACGTTTGACATTATTGCAAAGTATTTAAAAACAATTTGTGCGTAATGACGGTTAAAAGTCAATACGTCTTCAAAATATTCAACAAAAATAGTTTACTAATAAATTAAAGTTAGCAACGTCAAATTAATTTCAAAATATTCAACAGTTTTCCTGTATGGTATCGATGAAAATGAGATATGGGGAATTCATCTGTGAAAGGGTTAACTTTTTTAACCCATGATACAATCCAATGAATCCATCACCACCAAGTCTTGGTTACCATTCCAACCGAACATACCATTAATACAAGATTATTTTTAATATTTTGTTACTAATCTGTCTGGTAGCTGTTGCTTACTAAGACAGCAACAGCTTACAGACAGTCTCTAAATATTCTACAGTTTACTAATAACATTAGCGATGAAACAGTCAAATTATTTTCAAAATATACATCAATATCCTACCGTAATTCCTCATACATCCTCAACCTCATACTCCTACGACCTCCATTATCAGACCACCTCTTAAACTCTATTATTTTACTATTATCAATACCAACGCTACTGTTCTAAATGGGCATCTGTACGCTATTGTTCGTGGTCGATTAATGCATTGCCATTGACAAGGAAAGCATTTTGTCCATATTTTTGAAAATTTAATAATTAAATGACTGCCATTTGGAGACATAAATACGATAGATAACACTATCTATATAATAGCATAGTTAAAATTACTGTGTACGTGTCTGATTTTTGAAAATTAAATGACTGGGTAACACATTTTGCTGGCCTAGATAGCATTCCTCCATCCTCCTTCGACCTTCGTTATAAGACCACCTCTCTCTTACCTAACATCGCCTAATAAGAAATTAAAATTTACACAGTCAAATCGTTTTCAAAACATTCAGCAACCAATCAATTTATTCAGCAACCAATCAAAATATTCAGCAACCGATTATCATAATATTCAGCAACCAATTATCAAAATATTCAGCTACCACTCAAATTATTAAAATATTCAGCAACAAATTATCAAAATATTCGTACATCATGCATACCTTGTAAACAAGTACGCCAGCATCGCCCTCATAATCATCCAGCAATATCAACTGAGGAGGAATACTATAGCATTCCGCCTCAACTGACACAGGCAGTCAAATTATTTTCAAAATATTCAACAGTTTTCCTGTATGGTATCGATAAAAATGAGATATATATTCATCGGTGAAAGGGTTAACTTTTTTAACCCATGATACAATCCAATCCATCACCACCATGTCTTGGTAACCATTCCAACCGAACATACCATTAATACAAGATTATTTTTAATATTTTGTTGCTAATCTGTCTGGTAGCTGTTGCTAAGACAGTAGCAGCTTACAGGCAGTCTCTAAATATTCTACAGTTTACTAATAACGTTAGCGACGAAACAGTCAAATTATTTTCAAACATCAATACCGTAATTCCTCATACATCCTCAACCTCATACGACCTCCATTATCAGACCACCTCTTAAACTCTATTCTTTTACATTACTCTCTTATTATTTTTACAACGGTAGATAACCACGGGGGGGGGGGGGCGCCGCCACTACATTTAAACGTAAAATACACAACTTTCAAACTTTTAAGGGTTAACTAATTCAAAATAATAGAACATTCCAGAGTGTTGCAAATCCAAAAAACGTGTGCGGCTGTGCGTCATTGTTATCGAGAAAAACGTGGCGTTTTGTGCGTCATTGTTCTCTAGAATGCGTGTACCGCTGGACGCCATTGTTCTCAACATTCCATTCCACAAACTTTTCCTTTGATCTCCTGAAAAACCCATTTTTCTCGAAGACACCCTGCTGGGAAGAACAATAACGCACAGCCGCACCCATTACTTCTGAACTTATCTACGCCATACATGGCGTTGTTGATTATGACGTCATCCTACACACCACACAGTTGCTTATGACGCCATATGATGGGTGGATACACTGCAAAGGTCCATTTCGCTATTCCTCTACGCTGCTATCATATAATGATACTCGTATTACATGAACGACAGAATGGTAACCAGTAGCTGTTAGTATTGAATGCACATTTGTAGCTAGTATATGTAGTTTTAATATTATAAGTAATATATATTACTTTAGTGATGATGAATACATGCACTTTACAAAGGAGATAAGCATTTAAAACGCATTAAATCTGCTACATAAATCTGTACAATCTATAATTGAGCTGAAAATACAATTTTAGATCGTAAATTAGAGGTGCATATTCACACCAAAATGCTCGTAAATAAAATGGTTAGCAGTGTATACTATTAGATGCGTAAATTGTGTACCATTTATTGAAACGAAATAAATATTAGCATATGACGATTTCATTCGTATAAATTTATTAAATTTTTTAGTTGCAAAGTTGAATTATGGACTCGTGTCTACTTCAACTTCACAAATTGAAAAAAAATTATATTAATTTATACTCAATGATATCATCATATGTTAAGATTTGTTCATTACATCTTGGCATAGAATTTAATGGTCTAAAAGTATACAATTTTAGCAATTTTATTTGCATGCATTTTAGTGTGAATATACACCTTTAATTATTGTATCTGGTTGGTGGAGTTATGTTGGCAAATATGGTTGAATGTTATTTTAATGTTTAAAGTTAGACGAAGACTTTAATTTATTAAGAACAAATTATGGTGAAATACCAGGCATTTGACTCTACAGCGGCATCGGTATGTCTCACCTTTAAGCTAGATTCTAATTTTAATGTTTGAGAAATTTGAAAAAGCAATGTTTTCTATGCAATTTTGAATCTCAAAAACACGTTTGTAGCGAAAGATACGGTGACTTATGAATTGTAAAATCATAGTTACGATATAATACTCTGTGACATCTTCGATGTCGTCATGCATTTGTGAAATATATCACAGTCTAATTTCATATTCACTAGTTGTTCAAATACATGATTTAGTGTTCCTGTTTGCGCTCACAGTAGGAGGCGATGGTTGACATGAATCTAAAATATTGGCACCATCAGAGAAATCAGACAAAGGACTGCTAGTTTTTTATTGCTCAACATTTCCGCAAATATAGTTTATATATTCCTAAAACAGCTGAACAGAATCTCCTTATAAAAACGCAATTCGCAATTTTATTGCGATAGCGTTGAATGACAGCGAGAAAAACGTTCAACTTATGACGTCATCGGCCTCATCCGGGAATAGAAATTTAACTAATGTATCACATATTTAAATAACGAAGATATATATTTCTAATTTGAACACAGATCTTACAATTAAATTTTTGAAAACGTTACGGTCTGTAGATTCATTTTATACACAGTAGTATAGAGGGTCTGGTGATTCCCTTTAAGCGTTTAAGATGGGCTTAATCGAGCCATTCATGCTGCAGTTCATTATTACGTTACATGACAAATGAATAAACTGGAAAGTTCCATTGTAGACAATGCCAGCCATACGAACTGAATCAAACCAAACACGATGCTCATCAAACATGTGGTATCTATGCAAAATGGTGTTACTCGTGGTTTCACTTTAAATTTTTCTGTCCCTTGCAGCAAACTAACCTAAAAAAATCATCACGGATTGACTTCATAGCTAAAACATATACAAGTGGGTTCACAGTACTGTTTGCATACACAACATGGAGAAGAACTAAGAACATGTTATCTAATGTGTTTTCATATTGTTCAATATTCGCATGTCGTATCATCATGTAGGTGAAACCTGGCACCCAGCAAGCATAAAAGAGCATGATCACAATGGCAACAGCGCGAGCGTCCGGGTTCCGCCGTTCTTGTTGAACCTCTACAGATTTACTGGCTCTAAGATAGGCGAAGTATTTAAACAAATGAAGAATGAATATGGCTACACATGGAAATGCTGTACCTATAATCAGAAATACCATGTCTTTTGTAGCGTTGTCGAGGAGAAAGATGCATACAGTGATTTCCTCATTATTAGAAAAGGTGGTCACAGCTCTGAATAATATTCCGTGGGCTAGGGAACCAATAGTGCATACAAGTGCAATTCCGATACAACACTTTCCCATTAACGAAGTTGTGATCAAAGCCCGAGCCTTGAGTGGCGACCAAGCTTGATATAACCGGACTCCCGTGAAAAACAGTAGATGGTACTCGCTTCCTAGAATACCTGTGACGTTTATAAACACTGCTAGTGGGCACATAAATGCAATGTTTGATGAGAGCATGACAGGGAACAGAGCTATGGCATATATCGCCCCTCCAGTACACACACACAGATCCATGACCGCTAAACTAGTCAGAATAGCAAAGAGAGGATTCTGATACTTCTTAGATTTAATAAAATACGTTATTAATAATGAATTAAGCAGAACTCCTGACAAATGAAATACTTCTGGGATTTCTTTGTACAGATACCTAGGTACGTCTAAATTCCAACGCCCGATTTCAGCCTCACTCTCGTTTAATGATGGTATGTGTGTACTTAACACCAGGGCGTCCATGTTTTTCATGGTTTCATGGAATGTTTTGTATACTGCGACCTGCAATAACAAATGAATAATTCCGCATCTTGAATCGGCTTTTCCAGTTTATCTATCCATCATATGACGTAATAATCAACCAGGTAACGAGTCGAATGACGTCATAATCAATTACAGCATGCATGACTCGATTTAATCCGTCTCAAATGCTTAATTATCCGACACGCTGTACGAATTGTATGTTTTTGCTATTTAATACACATACTGTTAAATATTTTGAAACTAATTTGACTGGACGCTGTTACTGCCATAGGCCATGGGCATAGGCATAGGCAGCAGCAGTATCCAGTCAAATTAGTTTCAAAATATCCAACAGCTATTGTGTATAGTTTTCTGGAAATTGAGATTCAGAGAGTGTATCAACACGAGCGAGGTGTGGGTGGAGCTTAGCTAGCGTTGGGCAAGACATAGCTAAAACTGGAAAGGGCTATTGGTTGCACATTGAACATAACTCCTAGTACCAGCAACATAGATTAAATTATGGAATGTAAAACGTTAAGAAGATGATCAGAGTCGTTTATAAAATTAGATATAATAGCGTGTGAAAAATATAATCTCGAAAAAGCTCGGTTTAACTACGACTTTTCAAAAAGATTGGAGATACAGTTAATACGAAATGGTAACGATGATGAGATTACGAATATATACTAGCTAGCCTCGTTGGTTAGCGCCGATGACGGATATGAACGGTCCTCGTGGCCATGGATACATTATATCCCATGAACTACTCAGATAATGCATTAAGCTACTCAATAAAATACTCAGAAAACGGTTAGAGCCAATCTGCGACTCAAATATGTGAGGACATAATGAATTACGCCACAAGTAGTCTGAACGCTGCTGATGTCACAATCAAAATGCGTAATAAATGACGTGCCAAGCTCCGTCAGTGGCACTGAGTAGTCCGTGAAGTGTATAGTGTATATCTTTACTATTTAAAGCGATGCTAATCTCATCTCAAATGTTGTATTGCACCGATAGAATATGGTTTATAGATTCCATATCATTCATATCCTGTCACATTCCCTGATCTGTATCGCAATTATCTGTTTTGTAATATCGAGTAAATGTTGAACAGTGACCGACACCATTTTGGTTCCTCAAGCTATTGTAAGCTCCAATGCATCACATTCTTTATTATGTAATGCTCATCCCATTGAATATGTTGAAACTAATTTGACTGGAATCAAATTGGTTTCAAAATATTCAACAGCTTACATGTAGGATTGCTTTTATACCATGTTGCCAAACTATAGCTGGAGCCTCTATGACTGAGCGTATATACAGAGGCAGACACACTGGGTTTTTTCGGATTGGTTGAAAAATAAATCATGACAGCCATCATAGGGTGTAGAAATGTACCAACATTTAACTACTAAATCCTGAATATCTTTCCTTTGCGGCGTGGTAAAAGGCTTAAAATTACCTGAATAGTCTATGACCGGCGTGTTAGATCGCCTGAATGGCTATCAAGAGATGGGATTAGTTATCCTTTAATAAACAGTATGTTAAATATTTTGAAACTAATTTGACAGGGCGCTGTTGCTGCCATAGGCTGCAACATCATCCAGTCAAAATAGTTTCAAAATATTCAACATTATACCTGTATGGTTTTCGGGAAATTGAAATTTATGTGGTTGAGGGTTTGATCAATCCCACACGGGCAAAGCGTGGGCGGAACTTACCTAGAAATGTGCTGGAAACTTTCTAAATAAAACCGTTTATTGCGCATTAGCTATTTCCAATGTATTGCCAAACAGCATTCGACTGGAAGATGTTTGCATACACATATAGCAACATCCTCAATTATAACTCGATTTACAAATTTAACTTAATAGTTCGGACGGTGTAAACGATGTGTCATTCTGTCAATGTGTCTGTCGTCTTAAACGAAATGCACTTGCCTCCTAGATACTTATTCTGTATTGCGATTGACTAGAGTAATATTTGTTGGATTAACGATGATGTAGTGATGCTATTGAATATGGTACTTCGACACCCAAATTGTATTTGCATCCAGCTTAAGAAGAATTATGAATCGCTGATGACAATGATTTATATTATAGCAATACATTTATCTGTGGTTTTTCAATTACTATTCCCGGGCTTAATTGATCATCAGAATGGTCATTGATGTTATCTTCTCAAAGATTTCTTTGTATGATTGTATGCCACAGCGCCATGGATTATTCGCTTTTATCAAATGCGGGTTAAAAGTATAAATACAATTACTATGCCGCTTATTGAATAGGAAATCACAGGTAAATATAAGTATCTGCTTCCTTTATGATAATAATCACAGCAAAACACGATGTTTCGAGTGCAGTATCATAAACAAAGACATTGTCATCCAGAACCCCATCAACAAGCATGGCATACATATGAAAATATGTTAATTCTTTGAACATTGAATACGCAAAAATATGCATTCTTTGCAATCATACATATACGATGTTGAATATTATGTAACTAATTCAACAGGAAACTGCTGCTGCCACATGTAGCAACATGGTCAAGTCAAGTTAGTCTCATGATATTCAACAAAATATTTACTGAATTTGGAAACGGCTTTTCTGGTCTTTTGACCTACTGCGTTAAAAGGGTTACCAGCTCTTGCCTCGAATGGTCATTGGTGTTATCTTCTCAAAGATTTCTTTGTATGATTGTATGCCACAGCGCCATGGATTATTCGCTTTTATCAAATGCGGGTTAAAAGTATAAATACAATTACTATGCCGCTTATTGAATAGGAAATCACAGGTAAATATAAGTATCTGCTTCCTTTATGATAATAATCACAGCAAAACACGATGTTCGAGTGCAGTATCATAAACAAAGACATTGTCATCTAGAACCCCATCAACAAGCATGGCATACATATGAAAATGTTAATTCTTTGAACATTGAATACGCAAAACTATGCATTCTTTGCAATCATACATATACGATGTTGAATATTATGTAACTAATTCAACAGGAAACTGCCGCTGCCACATGTAGCAACATGGTCAAGTCAAGTTAGTCTCATGATATTCAACAAAATATTTACTGAATTTGGAAACGGCTTTTCTGGTCTTTTGACCTACTGCGTTAAAAGGGTTACCAGCTCTTACCTCGAACCCATCGCCCTTAGGAGAAGAAGGGAGGAGGAAAGTAATGACGATGGAGAGGAATGGGTGAAAGTGCCCATGCACTCATTCACGTGTTGGAGAAATCTTCATCTACTCCAATCCAACTTTCCAGGGTGACCGTCTATCATCTCACGCCATCTCACGTCACAATCAGCTAAGCGGGGTGTAGGATGACGTCATAATCATTGCATCATAAATGATTCTAGTTGGCCGTCTTTAACTCTTAGAAGTCCGACATGTTGGATGAATTGTTTGTCTCTACTATTTAAGAAACTTGCTGTTAATTATTTTGAAACTAATTAAAACGCCCAGTCAAATTAGTCCCAAAATATTCAATAGCTTACCTGTATAATTTTCTGGAAATTGATAGTCAGAGAGTTCAGAGATCGATCGATCACAACACGAGCGTGGCGTGGCCGAAGATTAGCTAGAGATGGGCGGGGCATAGCTAAAATGAAAATGGTCTATTCCATCATCCACTGATGAAGAAAGCTGAAATGGTATACATTTCTGACTACTCAGTTCATAGTGAATGCCCAGATGTTAACCAACCAGTGAATACACACCCACTAGCCGCGTTCACCGCCTGTGCAGCATCAGCCACCTCACGCTTAGCTATCCATTCTTCCGTACCGCCCAAGCGAATACAGGTGTTCCCACCGTGCATGCTTTGGTTCAAGTGAAGGGTGGTGCATTTAAATGCAAATGAAAATGTGTGTAAATGATTCGAATGCGAATGCACGTGCAGATTCGTCCAAGCTCGATTGCATTTAAATGCAAATGCAAATGGGTGTTTCTTCAGTAATTGCTTTATTTCTATGTTTGGGTATTCTCAAAAAGCGACCTCATTACTCGCACTTACACTGATCTGTGGATATATTAATGACATGTGTCCTTTAAGAAATAACACCCAGCAGCGACTTTCTACAAGATTTGAAAATGTTTCAAGGGCCTTACTGAGACTACATCAAAAGCAAAATCAGTACCGCGACCATCATTACATAGAAAGAAAATTACATCTAAAACATCGTTTCAATCATTTTATATCTTCAATTACTTCAATCAGTGACTGGGCATTTATGAAATGCACAAAATGGTTTACAAGTTATAGTTATCTTGATTTTTTCATGAAATTCACCCAGTGTATGAAAATTTTGTTAATTATTTAGCAAATTTTATTTTACTTCGCTTGAATGCAATAACGTATTATCGAAGTTATATGCGCATTTTATCCAACCAATACTACTTCTGAAAATAAACATTTAAGAAATTGTCTCGTTGCATCTTGATGTTAAAATTATACATTTTATTGTGTGGTCGCGGTCATGATATTAAGTCGCGATCCTGACGTGATGTCGCGGTACTGACGATGCTGATCATTACTCTCACTCTAAAACGTAGAGGGCTTTGCATTATGATCGTGTGTGTACATGTATGCGTGAGTGTATGCGTGCGTGAGTGCACGCGTGCGTGTATGCCTGCCTGCTTGTCTGCTTGCTTGCTTGCGTGCCTACGCGCGTACACAATATAGCAATGTTGTTTTGCTGGACGTTATGGTCGTTTGAGCCACGACTTGTGTGATTGAAGCCCGACATTTTCGTCGCGAGGGCTTCAAACGAAATTGAAGGGCGTCAATCACACAAGAAGGGACTCAAACGACCATAATGCCCAAACAAAACAACGTTATTACTATTATTATTAATATAACCCCTATTGACGGTCACTCGTTTTTTTGTCATTTTGTTTGTTGACATAGTAGTCCGAGTCGATTGTGACGTGGAGTATGACGTAAACTATGACGTAAATTAAGACGTAAAATGTGACGTAAACTGACTGTGACGTCAACTGTGATGCAATGTAAACTGTAAATGTTTACTGTGACGTAATCTATGACGTCAGGGGCGGGCTGAGAATGGTAATTTGAACCCGCCAATGACGTCAGGGGCGGGCCGAGAATGAGCATTTGAGCTCGCCTCCGACGTTAAAACGGAGCTTTACTAAGATTTGAGCCCTTCATTCGGAGTTTAACTTCGTTTGACGCTCAACTCTCATAATAATCGCTATACGTTTATTAATAATAATAAATTGTAATGACCAATGTATAATTGAACTTAAAACTATGTTAATAAATCCATTCCTTTAGAAATCAGAACGATGCAATAGTCAAAATATCAATTATTATTATTTCAAATTTAAACAAAGTATTGTTAATAAAATATAACAACAGTTTCAACAGAGTAACCAATATCGGAGTAGGGAGCAGAATTATAGGCAAATGTCACAAGTGAATTGAGCCTGTGTTTTCGGCACGCCTGCACATTCAGTGTGGGCCCACTTTTCACATAGCTGGCATTGAATCGAATACAATTCAGCACAAAACAAGCACTCACAATCATCATACGATTTTCTTGCCAACGCTTTTCCCTTGCCCTTTCCAACTCCCTTGCCTTTAATACCTTTCGATCTGTTTTTACCCATACGTTTTGAATTTGTTGCTATTTTCTTTACAGTGATCTTTTTTGATTTTATTGGCTTTTTTAATATAGATCTTTTTTCAGCATCACGATCATCTCTACCACCCGCTTCCACTCCAACACTACCATCCGCTTCCACTCCAACACTACCACTCGCTTGCACTCCAACACTACCATCCGCTTCTACTCCAACACTACCACTCGCTTCCACTCCAACACTACCACTCGCTTGCACTCCAACACTACCATCCGCTTCTACTCCAACACTACCACTCGCTTCCACTCCAACACTACCACTCACTTCCACTCCAATACTACCACTCGCTTGCACTCCAACACTACCAACCGCTTCTACTCCAACACTACCACCGGCTTCCACTCCAACACTACCATCCGCTTCTACTCCAACACTACCACTCGCTTCCACTCCAACACTACCATCCGCTTCCACTCCAACACTACCATCCGCTTCCACTCCAACACTACCACTCGCTTCCACTCCAACACTACCACTCGCTTCCACTCCAACACTACCACTCGCTTCTACTCCAACACTACCACTCGCTTCCACTCCAACACTACCACTCGCTTGCACTCCAACACTACCATCCGCTTCTACTCCAACACTACCACTCGCTTCCACTCCAACACTACCATCCGCTTCCACTCCAACACTACCATCCGCTTCCACTCCAACACTACCACTCGCTTGCACTCCAACACTACCATCCGCTTCTACTCCAACACTACCACTCGCTTCCACTCCAACACTCGCTTGCACTCCAACACTACCATCCGCTTCTACTCCAACACTACCATCCGCTTCTACTCCAACACTACCACTCGCTTCCACTCCAACACTACCACTCGCTTGCACTCCAACGCTACCACCCGCCTCCATTCTAACATCACAATCCGTTTTCATTGCTGCACCACCTCCTCCCACTACATCACCACCACTCTCCATTGCAACACAATTATCCACTCCCACAACAACACTAGCATCCGCTTCCAGTTCAACACCACTTTTCTCGGCAGTTATTAATACGTGTTTCACTGGACTATAGCAAGTGCAAGGGTTATTTTTTCCTCAAAAGCAGCTGACCATTCGAAAAGCTACTTCACCAAATTTTTCAGTGGTCAACTGATGAACCCGCATTGTACCGGGGACAGCACGTATATTGGATGGCACCTCTCTATCTATACAAGCAATGTCATTTTCTTTGATCAAGTACAGTTTTACATGGCTATCGGTTTGAGATAAACACGACTGCAATTCTTGGGCGTTTGTTATATCCTTACCATGGGCCACCAAATTGTCGGCTGTTCTCTTAATTGCCCCGCCAATGCCATCTGCCGCCCCTTTGCCATGACTAGCCTCCATAAAATTCCATGAACCCTTTACAAAACCGTTCGAATAAATCAATTTGGAAAACAGCGCAAAATTCGTTTTACACGATATTGCGTTGTTGCGCCGTCACTTATGAAGTGTATCGTATCAATATTAGGGGTAGCTTGTTTGATCTCATGCAATATTGGCATTAGGTGTCCCCAAATTGCACATGGGCCGTGGCGCATGGAATCCGATATGGTGCAAAATGACTGGACACCTTTTCTTTAGAATACATCAACCCCCTATGTAGGGTTACCTGATCGTGGGAGGCCCCAAAATGGCAACTTTGAATTTCTCTGAAAGACTTACATCCGTAGTTCTCGGAAAAGTCACGGTGGATTACTACTTCATTACTCATAAGTGATTTTTTTAGTTCCCTAAGAGTCGAATATTGGTGGAAAATATTGTAAAAATGTCTTAAAGAGTTGGTCATATCTGCCTGGAATTTAGTAATAAGAGTGTTCACAGAAGTCTCTTCGACCTCTTTCTTTGTAACCTGCACTGTGATTGGATGCTTCTCGCCATTTCTGCCAATTTTCTGGCGTTCTTCCTTCTGACTCTTCCATGAATTCGACTTAATCATAGTGTTTTCATTAATATCAGCGTTTACATGAATGGTTTGGTTTTTGCAAAGATCACACTCTCTGTACGTACATTTTATGTTTTTAATGTCACAGCAAAGCCAAGACGAAATAGTATCAAGATTGTTTGTTGTCAATGCGCCAATTCTGTGCAACGCATTTGCCTTAAACTGGAGATTTTCGTGTGTCTTACACGCGCATGTTTCTCGGTCTTTGAGACTTGGTCTCTGTACCCAGAACGGTTTTAGTTTACAAAACAAAGAATATGAAATACACATAAATGGGGTTTCCGCCAGGAATTTTAAGTGCAAGTTTTTCAAGCTGTCTAACATTAGACGTCTTTGTTTTCTTATTTTCTTTCGGGTTACGGTGTCGCGTTTACCTGGCAGTATTTTACTATTGTCATCACGCTCCATAAACTCTCTCACAAGATTCACCATCTTTTGACCGTAATGATCCTTTCTAACCTTCCTGGTGTATAAAAATGGATTGTCACTTGAACAGTTATCTTTCTTCCTCCAGTAAACATTAAAGGTCTTGCACACGTGAGATTTAACACGATATTTCTCGATTACGGGATTAATAAGCAGTTTATTAAGAATCTGTTTTTCACGATGCTTTCTTGCGTGTAACACTACACGTTTAATGCCAGAAATAAGGGGAAACTGTTTTATCAAAGTCCGTCGCACGTTTCCTGACACTTTTTCATTTCCAATGACTTTGTTTGTCCTGGCAATCAGTGAATTTTCGATCCGCATTTTAACTTTCAAGCGCCATGCCCGTCTCTTGTATCTTTCACACACTGTTCTCTTTTCAGCAAGCTGCTTTTCTAATTTCTTAATTGTCTTATATGCCTTTGCTCTATCTCGGCGAACTTTTTTCCGGCCAAGCTGTGCGCTTCCTGCCTGAGGGCGCTCTTCTAATACTGCTTCTGGGGTTAGTGGTGGCGAATTTTGTTTAGCATACGAATCCACCAACGCTTGTTGTTTCTGCCGTACACGGTAATCGCGTGAGTACTTTTTCCACCGTTTCTTTTGATTTCTAGCCTCTCGTTCTGTCATAACTTTGATACTTTGTTTGTTTTTTCTGTTACGTTCTCTTTCTTTACGCAGGTATTCGGCATACCTAACTGGGTCTTCCTTCAACTTCTGACGATATTTCTTATCCTTACCAACTCGGTGCCTTTTCTTTGGAGCCATCTGATAACAGAAAGATTAATATTAATCTATTAATGCCGGTATCATTGATGATTAGGCCTAACCATTTTACAATGAAAGGATACCCAGCAGGCACATGACGTTGTTTCAACGTTGGATCAACGTTGAAATCACGTCATGACGTGATTTCAACGTTGATTCAACCTTGAAACAACGCCATATGCCTGCTTGGTATATCCCTTAAAGGGATACTAAATGGAGCACGAATTTCGTATTAGAATAATAGATTGTGACATGACCGTTCAATATAAATGACATTCAGACACATTCCTTTGTGGACAACGCTCCCATTACCATTTGTACATAGCATTCTTTTCTCACTAAGAACGCATCCATCTTGTCGCCTTGCGCAGTGATATGTGACGTCATTCCAGTACAAATGTGTTGAATTTAAAAGTAACTGAATATCTCTGGCGTTACCCCCATTGATTGCGTACACGCTGGCCGCTACACACGGGATTGGGAATAGGTGAAATAGACATTGAAATTGATCGATTTATGTAAGTTGTACCCTGAATTACAAGAATACTGATTTCAAAGTAACTATACAGGTACGCCGTTGGATATTTTGAAAATTAATTTGACCATGGGCCCATGCAATAAATGGAATTAACGGGTTCCTGTCAAATTACTGTCAAAATATGCAGTTTAATGCATAATAATAGCAAGCCAACCAAAACCATATATATAAGCACGGCTGTGAAGCATATCGGCCTAGACGGCATTATTTACGGCGACGAGAATGCGGTATATTATGCTAACCTACTCTTACACCTGAGCGTGAAAGACGTAGATCTATTGTATATTGATTAAAATGGCAGCTTCGATAAACTGGGGAAATATGTTAAAATTTAACATTCAATATCTGAATATCATTTTTGGATGACTTAGTATACATCTAAATAGCGGGTCTATTGTTTATACATGCCGTAATTTCTCATCTAAGTAGATATTTTGAAATGACTTAGTTTTCTTTTAAAGCTACCAGTACCGCGACCATCAGCAAGCGTATGATGAGATCTGACTGATAAATGTGCTGCGATCAGATAAATGTGACAGACAGACAGATAGACATACACACTGTACACAGACATACAGACATACATACATACATACATACATACATACATACATACATACATACAGACAGACAGACAGACAGACAGACAGACAGACAGACAGACAGACAGACAGACAGACAGACAGACAGACAGACAGACAGACAGACCAGCAGGCAGGCATGCAGACAGGCAGACAGGCTAGCAGGCAGGCAGGCAGAGAGACTGGTGGTCTTGGTCGAAGCGGTGTTGTTGTTGTTGCTGCTGTTACTGCTATACTTAATCCTTTAACACTTAAGACAGCTTTTGGGGAGATTTTGCAGACCAAGAGAAGACTTTTTTTGAAGATTTACCACTGGAATGACTGGCTCGATATCCGATCCAGTCATTCCAGTGGTAAATCTTCAAAAATAGTCTTCAAGAACTTTTGAAAGACCACACCACACCTTCGACCACCTCAACCAGCCACAGACACGCACGAGCGCACTTCATCACTAGTGGTCGCGTAACTGATGGTCGCGTTCCTGATATAGTTTAAAGTGTAGATCATGGCTGGCATTTTCTTTTGAAAACAGATAGAGTGATGCTAGATTAACATGTTATCATGCACTTTTATTGTTTTTAAAACGTGTATGCTAGAAGAACGTGATTATAAATGTTGAAAATTATGCCTTTTGCTGCTTCCTAATATCACTCGGCAAGTTCCGTAAAACCGGTGAAACGCACCACGTGACACGCGTCACAAGTGGAAGGGACGAGGGAATTCCCTCTAGTCGTTAACGTGTTATTTAGTCCGACTGGCAAGGAGAAGAGTTGCATTTAGATATAGTTATGCAATTAATTTGGTTAAAATGACACAAAGATGCGTAGTACGATATCGAAACACACGTGAATAATTTATCCTTTGATTAATTTCCATAGATTAAACTTTGGCAATGTTTGCCGAGCGATAGTATTGAGATTTCGGGGGTCTCGGTGGTAGGCATACATGTGTTAAACATACATGAATTTTTACATTCAACGCTACAAAAATGCGTTGTACTATTGATTCTCATATAAAAAAGGAATTGTGAATCGTGTTCTAAAATCCCGCTGTACATATTATAATATATTTTCTAATATTAAACGATTTTTAGCGACAGCTCAATCGCCAATCCATCCCGCTAGCATTTAGCATTGCGCGAATCGAAGGATCGTCGTATCTTCTTTCCAGCAACAAACTGGTAAATCGAGTCCACTAAACGATTCCTTCACAGGAATGCCCGAATCGCGATAATGATTGGATAAAACCCGCATTCTTTCAGCTCATACATATTAATGAGCAATAATAAACACGAAAGAAGGAAACCCCTTTATCTGAAATAAACTTTCTCGAGGTTCTGTAAAATGAAATCTGTCAAAATCATCGGCAGCAACACATTTATATCAAATTGCCATTAAAATATTATGTAGTTATTAAATGTCAATTTGTCAATGTGTCCAAATTGTTTGAACATTGATAAATTGGCATTTAGTAAATAAATGGGATAGTTGCTTACCAGTAGTGAATGGGTCAATAACTGACTTTTCATAAACTTAAAACATGGATTTCTTTATAGATATCCCACTTCTCAAGTATGATTTGGCTTTTAAATTTTGGGACATCATACACTATTTCCTTTTTAAAGATAAAAGCCTATGTAAAAGATTTAGCTGTTATGATAATAATTTTGAATCTTGAAAGCCAACACATCTGGGAAATGGGCTAAAGCTGAGCCTATAGGCTTATATAAGTTTAAGCTCCTTGAGTGAACACTGATAGAATTGTAAACCTGGCATAAATCATGAATGTTACCTTGAAAATATCGACATGATAAATATATCAAACAAACAAATAATTTAAAATCAAATTTAAGGGAGTGGCATGGTTCTCAACAATGGACTACTTAAACGACGAACCCAGTTCACGGCTCAGTGGTGGATTATCTTACCGCAGGAGGAAACATTGGCAATCTTCTTGACTCTTCTCTCATGCACCCAAAAGTTGCCTACCTGTAGTGAACACTGATAATGCAGAATCAGATCGAATGAAAGGTTCCATTGAACCAATAAAGAACCAACACATACCCACCAAACAGTAAATTATGATTGGTCCATGACAGCCATGTTTTATCACTGATCAATTTCTTTTGAACAAACTTTAATCACCCTTAGTTATCGATGAAATATCAGGAGTTTCAGCCTGAACCGTAAGCACTTCCTGTGATGTCATTTTCAAGAACAAGATGTTCACCTGAAAATGGATCAGTTAAAATTCCAGGCACTCAATATGGGGTACTCCTGGCCGAATTTGGTTAAAACCGGGAATTGATTAACCCAATAATACTCGTGCTACCCAAAAAATTGCTTCTGTGGTAGATCTGAGAAATGTCCATTTTCAGACAAGGACTCCAGTAGAATACTATTTTGTAAATTTACTACTGGAATGACTGGCTCGATAATCAAGCCAGTCATTCCAGTGATAAATTTTCAAAAATAATCTTAACCTGCAAATGGACATTTTCTATGAGAAAATTGATACTTATTTTGAAGAATTTGAGGGGTAAATGGTTAAGGATGAGACATCTGACCAATCAAATTTCTGAATAGAACTTCTGGAGCGTACCACCATAGGGTCCATCTAGTTAAACTTGGTTAAAATCAACCAAGCGTCTGAGGAGATGCATTTTGACAATTTCCGGGAACATTTTCATAGAATCCAAGATTTTCACCCCAAAACTGACTAATCGAAGTTCTGAACTCAGAAGCGTAGCACCATACGGTTCTTATGGCCAAATTTAGTTGAAATCCACCAAGGAGATGCATTTTGACAATTTCCAGTAAATCATTTACAAAATCTAAGATTTTCACCAATCAATTTATGGATCAATCAGAATTCTGAAGAGATGTTCTGGAGCCTAACACCCAGGGGTAGATTTTAAGGATTTGTTCTACTAAGTTAGACAGGATAGTGCATCATTGATTTTACTATCCCGCAGCAAACTTCACTAACCCAATGTTTGTAAGCTCAAAGCTGATCACTTCTTTAGTCCAATCACTGATACAGAGAAGCCGTTGAATATTTTGAAATTAGTTTGTCTGGAAAGCCGTTGCTGCCTTTGGTGGGTACTCAACATAATGACATTAGAATAGTATTTTTTTGTATTTCCTCTTTTGAGAGCAACTAACCCAGACAGGTTAGTGCAGGTGGAGTTTTACTAGCCCATATGAAATTCTACTATCCTCGGGTTAACAGGTTAGTCTTATAATCGAGCCCTGCTAACACGATAAGATTCTCCCAGACAAATTTGCCTGAAATTGGTCATAGAAGATGCGATTTGACAGACAGCTGAGTCACGACCACCACGGCATAAGCTCAATTTGTCAGCATTTATCTCATAATCGGCCATAACTGTCATGATTTTTTACCTGCATCGCCAGACGCAAGGGTTAATATGAGAATGGAGTGCTTCAACTTCTTTTGGGTAAAAATCACAATGCAACAGCTTTCAGCAACAATTTCTTCAAATTGGACACTGTGAATAACTCTGGTTCTACTGGCCGATTGTTTGTCTATGGGGTCCTGAATATGTGCACCAATTTTGAGGTCAAAGTTAAATCTCAAACAGTAAAAGCTTTCAGTTGGCAACATTGCTTCAAAAACAGACACTTTTGACGCCATAGCGGCCCAATTGAAAAATATACATGTATCATATTCTCAGTTTATAGAAATTTAGCCATGCACAAGAATCATAGTAATTTCAATAGTTGATGCAACAACAATCTTCTATGATTTCACATAGAATGGCTGTACTAATACCCGAGTGTACTGTGAAGGCCCATGCTTTCATTGTGCTATGATTTCACATAGAACGACTGTACTAATACCTGAGTGTACTGTGAAGGCCCATGCTTTCATTGTGCTATGATTTCACATAGAACGACTGTACTAATACCTGAGTGTACTGTGAAGGCCCATGCTTTCATTGTGCTATGATTTCACATAGAACGACTGTACTAATACCAGAGTCTACTGTGAAGGCTCATGCTTTCATTGTGCTATGCTTTTCTGACCCCTGTTTGCTTTAACCCTTTCACGGATGAATTCCCCATATCTAATTTTCAAGGCAACCATAGAGGAAAACTGTTGA
Organism: Chaetoderma sp. LZ-2023a; assembly: GCA_034401795.1. Taxonomy (NCBI): domain Eukaryota; kingdom Metazoa; phylum Mollusca; class Caudofoveata; order Chaetodermatida; family Chaetodermatidae; genus Chaetoderma; species Chaetoderma sp. LZ-2023a. The sequence goes on along the minus strand of CM067359.1, from coordinate 50,430,553 downwards.
ATATTTTGAAATTGATCTGACTAGAAACTGTTGCTGCCTTAGGAAACAACAACTTCCAGTTAAATCAATTTCAAAATATTCAACAGAATAAGTTTTATGTCGTACAGAATTTATTTTTTCAGGGATTTGTCAATGATAGGATTATGCTAACACTGCCTTCCAGTAAAATTATTTGCTGAATATCCAACAGCTTTCTTATATTGTATTAAGCCCCTTGAAAAAGCTATAGACTGTCAGACTGACACTGGAATTTCATGGATAAAACCAAAAGAATTAAGAGAATTATGGACAACAAAACATCATGGATAAACCCTGCTCGCACTTGATGTATGTGGTTAAGGTAAAGGAAAATGGAGCTTCCAAATGGTGTTGATTGGTAACACCATAGAGTAATGTAACTACTATCACCAGTAAAGAAGATACAATGAATCACAATAACTTAAAGCAACTAAACTACCTTAATATGCCTCCCAATGCTCAGATGCCCGGTAAATCTAATTCTGTTCCTTTTTACAAGCTGTCCTGTTATTACTGTACTTGTTATATAACAGTGATCTACTAGTATATCTGCTAGTAAAAGCGATATAAAATACCCGAAACTGTTCTGAAAACAATTTGACAGGCCACTGGTATATGCAGCACAGAATTTCAGTGAAAATGGTTTCAAATTATTCGCTGGCATCACTTTGTGACCATAGAAACAATCGGTGAAAATTACACTAGCCAACTGGAAAACATTTTGACTGAGAATCCTTGCTGCTGCTAGCAACTACTTCCAGTCAGATTGTTTTCAAAATAATCAGCAGTATTGCACCAGTAATTAAGCTCTGTTATAGGTATCAATTCACAAATGGAATACTATTTGCGTGGCACTTAAACCACACTGATAGGCACTTAGGTCCACTTACATCTTTGATTGTTTGCAATATGTGTAAAATGATTGCTCCGATTATTCAGATAAATACATGGTTAATGTCTATGTTTAGAAACATCGTTTTAAGTTATTCTGATTCATCTCTGGTATTTTACTGGAGTTAATAGTTTTATTCCTCTATGATGGTACCAATCAACAACATTTCGATGTTCATCTTTTAATTTTCTTTAAATTATTATTTTTTTTGGTGGCTGTTCTGGAGGTAGCGTTGATTGACACAAATCTTTGAAATTAATGATACTTTCAACAATTTCAAATGACTAATAGCAAAATTTGACCATTTAAGCAATAATAACAGTTTTTATTGTGAAAGATTATTAAATCTGTTGTATCGCAACAGTATATATATGATAATATTCTCAGAACATAGAGTCATAGACAGTAGAATTCCGCCTGGTGATTAAAGCACAATATGTACCGAATTTTGTCCCATATAAATCAAATCTGCAGACAGTGAGTGAAATGTAGCCGCATGTGTGAATACTGAATATTGTTCACAGTAGGTTATCAATAATAGGTGTGTGTCACTGAAGGAAGCCTCCACACTGAGTGTCCGACATGGCGATAGTTCTCATCCTGCCAGGGGATTACACCAGTTCTTACTAAAGCACACACTATAACATCACATATTCAACTGAGCAAAGTTATGCACATGACACGTCGTTATCTCAGAAAGTGGGTCTAGTCCTCTAGATAAATGATTAAACCACCTAAAATCACATAGATTTCCTCAAGGGCAGTGCCACTCACAGGGTAAGACTTACACTCTGCTAGAGAAAACTTCAGTACATGAGTAACACGACTATCACAGACCTGCAAAAGAAAGGACAGTTAAAGAGAGATGTTGAAATACATGTATGAAGCATGTTCCCCGAGTTTGTTGAATCAATATGAAGGATATTGAAGCACTTTCAGAAGTATACTCTGTAAGTGAACAAGAATTCAAACTGAGACATATTTTGAAATAATACTGCTTTTAAACTGTTATTGTCTTGAATAGCTTACAGCATTATTCTTTCTAAAATAAACATCGGTGTATCTACTTTCATAAAGATCTGACCTTTTTAATTACAGCCTCTCGATATCAAGAGCTATTCAATAATGATGTTGTGAATATTTTGAAGCTAATAATTTGACTGGAAGTTGTTGTTGCCATAGAGAGCAAAGGTTCCCAGTCAAATTAGTTTCAAAATATTCAACAGAATCTCCCCTACATTATAACAATCGGTAATAGCTGGTCTGTGAGAGATAAAGGATTAATATCCTAATTATTATGCTTTGACTAAAGAAAATTTAATCATCTTGTCACCTTTAGTCGTTTTACTTTCAAAATATGGAGACACTAGTGCTTCAGTTATTGTACCTGTAGGCTTATCATGATTGTCTCATAACCTTGCCCTGTAGAGGTAATAAGGTATTGCATTCAGATCTGATAGTGTGTCTGGAGCTCAGTATCGCTCACCTGGAGTACTGTTGCCAGCAATAGTTTTTAGTTTTAAAAGCACACATTGTGGCCAGAGATTTGTAAGAGTAACCTGTTAACCCATTAATGGTCAAATTTGGTCCAAAAATTTTAATATCTGCCTATTGAATGTCTATTTACAGGCCAAGAGAATACATCGTATGAAAATTTATCGCTGGAATGACTGGCTCGGGTATAACGCCAGTCACTCCAGTGGTAAATTTTCAAAATTGTCTTCTCTTGGTCTGTAAATGGACATTCCTCAAGACCATAACAGAGGCCGGTTTTGGCTGGCATGACCATTAAAGTGTTAAACAATTTTGGGAGGATTTCTGGAAACCCAAGATAGCTGCTGAAATAAATCCACCAATCAATTTTATGTATATTCTATTCGGATGCCTAACACTATAGCAGCCACGTTTGATTGAAATCGGCCCAGTAGTAAAATGTATTAATTACTGATAAGTATTTTTTACCAAATTTCATTCCTAATTTCAGAAATCCAAAATGAGCACAAAAGATTTAACAACCAGATTCTGTATAAATGTCAAGAATCATACATGTCTCTCCAGGAGAATTTCGAAGCGGAGTAATCACCTGCTCTCCTGAATTTAAATTTAAACCAGTGAAGCGAGTAGTGTTAGTACTCGCCTCTATATTCTATCATCGTTACTAAACAATATAGGCAATCTATGAGATGTTCGCCTAGAATTAACCTTAGGCAAGAGGAGAGCAACCATTCGCCTCTCCATAAGTCATGATCATATAATGTAGCATCTTAGAGGTAATTACATACAAGGCTTGTTGAAATATACTGTCATCTTTAAGACAAAAATGTGTTTTGAAAGAGTTTTGAAATCCCAGATAGCCATTGTAAAAATCAACCAATCAAGTAATAGTTTGTATCAAAAAATTCCATGCGGTTTAAGGTCATGCCAGCCAAGCTTGGTTAAAATTGGGTAATTTTTAAGAAGATTTGATTATACGTTTTGAAAGATTAAAAAAAATTATAGTAAAATCCAAGATGTCCAGGTCAAATCTTCAGGTGGCCATTGGAAAATTTACCAATCAAATTTCCGGATAAATTCTGGGAAGCCTACTATCATAGAGCTATCTAAGCACAATTTGATTAATATCGGTGGTTAATGGCCAGAAGTATTTTCATAAAAAGAATTATAGATGGGCAGACGACAGAGGCAAAGGTCACCATGGTATAAGCCCGCTTAGTCACTTGTCCCTTTAGAATGGGTGTGCTAAAAATTACTGATCAAATTTGGATACAATTTTAACACAATTAAGGCTGATACTGTGAAGAGAATTTTCAGATGTTGGCTGTGATCAGTCAACCAATTGGTGTACACCGATCTTGGCCGCCGTAGGATCTTGGCCGCTAGTATACCGATCTTAGCCGCTAGTATACCGATCTTGGCCGCCTGGTCTATCTAGTATTCTATATATCTATGTTTTATTTATACCTATGTTTGGGTGACGATATACCTTTCAGATATATCGATATACCTGTTGTTCCTATTTCTATCTTTTCTATCATCTGTTTCCTATGTTTCAGGTAATTGAATCTTGAATGGTTAACTGACGGCTAGCTGACGGCTTAACGTTATCCGGAAACATTGGCTGTTACGATTTTGAGCGATAAAGCCGATGATACTAAAAGCCGGATCGGCGAAAACAACGGAATTTAAGTAGCAATGGCGATACAAGTTTAGCGGTTAAAAGAAAGTAACTTTGTAGACTACATAAATTCTGTGATCATTTAATTTTGTAAAGCCGTGTTTAAATTAAAAACCGTTTTGAAATATAAATGAATCCAATCCGTAAGAATACAATTTTTGAACCACATATATTTTGTTGTATTTGTATCTTAAATCTTAGAATTCAGAAAGGTTTAGTTTATTTCCTATATTTCTTGACAAGATCGGACACGTATTCAATGTTCGAATCGAATTAATAATGTTCTAATCTGCAAGCGTTTCAGAAAATCGCGAAAAATTATGAAAGTAGGCTACTAATACGAAAAATTAAAAATTTTGATTTCGAATTTAGAATGGTTTAAGTCCAAAATATATGAAGAGAATTTATAAATTTGTAAATAAATTGCGTCAGAAAATTTAGCTTTTTCTATGGTCAAGAGCTCGTTACAGAATGATCCATCTGTGGGACACACGCACCTGCTTGCGTCGTCCTTCTAGGTAACACGCGTTCTCATTGGTCAAGCGTTCTCATTGGCCCCAGTTGTATTCGACGTGTTTACGTAACTGTCTGTCCATGGGGTGTGTGACAATACGGCTTCCCGTAATTATAGAGCGCAATTATTCCACTTAACCACGGGTGTTGTTACAGCAGACAAGCCACAAAACAAGGTGTTGTCTTAAAGCAAAATTCTCTATCAGTCTTCTCGGATGGGACTTTAAATTGAGGTCCCGTCATACAGTGCCCATCACTGTGTGAACGTGAGCTAGGGTTAGGTAGGCAAGAAATTTCGGCATAATCAAAGTAAACCGGATGCTGAGTGGATCCCTCCTCGGATGGAACCACGCAACATACGGATTACAAAACCAAAACCAAATTGCTAGAATTAGAATCTTTCGGAATTTTCGATGGGACTATGGAGGGATGTAACCCGGATGACTGATCGAGTTCGTCCTCGGACGGACACAGTCACCATACGGGCTACCTAATCAATCAAAATCAAACACGTGCGCGCTGGTGCCTGCTCGGATGATGGCCAGAAGACCAAATGGGTCCCAGGACCCGAAAGACCCCACACCCCAACCTCCCCACTCCCCCCAAAGGGGCCGGGAGGTCTCTGACCTAAAGCCCCCCCCCCCCTTGGGTGCATCAGGTCATAAGACCGTACGCACCTCCCCCGACCCAACACCTACCCCATCCCTTCCCCACCCCCGTTAGGTCCAGGTTAGGCCATCCCCATTACACACGCCCAAGCATGAGGAGCAACAAAAAAAAAGCCATGGAAAAGAACAGCAACATGAGACAAAATCGAGAGACAACGATCAACACACACACACACACAGAGAGAGACACAAGCTAATGCACAAACCGACGTCACAAGAATTCACAAGAATTCAACAGAAACCATAAAGGCCAGGCGTGAGTCTAGACCCTAGCATTGGGAACTAGCATATAAACGCCTCAAATATTACAACACACACACACACACACACACACACACACACACACACACAAAGCAAAATTCTGATTTTATCTTATACTTGGCACCGAAACACAGCAATAACTTTCACCAACATTCTGCGGTGGTTGTAGTTACAACAACTCTTGCGCGCACATGGTGGTTCTTACTTTATACATACTTGATACATTTTATTAATGGCTACACCACAATCAGCGCTACCAACTCACAATCATAAATATCACTGACGCCAGCCTATAAAGACCACACTGAAGAAGTTGCCTGTAATGGTGGTTCTTATAACAGCATGCACTTTATTATCGAACCACGCACCTTTAAGATCCACAATCAGCTGTACCATCTTTAAAGCATGAGAAAGGGTTAAGTGGACCACTCGCGTGGTGGTTCTAAAAAACATTCATACAGTTTCATATATACAATATATATGATGTACATATTGACAGTATCTACAAAAATGAACACATTTTACTTACCAACTAAACAGCAGTCATTTCGATGTATCAATACTAAGGGAGATTACTCTGGATAGGTTTAGTGACAATCGAAATAAACTATCCAGATTTATCTCCCTTATTATTGTTACAACAGACGCGCGGGGCTTCTAATATCTATGTTTTTAGTTTGAAAGTAACATCTGTTAACATTCTTTCCATCCCTCTTAGACGAGTCAGAGCTTGAGGACCAGATTCCGAGTCCACGACCAGTCCTCCAAGACATCAATGAGCCAATTCTGTATACCTTGGTGGAAGACTCGAGTATACGTGGAAAGTTACGTGCGGTGGGTGGCCAGGTTGATGATGTTCTTCATTTGTCTACTAATTTGTTATGGCATATATATAATGTGTCGCTGATGACGATTGTGTTATTGTTTTTTTATATTATAGGATCTGTTGATAGACAGCTACGGGTACCGGTATACCCTCAAAGTGGATAAGAGGCGACCGCAGGTGACATGGAGGTGTACCGCTCGGGCCAGGCCTTTCATGTGTAAGGCCACAGTCCATGAGAGGGATGGCGGTTATGTTCAGGGACTGCACCTCCATGTGTGCAACGCAGAACCAGGTTATTCTTATTGCTTTTCACGTTAACCTAACAATAACCGATCATAACCATAACAATAACCAAACATAACCATAACAAACTTGACAATATTATTATTATTATTAATTATTATTATTATTATTATTATTATTATTATTATTATTATTATTATATGTGTACTATAGGTCGGGACAAGGTTGCGGTCGTCTGTAGAGATGCAAAGAAGGAGGCTAAATATAATATTTACATGTATACATTTAAGACAATAGACGATTAACACACACGCACGCGCACACACACACACACACACACACACACACACACACACACACACACACACACACACACACACACAAACACACACACACACACACACACATGGGAATGGGGAAAACACATGCATATCTTGTTTACAATATTATTATTATTATTATTATTATTATTATTATTATTATTATTATTATTACTGCAAAATATTCATTGTTCTTGCTTTTTTAAAATTTATATATTAAATTCTTTTACATTATCTTGATTGATAAATTTTGTATCCATGTCTTTGCAGGTATATGGATGCCACCTTCAAAGTAATCATAGCTCCTTTCATGCAGCTATTTAGTGTTCACGGTTTCATCGTCTCCAGCGCGTGCACGAAGCAGATTCCACTGTCATTTGCCTTCATGTCGAGCCGACGCGCGGAGGATTACAACATGATCTTCCGAGCGATCCTCGACATCCTTCCTGGGCAGATTGCGATCCGAAAGTGCGTCGCCGACTATGAAGCGGCGCTATGGCAAAGCGTCCGGACTGTGCTGCCCAACATCGCGCAACAAGGCTGTCTGCTCCACTTTACACAGGCAGTCTACCGTAAATTGCCGGAGCTGGGCCTTCAACGAGCGTACGTGGATGATGAGGGTACCCATAAGGTAATTATTGGTTCATTGTTTTTCCATTTTTAATTGGGATATGTTATTGCCATTTATTTGCGCATGATGAACATGTACTTGATTATTATTATTATTACTATTATTATTATATACTATAATATTATTATTATTATTATTAATATTATTATTATTATTATTATTATTATTATTATTATTTTTATTATACACAACTGCATCATCCACATCAACAATTACGGATGCATTATTATTATTATTGCAGATGTGTATTTTACATTCTAGTTGTTATCCTGGCAACTGGGTACATACTTGTTTTTGTACTGCCATGGTGGTGACTTCTGCATTCATGTCATTGGTTTGGATTTTTAGTATCTTTCTAAGATTATTTTTTTAATATTTTGTTTAAAAGAGCTTTGTGTTAGAAGTTGTGTGCGTATATTTATATCTGTGTTGTTCCAAAGTTGTATTGCTTGGTGAGATGGTTTTTGTGTAGCTGTCATTGTTCTGTAATAGGTTTGGTGTAAGTTATTCTTAGTTCGTGTGTTGTGCGAGTGTATATCGGAGTTGTTCCTAAAAAGGTTTGATAATGAGGAGGGTAGATTGCCATTATGGTAGTCCCTTAAGATAGTGTATAGTTGGACAGCTCCAATGTCTTCAAGTTTTAGCATTTTTTCGGTTTTAAATACACCCTGGCCCTCTGCTGGCCGTGCGAATAACTTGATTGCATGCTTTTGTAGTGATTTTAGACGTGCTAGTTTAGTTTTATGCGTGTTAGTCCATATTACATTGCAATATGTGATCTGTGGAAGGATCAGTGTACAAAATAGAGTTTTTAGAATATTAGGGGGAAGATATGGCTTAAGTTTGCGCATGATACCTATGTTCTTTGCTACCTTGGATCTCACTATTTCTATATGCTTCTCCCAGGTTAAGCTTTTATCCAGATAGACGCCGAGAAATTTGACATATTGTGCTTCGTGAATTTCTTGATTATTTACATGCATTTTGGGGAGAGCTATTTGTTATAAATTCTTAGATTTTGTGAAAAGTATATAATTAGTTTTATCGACATTCAGAGATAATTTATTCACTTTAAACCAGCCTATGATTTTTTTCATTTCATTTTTTACATACTTGTATACAGTGTCTATGTCCTTGTGACTACAAAAGGCATTGGTATCATCCGCAAACAATATTAGTGAGAGGTGATTACATGCTTTGGGTAGGTCATTCATGTATAGCAAAAACAACAGAGGTCCAAGAATTGATCCTTGTGGAACGCCACAGACTAATTTCCTGTCTCCTGACATGGCCCCACTGAATTTTACACAGTGTGTTCTGTTAGTTAAATAGCTATATATCCAATTTAATGCATTGCCCCTAATTCCATAGTGGGCTAGTTTTTAAAGTAATATTTCATGATCAATAGTATCGAATGCTTTGGAGAGGTCCAAGAATACACCTAGAGTGTGTTCATTTCTCTCAAGGGATGTGGTTATTTTTTCAGCATATCCACAATGGCAAGCATGGTAGAGTGTTTTTCTCTGAAGCCGTACTGGGATTCATAGATTATAGAGTTTTTATTAAGATATTTTATAGTTCTATTGTAGTATAATCTTTCCAGAAGTTTAGAGAAAAGCGGAAGTACTGAGACTGGCCTATAGTTAGTAAAATCAGATGGGTCTTTAGCTTTGAATATAGGTGTTACGCATGCAGTTTTTAATCGGGATGGAAATATACCCTGTGAAAATGATAGATTGCAGATGTGATTCAGTGGAGTTAGTATTTCTCTAGCACAGTTTTTAAAGATTTTCCATTTAAAGTTATCAATGCCGGCACTCTTAGTTGGGTTAATTTTCATTAAGATTTTGTAAATCTCTTCATTGTCAGTAGGGGTCAGGAACATTGAGGATTGGTAGTCGCCTGTCAGATAGCCTTGCACATTTATTCCAGGACTGGTCTGTATTTTTTTAGATAAATTAGGCACAATATTTATAAAGTATTCATTAAATTTATCGGCAATTTCTTTTTTGTCAGTTATAATTGTATTATTATAAATGAACCGGGATGTTTCTGAACTGCCTTTTTGTTTATTCAATAGTGTTTTTTAAATTAATTTCCATGTTTCTTTTATATTGTTCTTTTGTTCTTCAAATTTATAATGATAATAGTTTATCTTTGCCGTCCTGATTATCTGATTTAATCTGTTTCTGTACTTTTTAAATTGTGCATCATTATTTCTTGTTGGAAATTTTATAAAATTTAAATACATCTTATTCTTCTTATGACAGGCAGCTATCAATCCTGTTGTTAACCAGGGTTTAGTAGGGTTTTGTTTAAACTTTTTTAGTTTTTTTAGTGGAAAGCTTGAATCATAAATGTTAGTGCAAAGAGTATGGAATGCGTTGTAGGCATCTTCACATGTCTGGCACTCTATTATCTGATTCCAGTTTATATTTGCCATATTCATTTTAAATTGTTCTATGTTATCATTTCTAAAATCTCTGCATGTTATTTCTTCCTTTATGAATGATTTTTGTCTTATCTTTTCTTTCTCCATATAATAAATAGGTAGATGGTCTGAAATGTCCACAACGAAAATACCTGCTTGGTTCTTGGTGCTTACAGAGGCATTCGAGAAAATGTTGTCAATAACAGTAGCTGTGAACTCAGTGATTCTTGTCGGTTTTGATATAAATGGATAGAATCCAAATGTTTTTAGTAAGTTAAAAAAATCCTGGGTATAGAAATTATTTTGTTTCAATAAATCAATGTTAAAATCTCCCAATATATAGGCTGCTTTATTTTCATTTTGAATTGTTTTCAAAATATTTTCTAGGGTTTTAATAAATTTATCATTATCACCTGCAGGAGGTCTGTATGTGACACCGATAATTTTATTCTTTGATTTTTCCACGGGAATTTCAATAAATATTGTTTCAATGAATTCTTCAGTTGTTGACAAATCTTCCCTCATAATATACTGTGTTGTTCTTTATGTAGATGCCTACATCACCTCCAGGTTTAATAGGCCTGAACTTCTCTATGAATTTATAGTTTTGCATATTGATTAAGTTGAGTGGAGAGTCCGGCTTTAGCCATGTCTCAGTAATCCCTACAATACTAAATTCATGAATACTAGAATCTAGGAAATTACTTAGTTTATCATAATTCTTTAAAATAGAGCGAGTATTAATATGAAGGGCTGAAAAGGAAACAGATTCTGTACTCTTAGTCATTTTTTCATTAAATTCATTCTGTAGTGTATAGTTACATTCAGGCTGTTGAAAATCAATTTCTCCGTCTTCAGTATCGGCTTCAGAGAATGTGCATTGGTCTTGTGTATTTAACTGAAATGGATTTAAAAACATATTTGAAATTGTGTGTGTATTAGGGTTCAAGTAGCTATCATTGTAATTTACACCTAATATGGTCAACATAAAATCGATATCATTTTCATAGTGATTGAATGGGAACAAGCTTTTATTGCATTCTATGCACCACCATGGCTCTTCAGTATTTTCTAATAATTGGTAATCAGATATGGTTAGTTTGGAGCAAGTTAGGTGCACCCAGTTGCCACAACAATCGCAGAGTATTGCACGCTGGTTGGTCTTGACTGGTTTGCTACAAGATACGCAGGGGAACTTGACTGGCATATGGAAACAAACAAAACAAACAGTACAAATACATACAAACAAGGTTTTGGGCGGTTATAGGTGATTAACACCGGTTTTTGTGGATAAACAGCAGTTTTAAGTTTGGATTTAGAGGAGGAGATTAGTTACTATATTCATATTTATATGTTAGGCTTGAGGAGGATAATCATGTTAAAGTATATTGTTGAGGCTACTGATACTAGGTTACTGGAAGCTTTCGCATTGATTATAAAGCATCATAGCTTCCAGTTAATCAATGTCACCGGCCAGCAGGCTGCTGCATATATAATATTCATCGCAGTGAACAGCTGGATGGGAATCCATGTGGGTTAATATAGGAATTATAATTATAATATTGCTTATTGTTACCATATGGGTGTTTACTCAAGTGCTGTAGTTAAACGCTCTTCAGCCTTTACACTTCAATGCCTGAGAATAGAGAATATATTTGCAGGGAAAATAGCATAAAATAATACATGACAGGTCAAGCTGAATTTTGAAGAGAACTTGAAAACGCATTTTCATTTAGATTTGCCCAGTGTTGCTTTACATGAATCCATGTGAAGTGATATATATATATATATATATATATATATATATATATATATATATATATATATATATATATATATATATATATATGTGTGTGTGTGTTTGACAGTAATGGATTGATCAGACCAGTTTGTCACTTGGGAATACGACGTTGTTATCAAAGTGCGTAATAAATTATGTATCTAGATAAATCATGGACATTGAATCCTGTCAAGTGTACGAATTGTATGTGTTCCCTATTTAATAGTCAGTTGAATATTTTGAAACCAATTTCACGGGGCAATTCTGGGTTTGTGGTAAAAAATAGATGATAACCTGGTAGCACACAATGGCAAGTTCATACGTAAGCTTTTGTTTAATTATACATATCTGAATTATATATGTTTCCAATTTAATAAAGTCAGTTGGATATTTTGAAACCAATTTGACTGGGAATTCAGGTTTTGAGGCAAAATATACATAATAACCTGGCAATGACACAATAATGATAAGTTCAAATATAGGCTTTTGCTTAATTATACATAACAGAAATATATGTCTTAACTTTGTCTTTACAGTTTAGTCAGCAGTCAGTTGACCATTTTGGATCCAATTTCACTGGGGGCAATTGATAGGCAGCCAGACTCACGTGACTGACACACGCGTCAAGAACCTGTAACAAAGGAAAACAATTATATAGAAACACTTATATAGATCGCCGGTAATATGACATTAATCATTCACATAGTTCTCATGATTATTATACTCAATCTACATAAATTTCTAAATAATGTATCAATAATAGGCGGCCAAGATCGGTATACTGGCGGCCAAGATCGGTATACTAGCGGCCAAGATCATATGGCGGCCAAGATCGGTGGTGACCAAATAAACTAGCGTCCATAACTAAAGTTATGCTTTGATCAAGCCGTGTGGTATCATGAATCAATGGTAAATCATGCAGCACATGTTTGTAAATTTATTTGTATTAACTATTAGGATATACAGCAGGCGCAGTGGTGATATTTCTTTTTCATAACCTTACCTTTTCTAAGCAAAATGATGTTTTTTTTATGACCTTTTTATGGACAGCGTCGTCTGCTAATTTTCTTTCGGAAGCGTCTCAGTACGCATGTCAGCAAAAATTGTAGGAGAGAGTAACCTCCCTTGATATATTGAAATTAGGTAAAGTATATATGTGGACGCGGAGGCTGACGCAAAACCATGGACATGCATTATTGGCTATATTTTTGCGGGTTAAAGATGTCTATGCATATTTTTCTGTTGTTCTCTTGCTTAAATGGTGTAAATTCAATAAATATTCATAAACAATATATTTTTTAGGCATTAATAAGCAGAAATAAATGGAGAATTAAACTGAGAAACTGTAGTAGGGTCAGTGGGATTTAAATACACCATGCTAGGGTTTTCAATCACCATAAACAAACTAATTCATGAAAATCAATCAGGTTTTCGGTCATCCGTTGCTACAAAGCGTATCTAGAGCGATGGATATTTATTTGCGTAGTAAATAAGCATTTTTTATTCAAATACTATGTAAAATTATCAGATGACACAGAATTGAGCAATTACCGAAGACACACCCAAATAAGTGCAACTCATCCAAATGCAAGCGCAAGCTCAACTGGATTTACAAATGCATTTGCATATGTAGGTACACCTCTGGTACTGTAATCCTGGAACACGGTATGCATCTGTCAACTATGCATCTGCTGGGAGTAAGCATCTTTGGGAAAATAATTTTGTAGCTTTTTGATGTAGTAGTTTCTAACTCATGAGAAATGATTTGACTGTAGTTTTCTTTTATATAATCAGTGTTGGAAATTAAAACAATGCGTTTCTTTTAGATCTACAGATTATTAAAACTTGATAAACATTTCATGTACTATAGAATATGAACAATATAATAACGTATACTTATTGACTCCGGAATGGCCAAACTGGCCAAACAAAGCTTCTGTATTGATTTTGAAGAATGGAAATTTGCAGACCAAGAAAATAATATTTTTGAAATTTTACCACTGGAATGACTGGCTCGCTTATCGAACCAGTCATTTCAGTGTGCAATTTAAAAAAAATAGTCTTCTCTTTGTCTGTATATGGAGCTTCAATATGAAAAAAATAATACTTATTTGAGAACCACGTGGGAATTTAATTTTCAGATTCCTCTTGATTATATTGAAGGTAATTTCACTGATAGTTATTGCGCCAAATTGAGTCAAATTACTTTAAAAATAAGTATCAAATATTATTTGGATATCTTGATAACTGCTGCTGCGCCTATGATAAGTAGTAGGGTAGTAGGGCTGCCAGAACAGAGCGTGGTGGGAGCCACGGATCGCCGATCGGCGGCTACAGGAGGTAGGTGGGCTGTCAGAACAGAGGCGTGCTAACGTTGCATCTACTCGTCCGAACACCCATTTAGGGACACATCCTCAGTGGTATACCGATCACCCGTGATCAACCACACATTACATGGGCCGAACAGCCATTTAGAGACACACATTCTACATGATATACCGATCACACATTACAGGTCTAATCATCCAGAGACGAATCTGATCAACATGAGTGCTTCTCCTGACCTAATAGTAGACGAGGTTCAAGCCATTTACAGCACCCCCCCCCCCTCCCTACAACTATGGAGTTACATGCATGTTGTAGACTGTGTGGCACAGCGGGAAAAGGCGGCAAGATCATTACATGACCTGGGCAACTATGCAAATAGATCGGCTGAGTCCTGGCGTGCCTCTCCTGACCTAATAATCCCAACACTAGTAGAAATCACTCACCCGAAATCCACCAACAGTACAAGAGTTAAGAAGCTATCCACTGACAGAAATGGCATTAACGCAATTATGTAAGTATTTAGATCATCTGCAACGATCTATATGCTGCCAAGGTTAAAGAAGCAAGTCCAAAACTCCGGGTGCATTCCACTCTAATCTCTCCCGGTTCCATCGAGTCCAAATTGGTTACCATTGGATATCATACACGGAACGCTGAGAAGACAACATTCTGATTTTCCTCGGAACTGCTTATGTTTTGTGTGCAGCAACAGCTATATTATTGATGCAAACATGTATGCTCTGTTTGCAGCTGTTGCTGCAAGCAGAACACTTGAGCGGCATGCGCCAACGTATTCTATGCTCTCATGAACGTAGTCACGACCAGTGTCACATCGGCATGAGGGGATTACCCACAGGCCCTTCCAGCTGCCTTGTCAACGCTCACTTGGCAGAATGCTAAAGTACCTACCATCTACACCATGACAGACTCTAGCATGTTCACACGTGACACAGAGGATCTGGTGCCGCCTCAGCTGCAGACACCCACATCCAGACCTTTTTGCACCATAGTGGCAGGCAGAGTCAATTACCTCACGTTGGTGAAATCGGTCGTAGATGTTTATCCGCAGACGGTCGCAGAAGGGATTGTATTAAGGCTCATCTCGGAAGTGGGCCCACTTGGCATCTAATATCACGGCTGTCTGTAAAGCAGCCACCACAGGTATGAGCAGTAGTATAACCAACATCCTATACATGGAGGGTTAAACCGAACAAGGTGAACCCCTCGAGAAATATCTGTGCCAGATGGGGCTCTGTGCCGGCCTCGATGCCGATCTTCATCCCATCTGGGGCAGATCTTAACTGCTTCACTTTACCACCAGCTGGAAGCCGCAGTTCTAGCACAATGGGTGTTGTTTGTGAGCCCAACAGGCTTGAGTAGCTTCACTGAGCCCTTTGACTTGGAGGAATGCGACACACCCTCTATCCGCAAGATGCCATCCTGAATATTGATGGCTTCCTCTGGTCCATCAAAGGAACGAATCAGCAAGAGCTTTCCTCCAGTGACCCCACTCCTATGACCCACTGCAACTAGGGCTGTGCACTGTCCTATATACGTCAGGAAAGATGTCCCCCTGTTATAAAGCTTCCAGGCAGTGCCATCATTCTTCACAATGGTGGAGAGTGGGGTGACCTCCAGATCAATAACTACTGGAGGTCTATATAGTGGCACCCACGCTCGCCAATTACCACCAGGTCCAGCGCGGTACCACACAGCGTTCTTTTCGAAGACTACCTGCAGTTGTTTCGCCAGGGTCAACACCACATCATCATGTGACATCGGTGGGGCATGCTTCACAATCGGCTCTAAGACATGAAAGCTGAGGTCAGCGTCCAAGGTGTCAAATACCACCAGGTCCAGCGCGGTACCACACAGCGTTCATTTCGAAGACTACATGCAGTTGTTTCGCCAGGGTTAACACCACATCATCATGTGACATCGGTGGGGCATGCTTCACAATCGGCTCTAAGACATGAAAGTTGAGGTCAGCGCCCAAGGTGTTAACATCCTAAACCTTGTCTAGTGACTGTTCTATCAGGGTGTGGAGAATGAACTTCTTCCTCGGGAAGTCATAGTGGAACACTATTTTGTCTCCATCCCTCTCTTGACCCAGACGTTCCTTCGAGGCATCCTTTAGGTCAGTGAGCAGCTCTACATCATCTCCACCGATGTGATGGAGCGAGAATATCTTGGAGTCTGCTCCATATTGGAGGACAAACGACTTGCCATCGCTTTCCTTAACCTTGGCAGCATCAACGTCGTACACGACAACTAGATCAGCTAGACCAGTCGAGTGTGCAAATATGGGCTCCATTGTGTATCCCTATATAGGGGTCTAAATGGAGTGTATAGCCATGCTGAGTGTCCGATTGCTACTCCAAAACGGGGAGAATGTAATCAGATCATCTCTAGGTGGTAGACGTGTGGTTCAGTATCGCCTAGAATGGGTTCTCTTCAAGGTAGCTTAGCGTTCCACCACGCACGTACACGCCGATGTGTTACATCCGCCACCAGGAAGTACCTACTACAACTTACTGACTGAAGTAGAGTTAGACGTCATAGAATATCTGCCAGGAGCCACCAGCAAACTTTGGAAAGCGATCAGCCCCAACATGTTCACCCATGTAAATCACCTGTTTGACAGCTCCACCATTAGTCTATATGCCAGCATGGATGGTCTGTCGGATGCCCAATTAGAGTTTACGCTGCTACTACTTATTGACCTCTCAGGGATGGTAGATATAGCGGTACAGGAAATGCGTTGTCGACAAGAAGGCGAGCAACTACAGTGGGTGAGCTTGTATGAACAGAATGCCAGAGAGGTAAGGAGACGAAGGGACTACAACACTGTCCAAAAATTTGAGAGCCTCATCTGGCAGGAGGAGGGTGTTGTAGGGCCAAACTTGTATTATGACTTGGATTACGAGTGTGATGAGTCTGTAGAAGTCTTACAGTGGGAAGAGGAGAAGTATAAATCCAAGAAATTCCACCAAAGGCAGGTGTACTATCAGAGTGACAATTGTGCTTGGAGCCAGTGCTGGTGTGGCTGCCATTGCCATCCTCGCTACAGGGTTGGGTGCTATCGTCCCTATCCCGCTGGGTGAAATGATCCTTGCCGCTACTGTCCTTGCCACTGGCTTGGCGGTTGGACAGCGTCAGATCACCAGAAAGCTGGAGAAGGATGGTAAATATGTAACACTGGCACAGAGCAGCTTATGGGCTATCGCCGAGTCTGTCAGCAAAGCTCTCGAGGATGTGGACCTGCTCGCGAGCTGGACTACGTGGTCTGCTCGATGACATACCGGACTTAACACCTATTTCGATCACAGTCGACGGGCGGTCCCGCATCAGCTTCTCCATCAAGCCACGACCACTGACAAACCTTACAATCACCATCAAGGATGCGAAGAAAGCTCATACATGGATGGCATGCCCGAATCTCTCGTTCTGGAACCAACATCTGAACTTTGCCATGTGGTGTGCCACAGCAGAATGCGGTGTCGGCGCAGGTTTGCTGCACTCCTATTCTGGTACACCCGAAGCTGTGCTCATTGGCAGCTGTCTCAGATTTCATGTGTACTACACAGAGCTGGGCGCAAGCGTGCCTGGTACGAATGATTTCAACCAACAGCCCACAGGAGCCGCTAGCTACAGCCTCTCAGCAGCCAGTAGAATCTAGCGAGAGTTCAACGCCCACTCAGACTATTGGTGGCATGGTTTTGACAACAAGGGCCTGGCCATTATGTATGGTGACCCGAGATGAGACTACTTAGGCTTCCCCTATCAGACACCATGGAAAATCGGCCATCGGAAGAAAGTGACGTTCTCATTTGATCCAGACTCAGAGCCCGGAGTGAGGGTGCAGAATATGCACATAGTCAGCATCAGGCAAGACCACCCAGATTCCTGGAAATACTTTATCCCACACACAACCTCAGGGCTTACACCAGCGGGGATCATTCAAATCAGCCAGTCCTTAGAAGCATTATGTTATTGTCTTCTGATGGCCCAGACCAAGCTGCGCCACTCTATAGACGAGGTGAGTGGCAAAGAGGTGCAGGCTATGTTCAGCAGTCTCGTCGATCATCATTGCAGACCTTAGCAGCCTCATTGCCAAATTCCAGCAAGCCTTACAGAAGGCCCGCCGCCAGCTGGACTTTGCAATATCTCCACACCTGTGGCTTATTCCGAGCAACCTGATCCTTTGGGTTTAACACTGACATCAACTCGGCTGCGCATGTCACCCCAACTCCCATGACACCTAGGCCCCCATGGTCTCCTGCAAGGGCCGCTGCTACTGTCGTTCCGACTGTCGGTCTGACGCACAGAGTACTGGATGACAAATGGCGACCCATGCTGACACCCACCACCCGCCGGGCAATGCTGGCAGGATGATAGCTCTACGAGTGGTGTCAGGTCTAGCTATTGCTGTGCTCGTCACCAGTCTTCTCCGCCGCTAGTAGATCCAGCTCTTCGACCAGTAGATCATCCTGACTCTCTTCCAGTGCGGGAGTCGTGGCAAACGAGATTGCCTGAACTGGCTTGGCCTGCCCAACAGCCCCCAAACACATTGTCAACATATACACCCAAGGAGTGTATGGTTCGGTGGTACAGCATTTTTCCAGCTTGTAGTAGCACAGAGCCTTATTCAACTCAGAGTCGGGGGATGACATGGATTCTTGCAATTGCTGGAGCACGTCCGACAGATACTCCCGATCCTTGTAGAATCCCTTAGTATGCATGAGCTGCTCTACGACACTGCCGCCCATAATGAGGTATTCGACGAAACAGATCTAACCATTACCAAATCCTAGGTAGAGCTTCACAGCTGTCAGCTCATCTGTTACCTCAGCGTTAGAGAGCTGAGCGAGCTCATCTGGTGACTTCTTCTTGTAGCCCTTCAATTCAGTGCGGAAGACATTATAGTACTTGGTGCATAGGTCCCTGGTTTAAACTGCTATGTATAGTGCTATGGATATTCCAGAGTACCAATCTAAGCAGCTGACAGATGCAGACTAGTTAGAGGTGCTTAGCGCTCTCGAGGTAGAATGTACACGTTTAAATGCATTGTATACTCAGGGCTTAAACAATAACGTCAACGGTACAGATTGTAAAGCAACTCCCGAAGAGCTAGGCGAGTCTCAAGAAGGCGGAGAAGCTGCTCAAAAGCAAGACCCAGCAGCTACTGACACAGGCTAAGCCCCTGGTCATTCATGGCGCCAGTAACGTGGCCGTGAATGTGGCCGTGATAAAGATGACGGGTGGTAATGAGGTTATTCCTGCTGCTGGAGCCACTGTCCTCACTACAGTGGCGAGTACGGTTGTTGACCACTGTCTAGGAATAACACATCCCATCCTAAAGATCGTCATCGGTGGTGCCTCCTATACTGTTGCCGCCAAGATCATGGGCGAACGCATCCCTCTAATAGAAGCCGTGGTTCTAGGGCTAGCGACGAGTGCCATGGCTGAGATCATCGTGGCCTATGTCTCACTTTAAGATGCTATACATAAGAGAAGCCTTACAGGCCCATGACACAACAGTAGCCTATAAGGCATGGTGGGCTATGCCAGAGTCAGTAGCGCATAGTTGATTACACAGACTAAGGATTTCCAATGCCCAGAAATGGTGGTTAGCCCACAAGGCATACCCCGGCAGAGAGGGCAGATATCCTGAGCACTGCTACCTACTAGGTTTAAGCCGCTATATATATATATATATATATATATATATATATATATATATATATATATATATATATATATATATATATATATATATATATATATATATCCAACAATGTCTCTATCACTTACAGACCTAGAAGGCAAGGAGATTGGTGAGTTGTCTCACCTAGGCGAGGCACGCCTCGGCTCAGAGGACACCGTTGCTCCATCTCCTTCATGGACACCGATGAGAATGGTAAACAACGGAAAATCCGTAGTACCGTACCAGTCAGAGACCTCATCGGAAATGTACAATCCATAGGAGCCTAGGCCCTTAACAGTGCCACCGCTGCATACAAGGTCATGACTCTAGAGGACAGGCTAATTGTTAAACGTGCCCTTGAGATGAGTGATGAGGGGGGGGGGGCCATCAATTTGTTGGCTGAATCACAGGCATATGAGCTCGTTCAGAAGCTGTTCAAGAGCAGAAGCTCATTCCGACCGGATGGAAATAATCAAGAGGTTGGTAGGATCAGGATCAGTGATGTTATCGTCGATGGTGAAAAAGGGGCTGCCTCTAAACTCCAACTCCCAAAGGTGAAGAAGTCTTAATAGACATGACCTCACGTGGTTGCATCATATGGATACTCGATGTTCTGGACACCGCTACTGACACAGGCCCTCTGCATTACTTTCTCAGCTGTTGTTGGGATTTCATGCTCGACACCTCCATCACATCATTTGTCTCGGCTGGCGGTACAACGATGCCGGTCCTGCAGGAAATAGAGGTCATACAGGAAGCGCTTCCATTTAAACTCCCAGGTATAGACGAGGCTACAGCCAAACAGGTGCTGGCCATCCTTCATGCACATGCGCAACATGTCCATACCATACAGCAGTAGACCAGTCGATGCTGGGCAGGTGGTATTGATCATCACCACTTCGGGACATGGAAAAACATCTTGTACCATGCCTTGATGGCAGAACATCTGCGTGAGTGCTACATACCCTGGTGTCCGACTCTGCTGCTGACGCTGTCGACAACAACGACCAGTGGGGTATAAGGGCCCAATAGCCAAAACGCGGAACCAGCAGGCACTAATGGAGAAGCTGCTAGCAGCTCTACTGACAGACCCACTTGTTCTAGTCATCGATGACCTTGCAATGGATCAGAAGACGGCCACAATAAGCAAGTAAATTGCGTTGTATAAGGGTAGTTCTCTTTGGCAATGCGTTTAGGTATGTATAAACTATATTATCTTGTGGAAATGTTGAAGCATATATATATATATATATATATACACCTGTGCAAAAGTTAAGCACCACCCTATTTTTACGCACATGCGAGGGTATATTCATGTGCTATGAAGAAAGCAATAGCATAAACATTTATGTACCCATCCATCTTAGTGCAAGAGGTAATAATGCAACTAGAGGAATGCTGATTATGATGGTGGGGAAACACTGTATGTTTTTGTTTGAACTTGAAAACGAGGCCTGAATATGGTTACGTTGACACAACTGACAACTATTGCCCTACAGTTGACACACGTGGCTAGATTGTCATTAATGGTGTCTGAAAACGAAGTTTAACATCTGTGCACGAGTTTGAGACTGTCATTATTAATACCGGGTATATCCACCTTGTGCCTGGATGACGGCCTGGACACGACGTCTCATGCTGGTCACCAACCGACTGATACGCCATTGTGGTATTCGTTGCCATTCAAGATGGAGTGCGTCTGTTAATTCCTGTAGCTTCTGCACAGGAGGATCCCTCCTTCTCACCATGTTTCCCAGAATGTCCCAGATATGCTCAATAGGGTTCATGTCAGGGCTCCTTGCTGGCCATGGTAGGGTTTCGATGGCATTCTGGCGGAGGTATTCATGCACAGCTCTAGCACGATGTGGTCGGGCGTTGTCATCCATGAATATAGGGTGGGTTCCAGGTGCATGATTTACAAAATGAGGGACCACAACTCTATCCAGTATGGAATCTTGATATCTTTGTCCATTTAGTGTTCCAGGTACAGTCAACAGATCCAGCTTACAATCAAATGAGATGCACCCCCATATCATAACGGAACCTCCACCAAATGGAACTTCTTCCATGATGTTACGTTGGTCGTACGCCGTGCGTCTGGACCTCCATACACGAGTTCGACCATCTGTGGCATGAAGCAGGAACCGACTTTCATCGGACCAGTGTACCCGTCTCCAGGATCTCATGTTCCAGTGTCTGCTTTCGTTGCACCACCTCAGACGCTCCTCTTTGTGGCGTGCAGTGAGGAGAGGACGTCTGACAGGTCTCCTAGCTTTCATGCCAGCAGCATACAGTCTCCTTTTGACGGTAGACATTGACACTCTATTGCACGTTTCCCATTGCTGGCTGAGCACTCTGCTGTTGGTGAATGGAGATCTCCTAACAAAGCGGACTAGGGCTCGATCATCACGGGCAGTAGTCTTCTTCGGTCTTCCAGATCTAGGCCTGTCCTTCACCTCGTTAGTTTGCCCATGTTTTGCAATCAAACGACTGATTACAGTATGGTTAATGTTCAGCTGTCTGCCAATCTCTCTGAATGACATACCAGTGGTATGCATGCCTATGATTTGCCATTTGACAATATCACTTAACCTTCGTCTTGCCATAGCGGTTCACAATCAAGAGCTAATTCTCTCTGTACAAATAAACCACGGTCATGAACACAAAATTCCTAATCTTGTCGCCTAAATCTGTATGTAATGTTCTACACCTCAAACTGGACTTTTACATAACTGAACACGTGTGCTGTTTCCCGCCACGCACGGACATCAAGCGGCGTGAAGTCATGCATGCATGTGCATTTCGTACTTGGAATTATGTCAGCTAACGCGGGGACAAAAAGTATGGCAGCCTAGTTGTACCATCATGTTTCTATGTTCTATTGTTTTTGCTGGTGCTTAACTTTTGCACAGGTGTATATATATATATATATATATATATATATATATATATATAATAGCAGTCCTTTGCTTGATTTCTCTGATGGTGTCGATTTTGACATCAAGTCTTAATCTTGAGATAAATGAATGACGCCAGAGTATATGCATATCAGTACAATGGACACTTTCAAATTAACACTCTCAGCAGCTAATGCTGGTCAATGTTTATCTATTAATATGAGATTCTAAATAGGTCTTACAAGTATCCCAATACATCTTTAGTTACGTATGTTTTCATACTAGCCTCACCACCTCCTGAGATAGTATAATGTTAATGTAATTGGCAGGCATCATCATAGGAAATGGCCATCTTAAGGTTCGGCAAATAATGTATGAAAATAACAAATATATTCCATATATTTGTGATAGTACCATAAACTTCCCAATCCCTTCAATCGGCACATGCATAAATGATGCCAATTGTGTAGCGCAGATCGGCTGGACAGGCATGGACCGTCCCAGCTCAGCTGGGTACAGGACGACTGGCCGGGGTAAGTTCCGAGCATGGTCCCCCTTAGTAGGATAGTGCACATATATAACGCATATAAGAGAGATTTTCTAAATTGACTAAGTCTGTAAGATCATGGCCCGCACATGTGCGCATGTCAGACCTTCACTGACAATGCACGTCAGCGTTGGGAGAGAATGTCTACTAAAGGTGTACCGAGTTGGTGCATATACTTCCTTTAGCTTGTATCAGCCTCGTCATTCTAGGAATGTCTCAGAACCGGAATAGAACGAGGTATCCAAAACCGTTAACCATTTTAAAATCGGATAAGAAATGACCGAGTTATCCTTAATTTACCCCTTAAATTATGCTCAAAATATTGAAAACGTTATAAACGCGTGCATGTATTGAGTGAATGGGGAGCACGTCCATCACGTGATAATGTCCTTGCCCTTGGAGCTCGCACGTTGATTGGCTACAGATTGCACGCTGAATGGCTGGGCGTTCACGCTATGACGTCACGAGGAGTATAAAAGGAGCGCAGAACTGAGACTCGAGACCACACTCCGACGAGAGAAAGGTGGTAGGTTGTGTGGCCAGAGCGTTAGAGGAGAGGGTAGTTGCTTACTGTCTGCTGTCTGCTGGGTTCATCGTAACGGCAGCATTGCCGCTCAGTTTTGAGATCCTGTATCTCTGGCCCACAACCGCCGCATCCGCATTCAAACTTTTGAATGCTCTCGGGGAGACCACACCCAAGGTCAAATAAACTAAATGAAAGTAAGGAACCCTCACTTCCAACAACTTCAGAGAAGACTTCCTGTGGATGGGCCTTGCGGCCCCGATGTAACAAACTCATAGTATGTAGAACGAGTGGTGAGTCTTGGTGGACGACTCATCAGAGCTGCCAGACCACACTGAAAAGTGGTGATCAAACTCTGCACAATGTATTGTGCGTAATATTTATCTTTTAAACAGCAGTCTAGTGCGACCTTGCCTGGTGCGCCATACGAGCTATGCGGTGCAGCATGTATTGTGTACGCAGAAAAAGCACTTTCAACTATAGCTCTTCATTACTACAGGGCAGCTTCCAACTTCCGCTACAGTACGTAACTTTTTACACTCTGTTAAATCAAGACATGTATGTTAATATGACATCTAGTTGACATCCGCGATCGTTCGCCTTCACCGTCTTTGAGAGTGAGCCGCATCAACTGTTCGCCTGCGGATATTTCCCAGCAACTTCAGAATCGTGCCATCTCGCATTCCTCATCCTATGAGATTTTTCCATGCCGATGACTCATAGGTACTCATCTAACTGTATTTTTGCATTATTGCATTTTTATGCTTCTTTGTAGGTTCCACTAATAGGAACCGATCGGTCGTCTGAGACCACATTTTATAGTTTATATTTTTAATGTATAAATCATCTTTATTTTGTGCTTATGACTACCGAGCACCACAAGGTCGTGTGACCTTATTTATTGTCAATACTGTGATAGTTGGTTATATATGGCAGCAGCCATCCTAGTTACTTATATTGTTTATATTATATACAATATCAGGACTGCAGTACGCTAGGCTACACTATACAGCAACAATACATCCGCACTACCTTTTTCCCCCAGTATCACTTTTTCACAGAGGTCACTGTTCAGGTTCTCATTAAGCGAACCTGACATGTGATCAACTAAACCCGGCTATTCTAGCTCAATAAGATACGTTTAAAAGTAGGTATGGACGATCGCTCTTTAGGAGTCATTTGTGTAAGCCTCTTTTCCGGATGTAGCGGATGTGTAACACTGCACATCGGTTAGGTGGTATAGATTGGCCATATACCTTATGGCCTCTATAGCAATATATGAGCGATTGTCTCTTCCTATGCTTCTCCAGCTGCAAGGCTTATAATTGTCTAGACCGCCCTTCGACACGTTGATACGCTACTACTCTAGAAACTATTGGGGTTTCCGAGCGGTGAAGACTAAAGCGTTGATTCCGCAAACTCCCCCTCTGTATCCTCAGATACCAGTTAGCGTAGATATCCATGCCAAAGTAGGAAGCACTGCGAAAACATTATATTATTCTAATCAGCCAGCAGTGCATCTCTGGGCATTCTTAACATGAACCTAATGACAGGTAAATGTTAGTCCCCAGGTTTGGATCCCACATGATCCGTCCCCGACACACCAGGTCACGGACAGGACACAGATCTCCCTCTAACTCTTCACAGTGACTGGATGTGGTCTTGGAACCCACCACACCCTCACGGGAATGTCACTATAGTTGGATATCTGTCTCCTCCTCTCCACCATAAAGTATATATGCGCTTTTCAATTTCTGGTCTTGTCCTAGTGATGTTGTATGTGGTTGCGATGTGGTAAGTAACAGGATCGTTATATGATTCTGAAGCTCACACCATGACATGTCCGCACGCTGCCTATCTGAGGTGGATGCTCTGTAAGGTGACCATATGGAAACCGAGCATTTCCGCCAGTCAAGATCATGTATTTAAAGATAGGTAGAAATCCCTGACACTTGTGGCCTAAGCATGGAACATGGACCTAGCATCTAAAGATTAGTTTAGGATTTAGCAGAAGGACTGCATAAATAAAGCGGCGACTACCAATACAGATCTTTAAAACCAACATAAGATGATGGTGCTGATTTCTCCGTAAATCATCCACCCCCACACACCCCCCCCCCCCTCTTGACATAATACAGTGTGCATCACAATAACATACGGTTTCACTAGCCTGACTCACATTACACACTTAGCTTATGTTTGATCAAGACAGTCGCCCTTTTTGCCAACTCTCTTCCTCTGCTTCGGCGTTGAAGGTATTTTCCTGTGACGGAGGCCTGCACGAGGCACTGTTCTCTCACAACAATAATATTTTGCTACGGGTAGTATTGTTTTTATTAAACCTCATAAGTGACCACGTTAGGACACTCCCTGCAGGGATACCTCGCAGATTTAAAGATCAGAGAGGTACATCTGACGAGCCCACGATAAACAAGACACCAACTTAGTTCAATGTACTATATTTTCTCTTTTATACTAGCAAACGAGTAGTATTGTTAGTTTGTATATATCATTTCATTAATTATATCTAGACTCCTAAATTGAGTAATTGACCACCATACCTGTGACACGATAAGTTGGGATGAGATGGGGTGCTTCAATTTCGGCGGCTGTGGTTGCAAGGCCCCACTGGAATGTTATCATTCCACCGGCTCTAGAATTTGCTCTTTGTATATTCTGGAGAGTCGCAAAACAACATCCTTAACCCCGAGAACCGATGCTAACCAGCTGAACCGTGCATCATGCACATGTGGTGCTGCGGAACAAAATATGCGGACGGACCAGTGCATACCCCTGGAGGCTACAAGTGGCACCCGATGTGGAGTTCGAATGAAAAGCAAACCCACACCCACATTCAACACCCGTGCATATCAGTCTCCTTCATCGGATGAACAAGATTCATTAGACATGGAAGCAGCATCTTATGATAGGAGAGCCACACATGTCCTAACCGATCATGACCTAAATTTCATCGGTGCAGAAATACCAGCGCCGTATCAACACGAGTATTCGCCGATCAGCGAGGGGATATTCCATGATGCCTCCCAGGCAGGTACCCATTACATCACTTTGCTGGACATCTGCGATAGGCAACTAAGACCCATGCCGGATCGTGGTCTACCATGAGAAAATCCCCTATGGGAGCATCTAATACCTTCATTCCCAATGCGTTCACCAGCACCATCAGATGTTGACGAATGACTGCCCCTTATGCACCGTGTCCCGTATGACCGACAATGAGGACATCATCCCCGTGCTACCCTGTGGTACCATGGAATGAACATTGGAGTGTGGGAGCACAGTTGCCATCCTACAACAGAAGACACACACACTTGCACCACACACACCACCCACGTCAGCTCGCGTTTGTCATCCAACACCGATACAACATCTAGTGGCGCCCACACAGGTCTATCCAACTGAGCATCATCGGCGTGAATCACCATCACGGACGCGGCACTGGACAACCTACCGACAAGACTGGGAATTACCACCATCAGCACCACCTACATGCAGACCAGCATCCACGTTTATGCCACTGTCCCCTGCACCACCACCCGGATTCACGCTGGTAACACCCTATCATGGACCTGGCCGAGTCATTTTCACCCTAGAATTTAAGGGGGAGAGTGACTGGGCGAACTATAAATGTAAATTTGAGATTATCAGCCATACCAACCGGTGGACGGATCAGCAAATAGGGGAGTATCTGGCCTATCTGGCCTATCTGGCCCTTCAAGTCCTGGCAGATTTGGGGTCGGACAGCATGCCAACTTACACGGAACTGGAAAGCAGGTTATTGGAATGATTCAGGAACACAGCCATCACTGAAACTAGTCGTCTACAATTGAAAAATCTATAAGGTGAACCAAAGAAACCCTGCCGGAGTTGGAAAGTCATATCCGACGACTTGTCATGCACGCTTACCCCAGTACAAATCATGAAGGAGTAACATCTCGACACCTTTATCGATGCATTGAGCAGTGAACCCGCTCTCAAAGAAAAAACTGTTTCTCCTTGAACACCACAATCTACGGTCCTGGACTGCAATGGCAGTCAGGATAGAAAACTTCTTCGAGTGGGAAAAAACTAATCACATCCTATCAATGAGTTAAACGATGCACTCATTGTGACCGACACCGCATCTGCATCTGCATCAGCACCAGCAACAGGCCCTAACACCACCACACTGAATGAACACT
This sequence comes from Chaetoderma sp. LZ-2023a, assembly GCA_034401795.1. NCBI lineage: Eukaryota > Metazoa > Mollusca > Caudofoveata > Chaetodermatida > Chaetodermatidae > Chaetoderma > Chaetoderma sp. LZ-2023a. Next base: position 50,402,591 of record CM067359.1, on the reverse strand, counting down.
CCCACCAGTCAGAATCACGCACCCATAGGAAGGTCCTCCCGGGAGGCCCCAACAATGCACCAGGACACGGGAACCAGCAAAATAATAACAATAGGCAAAATATGCACGATAGGTTAGAGGAGATAACAAAACAAATCTCAGCACTCACCACGTTAGTTACACCGCTCAGCACCACCGTCGCCACCCAGCAGACTACACAACCAGCACCAAGTAATACAGCTCAACATATACAGTCACCTAATGCATGTTTCGAATGTGGTCATCCGGGCCACTGGAAGGAACGATGTTCTCACCGTCCTCCTTCCACAACTCCAACGGCTGACAGCCAGAGCCCCCGTTAAACTTGAATGGGCGTTGATTAGAGAGTCACTTCAGTGCCCACTTCTGCAACCCGGCTCAACTATGGTCCCCAAACAGCAACGTCAGGCGGATACATTCACAACGATCAAGAACGCTACCTCAACAACACCATCCAACACCACACACCCGGTTTCACATATGTCAATGCCCACGATGCATACTGCATCAGCAGCTCCGCCTACATACCCTTCTGTGAAAAGTTGTGACCCCGCAATAAACGCATCTCACAAACCCTCTTTTCGATGTAAAACGGCAGTGGTTGGTTGTAGCACCTCCACTGAAACAACGTTTATAGAAGCACCATGACCGCCACTAATGCACTTAACACCCAGTGACCCTTGGTGGTATGCAATGCACAAGCCCTATCATCATCACCCACTGCACCCAGCAGCAGTAATAGCGATACAGACGACAGTAAGCACACTGCATCTTGGATCAACAAAAAGAAGCACCACAAACAGCACGACAAACAACAGCGTCGCCACTGTTTCTCATGTGCATCTACTAAACATCCTATGATGCATTGTCCCAAGTGGCTGGCTCAGGTTACCCTATGTTGTCACCGCACTAGTCTGGTCCAAACTGCTGTCTATACAAACTCTCAGTACAGTCCACCAGCATCAAATATACCACCATTGCTACCCCCAGCTCCGTCATCGCCTAAGAAGTTACAGCAGCAGTGACGACGAGTTGGTCCCTTCTGCACTCAGCCCCCTTGGACCGCAATAATCACTGTACAACACCTGTGCAGTGATATTAGCTTCGACAGCAACAGTTGAGCCAGGACAGGAGGAGATCTTATGGACCACATCACCACAGGTAGGAGACAACACACACATATAGCCATGCTGGAACCCGACCCCGAATACAAGATTGCCTTCCAATGTGCCAGTCCATGGATGATCGTAGACACCACCAACAAGGATCACATACCCTTCCAGGTATTTAATGGAACAGCGGACCCAATAACAATAGTCCATGGTGTTAGTTGTGACCATTTGGTGGATGTGATATCACTGGAGACACCCGCAACCACACCTACACCAGCAACAGCTTCTGAGGATAATTTACTAGAACACATGCATGACTTATATTTGAGCGCTACAGTTGGTTAAACACAATCTCACAAACGTGACATACGGCAAATACTACACAAATATCTGGTGAGTTTCTCTGCAGGAAATATGGACCTGGGAGAATCTCATTCTGTGCGACACTCCATTGATACCAGAAACAATCGACCACTATGACAGCCAGTTCGACCTCTCCCCATTCACAAGGAAGTGGAAGCACACCAACAGGTTAATTGCATGTTGCGCACAGGCATCATAGAACCCTCCGCATCCCCCTGGGCCAGTCCCATAGTACTAGCAGGCAAAAAGGATGGATATTTGTGGTTTTGTATTGACCACTGCTGCCTTAATGATCTAAAAGTCAAGAACACATATCCGTTACTACGGATAGATCAGGCCTTACACCCCTTGTCCAGAGCCAAGTGGTTTTGTATACTTAACCTGGCTAGTGGGTACTGGCAGGTAGCCATGGATAAGGCTGACAGGGAGATGACCATTTTCGTCTGCCGAGATGGTCTTTTCTAATTCGACAAGATGCCCTACGGCCTGTGCAACGCTTCCGGAATATTCGAACGCCTCATTGAGCAGGTATTGACTACCCCGCAATGGAAATATGTCTCTGTTATATTGACGACGTAGTCGTCTTTGGCTCTTCATTCGTATGTTGTTCCAGACTACCAACCTCAAGCTCATTTCTTTAGACAGAGCGTCAAATTACGGGGCCATGTAATATCCATGGATAGATGGCTACGCAACCTTCTAAAACAAAAGCAGTAGCAGAGTGGCAGATCCCCACTTCAGTCACTGACACCAGGAGCTTTCTCGGTCTCTGCCAGTATAATCGCCGGTGCATCCATCACTTTAGTGAGATTGCATCCCCATTATTCCAAATCACTGAGAAAGATCGACCATTTGAGTGGATGAGTGTATGTGAAGGTTTCTTCAGGGATTTGAAGGAGCATTTGACCACCGCACAAATTCTTGCTCAACATAGCCCTAACCTCAATTTCATGTTAGACACTAATGCATCTGCTTATGCAATAGGTGCAGTTCTATCTCAGGTCACAGAAGATGGAGCAGAGCAGGTACTGGGTTATGGTTTGCATACTCTGGACAAAACAGAGAACTGTTACGCAGCCACAAAGGGAGAATTGTTAGCTGTGGCACATTTTGTCAAATATTACAAACACTTTCTGCACGGATGCCCATTTACACTCCGTACAGATCACGCCTCTCTACATTGACTCACAAGCCTAAAGAATCTGGAGGGGTAGGTAGCGCGGTGGCAGGAATCCCTGCATGCCTTCAACTTCAATGGTGTTCATAGATCCAACAAGCTGCATGGAAATGTCGATGCCTTGAGCAGAACTGGGCTCGAAGATGAACAAGAATGTGCTCGGACGGATGAAGGAAACAAGTACATCCTCGTATTACAAGACTATTTTCCAAAAAGGGTAGAAGCATTCGCTTTACCGGACCAAGAGGCATCCACAGTAGTGGAGGTCCTGTCTAGCAATGTGTTCTGCCGCTTTGGCATGCCTTATGATTTGCACTCCGACCAAGGAAGTAATTTTGAGAGCCGGCTGATCTCCGAGCTCTGAAAATTGCTTCACATAGTCCAAACAAGAACAACACCATATCATCCGCGTGGTGACGGAATTGTTGACTAAGGAAACGCGCCTTGATTGTCGCGATTGGGATCTATGACTCCCATCTGTGCTCATGGCATACTGCACTTCGATACATTCCAACATGGCTTACACCCCTGATTGGTTAATGTTAGGCCGTGAATTAGCCTTACCCTTGGATCTGGCCATGCCCAGAATTCCAGGAGAGAAAAATTCACCATCTCTTTACGTAGAACTCATGTGGCAGCGGATAGAACAAGCCCATGAGTTAGTATGAGAATCTTTATCCACTGCACTCCGACATCAGAAAACATTGCATGACCGGCGGGTGCATGGAGATCCGTATGAGGTGGGGAAAATGGTTTGGGTTCAGGATACGTGACGTTCTGCAAACGTGCCAAGTAACCTGAGTTACCAGTGGAAAGGCCCCTTTGTGGTAGTAGGTACGAAGTCGGACGTGACCTACCAGATCCGCACCTCGGATGGCTTAACCTCAGTTATCCACTTCGATCGACTTAAACCTTGTGTTGGTGATGACCCAGTGCCAGAGCTCGGGCTGGGCATTTCACATAACACCAGTACCCAGACAGATGACTCTGTGGAAACATGTATTCCCGACATTAGTACCGAGCACCGCTGTGCCAGTTCAGCCCCTCTCCTACCAAGCCCAAAGTCTGGTGAATGTATTACTAACGCTGAGGACGATGACAAGCCACGAATTCGCCCTCTCCCTCCTCAGAGTGGGTCTATACGATCTGGGAAGTCGTATCTCCTGTCTGGTGTCACTATTGTCCTTGATTCTTTACTCCATGTACCTGTGGAAAATCAGGCATACACCAGATTTAATCAGATGTCTAAATATCCACGTCATGGTATTTCCTTGCTACTACTGAACCTTTCCATAGTAGGTCGAGGGATTACCACAGCATAAATGATCAATCAAATGTAAGACTTGAGCCAGATGCCTCATTTAAACATTTACTTGCAGCTGCCTCTTTGATGTTGGCATTGTCTTAGCCACCCGAATCTCACATGAACTGTCAAACATGTGTAATTGGAGGTGGTGCTAAATAATACTCCAGGACATCATCTAGAGCCGCCTCCCGTCTTACAGTTTGCAATCAAACGATCCGAGAGCAAATAGCGTTGATGTTATACACTTTTACTGCGCCAGCACTGGTGTGTTTGTTCACCAATTGCTCATGGTAGCATTGAATCCATATGGCCAAGAGAGCTCATGAATTCAAGCTGATGATGATGATGATGATGATGATGATGATTATGATGATGACGATCTGCTGTATTCTCCGGTTATGGTAGTAGAAATGTCATACAGGTGCCATCAATCCTTCATTGCTAGTGTTGCCTTGGCTACTGTGTCTTGTCTTCAGCCAAAATCTTTAGCTTCCTCAGGTCCATTCTTGATCTGAATGTACCGAGTCTGTTTTCGTGAGGTGCAGCACGCTTAACAGATTTCTGCAATGACATCCTCTCCTAGTTTTCAATGTACCGGCTCCCATTGGGCGAATTCCAAGCTCTTTGTTCGGGCATGGTGTCTGGCGTCCTTAGCACATGGCCGATCATGGCCAATCTTTGCTGGTAAACTTTTGTGGACAGCGGCGATGTATTACATATCTTGTATAGTGTGTCTTTGGAAATTATGCTGTGCAGCCATTGGTGCCCAATGACAGTGCGGTGGTGGTTGCGGCGGCAGCCACTAAGTATGTCTATGGCTGCATGTGGAGCTGCCCAGCTGCTACAGGTGCACAGCATCAATGATGCATAGTTTGCATTGTAGAAATTTAACATATTCATTTTGTCAAACGCATCTTCGATCTACGAATCCAAAGCCTCCAGAAAAAAGCTATGTTTCCCATGATGCAACGAGCAGCAATACCAGCAGTATTGCAGAGCAGTGAGCCCAGGATTTTGCATTCACAATGTTCTCACCAATCTGCAGAACTTTGTCAAATATGGCCTCATATGGTGAAATTCTATAATTCACTATGCTGACGATGCTCTCTGCATTATGATGCGCACTGTCCAATGGATTGGTTGACTCTTATCCCTATGCCAGAGTTTTTCCCACCTCTTTGCATCTGATAACATGCGTAAATCCATTTTATCTTTATGGAGGGGTTCCATCAACATCTCATGGTGGGTCATGTATCCGATGTCATTATGTATGTGATCACAAATATTCAGAAACGAAGCGTAGGTTTTCGTTGCACAGATTGTGGTTTCAATCATCGTATCTGGCCACATCGCTTTCGAGCCCCTATGGAGATGACGAGGGAGGTGATGAGCCTCTGGTTCGTCTTCAAAAGATGCCTGCAGATTTCATTAGAAATACTTTGCTTCCCTTTCATATCTGCAAAATAGTATAATGAGGATGACTAATTTGGGGAGTTCATCTAGCCAGAGCTGTGCGGCTCTGCTGATTTTCGCATGAGACTCCACATATGACAACAGGCCATCCTCATAAACGTCCTCCTGGACAATATCCTGTATAACTGATTATTTGAGGAGTCTCCAGACATGGATATTCCGAGGACGTGTCTTTTCTGCAAATATATGTTCAGCACCACCAAAAGCACAGAAAACCTTCTGTTTAACATTTCGACACAGGCAATAATGTTCATGAGGAAGTGCGTTCCTCTAAGACACCATGTATGTGGATCTTTCCGGTCGTGCCCAAGATATGTTGACAGCAATCTTATACAGCTGTTTAGTCCAGTCAAATTGTCACTCAGCCCGCAACAAATTGCAACAAAATTTATTTCACTTGCATCATGTCAAGGGGAGAATCGAGAATGCCTGAAAAAAATCTACCAAAATATACATGAGAAACTGTATGGAAAATGCATTATTATGCAAAGTAGGGTCTGCCATTGTGAAAAAACTCTATTTTAAACATAGCTTTCCTCTTACTCATCCAAATTGGTTCTATCCGGTTTCCAATCCTATGCGTTGAAGGTCAAGGATTCCTGTGCAGGCATTAGTGGTGGATCTGAATCATCGTCTTTTTGGTATGGCAATTGGAGATGGAATGCATTCGCAACAAATACTGTGTTCAGGGCTGCATCCACCAAAAAGTGCTCCCTGATTGTTCTTGAAACAGCTGTATCAGTGAACATATGCTTTACTGATATTCCTTCAAGCACTTTTTCAAAAAGCTCTTCCAGGCCAGACCTAGCCATAAGATGACCAACGCAGCCAGGGAAACTTATTTGAAGATGGAATCCACCTAACCTCAGAACAACATATTTCAGGGTGCTTCCAGGGGGTTCGGAATTGATGGTGGTTACTGCTTTCCACCAAAGGTCACCACTGGGTAACTCCATACTGCTTTGCTTGTTCACAAACGAAGTGCAGGGTTGGATAATGACATGTTAAATCGTTGGGATCAAAGTCAATCATGGCCATAATGGTATTGTTGATTTTCCTGGAAAATCACCATCCTGGATCATTTCCATCAAACCTGGCCAGGCAGGTCTTGGAGAATCTAGCAAACGTGGTGTCTCCCAGAGAACATCAAACATCTATATTTCCAACATCTACTAACTCCTTATAGGTAAATGGGGTTGAGCTCATCAGTTGAGTTTTGAAGTATCAGATGCTGATCTTACCAATATCGGTAATTTCTTTTGAAGATACATTGACTGGAGGTATGGCTTTACTGCACAGTTGACTGGAAGTGATGGTAGCTATCATTCCCATTCCATGAAACGCGCCAGTTTCGTCAAGTGTGGCAATATTACGGTCAACTTTGTCAGCCATGAACTGGAGGTCTTGATCGTGGTCACAAGTAGGTAATTCTGTTCCATGGTTGACGGCAGTACCTCATTCATATTTCTGCAGCTCTGAGTACGAGCAGCTGAAGTCATGTTCATGAAGAGCGTCGATGAGAAAGCGAGATGCAAAATGCTGATGCATCTGTACCCCAAGCCCCGGCTGAAGAGGGGCGAGAAGAGCACGTAGCCATGTGGCTTGCATAATAGCCTGAACAATTGATGACAGCTTAATATAGATTTGTTTCCCATCAAATAATCCCCTGGTAAATGTCTGAGGTGATGCTGGGAGGAAATCAATGGCATCAGCTGCTGAGCACATCTGATCCCAAGTTGGATATGTATCACACAGCAGTTCAACGGCTCTTATGTCACTTTTCACAATCTCCGCAGCTTTTTCCATAGTTTTCAGCTTGTCCCCATCAGAGTTATCTTTCTGGGGATTTCTGTAGAAATCAAATAATATAGAATCAGCATTTAGACGAAATGTTGCAACATTCAGTCTTTCATTTAGCTCAGTCATAATGAGTGTATCCACATAGATTTCCAGCACCTTTCTCTTCACGAATGTTGCACTGTATGGCTCTATTGTTGTTCCTTGTAAATATTCCTCCAACTTTCACATCAGATCCTCCATAGTTAATTGCTCATCTCTATTAGTTTCCCTTTTTAATCTTTGCAGGCTTGTCTTTCTCAAAGCCGTGCTGTGCCGTTGTGGGATCTGGTTACCAGTTCCAAAGTTAACACTGCATATTTGATGATATATAACATCTACTGCATGCATGTCCCGAGCGAATGCTCTCCTATCACTCACTGTCCCTGACCAATCATCTTTCCCTTTCATCACATGCTTGAGCAACCTTGACCCGGAAGTCATCAGTTCGAACAGGATACACTCGTGACTTACTTAATCCCCTTTTCTTCCCAAAAGAGTTGACATGCTATCTGCAAAACAGACAGTGTATCTTAAAATCAAATGGTGACACATCTGATCTAAGAACACAAAATGGAGGTGTTGGGATGGGGTTGGCATTCTTGTTCATGTGCTGAGTTATAAAATGTGGATTGGTGTATACGCTTCGACATTCTTCATGTGCACATTGCCCTGGGATGCATCTCAGGCATTCTCCACGTTCTTGACTTGCTTGATAAAGCCCACCACATCACGTTTGTCGGAGAGTGCTGGTAGCCCGACCATCATCTAGTGGCTTGTTACAGATGACACATGTTTATGGTACATTGTTCCAGTAGAACAGCCTTCAATAATACACAAATTATGTTAAAAGTATCGGTGAATAAACGTCTTAATTTAATATTGCTATTTGAGTCATATATTTCACGAGGGGTCTTGGGTGGCGTTGGAAGGGGTTTCGCTGACATGTATTGATTGGTTAGACAGTATCTTTAATTTTGGATCGCATGTTTTGTTATGACATTTAATGTGTATATTGTCTATTTCTACAACACAATTTACATCCAAAGCCGATTCCTAAATTTACCCCAGTCTATACAATATTCTAAATACTCTCTTATACCAACTAATAATACATTAATTTAAACCTAAGTAATATTCAAATTTTTCTGTGATCTCAAATAGCCAATGGGTGGCATTCATATTTAGTGCTAATTGTTATGATGGGTAATCTTATCAATGTACCGGTTCACTTACCTAGTGTTGTTAAATAATATTACTACTACTACTACTACTACTAATACTACTACTACTACTACTAGTACTACTACTACTACTACTACTACTACTACTACTACTACTACTACTACTACTACTACTACTACTACTACTACTACTACTACTACTACTACTACTACTAATAATAATAATAATAGTAATACTACTACTAATAGTAAATATAGCTGCAATAAAGTGTCCCAAGAACTGTGCCATTGTAATTTACCATGTCTTATTGACGAACCTTGAGGGCCTTCCCCACCCCCTCATTCACCAGTGAGCGGAGTGTAATGTACACGGTGTCTTGTGATCTATAATCATATAGTAACTCACAAAACACATCTTAAAAAGTTCTAATGGTCGCTATTTGTTTCAGCCGTCAATATATCTGAAGTTAGTTATTTGCGAGAGTCCTTTGGCGCTGAAAGCGATGTATGTCCTAAAGATCCACTTAAGACAGAGCACGAGAACAATCCCATTTTAGTGTCCTAAAACACGTGGGGAGAGGTTTAGTCGTCGCTGCCTAGTTGATTCGATGTTCTCAGCAGACGGCCAGAGCAGGTCTTCTGTGTGTGCCTAGTTCTAACACTTTAGAGGGGATCCCACACAAGGCAGGGTTTTAGTTATCTAAAATAGTTTGCGGGTTAAGGTCTCAGACGGCCACAAAAAGAATGCGATTGATTAGATTATGTGTGAATGCCTTCCCTCGCATGGTCAGGCACATCGTTGGCTCAAAGCCTGGACCAACTTAAGCGACGACAAACCGATCTTGAAAGGATCCAAGGGGCATTCCTTCTAAGTTGCAGACACACAAGCAGGCCCCTGTAATTAAAGAGAAAAGTGGTTAGTGGAGGTGTCGAGCCTGGGTGCTATAAAGACGCAACATACTTAGAAAACATTCTGGTGATGCAGTGGTTATTGGGATCGGTCACAGGATCCGGTGTTGGATCATCCTATTAAAGCTATGTTTATCCTGACTTCCGACCATACAGTCTAAAAAGAAAAGGTTCACTAATCAACGGAGACGAGGTACACAATGGTGTTTCTTTTTAGCCTAGCGGGATACGCTTAGTGCGTCTTAGCGATTGGTGGGAAGTTTAAGGCACAAATAATTCCATATAGAAAACATAAGGCTCGCAAGACCCTTAGGTGGTCAAATGGGTGCCAGAGGTTGGTCGAGGCCTTGAACAAGAAGCATCTGCGGTGAGCGGTCTTACGTAGTGTTAAGCAAAGTCGTGACGACGAAACCATTTGCTAAGGGTGATTAGTTGGCGATGATATGTTCAGGTGCGAGTGAGGCAAGCTGAGAGGCATGGCAAACCGAGGGACTTAGCTTTCCTAGGCCTACTCAAAAGCGGATCCTGGCCAAAGTCGACATAGTGCAGTTTGGGCTGTCCGAATGCATGTACCGATGTGGGAACTTCGACAGGCGCTGATTAGGAAGGTGGCAAATAGTCCGCAGGCGACAGTTATATTATTTAGAGGCAATCCAAATGATGTGCGGGTCATACTCAACAAGAAGAAGAAGAAGAAGAACATTTTTGGCTTTTTGGCAGGGAATTTGCTGCGGGGGTAACCTGCTTAAAAACTGGCAAAATTGGTGATCGTCCCTATTCGTAAGGCATTTATGAAAGTGACGCCATCCCAACACTTGCTTTTGTCTTCACGCTGTGCGAGACCGTTGTCCGCAAGTCACGGCTAAGATGGGCGGCCTCCTGTAGAACGTACATAGAGGCAAAAAAGAACAGGTGCTAAAAGCGGTGATGAATAAAGAACTGCACTTAAGGTGATATATCTAGAAATCTGTTAAAAAATGGAGAAATACATTAGTGAGTACATTTAGGATTCTATCATGCACAGTTCATTTCCTAAAGCGCTGTAGAAAGTTCACAGTCACGGTTGAAAACAGGCCTACACATGCATGGTCTAGGTATTGCTATTGCAAGCTTTGCTGGCTTTTAACCAACCTTGATAGGTATCTTCTCAAGGCACACCATCACGCGGTAACATAACAAACCTTGGTAGGTATCTTCTTAAGGCACAACATCACGTGGTGAGTACGTCCATGGAGCACAAGAAGCCAGGCATGCATAACTTATTTGAATGGGTGAAGGTTTAGCGGTTCCAAAAGGGAAGTGGCATGGAGCGAGTCTATTTACCTGACAAGCCAACTAGATCATAAGCGGCATACAGCAGAGTGGTAGAATTAGAATCAGCTGTCCAGGAAAAGTCCTTTTGTCAAGGCAGAAATGGCCTTCAGATCAAGAACAACATGCGGCAGAAGCCGAACTTGGTCCGAGACCAGTACCAAACTAATGTTTGCCAAGCTCCTTAGTAACAAATGATGGGTCGCAGCAGCACAGAAGAAATAAACAAGTTCAGCCAGTCACATCTACTTCTCTTCAAAGTCAGAAGATGGCATGGAGATTTAATCAGCGGAAGTTTCTGTATAGCAGTCGGTCTCGAAGTAGCAATGCGAGCAGCTTTTATACACTCAGCTCTCAATTTCATTATCTTTAGACGAGTGGCTGACTTTCTTACAATAGCATCAGCCAATCAGTGACCGCTCTTGCAGATAAGCGTGTCCCTGTAGTGTCCAGCAGGAGTCAACGAGTTCAATGGTGATGTCACATTCTATATTATATTTTTTTAGTGTTATCAAGGATCTGGGGTTTAACGCATGGCATACTTCTTGTATTGACATGACTTTATCATCACAAGGAAGCGGAACCGCCAGGCCTACAAATGGTATCAAACATCCCTTGAAACGTTTGTGATCATGGCCATTATTACGAGGACGAATTCGCGCAAAGATCATATATACAAGCTAAAAGTTTCTACTCAGTCATTGGTATCGCCCGAACACAGCTGTTGACTAGGAACGCCTTAAAGAGGTAGGGGGGAGGAAGAAAGTGAGAGAGAGAGAGTGAGAGAGAGAGAGAGAGAGAGAGAGAGAGAGAAGACAGGTGGACCTAGAGAGGGAAGTAGGAAGGAGATGGAGGGAGAGAGGGAGGGAGATAGATAGTTAGATAAGCTATTTTAATTTTTTTTCAAGGCCTTTGGCTGGTTAGAGAATATGTTAAGTCTTACACACACCCACACACACACCCACACACACGAGCACGCACGCACGCACGCACGCACGCACACACGCACACACACACACACGCACACACACCTCCTCACAAAATGGGGTTGGGTTTAAGTAACTGTCTCGCAACCGTCCATATCAACCAATAGTTACTCTCTTCAATGGCATCTTAATGGGGCTTAGTTCATGAGCCCGATGTGTCGTTTTAATTGCAAGCTTTTAAGTAACCCAATCCTGCACTGTTTATGTAACACAATTTGTTTGCCAACATGTACAGTTGAGTCAATAAATAAACGATGATTTAACAAGAGGCATGTACTGGAATAGTCGTATAAGCTATCTTATGTGATGTGGTCGCATAACGAGAAGGACTAGCCAACCCGGAACCGTAAACCAGCCTCTCTGGGTGTGCTCCAGCTACCATGCGGAGGGCTATACCCAAAGCGTGCACGATGGCAGGAATGTTTAAGACACGATTGATTTATCCCTCTGCGCATGAGCCGGGCCAGTGGGAGTACCTCCATAATAGACAGGTTTTCATTTATATTTTCTGTTTTCTTGTTGCATTGTCGTCTTCTGGCCGGCGATGTTAGGCGTGATTACGATTCGTATGCACTTCTGCACTCTGCAGTAGTAGTAGTAGTAGTAGTAGTAGTAGTAGTAGTAGTAGTAGTAGTAGTAGTAGTAGTAGTAGTAGTAGTAGTAGTGATAGTAGTAGTAGTAGTAGTAGTAGTAGTAGTAGTAGTAGTAGTAGTAGTAGTAGTAGTAGTAGTAGTCGAAGTGAACGCACGCATTTATTTAGCTCTGCAATTGCTGCCCGAATTTGCTAGTATCTAGCGCGATTTTGTAGATAAATTTTATACATATATTTCGTATTAGTATTTCCTTTCAAACTTTATGTTTAATTTGTAAATTCTTGTCTTGGTTGGAGCGCATTTTGTGTCTCCATTTTCTAAAGGCATTCCTCTTAGCTGGCGGTTTCCGCCATTTAATAGGGCTCCTCTTACTGTGGTCAATGTAATACATTTCTCCCCGCGCCAGTCTGCTATTTCTATAGTTCGTAGGCTAGCGCATTATATTTGGCAAGATCGCTTGAGTGAGTGGATTTAATTCCTTTGTCATTTGTAAGCACAAGCCTAGTTCTTTAACTATATAAATCCTTATAGTCAGTTGGCTGTCCCCGGTCAACTCGAACAGACTAACAAATATATGACTGTACTATCTATTCATATATTTGTTAGTATACTTTAATCGGCTAGGTGTTAGTGAACCACTTAGAAAGTGGTTCAAACTAACAAATATACGACTGTATTCTCTATTCGTATATTTGTTGGTAGACGTCAGGGTTTCAAAAGGGGACACTATTTATTTGGTGTTTAGCTCTTTCCCTGACGTCCTGGTGTTATATAAGTATATATTTATTATATATTGTGGCAGTATGGGGTTCCTCCTTTGATAAACCACCATGGCAACCTATAAGCGTACCCTAAGCCTTAAAATAGCAACTAAGGGGGGGGGGTGTCACGGCTATCGACGTGTATCATGGGTTAAAAGACGTCGTTGGCGTGGGACCAGCTACTTTGCAGGGGCTTATCAATGTTACTAAAACTGTATGGAATGTAACAGTGTCAAATGAGGGGGTCAAGGAAAAGCTTCTGGAAGATGTTCTTATTGTAAAAGGTGAAGTTTGTAACGTAGAGGAAATCGAGTCAGATAGGTTGCTAGTGAAGATGAAAGTTCCACTAGAAATTCCAGATGACAGAATGACAGAATCATGAGTGAACTCAAGAAGTATGGCAAAGTGCAAAAGATTGAACGGGAAACGTATCCCTTTGACAGAACGCTAGAAAACGGTGTAAGACGTATTTGGTTTGATAAAGTGGATAGCCCTTTACCAAGCAGAGTGACGCTTGATGGCAGCTTTGTCCTGCTCTTATGGTATAGAGGGCAAATTAAAGAATGCCGGATCTGCCTAAGTACTGACTATTTGGCAACAGATTGTCCCAATCGAAACAAATGTTTGCTCTGTGGTTCAGTTGACCATTTTAAATGGTGCTGTCCAAAATCAAAATAAGCTCTCAGTATCAGGAGATAATCGCCCATTAAAGGATGCAACTGAGTCAAATGCTTCTAAAGCAACCGCTACGGAAGCTGTTGTTTTGGTTCATGCCACTGTAAATGACACAAACAAATCATCAAATCCTGTTAAAGTAACTACAGTTGATGAAATTCATGTATTAGAGGAGGGTATAACCTTAAGTCAAGAAAATTCCCTAAAATGCAGTGGAGCCAAACCTTGCTGTAAAAGACACGCAGGAAAATGATGATCTTACAGAAGAGCCAGTTTAAAATTCCTTAGAAGATGAATTAAAATTAGGACAGGATAAGTTTAGGACTCAGAAGACAGAAAGTTCAGTCGATTTTCTGCTAAGCCCACTTGATTTAAGTCAGCTTGAAGATATGGTAAATGATGCTCCTGCCAAAGTTACTTAAGTAGCAATAAGCGTCATAAAGAAGACAATAGCTCAGAATCTGAGATTGAAGTAAATGATATGGATGAAGATACAATGTCAGTTGCAGAATCAGATGTGTCCATTCAAACACAGACTTCACAGATGAAAGATGAAATGGTAATGTACCGATCAGAAGGGGTGAAGTGTTAGTGCCATATGTAACGGCGAGAGGCGTGAAATATCGTCTACTGCGCCATGATTCTGATATTTCCAAATATGAATATTTGTCTGTGGTAGAACTAGGAAATATGGAATTCGCAGGAAAATTAGGTAAATGGTCTAAGAAACGAGCTAAAAACCCAAATCTAGTTAATCTAATGATGGCGGTTGTAAACATCATTTTACAAATTATGATTATCTGCACCATCAATTGCAGAGGATTAAATACCGAATTCAAGCAGCGCCACTTGCTTGAAGAATTTACAAATGAGAGAGTTGATATTGCTTTTCTACAAGAGACAAAAATTCAAAAAGCTGAAGTGTATGAATCTCTCAAAGATATTTCAAAAGGGCAGATTTTTTTTTCTTTATCACAAGATAATAGTGCGGGAGTGGCCATTCTTATCCTGCCCCACTGTCTCAACTATGTTGACGTTATATCGTCGTCATCAGATCCAAATGGACGATGGATTTGTATATCAATTGATGTACTAAACACAAGTTTAAATTTGATGTGTCTTTATGCACCTACCTACAATTGCGCCGTGAATTTCTAAATGATGTTTCCACAATAATTCAAGACAGAACGCCTGAAAAGCTAATTATGGGCGGTGACTTTAATTGCATATTAGACGAGGCTAAAGACAGAAACTCTAGGTCTAATTTTAATGACACATCGCATAATATTTTAAAACACATTTGTGAAAATAAAAGCTTGTTAGACACTTATCGGATTGAAAATCGAGAAGGCCAGGAATTTACTTGGTTTTCAACCGATGGAAGGTTAGCTTCAAGGTTAGACAGGATCTATGTAGAACGTTCATTGAAAGGTTACATGTGTGAAACTAACATAAAACCAGTAACTTTCTCTGATCACAATATGTTTTCCATCACATTAGACAATGCTGACTGGGTCAAACGAGGAGATGGATTTTGGAAACTTAATGTAGCATTGCTACGAGATAGTTGCTACCGCAAATGTGTGGAAAGTTGTTGGAGGTATTGGGATGAAAGAAGATGTTCGTATGAATGTATAACAGACTGGTGGGAAGATGCTAAATCAGACCTGAAATATATTTCAAGGCAGTATTCCATTAGGAAAGCACGTCAAATACGAAAGCGTAAAAAGGCGCTTCAGAGGTCGTTGTGTAAAATTAATAAGAAAACTAATGATGGGGAATATAATTATTACGAACTATTAGTTAAATTAAAAGGTAGACTAAATGAAATAGAGCAATATCAGTTTGCTGGCGCCAAAATAAGGTCAAGAGCACAAATGCACACCGAGGGCGAAAAGCCTACGCGTTACTTTTGTAACTTGGAAAAAGCGAGAGGTATAGAGAAATTAATGCGCTCACTGAAGACTAATGATGGAGTATCAGTGTGCTCAAATGCAGACATGATTGAAACAGTATCCGAATTTTACAAATCATTGTATCTGAGGGAAGCGAGGAAACTGCAACTAGAGATGTTTTAGCTAATATAACGAAACGACTTCCAGATTCATGTCGCGAAAGCTGTGACCAATCAATAACAATTGATGATTTGACAAAATCCCTCAAAGGTATGACGTTAGAAAGGTCTCCTGGGTGTGACGGACTCCCAGTTGAATTTTATCAAACATTCTGGCACATATTTGGGCCAGTATTAGAAGAAATAGCAACCAGCATTTTTAAGCAAGGGCATCTCCCTACATCGATGGCCCAAGCATATGTTCGGCTTATATACAAGAGGGGTGACAGAAATAAAATACAGAATTATAGACCAATCTCTCTACTCTGTGTAGATTATAAGATTATTACTCGGGCACTAACATTAAAACTTGGCGCAGTCCTAGGCGAAGTCATTCATGATGATCAAACCTGCGCTGTGCCAGGAAGATCAATATTAAACAACACTTTGCTTATACGGGACCTTATTCAATTAGTTGAAAAGGATTGTATCCCAGCAGCAATAATATCACTTGATAATGAGAAGGCGTTTGACAGACTAGAATGGGATTTCTTGTTTAAGTCTTTAGACCATATTGGCTTTGGTTCAAGATTTATTAAATGGGTCAATATTTTATATACTGATATGACAAGTTGCTATTTAGTTAACAATCAGCTATCCAAACCTGTAGTGTTGGAACGAGGTGTCAGACAGGCTTGCTCACTGTCCCCGCTTCTATTCGTCATAGCTATGGAATCGTTGGGGGCCACATTGAGGTAACGCAATGACTTTCAAGGAATATGTATACGTGGCGTAGAAAGGCCACTAAAGGTTTCTCAATATGCAGATGATACGACTGTGTTTGCAGGTAAAAATACGGATTTTAGAATTTTAAATGGAGTATTAACAGATTTTCAAAAGGCATCAGGACTTAAAGTCAATAAAGATAAATCTAAGGGATTGTTTTTGGGCGATTGGAAGGGCAGAACTGATAATGTGATGGATATTAACTGCTCAAATGATGTCATAAAAATTTTGGGTATTTACTTTAGTAGAGAACAAAATGTATTACTAAACTGGGAAGAAAGGATATCCAAGCTAAAGTGTGCATTACTAAATTGGAAACGACGTCGCCTAACTGTCTTTGGCAGGACATTTGTCCGTAATAATTTAATTTTATCTGGACTGTGGTATACCGCTTCTGTAGTTCATATGCCCAAATCAGTAGAGTCAAAGATCAACACGTTACTGTTGTCCTTCTTATGGGAGGACAAAGCCCATTTAGTATCACAGTCAATCCTCACCAATGGAAAGCATGCTGGAGGCCTGGATTTGGTTAATGTTTCAGCAAAGTGTGCTTCTTTAAAATTGAAATTCTTGAATAAGTTACTTACTTCAAACTCATCTTGGTCAAGTGTTTCAAGGGCACTTCTCCAAAGGTACGTTGACCCATTTCCAGTAGAATGTTTATTTATGTGCAATAAATTGCCACCTAATCATCAAAAGATTCCAAATGTATATAAAGAACAGCTCGAAGCCTTAAAAATATTTACACGATCAATGCCACAACCCAATTGTTGGGAAGATGCCTTAGAGCAACGTCTTTGGGGCAACGAGTTGATTCGTGATAATGATGATGTATTATATTTGCCCTCTATGGCCAAAAATGGTATTTAATATTTACGTGACTTGGTAAATCCGAAATCTCGTAAATGGATTGCGATGCAAGATGTAGCAAGAATAACATCAATGAGACATATTGATGCTCAGCGCTTATTTGTTAGAATAAAGAATGCAATACCTGCTGTATGGTTCAAATTGCCGAAAGCACGTGGCAACATTGATATGTTGCAACAAACATTAGTATTTATGTCAGAACATATAAAATACAACATGGCATCTAGAGACTGGTATAGAATTCTAATGCAAAGTCGGAGACAGACATGGTTAGGCATTGGAACAATTTAGGATGCACGCCAAAGAACTGGAAAAATGCCTGGAAAGCAATACATCTAGCTTGTCTACCAGGAAATGCACGGGACCTGGCATGGCGATTACTCCACCGAAGGCTATGGGTCGGTCATCTTACTTATATGTGTAAAATATCAAGTACAGACCAGTGCTTATTATGTAATACTGAGGAGGAAACGATGGACCATCTATTTACTCAGTGTCGCATAACTACAGGCTTTTGGGTATATATCAATATGCTCCTTGCTAAATTTGGAACCAAATATGTGAATTTAGTGGCTGAAACAATTTTGTTCAAAGATTGCTCAACTATCGGATGAATCATTAATACAAGGAGAAAGAATTGTTAATAACCCTGTTATCTGTAGGAGTGTGGGCCATCTGGAAGCATCGGTGTTCAGAGGCCAGAGATAAAACCGGCAACAACCATCAGAGAGCCATACACGCTATATTTCGATCATTGTTGATAAACTGCATTCATTGTGAGTTTTACAGGCTAGTAGAACATGGGAGAGAAAGTAGATTTAAAGACGTATGGTGCAAAACTGGCCTAGTATCAATTGAATACGGATATCTAAAATATTAGAAGCGGAACTTGTATAAGCTAGCACACTCGCTGCTTGCTGTATATTGATAAATGCTATTTTAATTTAATTTAATTGCCTTTATTTTAAAATTGTAATGCCTTAGGAGACTCTAATCTTGACGAATATCCTAACCTTGGGATCAGAATATTTAAATATCAAATGAGCATTATGTCAATATTCTGGAGGTGATCCGATTTTCAAGTTAACAGAGTGTGATATCTTACAATTAGCTTCCTGTTGTAAATATTTACTATAGGTGTATTTGTTCCAGGGTAATTTGCAAAAACTTACAATGAAGTAAATATATATAGAATGTGAACCCAGGGCGCCATCTAAGTAGACATAGTTTGTATACGTTTGCTTTGTGCATTATATTATATAAAGGCTACTACGTCCGTTGGGTATTTAATAATCGGCTAACTGGCGCCAATGAGTGACTTTTTGATACTTATTGACGAGTCACCTCGCCACTTGTTGGCGAGCTGCACTCGCCATTTGGCCCTACTACTATATGGTGGTCATGAATCGGCTCAATGGCATCAATGATTAGCAGTAGCTTACTGCTAATTATTGATGAGTGGCTTTACCACATGTTGGTTAGCTATGCTTGCCATTTGGGCCTACTACTACACGGTGTGCAAATAGCAATGTCTTTGTTGAATTATGTTATGTTATCAGCTCTTTATTAATTATGTTTTCTATGTAGTTATGCCACGGTTGTGGTATATGATAATAGAGTATTTTAGCTTGCACTGTTTTGACATGTTAGGTTTGTATTGTTATTCTATTAATAAAGCCTGCTATTTCAACCGATTTTGTATGGGGGTTTGCAAGCCTTTTTAAAGGAGTTCCTCCGGGAAGTGTATCCGACTGCGTCAGCGTCGAATTTTAAAAAAAAAGAAAAAAATGTAGTAGTAGTTGTAGCAGCAGCAGCAGCAGCAGCCATAGCCTCATTGACCCCCATCCCACCCAACATCTACCCCACCCCGATAAGTGGAGACCCACAACTATCTAGCCCTGTGCAAAGCAGCAGCAGCAGCAGCAGCAGCAGCAGCAGCAGCAGCAGCAGCAGCAGCAGCAGCAGCAGCAGCAGCGGTACTGGTAGTGGCAACAGCTGTAGTTGTTATTGTTAGTGTTGTAGTAGTAGTTCTAGTAGTAGTTGTTGTCATCGTCGTCATTGTCGTTGTCGCTGTCGCCGCCGTCATCGTCGTCGTCGTCGTCGTCGTCGTCGCCGCCGTTGTTACTGTTGTTACTGCTGCTACTGCTGCTGCTGCTGCCGCCGCTGCTGCTGCTGCTTTTGTTGCTTGGATCACATGTCCTGAATTCCATCCAACCTCATCCAACAATGCGTGATGCTATATGATAGTGTTGCATGCACATGTATAACATACAAATGAATAATCATACATGGTGCTTCGTCTGTCGCTCTCTTGTAGCTCGCCGGTGATGATAGAAAAGAGTTGGGCGCATTGTTGACTGGATGGTCGGTCATCCATTGTTTAGGAGATTCATCAACAAGAATGAGAATTTAGGTTAAGTTAGGTAAATTAATCATGCCAGTAGCACGGCATGGATACATATTGTAAAGTGTATTACGGTGGTAGAAAGCAATGGAACTACACTATTGCTGATATTGAGGAGTCGGCGATAGAAGTAACATCAATCAGTCTTAAATCGATTCTAACACATAAAATGAAGGCGGAGCTTAGCTAGAAATGTGCGGGCATGGCTAGAAATCTCTTTAAATACCTTCTTTAAATAATATCTAATAGACTGTACAAATGTGTGGTGGTTCGATATTAGTATAAAGCTACGGTGTGGACAAAACCACAATGTCTTTGTCAGGATGTTCAACGCTCATGTGGAAATCGTCAATGTTCATGGAACGATCGTCAGCATTTGCGTTGGTGGTCATTTGGGAAGAGAAGAGATTGTATATGTCTTCAGTCAGTAAGAGTCTAGGAACTGCAGGATCCAGGTTCGGCACCTTTTCCTTCTTTATAGATTTTTCTACCAATTTCATGTTAAAGCTGATGAGTCTCCTATATTATATGCCTACTTGGACACGTTGCTATAAAATAATACAATGTATGCGGTGGCATCAATCCGCCAAAAGCTGCATAATTCTAGTAATGACCCTTTCCAGTTTTGGCTATGTCCCACCCATCTCTAACCAAGCTCCACCCACACCTCGCCCGTCTTGAGATCGATCAATCCTTGAACTCCCTGACTATCAATTCCCGCAAGACTATACAGGTAAGCTGTTGACTGTTTTGAAACTGATTTGACTGGGTGCTGTTGCTGTCTATGGAAGCAACAACGACCAATCAAATTAGTTTCAAAAAATTCAACCGCATGTTTATTAAATAGTAAAGATATACAATTCATACAACCTGATGGACTATTAAGCGTTTAAGATGGTCTAAATCGAGTCATTCATGACGTAATGCTTATGGCGTCATCATACACATCACGTAGTTCAGTATAATGTTATATGACCTCACATAATGGATGGATAAATTGGAAAGCCCCTTTGTCACACAACTGAAAACACATATTTGTACTGTAGTTGAACTGTATCAGCCAGTCAGAAGTTTTGGAATTCTAGCATTTAACACATTGAATAGAAAATATATTTATACATATATTTCAATAGCATGTACATTCTCAGAGATTGAACACATCACACTCATTCTATATGCTGAAATACGCACGCACGCATGCACGCACGCACATATGCACGCACGCACACACTCCGGATGCACACGCATACGCTAATATATTCTGTCAACAGTTTTAACATTTTATGTACAATGTTCACAATATATACATAAATTGATACATAAATATTGTATTTGACGATATTTGTGTTGAACACATTGGACACATTATGCTGAAAATATATAATTATAAATATATATCACAATTATTGTTTCAAACACACACAAATTAAATTCAACCCATTTTGCATGCTGTTTTTCATTTTTAATCCTGGACGAATACTGTATCCGGTGTGTGTTTTAAAATGAGGAACACCATCGAGTGTTCGACTGTCTATTCCGACAGTTTTCTCCACTACGTTTGGGCATGCTGACTTTTCTCCAATTATCATATTGATATCAAATTTGATCACATGAGAAAGTTGATCTATATTGATCAGGAAATGGCAATCATATTTTTGTTCTTTGACGCTGCGAGAAGGAACATTTTTCCCAAATGGTTTTCCTCAAGACAGATCCACATAGCACAATACAGCAAGCTCGTAGCACAATACAGCAGGCGTGTAGCACAGCACAGCGAACATGTAGTACAATATAGCAAGCCCATTGTAAATCAAATGTCAGCATTTCGTCTGATAATTTGTCATGTACACATTATTCTTCGTGAGCTACTATCGCACTATGACACCACTTTCCTGACAACTGGTACTGCATATCTTGTGTTATATTGTGGAATGCCTGATCTCTGTTGTGTTGTTCCACCGAGTTGAGCACGCAAGGCAGAGGTGCTAGTTGCATTGATTAATGTAGTTAAAACTCAGAAGATATTGTGATTGTTTTCTTCTTACTTGATATGACCAAACTTTAGCCCAATAAAACAATTAGACGAAAGTAGACATGCCCAAATTTAGTAAAGAGAGAATTGTAAGATCGACATTCATGTTAATATGTGATACAAATAATAATAATAATAATAATAATAATAATAATAATAAAAATGATAATAATAAAAATAATAATAATAATGGTAGAGGTGGGGCGATAGGGGGCTCCATTTTCACACCTTTTTCTTTTGTTGAACCCGTTAGACTAATGGAGACTCCTTATGCTATACATCGACCCGTGTACATTGTCATGGCTAAAAGTGCCGAGGTTCAGAAGTTTAATAATGAGCAACTAATGGAGACGTCTTCCACAATTGTCCCTACTCTATAGCTCGACCGTTTGGAATCACCCATGATTGCATGAGTTCCCAGTCAGAAAAAGACGTGCTAATGACTATTAAGCTCACCTCATTGGATACCTGGAGACCAGTGATTTAATGAGGGGGCGGGGCTTCGTCATCGAACGAATTCCGGAGAAAAGACGTGTCCAGAAACGTAACCCGGTCGTCCCTCATGACGTAATACATTAATACTTGAGCATTTGGCATGGCTCTAAAAGATCATCCTTAATTACACCCATTAACCCTCATCAATCAACATTATACTAATTACCTTTAAGCTAGCAGCGCTGGATGCCTGGAGGCATGTGACTTAATGAGGGGGGGGGGAGTGGGGCTTCGCGATCGAACGAGTTCTCAGGAACAGACGTGTCCAAACCCGTAACCTGGTCATCCCTCACTATGTAATACATTAACTGGTGAGCATTCGGCATGGCTCCAAATGATTAGCCTTAATTACACCCATTAACCATCGCCTCATTGAACGCCTGAAGGCAAGTGACTTAACGAGGGGGTGGAGCATCGCAATCGAACGAGTCCAGACATGTAGCTCGTCAATCGTCCTTAATTACCCATCAATCATCCTTAATTACCTGGTCTTTAACACTTGTCAATCAATTGTTGGATGACAGTAACACCACGATTTAATGAGGGGTTGGGGCTTCGCACTCGAACAAGTTCACAGAGTCAGGAAAAGACGAGTCCAGACATGTAGCCTGTCAATCATCCATAATTACCCTCATTAACACTTGTCAATCACTGTGCAAATTACCATTAAGCTCATCTCATTGGATGACAGGAGGCACATGATTTAATGGGGGTGGGGGGGGGGGGTTATGGACACCCTCTACATCTAACATCCAATCAGAACTGGGGAGATAGCGGAACACGTCAAAGGAAACCAACACATCAAAGGAAAATGTTGTCAAAATAACAAAGGAGAGAACAAAGGAAAGAAGAACAGTAAAAGGTGTGAAAACGGGAGCCCCTATCGGCCCACCTCTACTAATAATAACAATAATAATAATAATCCTATATTTAAGTTCTATATATTTCTTTTTTCTTACCTAATGGCATTATGATATACTTTGTATTTGTCTATGTTGCCTTGAAAGAATTTGGGTTGGGAAGGACTATATATAAGCTGAAAATCGTGTAAGTGGTCCTATATTCCAATTTGATACAGTAAAATATGCTTTAAATTAAGTAGTTTGATAAATTTTGTATATCATTTAATCCCCTATTATGCGTTTGGTAATGTACATTATATAATATTACTTTTAATAAAATACATTGCGGACATCTTGCAATTCAGGAATTATGTAGAATCAGTATGCCTGAATGTATGGGGCTTATAAGAATTTCTTCTCAGTCTCTGTATCCATTCTGCCCTACTCCCTCACTCCTCTCTCACTCTCCGTCCATCATCCGCCATTCTCTCTCTTTCCCTCTCTCCCTCCCTCCCACACTCCCCCTCTCTCTCTCTTTCTCTCTCTCTCTCTCGCTCTCTCTCTCGCTCTCTCTCTCTCCTTCTTCCTCCCCCTCACTCCCATCCTACACCTCTCTCTCTTTCTTTCCCTATCCCTCTCTCTTCCCCATCCCTCTCCCTCTCCATCGCTCTCTCTCCCTCCCTCCCCCTCTCTCTCTCAATATATTTTTGTGCCAATTCTTGTTTTAGGTGTTATTTTGGTATGCTAACGCGTGTATGCCGGTTACAAACCAACCACAGTCATTTGTTGAATAATAACTATTGAAATATAGTGTATCTATACCTCCTAATGAGATAACAGTACATTCACTGAGAACATAGATAATAAATGCAAACAAATTAAGTGACTGTGAGTTATTCTTAACTAAGCCAGTACTGGTATCCTAGAAGAATTTATTTTAGACAAAGAGATGTTAGGTAACTATTCCTCCATTCACTGGAGACAAGGTGATAATTGATGGCGCTATAAACACATAAATTAATAGTAATATAGGTTCATATAATAGGCACATCGAATCAGTAAGACGAATATAAGACCTTTCATGTGCTTACACCACACCAACAGCTGAGAGGAGATGATCGCATAGAAGAACAACGATCAACAACAGTTGGAGTATATGTCTGCTGCTTGGTATGATAGTCTGCCTGTCTGTCAGACGTCTGTACATTTCTGAACAAATAAATTTTCATTCATAGACAGGTCATCTTTGAAACTACACTGTGAACTGTCGTTTATGTAAATGCCAACACCACCACCTTTTTCAATTGGTGTGTGTTTTTCAATGAATTTATAGTAGTAGTTCGTTCGTTCAATTGGTATTTATTGGCCGCTCACACCTAGATGTATTTGAGCCATGACTCGCTCTTAGAGGTGCTTCCCCGAAGGGTTGCGTTGCTTCCCCGAAGGGTTGCTCTAAATAAGTGAAAACTGAAAAAAGTCAAAAAATTTTAAGTTGTTGCTGGGAGTGTGTTGCCTGATGTTTCCTAATGTATTGTAGTTGGCTAGTGTCTATGTTGTATGCAGTGTTGAGGAAGGGGTGGGAGGGGGAATTACTTTATTTCTCAAGGTGGTGGGGTGGGGCTGGAGGGCAGTCTGTAAAATAAAACCTCAAAATTAGAAATCAGGACAATTTAAAAATAAAAAATATTATGATGAAACTGAATGATAATACTATCAACTGAGAAGAAACAAATTAACATAATGGCATGTGATTAACTGAATAAGAAACGGGAAGAAGAAACTAAAGTTCTAGTGTGTGCAGAAATGAGGATCTGAGTTACTAACTTAGAATTATAACCTGTTGCCATTTGAAATGATAAATTGATTGAGTGTTGCTGTTTAGGTATTGATGGGCCTAGTCATTGTCCGTCATCAGTCAAGGCGCAGGCTGCGAAGAAGGCTGTTCTCTTATATTTGTGCAGATTGGTTGTGAAGGAGAGCTTCAGCATTTACACCGACAGGGATGGTGATCTCTCGAGCAAGGCCATGTCGATCATGAAGGTGTGGATCTGCTGGATTTCATTGCTTTCATCAGGCATGGAAGGCAGTTTTCCCCCAGTCTCCAATCGTCAGGGTTACACATCTCGTCTCCATCTCAGTTCGTTCGCCGAGTCTTCCCCAGGTCAGACACAATCAGGCAGCACGTCTTTCAGCAGATGGACCGACCACTCATCGACTACACTCGACCAACAGCATCCTTTTAGGGCGGTTTTGGCAAATCTGCCTAATTTTTATATTACCCTTGTCTGTATGTGGCTATACACAAAAGTGCGTCTTTTTAGGTAGGTGTGTGTATACCCACATACAAACAAAAGTTGTTTTGACGGCTCATGGGCAGGGTCAATGCGCTTTTGCCCATTGGCCAAATATTTCCATATCTATCCTGCCCCTGCGCCTTTACATGTGCCAAACGTGTCCAAAAGCCTATCAAAAGTGTCACTTTCTGAGGGATTCCAACCTCAGTCCATGAGTTCTTTAACGTCCGATTTGCTTCAATGCTAATCAGACGGGACCAACTTCTTTACGTCCCTTCCGAAGGACGGTATAGTAGTAGTAGTAGTAGTAGTAGTAGTAGTAGTAGTAGTAGTAGTAGTAGTAGTAGTAGTAGTAGTAGTAGTAGTAGTAGTAGTAGTAGTAGTAGTAGTAGTAGTCCTATTAGATGCTTTCTAACATACTATAGAAAAAATCGCCAAAACTGTTAATACGAATGCAAAAACATAGAAAAACTATCAAATATCGAATATCGACAGGTGAATCACAGTTCTTCAAATGGCACCATGCATTGAATAGACAAATCCTATATGGTTAAAAATGAAATACACCATATTTGGCTAGGAGTATCATGGTGAAAGCTCAAATGGTAGATCAATATATAAAATATAATATAACAACCATACAGTTTAAAACGATCCATCTAGATTCATTCTTATCCCGATATTTTTCCAGTGTTAATCTCTAAATAGCCGTTAATAGAGACATCAATTTTGCACAAGAATATATGTTAGTAAACGTAGGCATTCAAATTGAAGGGAGACATGCTATAGCTACCACGTGAAGTTGTAATGATAGTTGTAATATGCTATCAGCCAAGCCATCACTACAAACGCCTCATTTTAAACAAAATCCAACTCACACTATTTTAATTAAATTGCATGTATAACATCTCTTATAAGACATTGGAGAATTTGAAATTATAGCCGGCCTGTTCAGTTTTTTTTGTTATTTCACTATATTTACACACTTACGCACTTGTTACTTTACGGTCGTTATAATATGATAACATTTATCGGTCAAACAAAGCACACATTCATCACCACGGTAGCACAGTAAGCATTGGAATTCGTGCGTCCCAATATCAAGTTAACTATGTCGGATATTTTGAAACTAATTCTACTGGAACCTATTACTGACGTAATCAAGAACAGCTCCCTGTCAAACTAGTTTCTAAATATTCAACAGTGTATTCCTTACACCTTAAAGAATCTGTCATATCTGGTCTGCATTGCTAAAGAAGTAAACAAATCACATGTATGCTTGCTATTTATTTTGTTCATACAATATGCAGATCTGGCTTAATGTACTCATACAACGTTCCCGATTGCGACAATATCTTGCCGATTACGTGTACACTATTATCTCACAAAATGTCTTTGCCTCTACAGCATCGATTATCAACCACCTGCTTTAGATCTATTTTAGCGTCACAACCATGCCAAGCGTGTTGCATTCAGGGAACTTTTAAGCCACGTTGAACACCGTATTTGTGCGGGGCATATGTAATCCCATGAGATTTTAATGCAGAAATTGTGCCACCTCAACAGAAATGTTAGATATGTATCAAATAACATAGAAACCCATGGTGGCAATGGAGCAATTTGCTAGAATCAAGATGGCGACTATTGTCCAAAATGGCCACTAATATGCATAAGAATTGTGAAAACGGTTATATATTTTTAATCTTTACAATGAAAGTATCCATTCTTCTCTTGATAAACACGCTGATTCGCATTATGACAGTTAGAATGTAGTAGGAGTAAAATGGACTAGTTATTAAAAATTATTACTTTTTGTCATTTATCTTAGGAAATTTTTTTCTGTGAAAACTAGTTGAAAATTCCAATGACATCATTTTCTAAGCCATATATGCCTATCTATCTTATCCATCATAATCATCAAACTCATCATCACTTCTGTCATCATAGTCCTCGTTAGTGTTATCATCATCATGATATTCATCATGTCAGTTCACTTGGCTATTCTCATAATCCTCACACTCGTCATCACAGTCAAAGCAACTATACAAATCCGTCCAAATAAAACCAGCCTTTCGGCAATGACATTGAATTCTATCCACACTTTACGAGATGGATTATCACATCAGGTGCTGGCAAATGTGTTGTCATAGCAAGAGCCCAGTCTTCCTATTGAGGATTCCAGCCTACCACTTGAGGTGACGGTTGCGTGTGATTGCACATTGTGTCATCAGCTGATGATGTGCACGTAGTATGGTGTCATGCAGTATGTCTGGTGCAATTGGTAACTTTTCTGACTGAGGCTGTATCTTCTTGAACAGCCACAACCTTAAGTCAGTCAGTTTGGAATGAGATTACCAGGCAGACAAAGTTCTAGATGACACCAGATACTTGATTTGTTGGTTTTGTGGTTCTACCAAGATTTGCCATGCCAGCTAGAATGTCACCACTTGCCTCTTGGAAGACCAACAAATAGGTGTTGGTTTACCTGCAAAGCCACATGTGTTATTTGCGTGCCTGATTACATGGAATGCTGGAGGGCAAGCAAGTTTGCTTGGTTCCAGGGCTTGCAATATGTGGTTTAAACTGAGCACTCGTCGATGTCGTCCAATTCCTATCACAATTGAGGTACACATTACATAAGTCAGGGTATCACACTAAAACGAGGGTAAATACACCAGTCTCTACATATTGGATGTAACTACTCGATGTAGCTGTGCCTGTTGTACTCACAGCATACAGCAATGTGGCTGTGTTAGTTTCCTCTTGTTAACTGACTAGACTGCGCATAAGCTCATAACATCGTGGCTATCTGTGCACAGGTCACCATATGCCACGTCTATGCACTGATTCGAATGAACAGTTTGCAGTATCTTATCTGTAAGGTATGTGATTAATTCCAGCTTTGTCTTTGTGTATGAAAGCTATTTTTCAAAGGCAACTTGGCACAGTTTGTTGTATCAGTAATATTGTAAAACTCTGTTAGTTTCCCTCCTTGTCTCTTGAGACGAGTTGCTATCTTCAGTGAATTGGCTATGTCATACCGATCACACATCAAGGGTATTCCACCATACTTCACAAATTTCTTCTATATATAGTTTATAAAGTGATCTGTTTGCCCAGTGATTGAATCTCTGTTATAGTATCAACCACAGCCACATTCCTTGATCCATTGATGAATTTTCCTTCCTCTTCAAGAGAAAGCTTTCACCGAACAATGAAGCTTGCATCTATCAGCAACAAACATTGGTCTAAGCAACACTGAAATTCATGTTCGCTAATCATATGCTTAAGCTTGATGTCCATCCTTGATTCTCACACCACTACCAAATGTTCAAGCAGTGGCCTGAGTTCTCTGAACTCAGCAACGTTTTCACTGACTGCTAATTTAACTTTTCTGGACATATTCTTCTAGGCGAGCAGTCACGCTTCTTCATTGGTCACCGCGGGTGTGTATTTCCTTTTTGGATACATTCTACAACATATGTTGCAGACAGTTTGCTGCCAATCCCACTTTATTTGTAGGGATCTTCTGTAAGTTCTTGTGGTGCAAAAGGTATGTCATCAGTTTCAACCATGAAAGTGTCTGTCAAAGTGTTAATTGTTGATGTGAGATGTCGAATGACCTTTGCCGGGCGTTCCAGTACAGGAGCAGACATACCAGGATGGTGTGTCCACATATGGTATTTATTATCACACCATTGTCCTCTTGAAATACTCTGTCAGATCCATTCGTTGCTTCCTCAAAGGGAGTCAGCAAATGTGGGTGATGGAAGCAAATGTGTCTTAATACAAGGCAATCAATGCCTGACGTGTCATCATTTTACCTTGTGGAACACACGCTTCCAATCTAGAATATCGTTGATGATTACAGATCCGTACAATTGTGTTTCAGTCAAACATAGATCAAATCCACTGCTCTCAATATAGGCACCAATAAATTGAAATTGTGTCGGCATTACTGCTGTTACTTCACCTGAAGGTGCTCCTTACATTGCCATCTCACCAGCATCTATTTCAATTTTAGTCTGTGCTGTTCCAAGAAGTTATGCAGTTCCTGAAAGACTGATATGTGAACAACTTTCTATTTGCATACTGAATGGCGGAAACCATTGACAAAGTGGCTTTTAAACTGGATTAGGGCAATCCATAAACTCTATGATGATTTCTGGCAGATCTCCAATTTAGCAAGCCTAAGCCGACCCACTAAGTTACATATCCGCTGACTTGTCTGCGTTTTCTGTGTTCTGATAGATTGTCATTGTTGTTGCACGCACATTGTCCCTTCAACTTGGGGTATCTTCTACACGGTCAATATTGTCCAAAAATTAAATATGTTCTATCAGAAACTATACTGGATGAAATATACAATCCATCATTGGTAGAGATTTGCTTCAGTACCTTTACTGCTATTTTAGTTTCAACCCATAAAGGTCTGGAATAATCAGCAGCCATTCCAAATGCATGCTTGCATTCGGTGATTTTCTTACTTCTGCTTGCTGTACGCATTGCCAACAGCTGACTGATGTGGCATTTCATAATGGAAATGTAATGTCTGCACTAGTTTGTGTTACCAAGCTGACGGTCAGACAGAAACATTGCCACGGTAGTGTGTACCAAACCAATAGCGCATTTGTTGACTTTAGAGGATTTCTTGTGAGAAGGAAGTTTATTTTGGGACCTTGCAATACCCATAAAAATCGACTGCATAGTTCCTCTTGGGCATATGTCGTTCTGAAACATCATCTAATGAACTAGTAATGCACACGTAGCATTTGCCGAGTGCCTATACGCGCAGCACATAGTTTGGATTGTATATTAATATCAATGTCTTCTGGAGTATCTTCTACCACATAACAGATCTATAGTTGATCAACATTGGGATAGTCGTTGCTCTTAGTGCATTTTAGACCTCTGAATTAGATTCTGTGTGTTGAGAAACATGTGAATGGATACCATGGACAATTCTAACAATTTTTTCACACATTCTCAGGAAATTGGCTGTCATTTTGATAAATTGTCGCCATTTTGAATCCAACAAGTTGGTACTTAAAAACGCCGACCCAGGTATTTACATAGTTACCTATGCATACCTGCCAGTCTGCAAACTTCCGTCAAACCTCCTATGTGTGAGTGAGTGAGTGAGTGAATGAGTGAGTGAGTGAGTGAGTGAGTGAGTGAGTGAGTGAGTGGGTGAGTGAGTGAGTGTGTGACGGAGCGAGTGAGTGAGTGAGGGAGTGAGTGAGCGAGTGAGTGAGTGAGTGAGTGAGTGAGTGAGTGGGTGAGTGAGTGAGTGAGTGAGTGAGTGGGTGGGTGGGTGGGTGGGTGGGTGGGAGGGTGTGTGAGTGAGTGAGTGTGTTATGCTTTTTTGTTTATTCCGAACGGGTGAATCGTTTTGAGTTCTTTGATCCAGTAGTGTTCTCTGTTTAATCTTATTTTTTTGTTATCTGTAAAAATTCTTTCAATTGGTCTTATCGTGATGTCTTTCATAGAATGTCTTGGATGGTTGAAATGCCATGAGATTCTCGTGTCTGTTTGGTGTCGGATTGCATGGATATGTTGTGTGAGTCGTTTGCTGAGTGTTTGACTTGTTTCTCCTATGTATTGAGAGCTGCATTGTTTGCATTCTATGAGGTAAATAATGTTGGTGGTATTGCAGCTCAATTGTGTGTTGATTTTGTAGTCTTTACCAGTGACGTAACTAGTGAATTTGTCAGCAGTGTTCATGTATTGTTTGCATGTGATGCAATTGCTGTTGTTGCATTGTTGGAGTGTCCCTACTATGTCGTGAGTGTCATCTGGTGTCGGTACGATCTTATTGTTAGCATCTGGATTTTTTATTTTAATTAGGCTAGAGTGGACTAGGTGGTCCCTAATGCTTTTGTTTTTCTTGAATGCTACTACTGGGTAGTTGGGAAAAATTGGTGCTAAGATTGGTGAAGACAAGATGTACTTTTCCCAGTAGGTCCGAATGGATTTGCCTATGTGTTCTAATGATGGGTGGTATTGTAGTATGCAAGCTGGCCTAGGCTGTTTTTGTGTGGGTTGTTTGTAAAGAATGTCTTCTCTCTGTGTGCTCTCGTTTCTTTCTATGATGGCTTTAATTTCTGTCTCTTTGTATCCCCGGTGGATGAATGCATCTGTGAGTTCCTGTGTGCGTTGTTTTAATCTAGTGGGATCTGTGATTATGCGTTTGTATCTTAATGCTTGGCTGTAGATTATGGAATGTTTTGTGTTTTTAGGGTGGCTTGATTGTTTGTGAAGATACTGTTGTTTGTCTGTAGGTTTTCCTTATAGGTCCAATTTAAGCTTGTTATCTTCTTTGTATACCATTGTGTCCAAAAATGGTATATTTTCTGTTGAATATTCCAAGTCAAATTTTATTGTGGGATGCTCTTTATTCATGTGTGCGTGAAATTCAAGTAGTTCGTTCTCACTGGTGTTCCAAATGAAAAATATGTCATCTATGTATCTAACTAAGTGAGATGGAGTGCTGCCCATCCATGTTGATAACATTCTGCTTACTATGGTGCACACGTAAATGTTAGCATATTTGACAGCAAACTTGGCTCCCATGGCTGTTCCATGTGTTTGTATGTAATAGTCTTCATTGAATTGGAAGCTGTTTTTTGTAAGAATGTATCTCATTATTTGGGCCAATTCGTCTGGGTAGATGTGTGCAGGTGTGTGGTTATTGTTGTTTGCGTTTGTTCTTTCAAGTGTATGTCTGTAATGTTCTGTGACAATCTGTATGCCTTCTTCGTGTGGGATGTTTGTGTATAGTGATCTGACATCTATTGTGCACAGGATTGAGCCAGCATCCACTGTAGTGTTTTCTATATGTTGGATGAATGCAGTGGTGTCTTGTAGTAGACTTGGGATATCATTTTCCGTGTCTTTTAGTAGGTGGTCTGTGAATTCATTAATGCGTGACGTGGGGCCATCGCAGTTGGATACAATCGGGCGTCCGGGTGGTGGTATTTTGCCTTTATGTATCTTAGGGTTAATGTAGATGCGTGGAGTTCTGACTTTAAATTCGGTGAGATATCTGTGTGTCTGTCCTGTGATGGCTCCGGTGATTAGAAGTTCGTTAATGTATGCATCTATGGTGTCTTTATATTCTAAAGTGGGATTTTCACTGAGTTTGGTGTAGTATGCGACATCTGTAAGTTGTCTGTGTACTTCTGCAATGTAGTCTGGTTTTTTTAGAATGACTATTGCGGAGCCTTTGTCTGCTGGTCTGATGACTATGTTTGTGTTATTAGCTAATGTTTTGAGGGCTGTTTTCTCATGGTGTGTGATGTTGGATCGTGGTGACTTGTCTGGTGGTTTGGTGATAAGCTTGGTGAGTGATGACCGGAGTTTGTTGATGGCATTGGGTGTTGTGCTTGGTCTCCATTCTGAGGGTAGTTTGAATTTGGATGGTGCTGTGGGTTTTTCAAGGTTGTTGCTGTAAAAGTAGTATTTGCATTCTAGCTTCATGATGAATTGATCTATGCAATGTATTTGTGTGTCTGGTGATATGTGGTGTGGTGTGGGTACAAATGAAAGGCCTTTGTTTAGAATGGAATTTTCTGTTTTGGTAAGTTTGTGGTTGGACAGGTTAACGACAATATCTGGTGTTGTTTTTTGTTTGTTGATGATGCGTTGTTTTCTGCGTTTTTGTAGTTGTGTACCTGATGTTAAACGTCGAGTTGGCCGATTATTTCTAAGAGTAGTTTTTTCACATTTTCGTTTTTGGATTGTTTTATGGCTTCGGCATATGATTTGGTTTGTGGTGTGCTTGTACTTGTCTGTGATGTTGTTTGGATAGGTTGGGTTCTGGGTTGGTGTGTTGAGTGTGTGATAGGTTGTGTTCGGGGAAGGTACATCTGCTCTCTTGGTGGTGATGGATGTGCGTGGTGGATGGGAGGTCGTTGTCTTGAGTAGGGTATTATAAAGTGTTAGTTGTTTGTGTAGTGGCGGTTGGTTTGTCATGTTTGTTTTGGTCCAACTTGCCCTGGTTTGAAGATGGTTTGTGGTGAATGTGGTTTGTTCTGTATGTGTGGTGCTCCCCCGTTTTTTGGCAGGGGAAGTGGGTTACTCCTCGGTTGTCTCTCTGTGTTGATCTGTGGTTGCTGTTTGAGCTGTGTAGGTCTAAACCATTGAGTTGTGGTTTGGTTGTTCTGTGGTGTTTGTGGTCTTGTGTATGTATGTGGGTTTTGCGTTGTGTGTTGTCTTTGTGCTGGTTGAGGTGTTGGCAACAGCGGTGGTCTGTGGCGTCTCTCTGTTGGTGCGTGTTGTGCTGGGCGTGCTTGCTTCTGCGTGTGGTTTATTTGATGTTGTAGATCCATCAAAGGCGGGATGTTTGCCTTTCGCATGACTGGGTTTTGTGTGCTTTGTTTGTGTGTGTCATTGTGTGTCCTGTTTGTGTTTGTTTTGTGTGTCTTTATGCTGGTTGTGGCGAACTTAGCAGCTATCCTGTGTGCCTTAGCAACAGCTCTGTCCGCTTCGTATGTGTGTGAGTCTAACAGATTCCCTTCAATTATGTGTTCTTGCTGTTTGTGGTAGTGTAGTTTTTTGTAGTAATGTTCTAGGATTGCGTGTTGGATGCTGTTAGCCGCGGCTTTTAAGATCGAGTCGATCTCTGCAGTGGTTTCTGTGTTTGGGTCTACGATGGCTAGTTCTATGTCTGGCTTAACGATATGTGTGTTGTTCTTGATGCCATGTTCTATGTTCTGTACGTGGTGCTGCAGTTGTTCTGTTTTGTATAGGGATTTGTATAGTTGCTGAAATGTGTTTTCGTGCTGTTGGTTGACAGGGTGCTCTAAATCGGCTTTGCTGAAGATTGGTGGTAGGCGTGTCTGTGTTTCTGCATCCGTGTGTGCTTTTGTTGTTAATGTGGTGGTGTTAGTAGTGGCTGCAGAGGTGGCCGATTGTTGTGGTGGCGGTGGTGACGGCGGGGTGGCTGCTGTTGGGTTGTGCGTTGTAGTTGTGTGTTCTTCTGTAGGGTTGACTGATTGTGTGGTTTGTATTGGTGTGGGTGTGGACTTTGGGTGTAACTCTGTCTGGCTCCTGGTCTGTGGCCTGTTATCCTCTGGGTTCATAGTGGACAGGTGCGTGCGCGCGCGCGCGCGTGTCTGTGTGCGTGTGCGTGTGTGTGTGTGTGTGTGTGTGTGTGTGTGTGTGTGTGTGTGTGTGTGTGTGTGTGTGTGTGTGTGTGTGTGTGCGCTTGTGCGTGTGTGTGGTTAAAAAACAAGATTGGAAGATATGGTGTCTGTTTACGAAGATATATTATATTGAAAGCAAAACAAAAACATTATTACAGTATATATATTACAATAAAAACTTACGTTTGTTGATTTCTGTTGGAGGCCATATTTCCTAGATTATTTGCACTAAAGTGGCTAAGCTATTATGTAACACTAATCTGGCAAACCTGTTATAAAACACTAATCTGGCTTAAACTTTTGTCAAAACTTATAATACGGTGGTCCTAAAGTGGCTAAGCTATTATAAAACACTAATCTGGCAAAACTATTATAAAAACACTAATCTGGCTAAACTATTATCAAAACTTATAATAAGGTGGTCCTTAGGATCCTTTCGGCTGTTGTTACCTTCGTCAGAGGACATGACTAATGCTGTGTTTAAACATGGTATTTATAGGGGAGGTTCTAGGGTGAGGTGGGGTGAGGGGGGAGGGGAAATTATTAGTTGGATTGAATGTGGGTTGACCATCAAAGGATGTTTATAGAGTTCAAAGTACTATTATTCGCCATGGAGTGAATGTGGGTTGGCCATCAAAGGATGTTTTATCAATATGGTGCTCTACATCAATTAACATATATACAAGATTTCTGGGTAGGTTGCACAATGTTTGCATTAAAATCCTACATGAACTTATTATCATGACACCCGCCCACACTACAGGCGAGACCAGAAGGCAATAAATTAGATTTCGGAGCTGTATACACCATATAGGAATGCACACGGCTTCGTCCATTGTAGTAGGTAACATTGACCAATTTCTAGACTCCAATTACATGAGACTAAGGACTTCAGGATTGTGGCAACTAAAAAATGCACAGCACTACTTGCCGTAAAGCATGGTATGGTACATCAACTATGCTGTCCACAACCATACATATATCAACATCTTGTAGATATGGGATTGTCTTGTGGGAAGTCATGACCCCGCTGGACATCTTGTATGTACGAGTAAATCCCGAGTGAAATTCATATGTGAATACCAGGTGAGCT
This sequence comes from Chaetoderma sp. LZ-2023a, assembly GCA_034401795.1. Taxonomy (NCBI): domain Eukaryota; kingdom Metazoa; phylum Mollusca; class Caudofoveata; order Chaetodermatida; family Chaetodermatidae; genus Chaetoderma; species Chaetoderma sp. LZ-2023a. The sequence goes on along the minus strand of CM067359.1, from coordinate 50,366,872 downwards.
AATAGACTATGTCACCATGTATATTAAGATGTACCGAACGTTACTAGCACTGATCATCATCTATACTTAGATGCATTACCCGCATCTTATTGTTTAGATATATATTATCAGCAATGGCGCCAGCTAGTGCGCAAGTACCGCTTCGCAGATAATGAGTCGAGTATGGTTAGCACCAGGTGGGAATCAATCAAAGAGATTAGGTAGGACGAACGGACTTGGTTAGTTACATAGCAATCTATGTTCTCACGGCGTGGGACCAGATAAGCCACCGTCTATAGCGTCCTTGTAAGAGGAATGTATGCATCATCAGAAAATGTATACATTATCAGCACTGGATATGTATACGTTATCAGAGTATATATACATTATCAAATTGGCAAAATGGTTAGCGCCAGACTGGAATCAGATTAGATATGACGTACGGACGTAGTGGGTTACAATGGCGGTCTGTGTTCCCATGAAAGCTTGAGAAGATAAGCCGAAAAGTAATCAGTCAGGCTAAGAGGAATGGTAACTTGTTTACCGATAACCTTAACATCCTACAAGCAAATGACTGTCGACTAATAGGTAATGCACATAACATGAACATTGTAGCGTCCTGTAGGCGGTAGGTACGCAATCGAAAGTTACGATCAAAAACGTATTAATTGTAGAGGCGTAAGATACACAAATCGGAACTTGCTATCAAACCAGCATCCGTCATTCTGACATGGGAAATATACGAATCGAAACTTGCTATCAAACAAGCATCCGTCATTTTTAGCGTTAGATATATAAATCGGGACTTGCTATCAAACAAGCATCCGTCATTTCTGTCATAGGAAGCAGATGGAATTCTAGGGAACAAGAGGGTATAGAAATTGAGATGGTATAAAAGGGGGACTTTAACTTTCAGTCGAGAGTCCGGTCCGCCTCGTACCTTGTAACAAAGTTCTTGCTGAATGTATTTTCAGTAGGCAAGAGCAAGCTTGAATAGTATAGCAAACCAGAGTAGCTGGGAGTAATACTAGTTCGTTGAGAAAGAATAGGAAATATTAAAATAAGTTGAGTATTTGTCGTAAACTGGTAACAGTAAAAGTTACCCACTTTGTAGATTAATTGTAAAGTTAATAAAACTCATCACCTTGTATATTACTCAAGGCAATAGTTTGGTTATTGTGTTCATAGTCAGCTCTGAATTGCACGGAGAAACGCCGTGCCGAATCATCGAATCTTGTTGGTCCAGTCAGATCAGGCCCAGATACGAATACAAATATCGCCAAGTACATCTTTAGACGAGGCGAGCTCGTATCACTCTCTTTCATCCTCGGTAAGACAGGTTGTCGCAGCAACCTCACATACAAGTCTTGCCGAAGCCGGAAGAGAATTAATTCACAAGGACCCGAAGATCAGAAATCTTCATTGGCTTCAGTCTGCCAGGATTCAGAGTATTCAACGGTGAGTAATAGTATATGGCCCAACCAGGAACGTCGCTCACTAATTCGGCAATAGTACTGACCGACGTCACTGACCGTGTACGAGCGTTCCTAGACGCAGCAAAATTATCAGACAGTACCAGAATCACCCAACATCGCGAGTATCGCGCGGGGTCTACTGTGGAGGTAACTACCGAGGTAGTTTGCCCAGAGCAACCCCGGTTGCAGAGTCATCATCGCGTTACATTACCAGTAACCAAAGAATGGCGACGGGATCCAAGAGAACAGCTGACCCAACTATGCCACCCATAGAAATACCGGTAGCACACCAGCTTCGAGCTGAAACCATCGCCGCTATGCAAACGATGGGCATAGCGATGGCGGGGGCCGTTATAGAAAGCAGCAACCGTCGGGAAGCCGAGCGGGTGTACCGGAGGGAGATCCAGAACACGGTTTACCGCATTCAGCCCTGCGACGGAGTGGTACCAGAAGAGGTACGAACATTTTTGGATGAAACACGAAGAGCGTGGGTCGCAAACGAGGGGAGACTAGAGGGTATACCAGCCTACGTCATCACCCAAGCGGCACGTGGCCAGCTATCAAGAGCCATTGATGGGTTCTTGGTAGGCAAGGTTCGAGAAGACGTCACGTTCGACGAATTCTACGAGTACATCACCGTGAACTTTGTATCGGCCAACGAGGGCGAACGCATTAAGTACGATCTAGAGGGCGTACGACAGCGCAGGAACGAGACGGTCATAACCTTCAACCGACGATTCCGGGAGATGAGCACACGTGCTTACCCAGCTGAGAACGCCGACAACCATCGGACAGTGCTGGGAATATATCTCAAGGGTCTATCTGACCATCGCCTTAGCAAGCGAATCGTACGAAAGAAGGCTACCACCTTGGCCCGGGCGATCGAAATTTCAGAGGAGGAGGCTACATGTGATGACCTGCTCCGAGCCATGAAAATCGATGAACGACGGGAGGAGAGCATGGAAGTAAACATGGTGGGTCCTGAGGAGGAAAAGGAGATCTGGAGCGTGGTCAGCACGTTGAAGAGACAGATTGCTCAACAGAGCAGAATGGTTGAACAATTGTGTGGGTTGGTAAGCGACCTACAGCTAAGAGAGCAGCAGCCGGCGACTAGGGCCGCCAAGCCCGAGAAGAGAACCCCACCGCCGGCAAAACCACGTACGCCACCGTCGCCCAGACCAGTCAGGGCAGCGAAAGACTTACAAAACGTTACCTGCTATAACTGTGGCCGGGTAGGCCACTACAAAAGCGACTGCCGTCAGGCAATGCAGCTGCGAGAGGAAGTCGCCCGGAAGCCTGCCCCGCGTCCCAAGCAACCGCGACGACCACCGCACGTGACATGTTTTAGTTGCGGAAGAGAAGGACAGACTGCCCAGAATTGTTTTGCGGCGTACATGAGTCGGCAGACGACTCCTGCCGTAACGATAAAATGTTTCGGGTGTGGCAAAGACGGCCACTACGTGAGGGACTGCCTGTCGAGAGGTCCACCGCAGAATGGTTCCGCCTGGGGCCAGCAACAGAGCCCACCCGCACGAAGGGCCATCAAGCGACCACGCACCGACGACATGGACGTCGGCGTCGTCGACCGACGGCAGCAGGAGAAAAACATAACACCCCGTGACTGCTCGCGAAACCTCCGGAAAGACATGAACAATGCTAGACGCGACCGTGACGAATATGTCGATCGTGACGGATTCGTGCTGACCGGTGAAGGGACGGATGAGCATGGCCGTTATTCATACGGTGTCGGACAGGACTCATCCTCCCGTCAAGACAGTTATGCAGAAATTGTCAGTGAACGAAGGAGCCCTTCGTTAAACAAGGACGGAGGAGACCGTTGGTAAGCATACCGACCGAGCGGTTTCTAATCCGTCTAAGATTGGATAAAAACGGTCCATCGGATCAGGGTAAGTACCTGCATGCCTTAGTGGATACTGGTGCTAGCACATCCTTGATTCGCAAGGATATATGGCGTAGCATGTTGAATGCTAGGCCATTAAAAAGGGCGAAGACGCTCTTGGCAGTAAATGGTTCCCCAATAAAACTTTTGGGGGAGACCCAGGTAAAATTCAGTAACGCCCGTCCTATTCCGAGTACGGTAGTAGCAAGAATGAAGCATGAATGTTTGCTTGGGGCGGACGCTTTGCACTTGGGAAATGCAAAGATTGACTATCAGGCCAAAGTAGTAGTATGGTTTGGCCAGGTATATCCCTTTGAATATCCCTATAGGGAACAGACGAATTATGTGTATGGGAGTTGTAAAGAAACGACCGGATATATATATATATTGAGGACTTTGCGGATAACTTTGATACGGCTCGTCCAAACACTTTAGGATTGGTCCCCAAAGTGAAGTGTACGGTACCAACAGGAGATGCGTTTCCTATAAGGCAGAAAGCCTACCGTCTATCGCTTGCCAAGCAGTATATAGTCAAGAATCAGGTGGCTGAAATGCTGGCAGCGGGCGTCATAAGACCGTCATCGTCACCCTGGGCGTTGCCCATTACATTAGTGCCCAAGAAGGACGGGGACACGAGATTTTGTGTTGACTACAGGAAGTTGAATTCTATATGTCGCAAAGACAGTTATCCATTACCGAATATAACTGATATTTTTTACTTGATGCGCGGCGCAACGATATTTTCGACTATGGACTTGAAGTCTGGCTATTGGCAGATACCGATGGACAGCCAAGACATAGAGAAAACAGCGTTCGTTTGTAGCGAAGGTTTGTTCGACTTTGTTCGGATGCCGTTTGGTTTTTGCAACTCAGGTGCCGTATTTCAGAGGGCAATGAACGATATTTTCCGAGAATTCGTGGGAAAATATTTGCATGTTTTTGTTGATGATGTAGTCGTATATTCGAGAAATCCGGCTGAGCATGCACAGCATTTGCGTAAGGTTATGCGAAGGATTCAGGAATACAATTTGCAGGTTAAGAAAAAGAAATGCGAGTTTGCCTGTGGGTCTGTGGACTTGTTAGGATATCGCATTTCTGCACAAGGAGTGGCTCCTCAGGTACAAAAGGTCAAGGTCATAAGGGAAATGTCACCGCCCCGCGACGTGGGAGAGGTGAGAAGTTTCCTGGGCGCTACAGGTTATTACCGCTCTTGTGTGCAAGGCTTCGCCGAAATTGCTAAGCCTTTGATAGAATTGACTAAGAAATATAAACGTTTTGAATGGGGTAAGGAGGAACAGCAAGCATTTAAGAAATTACAAAACTTGCTGTGTAGTGAGATGGTTCTCGCCTATCCGAATTTAAATGCTCCATATAAGCTTTATACCGATGCATCCAGCTATGCGATAGGTGCGATATTGGTACAGGTAGATGATAAGGGTATAGAACGAGTGATACAGTACGTAAGCTCGACCCTGAATGACAGTAAGCTAAACTGGCCCGTAATAGAAAAGGAAGCTTATGCTGTGATATATGCATTAAAGAAGCTTCGACCTTATCTATTTGGCATGCAGTTCACCGTGTATACTGACCACAAACCCCTAAAGAGTTGTTTGTGGGAGAAGTTAAGAACACGAAAGTGCAGCGCTGGGCGGTGCTGATTGCCGAGTACGGATGTAAGATTGAATACATTCAAGGCTCGAAGAATATTCGAGCGGACATGTTGTCCAGGTTGCGTCGTCCAGTGGAGATCGCCACCTTAGACTCAGGCGATTTTGTCATACATGATGTAGACGAGGGTGCATTGCCGCATGTCCCTCTCGAGGTATTCGACATTCCCTACGACGAGTTGTGTGCCGAGCAGACCAGGGAATACCCGGCATTGTTCAAGAACACCCCGGAGGAGTATGTGGTCAAGAACGGTATTTTATTATCGTTAATTACACCTTTGGCGTTGGACGCTGAGTACCCCCGAATTGTCTTACCTACCCTGTTCCATGAGAAAGTGCTCTGGAAAGCTCATGAACGAGCTGGTCACCAAGGTCTGAAAAAGACCATCGGTATGGTAAGAGATTCGTTTGTGTGGACGTCTTTAGGAAAATACGTGGTTCGTATGCTAGAGACGTGTACGACGTGCCAGGTCAACCGACCTGTCACTACTCGACCACGGTACAGTGAAATGCCCATGGCCAATTATCTGAGTCAGATAATCGGCATGGATTTGATAGGTCCACTGTTAGAGTCGAGCAAAGGTAATGTGTATATCATGACGATCGTCGATCACTGTTCTGCGTGGGCAGAGGCATATCCGATTCCAGCAAAGACGTCTCAAAATGTTGAAGAAAAGTTCTTCAATGAGTATGTCGCTCGTCATGGGGTCCCTGAGATCGTGATAACCGATCAGGGAAAAGAATTTTGTTCTAAATCTCTAGAGGAGAGATTCAGGGAACATGATATCGATCATAGAAGATCGAGTCCCTACCACCCACAAACCAATGGGCGTACCGAGAGGTTCAATCGGACCCTTAAGGAATTAATCCAGAAAGGGGTTAACAATGCTTCTCGTACGTGGGAGGATGAATTGGGTGCAGCGTTAACTGCATATCGCTGTACCCGTCATTCCACGACAGGATATACGCCATTTTATCTGACGTACGGTCGATGAGCGAGACTTCCGTTTGCTATTCCGATAGACGCGTCGCAGGATCTGGGTGAAAGACTGACCTGTCTTAACAATGCCCTACTGCGCGCTCGTATGGAAACGGCTAGGTCTCGTGAGGTCCACCGTGAGCAGATTGACAATCGTGCAAACGCTGGTGAATTCAAGGTGGGTGATTCGGTGGTCATAAAGGCGGAGGAACGCATGAAATTGACCTCTCACAGTGACCCCGAATATGAGATCTTTAAGATCAATGGGCCAGTGGCTCACGTCCGGCATCAGAGGTCTGGGAAGGTGCGCATACTGAATATATCTAAGTTACGCGTAGTCGACTCAGAAATGTGCTGGGACAAGGTGCGGGCACGCCCTGTTCGTAAAACTGCAAAAGGTACGAAAGATAGCCATCATCCAAGGGAGATGATGCTCCCATGGTCCGAAGATGGGCCAGGATCCGACCCTAAGGCAACCCTTGGTAAGAGAACTCGTAGGAAGCGACCGGCTTCTGATAACGAGCCAGGGGTGGGCAAGACGGGTAGGATGGTTGATAATAACATCGGTCAACCTGGTACGAGGGAGACTCGAAACCATGAGTCACCGATGGAAACTCACGTGACTCCTCCATCAGTGGTGATGGACAGCTCGGAGGAGGTACCTGAGAGTGTGCCGGAACCAATGGAAACGCTGCCAACGCCTCGTTACTTTATGCGCAAGCGTAGTCATGTGCCGGAAGTCGAGTTTGACAGCAAGCGGCTCAGGATTGGCGCATTCGGCCGCGCCCTGTACGATGACTTCAATAGTCGTATAGAGGCAGTTATAAGGTGACGTAACCGCTGCTAATTATCCTTCTGTCTATAATTTGTACCAGTAAGCATCATTGCGCGTGAAATCATGTATATTTTACGATTAGGTATAGTGATAGCTCTAGTGAGTTTAGTAAATGGATTATGTAAAACATCTAGTGTACATAGATTACCGAACGGGGTAATGATAACTGAACCAGAGGATATATCCGTTATCCAAGCTGAATGGACTGTAGTGGTGTCTATCGACCACCCTTATTTACCTGCCCAATTTCTTAAACGGTTAGCGCAGTTTCGTGTTCTTATTGCGAACATCGGTCGAAAAACTGTGTTGAGCTATCAAGACATTTTCGGTTTACAACATCGTGTTAACAATATTAAGAAGATCGCGGTTAGGACACAACAAACTATAGTGAGCAGGGATAGTATACGACGCAAACGTGGCTTATTTGATTTTATCGGGGACATAGCCTCGTCTCTATTCGGTACCGCTACCTCTAGTGATATAGATGCAATTAAAGAGGTAGTCAAAGTCGCTATGAAGAACGTGAATCGTTTGGTACATTTCTCCAACAAACTGGCGTCCCATGTGAAACTGGCATTCGTAGGGATCAACACCAACGTTGACCGTATCAACGAAGTTACCGCTGGCCTAGTGGAATTAACTAGAAACGTGAGCGATATGTTTAAGGTGCACGCTGCCCGACAAGCCGACTTATACGCATTAGTGCGGCTTGGACACATCGTTGACTCTGCCGAAAGTGTGGTGTATAGCTACCAGAAGGCAGCAGCACAGTTTCATAGACAAACGGCATCCCTAGAGTTAGGTAGACTAACGGAAGAATTATTCAGTCTTGCTGACATCAATTCCGTGGCCAAACAAGTTAGTATAGGAAATCGACTGATACGTCCATATCAGTGGTACTACCGCAACGTGGTCGTGTATCCGTTATGGAAAGACGACTCACGACTCCATTACGTAGCGACATTACCGCTAATCGATGGGGGCGAATATATCGAATACGGGTTGCTTGCGTGGCCGGAACCGCTAATAGCAAGGGGCTACTACATGCAAGTACTGATCGCGCGGACCAGCATCGGTCTTGACACCAAGACTGGATGGTACTTCACGCCGTCCGAATGTCGTGGGGAGGAGCCCCGGGTATGTCATGGTCCACTATGGGTCGATAAGACCCACGTTCCATGCATTGTAAGCCTGTTAACCAATACGACCGACAGTGCTTGTAATATTCAGCTCTCCGAATCAAATGAAACATCTAGCAAATTATTTGCCGATAAGAAGATAGGCGTAGTGTTGCAAACGTTCGGTGAAACAATGGATATACACTGCGACGGACGACTGACCGACCGGTGTGTGGTGAGTAATGGAGTGTATGCATTAATGTCTGGCGAATGTGGTTATAGCGGGAAGGGCTGGCGATTCGAGCCGGTTGCGTCTTACAGTCGGACGTACGCTCGGGTTAGCCTGGCCATTGAGATGCCCCATTTGGATGTGACCGGAGTTCTTAACCAGTCCATGATTGTGAATCATTTGAAAATGCAACCATGGAACCATTTACAAAAATCTAAGTACGTGCCGCTAGCACCATTATCCGCGGTCGACCCAGTGATGGTCGATGGCATTGGGGTACGCTCTTTTGTGTCGTATTCGGCTGGCTCCTTCGTCGTTGTGCTTATTATAGTGATTATATTATATAAATGTGGCGTATTGTCACGCATGTGATCTTGGATAAGTTGCAAGCCACGTGCGGCCCATAGGAGTGATAACAATCATGCCAATATTCATATCTGTATGCCACCGGTTCAGGCCCAGAACCCCCCGGAGACCTGCAGCACTACCGGAGCCGCTGAGTATGGTAGCCGGGTCATCGCCTAATGCTACTGCATGGACTGAGATCGACCCGACGGCTACTGACTGGATTGAGATGGCAGAATACGTTAACATTGACAATCCTAACACAAACAGGGACTATATAGAGATATCATCAACGTGACGTTTTGGTGTGAACTTTATATGCTGTTACTGGAACACTATTTGGTGATTATTTTATTACTTGATATAGGAACTATTGTATGACCAGTAATGATTATTTGCACTGTAGGATTAAGGTTATTATGTACTGACTTCATTGTATTTACCATGTATAGGGTTATATTGTTAATTGCTGCACCTTGAATTACAAGGGCATTAATGATGCTATTAATGTGTTTCCGGGGATGGTCAATTGCGCATGATATTCCATTACCCGGACAAGTTCGTACTTTGTATAGGATTATGCTGTTTTCCTATGTTTCCGGGGACGGTCAATTGCGCATGATATTCCGTTACCCGGACATGTTTAGTTAACATTGTTGGATTTAAGATATGATGTAGTCGGATGTATGACATAGTCTGGAGGACTCTGGTAGGGCGTGGTTTAGGTTGTTGATGATGCACAACGATTTAATTATCACTCTCTTTAGGCCTTAAGAGACGGCTAATTAACTTCGGTTGAGGGGCATGTGTAGATATGGGATTGTCTTGTGGGAAGTCATGACCCCGCTGGACATCTTGTATGTACGAGTAAATCCCGAGTGAAATTCATATGTGAATACCAGGTGAGCTAATAGACTATGTAACCATGTATATTAAGATGTACCGAACGTTACTAGCACTGATCATCATCTATACTTAGATGCATTACCCGCATCTTATTATTTGGATATATATTATCAGCAATGGCGCCAGCTAGTGCGCAAGTACCACTTCGCAGATAGTGAGTCGAGTATGGTTAGCACCAGGTGGGAATCAATCAAAGAGATTAGGTAGGACAAACGGACTTGGTTAGTTACATAGCAATCTATGTTCTCACGGCGTGGGACCAGATAAGCCACCGTCTATAGCGTCCTTGTAAGAGGAATGTATGCATCATCAGAAAATGTATACATTATCAGCACTGGATATGTATACGTTATCAGAGTATATATACATTATCAAATTGGCAAAATGGTTAGCGCCAGACTGGAATCAGATTAGATATGACGTACGGACGTAGTGGGTTACAATGGCGGTCTGTGTTCCCATGAAAGCTTGAGAAGATAAGCCGAAAGGTAATCAGTCAGGCTAAGAGGAATGGTAACTTGTTTACCGATAACCTTAACATCCTACAAGCAAATGACTGTCGACTAATAGGTAATGCACATAACATGAACATTGTAGCGTCCTGTAGGCGGTAGGTACGCAATCGAAAGTTACGATCAAAAACGTATTAATTGTAGAGGCATAAGATACACAAATCGGAACTTGCTATCAAACCAGCATTCGTCATTCTGACATGGGAAATATACGAATCGAAACTTGCTATCAAACAAGCATCCGTCATTTTTAGCGTTAGATACACAAATCGGAACTTTCTATCAAACAAGCATCCGTCATTTCTGTCATAGGAAGCAGATGGAATTCTAGGGAACAAGAGGGTATAGAAATTGAGATGGTATAAAAGGGGGACTTTACCTTTCAGTCGAGAGTCCGGTCCGCCTCGTACCTTGTAACAAAGTTCTTGCTGAATGTATTTTCAGTAGGCAAGAGCCAGCTTGAATAGTATAGCAAACCAGAGTAGCTGGGAGTAATACTAGTTCGTTGAGAAAGAATAGGAAATATTAAAATAAGTTGAGTATTTGTCGTAAACTGGTAACAGTAAAAGTTACCCACTTTGTAGATTAATTGTAAAGTTAATAAAACTCATCACCTTGTATATTACTCAAGGCAATAGTTTTGTTATTGTGTTCGTAGTCAGCTCTGAATTGCACGGAGAAACGCCGTGCCGAATCATCGAATCTTGTTGGTCCAGTCAGATCAGGCCCAGATACGAATACAAATATCGTCAAGTACATCTTTAGACGAGGCGAGCTCGTATCACTCTATTCATCCTCGGTAAGACAGGTTGTCGCAGCAACCTCACATACAAGTCTTGCCGAAGCGGGAAGAGAATTAATTCACAAGCTTCTGATGGCCACTCCAGTGGAAAATCGCCTGATGCACACTCAAGTAGTGAAACCGGTGATGATCAAACCAGTGGATAATTTCTTGAATGGATGCTTTAGTGTAGAATCTCCTGATGCACACTCCAGTGGTAAATTTCCAGATGATCACTACCGTGGCGAATCTCGTAATGGACACTCCAGTGGCGAATCTTCTGATGGAAACTCGAGTGGCGAAATTCCTGATAGACTATCCAGTGGCAAATCTACTGATGGACAGTCCAGTGGAGAATCCCCTGATGGACACTCCAGTGGCGAGTCCCCTGATGGATATTCCAGTGGAGAATCGCCTGATGGACACTCCAGTTGTGAATCCAGTGGTGATCACTCCAGTGGAAAATTTCCTGAATGGACGCTTCAGTGTAGAATCTCCTGATGCACACTCCAGTGGTGAATCACCAGATGCACATCCAGTGGCGAATCACCTGCTGGACTATCCAGCGGTAAATCTACTGATGGACACTTTAGTGGCGAATCTCTTGATGGATATTCCAGTGGAGAATGCCTTGATAAACCCACAGTGGCGAATCAACTAATGGCCACTCCAGTGGCGAATCTCCTGATTGGCACTCCAGTGTAGAATCTGCTGATGAACACTCCAGTGGAGAATTTCCTGATGAACACTCCGGTGGCGAATCTCCTGATGCAAACTCCAGTGAAGAATCCCCTGATGCACACTCCAGTGGAGAATCTCCGGATGGACGCTCCAGTGGAGAATCTCCCGATGGACGCTCCAGTGGAAAATCTCCTGATACACACTCCAGTGGTGAACCGCTTTATGAACACTCCGGTGGCGATATCGCATGAAGCACACTCCCGTTGCAAATCTCCTGATGAACACTTCAGTGGCAAATCTCCTGATGGACACTCCACTGGCGAATCTCCTGGTGGACACTCCACTGGCGAATCTCTTAGTGGACACTCCAGTGCCGAATATCTTGATGGGCACTCCAGTGAAGAGTCTCCTAATGGATGCTCCAGTGGAGAATCTCTTGATGCACGCTCCGGTGGTGAACCGCCTTATGAACACTCCAGTGGCGATATCCCATGATGCATACTCCCGTGGTGAATCTCCTGGTGCACACTCCTGTGACCAATCTCCTGGTGGACACTACAGTGCCAAATATTTTGATGAATACTCCAGTGGAGAACTTCCTGATGGAGACTCAAATGGAGAATCTTCTGATTCACACTCCAGTGGTGAATCCCCTGATGGATACTCCAGTGGGGAATCTCCTGATGAACACTCCAGTGAAGAATCACCTGATAGACACTCCAGTGGCGAATCTCCTGATGGAACCTCCAGTGAAGAATCTCCTGATGGACACTCCAGTGGCGAATCTCCTGATGGACACAGCAGGGGAAATCTTTCTGATGCTACTCCATGTGGGAATCTTCTGATGAACAGTCCAGTGGTGAACCTCCTTATGAACACTCCAGTGGCGCTATCTCCTGATGCACGCTCCTGTGGCGAATCTCCTGATGGACACTTCAGTGGCGAATCTCCTGATGGACACTCCACTGGCGAATCTCCTGGTGGACACTCCAGTTGCGAATATATTGATGAACACGCCAGTGGGAAACTTCCTAATGAAGAATCTCCTGATTCACACTCCAGTTGCGAATTTCCTAATGGACACTCCAGTGGAGAATCTCCTGATGAACACACCAGTCACGAATCCGCTGATGGACACTCCAGTGGTGAATCTCATGATGGACACTCCAATGGCTAATCTCCTGATGGACTATCCAGTGGCGAATATCTTGATGAACACTCCAGTGGGGAACTTCCTGATGGAGAGTGGCGAATCTCCTGGTGGACACTACAGTGCCGAATATTTTGATGAATACTCCAGTGTGGAGATTCCTGATGGTGACTCAAATGGAGAATCTCCTGATTCACACTCCAGTGGCAAACCCCCTGATGGACACTCCAGTGGCGAATCTCCTGATGAACACTCCAGTGACGAATCACCTGATAGACACTCGAGTGCCGAATCTCCTGATGATCACTCCAGTGGCGAATCCCCAGAAGGACATCCCAGTGGTGAATCACCTGATGAAACCTCTAGTGAAGAATCTCCTGATGGACACTCCAGTGGCGAATTTCCTGATGGACACACCAGGGGAAATGTCTCTGATGCACACTCCAGTGGTGAATCCTCTGATGAACGCCATAGTAGTGAATCTCGTGATGGACACTCCACTGGCGAATCTCCTGATGGACGCTCCAGTGGCGAATCTCCTGATGGACACTCCAGTGGCGAATATCCTGATGGACGCTCGAGTGGAGAATCTCCAGATGCACACTCCAGTGGTGAACCTCATTATGAATACTCCAGTGGCGATGTCTCCTGATGCACACTCCCGTGGGGAATCTCCTAATGGACACTTCAGTGGCGAATATCCTGATGGACACTCCACTGGCGAATCTCCTAGTGGACACTCCACTGGCGATATATCTTGATAACACTCCACTGGGAAACTTCCTGATGGAGATTCTCCTGATTCACACTCAAGTGGCGAATCCCCTGATAGACACTCCAGTAGTGAATCTCCAAATGGACACTCCAGTAGAGAATCTCCTGATGAACGCACCATTCACGAATCCGCTGATGGACACTCCAGTGGTGAATCTTGTGATGGACACTCCAGTGGCGAATCTTCTGATGGACACTCCAGTGGCGAATCGCCTGATGGACTATCCAGTGGCAAATCTACTGATGACACTCCAGTGACGAATCACCTAGTGGACACTCCAGTGGCGAATCTCCTGATGGACGCTCCAGTGGAGAATCTCCAGATGCACACTCCAGTGGTGAACCTCCTTATGAACACTCGAGTGGCTGATATCTCCTGATGCACGTTCCTGTGGAGAATCTCCTGATGGAGTAGTAGTGTCGGGATTAAACTGGCTGCCGTTCAGCGATCCGTGGCCCACATCACCCTCTAAATCCCTGGGCATAGGGTTGCATGTGGTTGGTGTAGGCCTCTAGATGGAGGCCCAGGGTTGAAGGTGGTTGGGGTATGCCTCAAGATGGAGGCCCCCAGGGATTGAGATGGCGGTGGGGACCACGGATCGCCGAACGGCGGCCAGTTAAGGGAGCTTGTATCATTTTAATCCCGACACTACTACTAATGATACCACTGTGGAGACTGCCGGGTACCACCTCCCTTAACTGGCCGCCGGATCCGTGGCCCCCACCTCCCTCTCAATCAGTGGAGAGCACGGCCGTCTCTGCTGCATAGGGTGCGGGGGCCACCACGTGCCCAAACAGGCAACCACAGGGATATACCCCACCCACAGGTACTGATCGCCACACATAATAGGGTCTGAAAGCCCATTTAGGGACAGGCATCCACAGGAATATACACCACCCACAGGTACTGATCGCCAGCACCACACATAATAGGTCTGAACGCTTATCGCCACACATAATATGGTCTGAATGCCCATTTAGAGACAGGCATCCACAGAGATATACACCACCCACAGATCCTGATCGCCAGCACCACACATAATAGTTCGGAACGCCCAGACAGGGGATATACACCACCCACAGGTACTGATGGCCACACATAATAGGGTCTGAACGCCCATTTAGAGACAGGCGCATCCACAGGGATATACACCATGAGTACTGTTGCACAGATTCGTGCTATTGCAAAGCAATTCGGCCTTAGAGGCTACTCTAAGGCCAAGAAAGCCGACCTGCTCCAGATGATCGACCAGGTCTGTGCCGACGAGTGGCAGAAGCGACTCTCCTGGGCAATGAATACGGGAAGTTTTCGAACGCTTACCGAGGATCTTTGGAATCCCCACAAGAAAGCACAGTGAATACGTGAGGTTAGTCAGTTGGACGAGGAGGTGACTGCTAGCTTGTGAGCCAAGGCTGTAGCAAGGCAGATGGAGGCCCATTCACTGGAGCGCTTAACCCTCCAATGCATGGGGGCCCGTCTCAACACCCTATGCAGGCATCCACAGGGATATACCCCATGAGTACTGTTGCACAGCTTCGCGCTATTGCAAAGCAATTCGGCCTTAGAGTCTACTCTAAGGCCAAGAAGCCGACCTGCTCCAGATGATCGGACAGGTCTGTGCCGAGGAGTGGAAGAAGCGACTCTCCTGAGAAATGAATACAGGAAGGTTTCCAGTGCTTACCAAAGAGGATCCATGGAATCCCCACAAGAAAGCACAGCGAATATGTGAGCATCGTCAGCTGGCCGAGGAGGTGACTGCTAGCTTGTGAGCCAAGACTGTAGCGAGGTGGATGGAGGCCCATCCACTGGGGCGCTTAACTCTCAAACAGCCGAGGTCTGAACTCTTAGTCCAGCGCATAAGGTGGGAAGCCGAACACATTCTCGACCAGCGTCTCGGCGAAAGGGAGACAGAGGATAAAGGACGCAGGTCAATATGCTGGGCATTCTTCAGATGTCTAGAAGGAGACCTCACAAGCCGGATCATGCAAAAGATCCAGCAAACTGTCCAGAATGCCTTCTACCTCCGCTACACCCATACCTATCGCATCCATCAAATCGAAGACGGTAGGGTGATGCGCTTCCACAAGAATGCTCCAGGGAGCCCGTGACTGAACATGATAGGAGCAGCTCAGGACTGGGTGGCAGTAAGAGAGCATGCCCGCCTTGACACAGTTAATATCGATCGACCCAACACCAAGTGGGCTTTCGTTCGATCAATCAACGTTCAGGTCAGGGCTGTCATCGACCGCCAACCTCTGCTTGGGACAGGCCCCCTCCATGACTGGCTAAGACAAAAGAAGAGTATGACTGCCGTCGACACCTACGGGGACAACATGTGTCTCTGGAGATGTCTAGCAGTCCACCGATGAACGAGAGCTGATAGAAGTACAGCTCCTGCACGAGAACTTGCCACACAGTTCTACGGCAAGACAGTACCTGATGTCCGCAAGACCTCGCTGGATCAGCTGAACAAGGTAGAGGTCTTCGCCAAGATCGGGATTCGCGTGTATGAACCAACCGAAGAGGGCACCTGGCATTGGATCAGGCAAGCGGCTCACTACCGTGCCACCATGACCATCGGAATGTGTGAGCACCACGCCTTCTACATTAAGAGCATCTCCAAGCTGGCACATACACTAGTCTGCAGTCACTGTCAGCAGAGGTTTACACAGGCATGCCATCTTCAACGCCACGCTGATCACTGTACAGGCGGCAAAACAAAAATCGTGTGTCCTGGCGAGAAACTTGACATGCCACAGTCTGCGTATGAGAAAGCCTTCTATCTGCCCCAACCATCCAGTTCAGCGGCTACTCGTTGGATCGAGTATGAGTCGAGAAACAGAGGTGTACACAGACACCATGTAGAGTGTGGGCACGGTGGCGAGTGTTGGATCTAGGGCGCTCCCGTAGATGGTTATGATCCGACCATCAACACTGTTTACCAGTTCCATGGCTGTCACTGGCGCGGGTGTCTACAACACCAGCAAGGTGAGGATGCCGAACAAAGATACCACAAGACAGTTCTGAGAGAGGAGAAGCTGAGAGCCTCTGGATGCACGCTTGTGGTACAGTGGGAGTGCTGTATAAAATGCTGCCCAAGCGTCCCTAAACGAGTTCGGACTGTCCCATACCCACACTTCATAGTTTACAACTTCGAAGCACTTCTAGATGGTATCAAGACCCATCCTACGGAGACTCTCACGATCAAGAGTACTCACATACCTATCTCTGTGTCAGTTGGCTGCTCCTTAGAGGGAACCACGAGTGAGCCCACTCACGTCTGCAATCCTGACCCCAAAGAACTGATCTGGGAGTTCATGATGGAGATCCAACGGCGAGCATCTCTAATCCGGACAAGGGTTAGGTAGGGCGCAGTACATGCTGACAGACATGGACAAGCGCCCAATGCAACAGCAGTGACTGATCAACGAGTGGTGTGACCATGTGCCTGTACTGGGGTTCAACTCTGGGCGGTATGACCTGAACCTCATCAAGAAGTACTTTGTCGATGAGATGACTGACAGTACAGGTACAGTGAAAGTCGCAAAAAAGGCTAGTCAGACCATGTTCCTCATACCACCTGAGCTACGGTTTCTCGATGTGCTGAACTACCTCGGTCCATGGGTCTCGTACCAGGTATGGGTCAAAGCTTACTGGTGTACACAGCAGAAGAGCTGGCTCCCATATGAATGGTTTGACACACATGAGAAGCTCAACTATCCAGGGATTCCTGACTACACAGCATAGACGTCTAAGCTCAAGGGTGGCTGCCTCTTGATGCGAACAGAGTGGGAACAATGTAACCAGACATTCAGCGAGCATGGAATGCGGACATTCGCTGACTGGCCGCGATACTACAACAACCTGGACGTCAATCCATTCATCGAAGATCTAGAGCAGATGCGGGAGTTCTACACAAAACGAGAAATAGACATCCTCAAAGACACGGTGTCTCTCCCAGGTGTGTCATTGCAGTACCTCCTACGTGGAACTGCTCAGCACATGCCGGATGTTAGCCTCTATTCACCGGACAAGGAAGCCTACGAGATGCTGAAGGGTGATATTGTTGGCGGTCCCAGCATCGTGTTCACCAGCTACCATGAGGCCGGTGTGACTCGAATCCGCCAGAGTGAGCATGTCTGCCAACGTCTACTCGGCTATGACGCAAATGCTCTGTACCTGTCAATGATGACCAAAGAGATGCCATGTGGTAAGGAGAAAGTGCGCTATTGGTCCAGTGCCAGTGGGGTAGCTAGCTTTAAGGAGGCTATCCTAGCAGGCACCTAGTTTGGGTTTGCTGAGGTGGATATAGAGGTCCCCAATGCTCTGTGGGCAAAGTTCGAAGAAATGCCTCCTCTCTTCTATAACCACGAGATCCCAGTAGAGGCAATCTCGTCTGAGATGCTGGCATATCTAGGGCGAACAGGGAGGAAGCGACCCACCACCCATAAGCTGGTCGGTGCCCTATCTGGCAAGAAGCGGCCCGACCCTCAAGTGGTATATAACCCATGGCCTGGAGATCACTGCTGTATACCACGCCATAAACTATGAGGCCAAGCGCCCATTTGAGTGGTTCGGGGAACATGTTATGGATCTTGGCAGATCTCTTCAAACTCCTCGGCAACAGTGCCTACGGGAAGCTCATCACGGCCCTAGAGCGCCATAGCAACACCAGCTTCACGAAGGATGGTAGACAAGGCCCTGCATAGTGGATGGTTTGAAGGCCCTTCCAGGTGGGGATAGCCATTTATGAGCTCGCTAAGCTGCGAATGCTGGAGTTCTACTACGACTTCCTCGATCACTACGTAGCTCATGACAGCTTTGAGTACCTGCAGCTGGACACTGACTCCGCGTATATCACTATAGCAGGCTCCAACCTCGTCGACGTCATTCGCCCTGTGATGCGAGCAGAGTACCAGGCTCATAAGCGGGACTGGCTAGCTTGGGACAAATGGTCTGGACGGACTCCGGCACTGTTCACGCTCGGGTTCGAAGGCTTTCGTGGTATCGCTCTCTGCTCCAAATGCTACTACGTGGAGAGCACAGCTGCAAGTAAGTGCTTGGCTAAGGGAATGTTAAAGTGGCAGAATGCGGTCTCTTGTCAGAGGTTCTACAGCGCCCTACATGGCGGGGTGGACAGAGCTAAAAACCGAGGCCTACGCATGCGCAACCAGCGTATGGTGACGTATGCACAGGAAAAACTCGGACTCTCCGCTTAGTATAATAATACCGAGCCCATCGAGCGACATATCCCTCATGAATAGACAGCAGTGGGCTTGAGCACTCCGGATGGTGGCAGCTGTGTATCTGTAGGGACTAGCCGAAGCTCCTCTTGCACAAACGGCCGCCTGGCACTGCTAGCCAGGTAGTACAATGTAGGCTACCCAATCGCCTCCACATACCTGTCAAGACTGTGAACATCTATCAACCAGTTAGGGTATGTTGCATGCCGTCGACCACCTTCCAGCTCACAAGGCTCATACAGGTACCGAACCAGAGCATCAGGTGGTAGGCACTCCTCTCCCTTGTTCGCTCCTGCGGATGGTGGGGCAACAGAGGATCATTGGATAGCCTCTACTGGCTTCCTACCAGTTAACCGAGTAACCTCAGTATTGGATCTCTCTATCACCGTGGGCAAACCTTTCACCCACACCCTGGAGCGATCACCAGGACATGCCATCTCCTGAGCATATTGATGTGGGAACAGTCTTTCTGCCAGAGTCCGGTTCCAGACGATTGCCTGGGAATGGTGGTGACCAACTTCACCTCGTCTTATTGCCACACCATGTTTCTGCACGAGGGCTGCTGTCTTGCCCCTGAACTCCTTACACTCATCCACCTGTAACAATTCTGGCCACTGGATGGGGCTTTTCTGGATCATGATAGACACTGCTGATTGCTTGGGCCACCTGCCCTGCAGACTTATCTGTAAGCGGTACAACAGCCTTGTACCTACTGGCGACATCGACGATGGTGAGGGCGTACTTGTAGGTATTACATGTTCCCGAATGGCAGACTCTGTCATGTGGAAGGATTAGAGCATCTGCCTGGTGAGCTCTGTTCGGAACAGGTTCATCGAAATGTGCACGCCTGATGTGCTATGGACGGGGTCTGTATATCTGCCACATCGCCTTGTGGCTGAGCCACTGGCTAACCCCCTCCAATGTTAACTTGTGCCCCTTGCAACTCAAGTAACTAGTGAGGCTCGGCATACTATCCACCAGGCTGGTAGTAGAGCTCCTCAAGAGAGGCGGTACTCCCGGATTTCATCACTGACGTCGACTCATGTTCTATTAAGTATAGCCTGGGCAAACTCCAGACAGGTGAACAGACGACCATCGTTCATCCGGCCATCGATGAACACCTTTTCGAATACCTGTGAACACTACTGTTTAATCTCTGCAGCGCTGGTGCCGTCACTGAAGGGTAGCTTATCGACCAAGGCTTGCCAGTTAAGGGACTTGACCAGGTCATACAGAGACGCCATCATTATATAGTATGGCTTAAATGTTCAGCGGACCAGATGGCCGCGAGTGCTATGGCAATGTATGGTAGCCAAGGGCCTGCGACTCCGAAGAATGTCCTACTCTCCTAAGGCGATGGCTGGTATGGCTTCAGAAATCGTCTCAACCCCATGGAGAGCATTGTTGGCGATTTCGCGGACCGTCTCGCCAGCCTTCATTGTGAACAGAGCGATCAGAGCCCCAACTGCTGCCAGCAGCCCGATAGAACCTTTTACGTAAGTGCGATAGATTCCTTTCACTCTGTGTACTAGCTTGTGGGGTTCAGGCATGGTCTCCGCATCATACTCACCCATCATAATCCTCATCATCATAGTCCTCCTCATAGTCCTCGTCATCTATATCCTCGACTGGATCAGCCTCTGGTTCATACATCGCGTCACCATGGTCCCCACTGCAGCTATATAGTAGCTTTAAACTGTAGTCTATAGCATGGCATCCGCAATCTTGAATGCGGGTGTGTTTGCCGTAGCAAACTGGGGACTCAGCTTCGCCGACAAGAAGGCAGCAGAGGTCGAGTATGAGCGTCATAACCAGGTGATGAGAAGCTGTCTAAGGAGAAGTTTGAGTACAGCAAAGCCCTCGAACATATGCGCCAAAGGACGGCACGCCGATGCCAATTCCGAGCTCAGGCTAACCAGAGCCTCAAAGAGGCAGGTGAGAGTCTCGATGACTACTACGAGGCTGTATCTGAGGCAAAGCTCGACTATGAAGCAGCGACAGGTCAGAAGACAGCAGAGCTTATAGTAGTGGTGGCAGCTGCAGTGAGGAACACGACAGGAGTCATGCTCTACGCACGCTCAAGCTGAATACCTGATGTGATCGACACACATACATCGCCAACAATGCTCTCCATGGGGTTGAGACGATTTCTGAAGCCATACCAGCCATCGCCTTAGGAGAGTAGGTGCATTCTACATAGCCAAAGTAAAGTAACATCACACCTAATGAGCGAGTCCCAGCTATGAGGTTTCTGATGTTGAATCTGAGCCGGTTGCCCTGATTAGGTGGGATGTCCCTACCCCCGAGGTGGTGACGGCCCTCGAGTGCCGACTCGAGGTCGTCACTTCCACTGGTTAGGCGCAGAAGCGCATATGACTTAGTTTTCTGTCTGTAGAGTTGGAAATCAGCCAGCTCGCATACCTCACCAAGAACATTGGTCCCAGCAACCACAAGCTTGAAGTCGTCTAGCTTATCCACCTGCTGGATGGCTCCTCCCTTCTGAATCAGGACCACAACAGCGACACCGTCCGATGCACCACGATGCAATGTCAGCTCTCCCCATTGGTTAGCTGTGGCATGGACCTGCTGGTGTTCTCGCTCCACATGTACGCTCCGCTGTTTGGAACCTGTTTGCTCCAGCTCCTGGTCATTCTCGTCATGCCAGACACGAAGTCTTGGAGCATTCATCGTCGCATCTGCGAGCTGCTCAGTGTACACCTGGAGGGAAGGCCTATCCTGCATGGCAGCCAGATTGATGTGTGTATTCTCGAGGAGGGTTATGAGTGGAACTGCCATGGGCTTCTCGACACCTGCCTGTGGTTCGAATTCCGTGAACCCCTCATTGCACCCCATAGTGTAGTACCCCTTTCCCTTCGCATAGAAGGTTGGGCCACGACCCAGCGGACCTAGGACTCGGTACTCATCGTTCACATAGGTGGTGTCCATCGTGCTGTTGCTCTGCACGATCTCCCACCTGTTCAGAACCTGTGGGAGCTCAACCGTCTGTTCTATTGTGCTCTGAAGCTTGAACCCGAGTGTCATGCCCTTGATCTCGTGGATCTGTGCTGAGATTGCAAAGTCAATGTACTTCCCAGCAGCGGACAACGTGTTCTCATCGTGTATACTGAGTCGAATGACCATCACGCAGTCCTTTCGATGATCAGTGTGGTGTGATGTCGCGGGTTCAATGGCCCCATCTGGATGTTGCACATATTGCAGCATGTTTAAGGTCTGGGTATATAGAGGTTTTAAATGGCTGCCATGTTTGGTAAAGTTCTCCAGCAGATTGTCTATAGGAATCAGGACACATTGGCACGACAGTCAGCATGACAGTCAGCATGACAGCCACGGCGTGCACTGTCCCACTGTGACAGGGTCCGAGGACTGCTTCGTGACATCAACATTGTCCACAAGTTAGCCAAGGTCACACCGCCATCTGATGCGGAGATACTGGCCGTCATAGAGGAAGGAGTGCCAGCTCGTAGTACAAAAGAACTCCTGACTCGGATACTCTACCGGAAGTTTGACAGCACCCAGGGCAGGACACACGACCTTCCTCCTGTGGCCCAAACCAACAGTCCTGTTATTCTAGCTCTCCAAAGGGCGAGGGTCGAGCCCAAAGATCTACTAACAGTCGGGAAGTGGGCTGCCATATTTAGCCTCCTTAGCCAGGAAGAGCGAGATATGCTGGATAGCCTCCAGTCTGGAGCAAATAACTACTTCAGGGAGGAGGTCAGTGGTGCTGTAGAGGAGAGCCACAACACCGGTCATGCAAAAGGTACTCAGGAGGGGTTCACTGTTGGCCACAAGGAGGCTGTTGAGCACATCTTCAACGAAAGAGGTCGCAGGAGATTAGCCAGTAATCTGCCAGCATTTCTGAAATTCCTAGATAACTACCAGGACTACCTCATCAAATCCGCTCGCAAATCAGATGCTCATCGCGCATGGACAAAGTGGATCTTCCATGAGAAGTTCCATACGAAGAGAGTCCTAGATACGGACCCTCAGTAGGTAGAGTTTCGGTGACAGTACGGACTAGACGAAACTGCCGAAGTAGCAGTGGAGACCGCTGACGAAGGTCCTCAAGCAGCGGAGACTGCAGACGAAGTAGTGGAGACCATGGACGAAGTAGCGGAGACCGCGCAGCCTTCTGATGAATGAAAAATCTGCTCAGTCTGTCAGCGATGACGTGTAGAGCAGGCTAGTTTCCGGGCTGCATTCAGCTTGTAGGTGAAGGTCTGCGTCTTTTCCAGAGATGGCTTGAAGTGTGACAGCTCACCTGTCTCCTTGTTGCTGAAGATGAAGCGGTACAGCTCAGCTGCCCTCTGTACACCTGCGATAAAGTCCCCTTTGGTCACCTTGAGGGTTAGGCCATCGTATATGTTCTCGAGCAGGGCACGTCCACACTTGGAGCTGAAGTATAGCAACTGAGCATTGTGGCGGATGTTCAGTGAGATCTCGCGGGTGTACTTCTGAAAGAGGATGAAGACAGTTATCTTTGTGTGCCAGATGCGCCTGGTGATGTTGCTAAGGTAGGTGACTGTTTTCTGGTCCATTGCAGGGTTATCGATAACTAGAACAAGTGGTTCTGTCAGTCAGGCTGCCAGCAGCTTCTCCATCAGTGCTTGCAGGTTCTGTGTCTTGGTGATTGGGCCATTGTACCATTGATCATTACTGTCAACCACCTCAGTGGCGGAGTCAGACACCAGAAGGAAGTTATTGAGAGAGTCGATGTTCGGCCAGGAGAGCCTGCAGCAAGTTGTTTTTCCCGTGTCCTGATGGGGCAATGATCAGCACCACCTGACCAGCATCAGCTGGCCTACTGTCGAATGGTACAGATATGCGTGCAGAGGATGGTTAGCACTTGGTCGGCGGTAACCTCCTCTATATCTGGTAGACTAAACAGCAGTACTTCCTGCACCAGCTCTTTTGCCTGCAGAGTGGGGAATCCTGCACCTCCGGTGGATATGAAGGATGCGATGGAGGCGTCAAGCATGAAATCCCAGCAGCAGCTGAGAAGATAGCGTAGAGGACCTGAGTCAGCACCCACAGTGTCTATTACATCCAGTATCTGTATGATACCTGCACGGAAAGCCATGACTATCATGTGGTCTTAAACGGCAAACAAAAGAACCTTGACTTCTCCACCTCTGGTAGCTGGAGGCTGGCGGTAGCACCTGCACCTGTTTGGCCATCGACAGTGATATGGCTCAGGCCGAGGGTGACTATCTTGAGATTCCCTCCATCCTACCGGAATGATCGCCATGGTTTCAGGAGATCCTTAACCAGGTCCTGTGAAAAGACTCAGCCATAACCTTGATGGCTCCAGCCTCATCGACTCTGAGCATACCTCACATCGTCGCCCTCTCCTTGATGTCCATCCCCTTGTATACAGTCTTGGCCTTGTTAATGGCTGATTATCCTACCGTATCAGTGTTCCAGATTGGATCTCGGGCTGGGATGGTACCTAGGATCTCCCGCGGGTCTCCCTTCTCATCGAAGTCTAGGAATGAGATAGGGGCAACAGTGTCCTCTGAACCGAGGCGTGCCTAGCCCAAGTGAGCAAGATCACCTAGCTCTTTGCTTTCTAGGTCTGTGAGTGACAGAGTCATAGTGCTATATACAGACGGCTTAAACCTACTAGTCATGCCCCCAGTGAAATAGTTGGGCATAGGAGGACCACGCAGTCGGCCAAAGGAATATGTAGCAGTGCTCAGGGTACTGGCCCTCTCTGCAGCGGCATGCTTTATGGGCAGTCCACCATTCCCAGGCATTGGCGATCTTCAGTCCGCGTGCTCGACTATGGGCTACACACCGCCCTCCGGCACGCCAAGACTCATATGCTGCAGGGGTCTCGTGATCCATCTAACTATTCAGAGGTGTTAAACGTAGGCAACGATGACCTCAGCCATTGCAGTTGTTGCTAGCCCTAGAACCACGGCCTCCATTAGTGTAACACGTTCACCCATGATCTTGGTGGCAATAGTGTAGGCGGCACCACTGAGGGCGATCTTTGGGATGGGGTGAGTTATTCCGAGACAGTGCATGGCTACCCCACTCACCACTGTAGCGAAGACAGCCGCAGTGGCGGCAGGAATAACCTCATTTCCCCCTGTCATCTTCACCACGGCCACATTCGCTGCTACATTACTGGCAACATGGACTGCCAGAGGTTTTGCTTTGGTCAAGGCCTTCTGTGTCTTGGTTCGTAGCAGGTTCTCTACCTTCTGAAGACTCACCTGGCTCTCGAGCAGTTGCTTTACGATCTGTACCATTGACATCATTGTTTAATCACGGAGTATACAACGCGGTTAAACGTCTGTGTCCCCTGTCGAGAGAGCTAATAAGATCTTCCCAGTCTGCATCTGCCAGATGGCTGGGTTGGTATTCAGGAATATTCATCTCTCTATTAAGACATCTTAAACATGTCCGGGCTCATGCTATGTGAGAAGTATTATGATGTCTTCCGGAGGGAGTTGAAGTATTACAAGAAGAAGACACCAGATGAGCTCGCTCAGCTCTCCAGTGTTGAGCTGACAGAGGAGCTGACAGTTGTGACGCTCTATCTAGGATTTGGCAAGGGACAGATCTGCTTCCTCGAATACCTTATCATGGGCGGAAGTATCGTCGAGATTCCTGTGAGCTAAAGGTTTCTACAAGGATCGGGAGCATCTGTCAGATGTGTTCCAGCAGTTGCAGAGTGCCATGACCTCACCGGACTCAGAGCTGAGCAAGGCTCTGCAATACTACAAGCTGGAAAAAGGATGCACTGCAGAACCCTCCAGCCCTTGGAGGTGCATGTTGGCAGCGGGTATAGGGGCTATAGGGCATGCCAAGCTGGTTTGGTGTCTCACCGTGGTCCCAGCCGAGACCGTGGTCCCCATTGCTGCTGTAGAGAGTCAGGATAGTCTTATAGCTGATTTGCTAGCGGCGGAGTAGGCTGATCCCGAGCACCATGATAGCTAGGACTAACAACTCTCGTAGAGCTACCACAGGAAGTGGTGTTGTGTCGACTGGCGGCAGTGTCAGAGTGCCTGGAGCTGCCATGTCGACTGGCTGCAGTGTCACGGTCGGAACGACTGTATGGCCCATACTACAAGTAGGTGCGTTGATGTCAGTGTTGAAGCAGAAGTGGACACCGGGGGAACTCCCCTCGACTATCATGTTATTATAGCCACTGACTTGGAGGTCCTCGATGTTCACGATCATGTTGCTCAGAATCAACCATAGGTGTGGTGAAATAGCAAAGTCAAGTTTGCGATGGGCCTTCAGCAACCCCTGCTGGAACTTAGCAGTAAGACTACTGGGGTCTGCCACGATGATCATATCCTCGACGAGACTGATGAACATGGCCTGGACCTCTGCTCTTCTGACACCATCTATGGAATGCTGCATAGAAGGGTTCATTTTGGGGAGCCTGGTGAACCATGCCAGCTTTTTAGTGTCGAGACAGACATCTCTTAGAAAGTGGTCATCCAGCGCTATGTCGGGTGCCAGTAGCTTTCTGAGACATGACATCCGGAACTTTGCCTTATCACCAAGATAGTAGGCCCACCGGCTTTCTTGGTCTTACACTTCTCTTTCCACAGCATGGCATCTGGCTCATCCTCGTCTGTGAAGATATCTGGCTCATCGTCGTATGTGGTGCTTCCTAAGATACTATCATCCACACTATCTACAGTGATTCCTGAGACACCTGGATCATCGTCGTATGTGAAGACATCTGGCTCTCCTGCGTCCCGCTTACTCTCCTCCAGGAGGGCCTGCCAGTGTACAGATGGCTCATCGAAGTATGTGAAGACATCTGGCTCATCGTCGTAGGTGAAGACATCTGGCTCATTGTCGGGGGTTGCAGAAGGCCTGTCACAAACGATGTCCTCTGTCAAGACTCCTGCATCCTGCTTACTCTCCTCCAGGAGGGCCTGCCAGTATCAAGAACCTTCACTGTTCCTTCGCCTCCTTACCTTGCTGGCAGCCTGTTGATACCAGACCTCTCGCTGTAGTCGCTCTCCTTCTTTTTGACAGATCCGTTTCTGTGCGAGCCTCTGTTCGTATAAGGCCTTTGGGCAACTCTCTATCGGGTTCATCATCTCGGCAAAGGTCAGATATTCCTGGTGTGATATCATGTTGTCATCAGGTCGAGTAGTAATAAGAGCATAAACTCTAAATGGGCGTCCGATATCCCATTTGTGCTGACATATATGTTAATGGAGGCGCTGTCAAACAGGTGATTTACAGGTGTGAACAGACTAGGACTGATAGCTTTCCATAGGTTGCTGTTGGCACCTAGGAGATACCCTATCACTTCCCGGCCACTTCTAGCAGTGAGCTGCTGTGTGCACTGCCCGGAGGTTGATGTAGCACATCGGCGGGTATGTATGTTGTGCCCTGCTGGGGCACCTCGAAGAGGACCCATTCTACATGGTACTGCACCACCCATCTTCCATCTAGAGAGGGTGAGATTACGTTCTTACCACCGGAGAGCAGCAGTCGGACAATCAGCATTGTTATATGTTTATATATAAAATGTTCAAACCCCTCCTATAGCATGCTATTTAACCCATATTTTCTCACTCGACTGGTCTTGCTGACCTCGCAGATGTGTACGCAGTTGATGCTGCCAAGGTAGAAAAGAGCGATGGCAAGTCATTCACCCTACAGTACGAAGCAAACTCAAAGGCATCCCCCTCCACCCCATTGGTGGTGATGGGCTGGAGCTGCTCACAGACCTCAAGGATGTGCCGAAGGAGCGCCTGGGTTGCAACATAGATGGCCACAAGATCGTGTTTCGGTACGATTTCCCGAAGAGGAAGTACATCCTCGAGCCGTTGATTGAGCTCTCGGATACAGAGGTGTCAGACATCAACACCCTAAATAACGACCTCAGCTTTCATCTGGTCAAACCCTATTCGAGTGGTGCCCCGCCGATGACCCATGATGGACTGCTATTGACCCTAGCAAAAACCCTGCAGTTCATATTTGAGAATAATGAAGTGTGGTACCGCACAGGACCTGGGGGTGACTGGCAACCATGGTTGCCCCTATATAGGCCTCCCGCAGTCATTGGCATCGAGGTTACTCTCCTTTCCACTGTTGTGAAAAGGATGGAACAGTTCTAAATCTATACAATCGGGGATCATCCTTACTCACCTACATAGGTAAAGGTGTCTCCCTGACGAGGGTGGGTCACCGGATCAGGGTTACAGGTGGAAAGCTCCTGCTGTGTCGTCCAATCGATGGACCAGAAGAAGCTGTTAACCTTCAGGAGGGCATCCTACGGGTAGATCGTGTGTCACATGTCTACAAAGTCAAGGGTGCTGTTAAACTGCTTCAGTGAGTCGGACTCACTAGCCCGCAAACGACTCAAATAGTCCCAGAGCTACGTTTCTTAGCCGGAAGCCGAGTGAAGCAGCTGGCCCCTGCCCCTGAGGGGATGAAGATCACTATCGATCCGGATGGAACAGGGCTCGATCTGGCACGGATCTTTCTCGAGGGGTTCACTCTGTTCAGTTTAACTCTTCATACATAGCCATGATTCTCATCATACTGCTCGTGCTGGCATCTACAGCAGTGGCACAGGGCGCTGAGACTGCCATGATATTGGATGCCAAGAGGGCCCACTTCCGGGATGCCCCGTGTACAATCCTTGTGTCGACCCCTTGCAGAGAAACATTTACGACCGCTTTCACCCATGTAAAGAGATCAAGTCGGTCTGCCACTTCTATAGGGTGGAGAGGGTAGGCCATGGTTGTCTGCTGGAGACCCCTGCTCAGCACCAGATTCTCTGCGTAACATGTGAACATGCCAGAGTCTGCCGTGGTTCAAATGTTAATTACTTTAGCCTCCTCCCAGGTGAGCGTTATCAAGGTAGATCGAAGCCCCTATGGGTGGTTCCTTCATGCCGATGCGACTCTGGTAGAGAGTACATGTTTGTTTGAGCCTACACAGAATAGAGAGAGAGGCCGGCCCTTCTGGTGCAGTTGATCGCGATCAGTAGTGTATATCACTGTGGAGGCTTGTCTCTAAATGGGCGTTCAGACCCTGCTAGTAGTAGTTTCGGAATGATACTACCTCCCTTGCAGCCGTTCAGCGATCCGTGGTGGCCCCCGTCTCAACAACCTATGCCCCAGGGATTAAGCGGGTGGTGGGGGCCACAGATTCGGCAGCCAGTTGAGGGCGGTGGTACCCCTCGGTCTCCGCTGCTTGAGAGGGCGGTGGGGGCCACGGATCCGGCAGGCCATGCCGCCGGGCGGTGGTATCATTAGTAGTAGTGTCGGGATTAAAATGAAACAACTTCCCTCAACTGGCCATCGTTCAGCGATCCGTGGCCCCCACAGCCCTCTCAATCCCTGGGTACTTCCATCTTGAGGCATATCCCAACCACCTGTAACCCTGGGGCCTCCATCTAGAGGCCTACACCAACCACATGCAACCCTATGCCCAGGAATTGCGAGGGCGATGGGGGGGCACGGATCGTCTGATCGACACTCCAATGGCGAATCTACTGATCTCCTGATGGAAACTCCAGTGGCAAATCTTTTGATGAACACTCCAGTGAAGAATCACCTGATGAACACCCCAGTGGTGAATCACCTGATGGAACCTCCAGTGAAGAATCCCCTGGTGGACACGCCAGTGGCGAATCTCCTGATAGACACACCAGGGGGAAATTTCCTGATGCACATTCCAGTGGGGAATCCTCTGATGAACATTCCAGTGGTGAATCTCATGATGGACACTCCAGTGTAAAACTTCCTCCTGATGGAGAATATCCTGATTCACACTCCAGTGGCGAATCTCCTAATGGTCACTCGAGTGGAGAATATCCTGATGAACACACCAGTCACGAATCCGCTGATGGACACTCCAGTGGTGAATCTCATGATGGACACTCCAGTGGCGAATCTTCTGATGGACACTACAATGACGAATCTCCTGATGGACTATCCAGTGGCAAATCTACTGTTGGACACTCCAGTCATGAATCACCTAATCGACACCCCAGTGGCGAATCTCCTGATGGACGCTGCCGTGGAGAATCTCCTGATGGACACTTCAGTGACGAATATCCTGATGGACACGCCAGTGGGAAACTTCCTGATGGAGAATCTCCTGATGAACACACCAGTCACCAATCCGCTGATAGGCACTCCAGTGGTGACTCTCGTGATGGATACCCCAGTGGCGAATCGCCTGATTGACACTCCAGTGACGAATCTCCTGATGAACTATCCAGTGGCAAATCTACTGATTGACACTCCGGTGACGAATCACATGATGGACACTCCAGTGGAAAACTTCCTGATGGACGCTCCAGTGGGTGATCTCCTGATGGACACTCCAATGGCGAATCTACTGATGGACACGCCAGTGAGGAATCTCCTGATGAACATTCCAGTGAAGAATCACCTGATGAACACCCCAGTGGAGAATCACCTGATGGAACCTCCAGTGAAGAATCTCCTGATGGACACGCCAGCGGCGAATCTCCTAATGAACACACAAGGGGGAAATCTCCTGATGGGCACTCCAGTGGGGAATCCTCTGATGAACATTCCAGTTGTGAATCTCGTGATGGACACTCCAGTGGGAAACTTCCTGATGGGGAATCTCCTGATTGACACTCAAGTGGCGAATCCCCGGATGGACACTTCAGTAGCAAATCTCCTAATGGTCACTCCAGTGGAGAATCTCCTGATGAACACACGAGTCATGGAGCCGCTGATGGACACTCCAGTGGTGAATCTCGTGATGGACACTCCAGTGGCGAATATCCTGATGGATGCTTCAGTGGAGAATCTCGAGATGCACACTCCAGTGGTGAACATCATTATGAACACTCCGGTTGCAATATCTCCTAATGCACACTCCGGTGGAGAATCTCTTTATGGACACTTCAGTGGCGAATCTCCTGATGGACTCCACTGGCGAATCTCCTTGTGGACACGCCAGTGGCGAATATCTTGATAAACACTCCAGTGGGAAATTTCCTTATGGATAATCTCCTGATTCACACCCAAGCGGCGAATCCCCTGATAGACACTCCAGTAACGAATCTCCTAATGGGCACTCTAGTAGAGAATGGCCTGATGAACACACTAGTCACGAGTCCGCTGATGGACACTCCAGTGGTGAACCTCCTTATTAACACCACAGTGGCGATATCTCCTGATGCACGTTCCCGTGGAGAATCTCCTGATGGACACTTTAGTGGCGAATATCCTGATGGGCGCTCCACTGGCGAATCTCCTGGTGGACACTCCAGTGGCGAATATCTTGATGAACACTCAAGTGGGAAACTTCTTGATGGAGAATCTCCTGATTCACACTCAAGTGGCGAATCCCCTGATGGACACTCCAGTAGAGAATCTCCTAATGAAGACACCAATCACGAATCCGCTGATGGGCACTCCAGTAGTGAGGAATCTCGTGATGGACACTCCAGTGACGAATCATCTGATGGACACTCCAGTGGTGAATCCCCTGATGATCACTTCAGTGGAAAATTTCCTGATGCACTCTCCGGTGGTGAACCGCCTTATGAAAACTCCTGATATCCTGATGCACACTCGCATGTTGAATCTCCTGGTGCATACTCCAGTGACCAATCTCCTGGTGGGCACCACAGTGCCGAATATCTTGAGGGAATCTCCAGTGGGGAACTCCTGATGGAGACGCAAGTGGAGAATCTCCTGATTCACACTCCAGTGGCGAATCCCGTGATGGACACTCTAGTGGGGAATCTCCTGATGAACATTCTAGTGAAAAATCACCTGATGAACACTCCAGTGGCAAATCCCCAGAATGACACCCCAGTACCGAATCACCTGATGGAACATCCGGTGAAAAATCTCCTGATGGGCACGCCAGTCGCCAATCTCCTGCTGGACACGCCTGGGGACAATTTCCTGATGCACACTCTAGCGGGGAATCCTCTGATGAACACTCCAGTGGTGAATCTCGTCATGGACACTCCAGTGGGAAACGTCCTGATGGAGAATCTCCTGTTTCACACTCAAGAGGCGAATCCCCTGATGGACACGCCAGTAGCGAATCTCCTAATTATCACTCCAGTGGAGAATCTCCAGATGAACTATCCAGTGGCAAATCTCCTGGTGGGCACTACAGTGCAGAATATCTTGAAGAAATCTCCAGTGGGGAACTCCTGATGGAGACTCAAGTGGAGTACCTCCTGATCCACACTCCAGTGGGGAATCCCTTGATGGACACTCTCGTGGGGAATTTTCTGATGAACATTCCAGTGAAAAATCACCTGATGAACACTCCAGTGGCGAATCCCAAGAAGGACACCCCAGTGGCGAATCACCTGATGGAACATCCGTTGAAGAATCTCCTGATGGGCACGCCAGTCGCTAATCTCCTGCTGGACACGCCTGGGGAACATTTCCTGATGCACACTCCAGCGGGGAATCCTCTGATGAACACTCCAGTGGTTAATCTCGTCATGGACACTCCAGTGGGAAACGGTCTGATGGAGAATCTCCTGTTTCACACTCAAGAGGCGAATCGCCTGATGGACACTCCAGTAGCGAATCTCCTAATGATCACTCCAGTTGAGAATCTCCGGATGAACTATCCAGTGGCAAATCTACTGATGGACATCCCAGTGACGAATCACCTGATGGACACTCCACTGGTGAATCCCCTGATGTCCACTTCAGTGTAAAATTTCCTGATGGACACTCCAGTGGTGAACATCCTTATAAACACTCGAGTGGCGATATCCCCTGATGCACGCTCCCGTGGAGAATCTCCTGATGGACACTTCAGTGGCGAATATCCTGATGGACACTCGACTGGCGAATTTCCTGGTGAACACTCCAGTGACGAATATCTTGATGAACACTCCAGTGGGAAACTTCCTGATGGAGAATCTCCTGATGAACACACCATTCACGAATCCGCTGATGGACACTCCAGTGGTGAATCTCGTGATGACACTCTAG
The DNA here is from genome assembly GCA_034401795.1 of Chaetoderma sp. LZ-2023a. Taxonomy (NCBI): domain Eukaryota; kingdom Metazoa; phylum Mollusca; class Caudofoveata; order Chaetodermatida; family Chaetodermatidae; genus Chaetoderma; species Chaetoderma sp. LZ-2023a. The sequence goes on along the minus strand of CM067359.1, from coordinate 50,334,330 downwards.
TGGCGAATCTCCTGATGGACACCCCAGTGGTGAATCCCCTGATGTCCACTTCAGTGGAAAATTTCCTGATGGAAGCTCCAGTGGATGATCTCCTGATGGATACTCCAATGGCGAATCTACTGATGGACACTCCAGTGAAGAATCTCCTAATGGACACTCCAGTGGCGAATTTCTTGATGCACACTCCAGTGAAGAATCACCTGATGAACCCCCAAGTGGTGAATCACCAGATGGAACCGCCAGTGAAGATCCCCTGATGGACACGCCAGTGGCGAATTTCCTAATGAACACACCAGGGGAAAATTTCGTGATGCACACTCCAGTGGGGAATCCTCTGATGATCATTCCAGTGGTGAATCTCGTGATCTCCTGATGGACTATCCAGTGGCAAATCACCTGATGGACACACCAGTGGTGAATCCCCTGATGTTCACTTCAGTGGAAAATTTCCTGCTGGACGCCCAGTGGAGGATTTCCATAAGGACACCCCAGTCGTGAATCACTCGATGGAACCTCCAGTGAAGAATCTCCTGATGGAGGCGCCAGGGGAAAGGCTCCTGATGCACACTCCAGTGGGGAATCCTCTGATGAACACTGCAGTCGTGAATCTCGTGATGGACACTACAATGGCGAATCTCCTGAAGGACACTCCACTGGCAAATCTCCTGGCGGGCACTCCAGTGGTGAATATCTTGATGAACACTCCTGTGGGAAACATCATAATGGAGAATCTCCTGATTCACACTCAAGTGGCGAATCCCCTGATGGACACTCCGGTAGTGAATCTCCTAATGGACACTCCTGTGGAGAAACTCCTGATGAACACTCCAGTGGCAAATCTCCTGATGGACGCTCCAGTGGCGAATCTCATGATGAACACGCCAGTGGCGAATCACCTGATTGACACTCCAGTGGAGAATCTCCTGAAACACAATCCAGTGGTGAATCGCCTGATGAACGCTCCAGTGGTAAATCTCATGATGGACACTCCAGTGTAGAATCACCTGATGCACACTCCAGTGGCAAATCTCCTGATGGACACTACATTGGCAAATCCCCCGATAGACACTCCAGTGGGGAATCTCCTGATGGGCACTCCAGTGGAAAATCTCCTGATGGACACTCCGGTCGAAAATCTCCTGATGGAGGCCGCAGTGGCGAATCTCCTGATGCACACTCCAGTGGAGAATCTCCTTATGAACACTCCAGTGGCGAATCTCCTGATGAACACTCCAGTGGCAAATCTCCTGATGGACAATCCAGTTGAGAATCTCCTGATGGACGCTTCATTAGAGAATCACCAGATGCACACTCCAATGGAGAATTTCCTGATGGATTCACCAGTGGCGAATCTCCTGGTTGACACTCCAGTGGCGAATATCCTGATGGACCCTCCAGTGGCGAATCTCCTGGTAGACACTCAAGTGAGGTTTCTCCTGATGGACACTCCGAATGGCAAATCTCCAGAAGGACACTCCAGTGGCTAATCTCTTTGATGGGCACTCCAGTGACGAATCTCCTGATAGACCCTCTAGTCGTGAATTTCCTGAAGCACAGTCCAGTGCTGTCTTTTTTTGGACACGAAAAAGTATAAAAGGACCTTCGGCCCATAACAATTAGTCGAGATTGAGCGGTGGCTCAGTACGGACGTACATTTGAAGCTCCGTGCACTATGTTGGGCAGCTAAAGAAATATTTACTGGTGTAATTCCTGCAACTCATAATGCCGTGTTGAAAGCACACTCACAAACAAGTGGAGAAACCCAATTTTTGCGGCCCAAACTTGGGCTAAAACCCTAACTGAATAATTGGTTGAACTGTAAGCTAGGCGAACGCGCACCAGAGTCCCCTGGATGGCGCACATAGCAAAAATTAACTCCAATCGGTAAACTCATACTCAAAACTTCATCTTGTGAAAAGACTTATAGTAGTGCGTAAATCTATGCTAACATACTTCTGGCCAATATTTGCACCGAAAAACTGTGTCAACTCGTTTCCGGTTAAGCTGAGTCTTCTCAGACTGAACTCATTAATACTGTTCCATCTCTATTCCCTGTTCAGAACATTGCTTGCTGTGCAGCACCTGAGCTTGCCGCACTGTTCGTCTTGTGACGAACGTCAGAACTATTTTACTGAAGCTTTGCAACTTCTTTTCCAAAGTCCCATACTACATCCAACTTCATCTACCTGCTTCGTTCGGCTGTACACAGACTTCTTGACTGCCATTTTTGATCAACGTTCTTCAAATGATTGGCCTCTTCATTTTTCACATTGTATAAATCAGTTGTGACAATTGTAACTCGGCACCGCTTTTTACTTTCACGCGGTGATGACTAATACACCAAATTGAAAGGCATTTTATTTTACCTTTTCTTGTTCCATTTTCCTCTTCTCTCCGGGATTACGATTACTTTGCACTTCTTCATCTACAGTTAATTAGGTGCCTAATTCTTTAGTTAATACTATGTCGGCGACTATTAGGCATGTTTTACAGCCAGATACGGCTCCTTGCTAATTTTATGTCTGTAACATTTTCATTACCTGTGCCATTCTGTTAGAACTTATATAATTATGCTGTTGCCACCAACCATTATATATTATATTGTATCTCGCATTCTCCATCTAAAATAACACACCAAAAAGCGCATTAGCCTTAGAATTCTTATATATCAACATTTCGTGTGCCAAAACTGACACAAGTTCAGCATAATCTAGCATAGATAGTAGCTCAGTTATTTGTGTTAGGACTTCGTTAACAAGCTGAGATAGTTGCTTTAAAAGCAGCTAGTTACTGTAACTCTCTCTTTCTCTCTCTCTCTATCCCTCTATCTCTCTCTCTCTCTCTCTCTCTCTCTCTCTCTCTCTCTCTCTCTCTCTCTCTCTCTCTCTTTCTCTCTTCATGTACCACAATCGTATAGTGGTATACCCGTAAAAGAGTCCAACAAAAAGGCCACAAAAGAGCCAAAAGGGCCACAGCAACAGTCTCTCTGTGTGACTAACTCTGGCCCATCTTCGGCCATTTTCGTGTTATATATATAAATATACACAATTACATTCGAATCCACTCCGTTGTACCAAACTTGGAGGAACTTGTATTGATGGCGACCCATGCGTGGCATATCATCTCGCTTCAGCAAAAGCTTCTTTATATAAGAAGGTTTATTTTCATATTATATATGCCATAGGAATCCTTGATGACCATTCATGCCTATATTTTCACTTAGGTATTTTTCCGATAAGTTGCTTTCTGGCGAGATATACATCAGCTAGAGGTAGTAACTAAAACAAACAAGTTAAACGTCTGCGTAAGCCTGACCCAGCATTTGGCGAACTCAAATAGTTGAGCCGAAATTCCGTCTATTAAAAGAGCGACAAACACACCAATGGATAAAATGTATATACGGCATATGGGATTAACCAACAGCATAGATGAGACTGGTGTGGAACCACGATGTACGCAGGAATGCCTGCCCGGCGTCACTGGAACAATATCACTCCACCGATGCACAAGATCAGCTTCTTTAGTTTTTCCAGTGTCTGACTCTCATGCCCATTGAGCAGGAAACCCCGAGACCTAACCACCAAATCCGTCGGGCTGATTCGTACCCCACGACTGCCCAGAACATCACTATGAGAAGCAATGTGGATGCACTGATGTTACAGAACACTAGGAACAGGAAGGGTCCAAAAACTGATCCCTGCGGAACTCCCGTCATGACATGTGTTGAATTGGATGGCATCCCGTCGAGTGCAACTCTCTGCTGTCTATTTGTGAGAAAAGATTCTAGCCATCTTAATATTTCTCCTTTGATCAGATAGTGATGGAGTTGCAACAGTAGGCGTTTGTGTGGTACTTTGTCGAAAGCTTTTGCAAAAGCTAGGATGGCTATATAGGTCCGTTTATATTGGTAAAGAAATTGTGAGAGGTCATGTGCTGTCAGATCGAGTTGTGATTCGCATAATCCTTTTGAAGGGAAGCCATGTTAATTAGGATGTAAGATGTTGTTTCTGTCAAAGTGCTGCATCGTTTGGCTCACGATAATGTGTTCAGGTAATTTGCATGTCAATAATGTTAGTGAGACAGATCTATAGTTTGATGCCATCATTCTATCACCTTTTTTTTTTAATCGTTGTTATGTTCACCTCCTTCCAGTCTGAGATACAATTGATTCCTTAATGTTTGCTGGAATTATGATGCAACAATTGGTGCTATTTTGCTTGATGCTGCTTTTAGTGTCCTTGTTGGAATCTGATCTTGGCCCGCTGATGTTGAAAACATTAGGTGCTGTAAGGCTTTCTCCACTCCATTGAACGTTATCTGGATGTTACTGATGGCGTTGTATGGTGATGGTAGCTTGGATGAGATGTTGTCAAGCTGTTCTCTGGTGAGTATTGATATAAACTTGTCGTTCAAAGCCTCTGTCTTTTTTTTAATCGGAAGCAATTTGACCATGGGGCCTGATAGTGAAGATGCCCATGATGTCCTGTTGTCAGGAGTTTATGTATGTCCAGAGTTTCTTACTGCTTTCATCATCATCTGGATCTAGCATGTTGCTGATGTAGCCTTGATAGGATATTGGAAGAGCATGGTGTATTTGTCTTCTTAGATGTTGAAATTTCTCCCTATCTTTTTCTCTTCCACTAAATGGCTGTGCAGTATGCTCTGTGTCTCCATCTTATAAGTCTTTTGATGTTATGTCTCATCCATGGTATATGACGATGATTTCCTAGCACATTTTGTGTGGGGGTTTATTTGGCCATTTTCTAGAAGATAGACTCTTTGAAGAAGGACCAGTTGTCTTCAACTGCGTATGTCGATGGCGAATGGCTGAAGCACTACTGTGCTTGTCCATTTTTCAGGGTCTTCGTTGATTTTGTCCCAGTTGGCTTTGTGGCATAGGAAGGCTCTTCTCGGTTGCTGTTTTACTATGTTCGGTCGAGCTGATACATCTACGATGAGATTATAATGATTCGCTATTGCTGGTGAAGTTTGCGCTTTGTTGACCAGATTTGGATTCAATTTGACCAGGAGTTTTAAAGGGTTTATAGTAGTAAAGAACGATTACCCTTTTTGGAGACATTTTGTATACGTCTCTTTTCCGCGAGGAGCGGATATGTAACATGGCACACCTGCTAGATTGTATAAATTGGCCATATACCATAAGGCCCCCCCCCCTATTCTTATGAATATTAGAGAAATTGTCTCTGTCTACGCTCCTCCAGCCTCAGGGCGTAATAATTGTTTGGTCTTCCCTCCGCCATGTTGGTTAGAGCTGACTTTGAAACTATTGGGGTTTCAGAGCCGTTAGAATCAAAGTGTCGATGACCGCAAACACCCTCCATGTATCTTCGAATGCTTGCTAGCCTAGATAACCACGCCAAAGTAGGAAGCACTGCGAAAATATTGTATTACTGGCCTGTAGTGCATCTCTGGGCGATTTTACTTAACCATAAAGTCAGGTGAAATGATAATCCCCGGGTACGGATCTCACATGATCCACCCCCGACACGCTGGATGACGGACAGGACACAATCTAACCCTACAAGTGACTGGGTGCGGTCCTAGAACCCACCACGTCCTCACGGGAGAGTCACTATAGTTGGATATCTGTCTCTTGCCCCCCCCACCCTCACCATAAACGTATATGTGATTTTCAGTGCTTATGTAACGTAACTTGTCCCTGTGCTGTTATATGTGGTCATGATGCGGTGGTGACAGGATCGTTATATAATTCTGGAGCTGCCACCTCGTGACATATCCACTTGCTGTCTATCTGAGTGCAATGCTACATGATGGTGACCATATGGACACCCGGCATTCTCGCCAGTCAGGCTTATATGTTAAAGATAGTTAGAACACATAGCTATTTGTGGCTTAACCTTGATCTGGACCCAAAAACTAATTACTAGGATAGGATCTAGCGGAAGGACCACATAAATAAAGCGGCAACCACTAATTCAATATCATTTAACATAAGGTGACGGTGTTGAATTCTGCGGAAATCATCCACCTCATCTGCACGTAATACAGCGTGCATCACAATAACTTATAATGTAGCTAGGTTGACTCTTTTTACATAGCATAGTTTGAACAGGAGAGTGGCCCTTTTTGCCATCTCTCTTCCTCCGCTTCGGTGTTGTAGGCATTTTCCTGTGACGGAGGCCCGCGTGAGGCACTTTCCTATTTTTTAATATTTGTGTTAGGGTTAATTTAGTTTATATTAAACTTGCTAAGAAGCTGCGCTAAGACCCTCCTTTGCTGGGATACCTCACTGATTATACCGATCAGAGATCGGTGAGGTACCTCTGGCGAAGACCATGTTAAGCGAATCACCAATGCAGCCCTATGTACTTATCATCTCTCTTATAACAGCAAACGAGCATCATTGTTTGTTTGTTAGTTTTTATAACTAATCATGTATTTAATGATGTCTAAGCTCTGCTGGAGCAAATGGACTGCCACACCGGTGACACAAACAGCCGGGACGAGACGAGGTGGTTTAACTTCCACGACGATGGTGGCACAGCCCCACTGAAGTCTGTCTTTGTACAATTCGGAGACGCGCAACACCGGATCCACACCCCGAGATGCGCAGCTAACCAGCAGTCTCGCCCCAATGTGCCATTCACTTGTGGTACCACGGCGCGAGAGTATCCGGCGGACAAGCGCACACCCCTGGAGGCTACACTTTGTACGATCTCTTCTGAAAGGTGTGTATCTATATTCTGATGGTGTGCATTCTGGGTAAAGTCTGCACTTGTTATATGAGTTTCATTCCAGATATTGATATTCGAGTCATTGTTATGGTTTCTTGCAGCAATTCTTCCTTTTTTGCTATACATTGGAAGTTTATGATGGATAGTCTGAGCATGTCCGGGAGTTTTGCTTGCATGACTAGCTGAGATATGTTGCTGCTGCTCTCGGTGTTAAATGATTGCTAGTATAATCATGCTGCTGTTGGTGTATATGACTTGGTCATGTATTTCCTTGTCGGTTCATAAGATTTGATTGACTTTGACAGATGGATGTTGGCCTCTCTGTGCGAGCATATTATGCCAATCTGTTAGGTTGTTGTATGCCAGATATGATTGATGCTGAGGCGGCCTCAGATTATTTGCACAATTGACATTATATGATGAGCTGAAGAATGATGATGCACAGTTTGGTAAACCACGTGTAAGCCAGAACCAACTTACACAGTTGTTCCCTAGTTGTTGGTGTCTAACACAGTTGTATATGTATCTCCCACGGAAATGTGAATGCGAACACTTTGCACAACCAACACGACCGCTGCTATGGTTTAATATTCAGTACATTATTAACATTGTGAAAAGCCATAACCGTGAGGGTGCAGAGAATAATGATGAACAAGTTAATAGCAAACGAAGTGGGCGTATATAGATAACGTGTACGTACGTGTAATCAGGAAATATCAACAGAAAATGAGGCAGGGAACCAGGCTAAAATACATATACCATGCGACTGAGAAAGCTTCGTTTCCGGTCGCGAGCTTTTTTTTCGCTTCCGGTTTCGGCTTATGATATAGCTTTTGTGGTTTCTTCATGGGCCTCCGTTGCATTATGGGATATGTTTATTCATTATGCGTATGTTCTGTTATTTTAGGTCAACGCACTGCGCATTTTCAATGTCCAAAATTTGTGTGATATTGTTATCACAAAATAGCGTACATTTACTTCAGAATGTACAACGGTTAAATCGTCTGATGCAGACCAGATACATGCTTTAATATTCTATTTATGCGTCCGTAAATGCAATATGTTTGGTTGACTGTCGTATTATTTTTAATGCTCATGGCCGTGGAAAGTCGTTGTTGTCAATGTCGTATGTATTTAGCGTTGAGAGTAGGAAATTTAAGGGCGGATATCATGCCATTCTCACCCGGATGGAATGTACATTCATGTATTTACTCGCAGACATGCATTAATTCCCGTTTTTTGTAGCTTATGTCTGGATAAGCGTGATTTAAAAATTCTAGCGGGCGATATTTCATTATGATGTCATAGTTACTATGAACGTGTTTGTATTTCCCCCAAATAGCGAGGAGCACCGCGATACGTCGGTATAAATTTTATAACGTCATTGGACTGGTGCAACTATTCTAATGGTGTAGGCTACGGTAAAAGATGCAACAATGCTGGCGGATATCACCGACAATGGGCAAATGTATTCTTGTGAATATCGTGGACTGGATTTACCAGAAAGCCCTCCACGCATGGCGAAAATATTAGCTTCAAAATACTATAGATGGGCATACGCATTTAGGACATTTCACCCATATACAGATTCGTCCTATTTATTTAAGGAATAAATGGTGTCTGCGTTCGCTTATAGGCAACGCCCATTTTCATATTATTTTTCTTGCACTATGGAAAACACACCAACTCCAGTCCTGTGTATATTGTCGACACACATTGGCAAACATGTTTAATACATTATGCTGTATACAAGATGCTGTGCCCTGCTACACATCGACAAACATGGCGTACCTAGATACATACATGCAAACACGTTGTATATACATCTAGAAATTGTAATAATCTTCACATACTATTGTGTAGCGACACGAAATTTTCATATAAGTCAATCAAAGGGATGCTAATCTCATCTCAGATGTTGTATTGTACCGATAGATTATGGTTATAGATTCCACATCATTAATATCCTGTCACATTCCCTTACCTGTATCACGATTATCTGCTTTATAATATCGCGTAAATGTTGAACAGTGATCGCCACCATTGTGTCTCCTCAAGCGATAGTATATGATGTCATGCAACTGTCAATGCATCACATTCTTCATTATGTAATACTTATCCCGTTGAATATTTTGAAACTAATTTGACTGGACATATTGACATATGGCAGCAACAACTTCCAGTCAAATTAGTTTCAAAATTTTCAACAGCTTACCTGTATGATTGGTTTTGTACGAAATTGCCAAGCTATAGCTGGCACATATATGACCAAACGGATATACAGAGGCGGGCACGCTAGGATTTTTCTGATTGGTTAAAAAATAATTCATGACAGCCTCCATAAGCTGTAGAAATGTACCAACTTATAGCTACTAAAGCCCATATAGCTTTCTTTAGAGACACGATAAAAAGCTTATAATTGACTGCATAGTGTATAAGTGGTATATTAGATCACCTGCATAGTTATCGAGAGATGAGGTTAGTCATTCTTTAAATTATCAACATGTTCAGTAGACCATGTTCCGTTATGATGGGCTGCCATCATTGATATCACGTGGCGCACTGACTATCTCGCATCATCACATAAGTTGTATGATTATCACGTAGCACACTACCGTGTTGTGCTAAAGCCGTATATCGCCTTATTCCTAAATCTATGTTGCATAAATCATGTCTGTCCCCGATACACACAAGGAAACGTGGGAGAAATATGGTGCCCAAGACAGTAGAGCAGGGTTCAATTTTTTTTCAGTCACCTTTTTGTTGTATGTAACATGTTTGTTCTCGAGAGGACAGAGACATGTTTAACCACACATTTGTAAAATAAGTATACAGAGTTCTCAAAATGTGCAGTGTTCACTCCAATATGTGCAGTGGTCATGATGATTATATGCAGCCATAAAATTATGTTAAAACAATGATAAACCAAACACATTATCTCATCCCCATGTTAATTCTGGCTGACTGTGATGGGAAACATTCACAAATCAGAATTGCGTAGATCCGTCACGAAAATCTAAGTCAATTAGGAAACTCTATAAATTCTATGCTTAATATTTTGAAACTAATTCGACTGGGAGCTGTTGCTGACATAGAAAGCTAGGCAGCAACACCACCAGTCAAATTCGTTTCAAAATATTTAGTAACGTATATGTATGCCAGGGTAATAATAGGTAGCACACAACAATTTCATAGCGAAATAATTGTCCACATTTACATCCAAAAGTTCAGGAGATCAGCTGGGGACATCTATCCTTCAAAAGTTGTCGGGTAATGACCCCCGAACCGAACCCCATGTTCAGTACCGGTAATCTTATTTTCCTATTTTATACCCTGCCCTTCACACGGGGAAACATGTTTAAATAGCATGTGGTATAGAGAATGTTTGCCCGTGTGTGTTTCGAGCTTAAGATATGAAACCATATTTATCGATGACTTGTTATTTCCTGCCACAAAATGTCTCTATTATGTTGCCCCGAATTTCGCGGGAACCCAATAGATAGAGCCATGGGTTTAATACACTGTTCAGATATGTAAGGCACACAGCATAGAAATACAAGGGAAAGTGAAACGGTTGGTATGAATAGCCTAATACTGAGTGATAGAAGGTATGTGCCAGCCTGGGCACAATGGATGCAACAAACAACGCTATGATTAATGTTACAGTTCTTGAGCTGGCACTGAGTCGCTCTTGCTTTGTGAACTCGGTATTTCGCGACAGCTTCCAGATCTTCAATCCATGTAGGAAGGCGAGTGTTACAAGAGGTATAACCTGGCAAAATATCGACAGGCTCACATCTTTAGCATTACTATTTCCTGTAAAATGCAAAAGTCCTAGCCGCGCCCCGTTATTAGCAGGAAGCCAGTGCAACGCAATGTACGGAAGATAGGGTACCGTTAATAGAAAGCAAACAAGCCACATTACCATGCACAGTTTAGCTACAAGTGAGAATCTTATATACACCTTCGCCCATAGTGGATAGCACAGTTGAACATAGCGCAACACTGCAAGAAAGATTAAATGGCACACACTTGATTCATACGAAACCGACAAAAGGTAAAGTATGGTTTTGCAATAGGCAGTAATGCCAACTTGGAAAGCAACGTTTGGTATTGTGGCTGCAGCCGACCCAGAGCATGTTAGACACGTCAGCACGTCACTTATTGCTAAGCTTGTAAGTGTGGTAAAAACGGGAAGTCTGTATTTACCAGATTTAAAAAAGAATATTAGCAGCATAGTATTCGTTATAATACCAGTGACAAGCGGTGCAATAATTACGTGCTTAATTGCCCAGTCTGGAAGTGATCGATATGCCTGCCACAATCGTAGAAGCTGCATTTCAAGCTTCGTGTAACTGACACTTTCATTGACACTGCTGTAAAAAAGTTCATCTGTCACGTTCGCTAGCGCCATTATTCAAATGTTTTGTTCAATTAATAGATGGCCATGCTGACCAAATATTCATTTATGTTAATTATGTAAACTATTAAATGTAAGTGTACACTGCTGACAATGTGTCTTATGCGAAGGCCAGCGAAAGACTGTCCATGAAGTGTCCATGAAGTCCAGGAAGTCGTTATTTCATCCAAATAAAGTTATTTGTTCAGTTGTGATGAGGATTGCGTAAAAGTATTCTCTAAAACATTTGCTATGTCGATTGCTTTCGTTGAGTATTCCTGCGGAAATGTGGGTGTCAATCCTGGCAACTGCATTCGATTTTCAATCAATGTTTCACTTCTGATTCATAGAGCTTGATGTCGTTGATGTCGATAACAAGCACCGATGGTAGGAATACAGAATTCAAGTAGCAAATACCTTGATATAGAAACTTTGTAAACAGCCAACAGAGCGATGTTTAGAATATGTCTAGCTAAGCTCCGTCCACGTTTTGCATGTGTTGGGATCGATCTCCAACTCTGAAAACTGAATTTCCAAAATCAGTATTTTAAGATAAACATACAGTTAAGTAGTCGACCAATTTGAAACTAATTTTACTGGGTCCGAAACAGCTCCTAATCCAATTAATTTCAAAATATTCAACGTAATGTGCATCGCATTGTAAATTCAACAAAGACATACAATTCATACAATTTCGTGATGGAGGCACATCAGATGTTATGATTGTGACGTCAGCTACGATGTGACGTATTTTATTACGACACTAGATACTTGAGTGACAGAGGGAACATCTCTATCACACATTTTTGACCAGGATTCTGTCAAGATTAATTCACAATTTCTATAACGTACCTCTTTATAAATTTGACGACATGATTACTGGTAAACTCTTAGAGATTTTTTCCACATCTTTCATATTCGGTAGCTAATTATCATAAAGCATATTGAGGCATATTTATATATATATAAATATGCCTCAATGTGCTTTATAATAATTAGCTACCGAATATGAAAGATGTGGAAAAAATCTCCAAGAGTAATATATATATATATAATACCGTCTAGCCCAACTAAACCTGTAACTATCCACCGCATCATATTGTCTACCCAGACACGGTGATAATAATCATCATACGACAGTAAAACAGATCAAGAAAAGAGAAGAATATCTAATAATATAAACACACGTTTAGTCTTCAAACAAGCATGCGTATATGTACTGAACTACAAAAGAAACGTCGTATCAATAGAGGATATTAAGAGCTATTATAGCTTTATTTTGAAATGTGCACAACTTTGACTAGAGACATCGGAGGAAACCAATTCTGTGCAGGCATAATCGCTACAGTCTGTAGAATGTTTTGCGAGTGTTTTCTCATGTCAGAATGGTCAGCCATAGCAGATTTACAATTGCTTCAGTAAGCGTTCTCTAGTTAATCTGCGATAAAATCGCAGATTATTAAAATCACTCAGGATCTTTCTTCTTTCTTTCTTTCTTTCTTTTATACTTCTGCAAAAACCTTGGACCGCATCTCCTCCTACAGTTTTCTTCCGATCAACTCCAAACTTCTGCCACTGAGCCTGGAAGCATGTGCTGTTGTTTTTACTTTGAATCTGTCAAATGGTTTTCAAGCAATCTACCTTAGGATGGCCAAAAACGTCCCATATGAAATGTATAGGGATTTTTTTTCAATATTGATCTATGAACTGCTACTACACACAGGGTTTTGATCTGGTCACTACCATACTTGGTCAGGCTGTTACCATTCGACTCATGATTGATCTGCTAGGCAGGTGCCCGTGTGGAAGGGTACTGCTTGGCCGCCAAAATTACCAGTTTTCGTTTATGGCAGAAATTCACTCTCCTTCATCAGAGAAGCTCAATGGACATATTAGAAGATACTATGTGACATCCTTTCGTGAGAGGAGAGATCCAGGTGCGGATCTATACAACTTAGACTACCATCCAATATTTGTCCGACTATTTTTCAAGGGAGGTGATTTGAGTAAAATCAATATTTATTCATTTTAATCTTTAGCCTAAAATTACAATATTTCTAATGTTTAATACCTTAGTTATTTATAGGACCTTAAGTAGCAGGCATAATATGCTCTACGTGTTAAATATGACACCGCATTTCTCCCTTCTGATTAGAGGTAAATAATTAGTTTCTATATAGACTACCAGCTTGTGTCCTATTGTGAGGTAAGGACAGTTAAAACAATTTTGTGTTAATGGTTTTATTGCCGTTGTTGACACATTATTGTTTGATTCAATGATAGGTCTACAGAGCAGATAAAAAGATTCCTAGTGTAGTGGCCTTCTCATGCAATTCATTAAAATTGACAGCTTTGATGTAACTTTATCAAGTCTAAGGGGCTATTTAGGTGTGTACATAACATTTTCATGAATAAACCACTTCATTTTGCATGATTATTGATGAAATTTGTAGTTTAATTCACGCCTGAGAAATTCGCTAACTTTTCTAAACAACCTATAAGACCTGGCTATATTTATTATTATTATTATTATTATTATTATTATTATTATTATTATTATTATTATTATTATTATTATTATTATTATTATTATTATTATTATTATTATTATTATTATTATTACAACCCATTCTACTCAAAATCACCATTTTCTTTTTTGACAGAAATTAAATCCCCTTGAAAGGAACAGTTGAAAGAAAGTTTTGTTTTCAAAATAACCACTGCAATGTTTTGCCAGATTGGTGTGAAACAAGGTCAACATATAGATCGTATTTCGGTTTGCTATCAATTCCATTCAATGTTTCTCAAGAAATCTGATCATCCTTGCCCAAGATGTCTTCATAGGAAATGGATAGAAAGCATATTGAAAGCTAAGAGTGTGTGGGTGTGTGGATTGATGGATGGATGGATGGATGGATGGGTGGATGGATGGATGGATGGATGGATGGATGGATGGATGGATAGAAGGGAGGGAGTAAGAGAGGGAGGGTGGAAGGAGGGAGAGAGATATATGGCTTTCACAGGTACGTTAACCTAAGGCTGTGTTCTCACTAGAGAGTTAATCGGGAATACCACCATATTTCGGCATGTCGTTATTCCTGATTAAGTTTCTAGTGAGAACACGACCTCAGACAAAATTGTTCCAAACTATAAAAAAAACATTGATTTTATGATGTGTGAGAGATGTGAAATCTGTAGTTTCGATAAGCATTGGAGTACTACGTGCCGATAGATCTTTCCATAGCAATACTTACAGGTCTCGAGAACTGTGCCGTTATAGAAGGTGTTATTATGTTCCAAGAACATAGTTCCTTGGAACATATTGTATTTGTAAACCACCAATTTTTATTCCGCTCAAAAAGTAAAAAAGTTGAATACCGTCAAAACCAGGTTGTCCAGAAAGACGAAAGTTGACATTGTGATAGGGACCCAAAAGTGCTAGTTTTCGACAATGACTGAATCCTATTGCTCGATTTGGGCGGTGGTCATCTTGGAATTTCGACATTTTCTTTAGATATTCAGAAATCAAAAAACACAGCGCAGATTGAATGAAAATTTGAGATTTCTTTTCTACGGCTAGGCTTGAATTGAACCAAGTTTGTCCAAAAGAGGGCGATCGGCTCTGATCCCAGTGGCCATCTTGGATGGCGTAGTTTTCGCAAAAACGCCTTCTCCAGAACCGCCGAGCGTGCCTGGTCGAAATTTGAAATTTATCATTAGGGACTAAGGACCATGTCAGTTTGCCAAGGGAAGTTGAGAGAGTTAAAAACATGGCCGCGAGCAACCAATCAATTTCGATAATTTTGAGAAATCGTTTTGATTTTTTTATTTGATCGATTTTAATCGGGGGCCATCTTGGAGTTATCACAATTGCGACTGTTCGTGGGCGCCTTATTGCGGGGGCATTCTACCCATGATTACCATAGTCTTCGAGTGAACCATATTCGAAATTAGACGGGCAATATAGCTGCGGACATGTGGCGAAGTTTTGGTCCTGATCGGATCGGAAAAACACGCATAGCGGTCGAATATAAACTATCGATTTGAGGCAAATAAGGTAGCTTCTCGCTAGCTTGGTATCTAGAGTTTGGGTCATAGTCAACCAGTCGCTGCAATCATAATATTAAATTACTGCAACGTTTGCGTGTTTTTCTGCATGCGTTCGTATGCACATATGTGCATGTGTGAATATGTGCATGTTTGCGTGTGTGGCGATTTTGGAAGTAGTAAATATGCATATGTTCCTAGTAATGTATGCTACAAACAGATAGAATAACGATTATTATATCATACTCAAAGAGCACAATGTCAGTCTACGTGGATGAATATGAGTAATTATTAGTCTGTGGTTTAAACTCCTTATGCCAACATAATTTTCACAGTTATTTTACAGATAAAATCTTATTATTCTGTGATAAGATATCCTGATGAATATCATTTAACCAGCGTCACAGGATGTTGCTGCTCACTTAGGTAGCAATGCCTGTAAAGTCCCAAAAAGACTATGTGCTTACTACTGAATTTAAAATTTCAATTTATTTATTTACAAACACAGGTGGCATTGTGTCATATCGGGGTCGTAGCCTGCATGGGGTGGGGGAGGGGACAGTCGACCCCCCCACCCGCCCTACCACCTTTGAGATTTCTGAAGTGCACTTTTAAATATTCAAATTCTCAATGAGAAAATGTCGAATTAGAAATCAGACAGTTCCATAGCCAGCTAGGGATACATATTTAATTCTAGAAATACACGAGAGTCTCTTTGAGACCATCTAGACTTCGCGACATCACATAATCTTGGGGGAAGGATTCCTGACCTCCTAATCGGGCCATTTGTCCCGACCGTTGTCACCACTGCCACGCTATGGCCCTACATTTTCCAACATAATTGTAGAATTCTTAAAAAGAAATAATTATATATTCTCAATATTGTCAGTATTTATATTCTTGTGTGAACAGCAAAGTGATACATAAATATCAATTAACCCTTAAATTGTCTGGACTCCCAAAGTTTATCTTTATAATGTCCATTAGCAGGCCACAAAAAAACTTTTGTTGTAAATTTGCCACTGAAATATGCAGGAAATAACCTTATATTGTTGTGCAAATATATATTTCTTGTGAGCAGTGCCGACTCTGTTTTGGTCGATTCCGTTTTGGTCGGCTCAATCATTTGAGAAAATTAGAATTTTTCTTTACTTCGTCTGTCACCATTAACTCCATTTGAAAGCAAAGTGAAGAATATCCTTTGAAAATGTATCATATGAATAACTGTCTCCTCCTTATGTTGTATTTAGCTGGCCATGGGCAGGAACATTTTTCTTAAATTAATGCCCATTTGGTGGTCTAGAGAAGACTACTTCCGAGAGAGAGAGAGAGAGAGAGAGAGAGAGAGAGAGAGAGAGAGAGAGAGAGAGAGAGAGAGAGAGAGAGAGCGAGATGGAGGGAGGGAGGGAGGGAGGGAGGCGGGTGGAGGGAGGGAGGCACGCGCGCACGCACGCAAACACACACACACACCCACACACACACACACACACACACACACACACGTGCGCACACAGATGTGTCATTTTAATTGCAACCTGTTATGTAACAAAATCATACACTGTTTATGCAACACAATTTGTTTGGCAACATGTAAAGTTGACTCAATAAATGATCGCTGATTAACCCAGAGGCCTGTACTGGAATAGGCTTATAAGTTATCTTCTATAATGTGGTCGGGTAGCGGGATGGACTAGCTAACCAGGAATCGGTAACCCACCTCCCTGGGTGTGCTACGGCCACCATGGATTAACTATACCCAAAGCATGCACGATGGCAAGAATGTCTAAGACACGATTTGCCGCTCTGACCGTGCGCCGGGCCTTTGGGAGTACCTCCGTAATATACAGGGTTTCTTTCATAGAATGGTCAACGTCTGCGTTTGCGTGATGGAGATGACTGAGTAGACACTTTTAGCTTGTATATATGATCTTTGCCAGACTTCTTCCTCGTAATAATGGTCATGATCACAAAACCTTCTGGGAATGTTTGGTACCATTGGAAAGCCTGCAGTGTCCGCTTCCTCGTGATGATAATGGCACATCAATGCACGAAGAAAGCCAAGCATAAAGCCACAGATCCTTGAGCACACACTAAACAATTACAATATAGAACGCGACATCGCCATTGAACACACTGACTCCTACTGGACGCGGCAGAGACAGGAGGTGTCTCTGCAAGAACGACCACTGATTGGCTGTTGAGGTTGTAAGAAAGCCAGCCATTCGTCTAAAGATAAGGAAATGCAGAGCTGAGAGTATAAAAGCTTATGGCTTTGCGACTTCGAAACCGACTGCTATACCGAACCTTCCGCTACTCATGCACCGCTCAGAAAACTCCGCTGATTAAATTTCCATGGCGTCGTCTGAATTTGAAGAGAAGTAGATTTGACTGCAGCCCAGCTGAACTGGTTGATTTCTTCTCTGGCGAAACACCGCCAAGAAAGACCATTGCCGCCCAACATCAGATTCTGCTAAGGCACTCGGGAAACCTCAGTTCAGTACTAGCCACCGACCAAGTTCGGTTTCTGCCCCATGTTGTTCTTGATCTGAACGACACTTCTGATATGATGACAGGACTTTTGGTGGACAGCTGATTCTAATTCTACTGCTCCGCTTTGTGCCGCTTCTGATATAGTTGTCATGTGAGATAAATAAACACTCTCCTCGCAACTTCTCTATGATCGCTTCTTCCTTGAGGAACCGCAGAACTATTATCCATTTAAGACTTTAAAGCCTGTCCAGCTTGTTGTGATCTCTGGCTGTAGAGGATTAAGTCACCGTGTGATGTTGTGTTTTGAGAAGATACCTACCAAGATTGGTGCAAAGACAGCAACACCCACACTAGCAAACCCTAGACCCCGCATTTTCAGGACCGTTTTTGACCGAGACTGCAAACTTTCTACTGTGCTTTAGGACATGAACTGTGTATGATAAAATCCCAAATGTACTCACTAATGTAGTTCTCTATTTTCATACAGAGTTCTCGATATATCACCTTAAGCTCCGCTCTTTATTCGTTACCGCTTTTTAGTGGCTGTTCCTTTTTTGCCTCTATGAAAGTTCTAAAGGAGGCCGCCCATTTTAGCAGTAACTTACGGACGATGGTTTCACACAATGTGAAGACAAAAGCTAGCATTGGGACGGCATCGCTTTCATAAATACGTTATGAATAGGGACGATCACCCTTTTTGCTGCTGTTTTAAGCGGATGACCCCCAAAGTGTTGTGTGCAAATTCCTCACCAAAAAGGCTGCTTCTTCTTGTTCAGTAGGCCCAACACATCTCACTTGGACCACCTCTAAAGAGTATATCTGTCACCTGCAGACTATCTGCCACTTTTCAGGTTCGCTCCCATCGAAGTTCCCACAATCGGTACGTGCATTCGGACACACCACTACGTCAGCTTTGGTCAAAGCCCCTCTTAAGTAGGAAATATTTTAGGACTAGGAAAGCTAAGTCCCTCGGTTCACCATGCCTCTCAGCTCGCCTCCCTCACACCTGAAAATCTCGTCGTCAGCTAGTCACCCCATAGCAAACTGTTTCGACATCGCGATTTCGCCTTGTGCCATGTAAGACTGCTCCCCACGGATGCTTCTCATTCACAGCCATCCCGTGCCATCCATTTAACCACCCCGATCGGTCTAGTGACCCTTGTATTTTCTATAGAGAACGATTCGCGCCTAAACTTCACCACAATCACTAAGACGCACTAAGGATATCCCACTAGGCTGAAAAGTAAATATCAGCATCTCTTCTTCGTTGCTTAACAAACCTTTTCTTTTATAGGCCGCTGGGCCAGAGGTCAGGATAGCCATAGCTTTAATTAGAGGATCCGGTGGTTAACACTGGGTCTTGTGACCAAACCAGATAACCACCGTATCTCCAGAACATTTTCCAAGTCTGTCTCGTCTTTATATCGCCGAGTTTCGTCAAAGGTTCGACTAAACTCTTTCCTCTCTAATTACACGTGCATGTTTGCATATCTGCAACTTGGAAGGACCGCCCTTTGGACTGTGTCAAGATCTTATTGACATCGCTCAAAATCAGTCTTGCTTTTGAGCTAAAGATTCGCCTGCCCCTGCGAGGGAAGAGGTTCATGCATAATATAACTGATCACATCCTTTTCGCCTGAGGCCTCAACCCGCACAACATTTTAGATACTAAAAACCCCACCTTGTGCGGGATCCACTCTAATGTGTTAGATGTCTGCTGCGAACATCAGGTAGCAACGACTAAACCTCTCTCCACATGTTCCTTAGGACACTAAACTAGTATTATTCTCCTGCTCTGCCTTAAGCAGATCTTTAGGAAATAGATAGATTCCAGTGCCAAACAACTCTCACGACTAAATAACTTTAGATATATTGACCGACGAAATGAATAGCGACCATTAGCGACTGCCCAGGATAGATAGGAAAAGCATGATGTCTATTTCTCCCGCTCCTTCCACTTAGGATCGATCCCCTAAGGCGCTGCAGCTTTTTCTGCCGCCTCACATGCATGTTAGTCTATGGAGCGACGTTAGTTTGGATAAGGTCATCCGACGATCTGGAAGCCAATTGCTCTCATCGGTTCCCCATGCACTATTCTCGGCTGACTATTAAAATACTGTACATGGAGCTAATGAAAACCTAAACATAAGTAAAATACCACTATCGCACCTTCTCTCACTCCTGTTCCCTGCTTATGCCACTAGTGCCCGAGAGACCTCCTCAGTCGTCAACTCACCTATGATCGCTTATGCCGTTCTGCCCGCCTCTGCATGGTTGAACGTGTACATCTGTGTCACCCTCCTCTGCTCGGATTAGAGGCAGCATCTGACACCAATCTCGAGAGATAGCCGGAACTGGAATGGCCACCAAGCACCAGGACCTTCCGCCCATGTAGAGCTGGGATGGTGAAGCTGGTGGGGAGGAACCCACCTCGTCAATGACCAGTCGTTCTCAGGCACTTAGCTGTACCGGAAATGTCTGGCCGGAACTGCGCGTCTCTAAGGAGGTGGCTGACAGCTCCGGTCAGCAAATGTTTGTGGGGGAGCCCCAAACCAGTGTGATTGGGGCGTCATTGCAACCTCCGAGACCGGCTAAGATACCCGATGGACACCCGGGAGGACTCAGCGTGGGATGGTGGCAAGACAATTGCAAAATAAAGAAGCCAGAACAGTTTAATTTATTTAATGGTGCAACTGTCGATCCCTGGGTTGAACTGAAATTAATGTTGTTGGCGGTATTTCCGTAATCCCAAATAAGGTGCGTGCGTGAGACGTATCAGGATGTGTGTACACCCCAACATTCTTTCCATGGCATTTATGCTGGCTTATCTTAATAAAAAAATCTCGAGTACTATTGTATCAACAGCATTCGCATAAGACTATATTGAAGGCGGTGTTACTGAAATATGTAACCCTTTGGCAGGCATATCCATGAAAATGGTATCTTCTTTGTGAGCTAGGAATTATTCTCCAGACTATTTTGAAATTAATTTGTCTGGAAATCGTTGCTATTGCCTAAGGCAGCAATGGCGCCCAGTCAAACAATTTCAAAATATTCAACAGATTTCCTGTACGTTAGCATTGACAATCTTCAAGGTTCGTCAATAAGACATGGTAAATTACAGCGGCATGGCTCTTGGAACACTTCATTGCTGCTTTCAGCTATACTTTTCAATTGTCAGGTGAGTCACCAATGTACGGCAGCGCGGTCTACAGATAGTAGAATAAAGTCTTGTTCACTTAGAGAGTTAATCAGGAGTATCGTCATACTTCAGTATGGCACTATTCCAGATTAAATCTCTGGTGAGAACATGGCCTAAGTTTTTCCAATGGAGACATTTAGAGATTTAAATTGCATTTGTTATCCAGATATCCACATGTTACTGAAAATCAATGTTTTCAAAATAAAGACAGTTGCATTCTGCTTATGCCTGACGCTCGTTAACCACACATTCCTTGGATTTGTTCAAGTAAATTAAAATTTTCACATAGAAAATTTCCATTTGCATGCTAGAAGAAGATTATCTTTTTTTCTAAATTTATCCCTGGAATGGCTGTCTCAGTTATTGAGCCAGGCATTCACGTGGGGAATTAATATTTCTCTTTCGATCCGCAAATGGACAGATCTCAAGACCACTGCAAATGCAGTGTTAGACGACTTAAGTGTTAAGGTGATATCCCTCCAAAGAAGGTATAATAAATTGATGTTATTAACTGCTTAGTCACTTAGATAGATAGATAGATAGATAGATAGATAGATAGATAGATAGATAGATAGATAGATAGATAGATGGATGGATAGATGGATGGATGGATGGATGGGTGGGAGGGTGGGTGGGTGGGTGGGTGGATGGATGGATGGATGGATGGATGGATGGATGGATAGATAGATAGATAGATAGATAGATAGATAGATAGATAGATAGATAGATAGAAAGATAGATAGATAGATAGATAGATAGATAGATAGATAGATAGATAGATAGATAGATAGATAGATAGATAGATAGATAGATAGATAGATACTTTATTCACAATACGCCCTAGGCCCTTGAGTGTACATTATACAATATACATGATTGGCGGATACCTTAGATTAACAAAATTAAATTAAATAAGTGTTCAAATTATATAAATACAAGTAGAAAATTTCTCCTAGCAGAATCAGTACTTTCCTTGTATTTAAATGATAAAATGAAACTATATGCTGTGTACGACTGTGTGAATAATGGAGAGATCTGATCTGTCACCCAAGCATTTGAAGCCATAAAATCAAAATGACGTAATGCTCCGTCGTCAAAATACGCGACGACTAACCTGACCGGGAGTTGTACGCACAAACAGCGCTCAGCCAACGTACTCCCAAAATGCTCTCAAAGCTTATATGTATAATTACAGTGAAATTAGATTCTAGAAATTCATGGTTAAGAGTGTTAAGATCGATTCTAACATGTCGTATTTATATCATATTTACCATGAGTCACACGTTATTGTATCGATATCCGCGATAATCCACTCAGATCAATGTTACGTTATGCTTATAAATATTTAAAATGTAATGTATGAAATAAATATGCTATTATATGCTTAGTCATATATTTGCGTGAATATTCCGTCTGATATTCTATATCTGTTTGAATATTTGGCCAAGTGCGAAGCACGAGGAGGGACAATATGGAAACTGATATAGAATACTGTAGCTCGCGAGGGTAGTGTCGGACCGTTCCGGTGTCTGCTCCCCGCACTGCAAGTGCATGACGAATGATGAGGCTGGTTAGCTTCCGGTCTCGGGGTGACGGATTCTGTACGATACTGCCCTAAGGGTAACAAAGACTGGCTCCTAAGGCCGGTGGAGCTCAATCGTTCCGGTGGAGCCATGCAACCATCGTCGCGAACATTAACCACAACAGTCTCATCCCAAGAGTTTGTGTCACCAGTATGCCTGTCCATAGCAATTTCGTGATCTATGATCTTACACGATTTGATTTGGTGACCTAACTAAAATAAGTCTATACAATAGTTTTAACTAAACTGACCATCAAGTATGCTAGATAAAAATAATGAGCATACGAAAACACGAGACATAGGGACAGCCTGATGCATTTTTAAACGTGGGGCTCCTGGAGGTATCACACAGACTCGTAGGTCCGCAAAGGTATCCCCGCAAGGGAGGCTCCCATACACGAGACTTAACTAGTTAACTTAATATAAGCTATTATACCTCTAAGATGGAAGGAAAGAAAATTATCTTTGTGGTGATGGAAAATCCTTTGCCTCATGCGGGCACTACCCCTAGTGCTAGTTTGGGTGAGGAGTATTATCCTCGCGTGGACTGTCATCTCCGAATCCTTGCGAGAGGCAAGTGCCTCGCGCGGGCCTCCATCATGGGAAAATGTCGCTACTGCTTAAAGCGGGAGAAGAGTAGTGGTCGAAAGGGGCCCACTCTAATATTTAACCAAAATGCTGTAAAGAAAAGACCATACCTAGTGAGATTATGACTATAAGGTTGCGTGCTGTTTTACGTGAAGACAGGACGAACGATTCCCGAAGGATTCCCACGTCACCGTATTATGTAATTCTCAGTATGCTGAATTAGTAGTTGCCACTTTTATTTATGCGGGCCTTCTTCTATGCTTAACCTAATATTTAGTTTTTAGAGACAAGAATTATTATCGACGCACGGATGTATGCTAAGCAGGAATTATAGACTTCCCGGGTAGGCGCATGGCCAGAGAGGAGGAGTGACGCAATAGACGCGTATTTAAGAGACAGAGCACATAGAGGTACCAAAGAGGAGAGGGGAGGCATACTTTTAGTTTTTAATTTTTGACCTGGAATTATTTTTCTAGGCCTTTTCTCTTTCTTTTTTGTTTTAATATTTTGGTGCGTGCTTTCAACTTTATTTAGCTAATGATTCCTAAACAATAGCTCGCATGGGTGTTCTCTTTGGGTGCGGATAATTAGTATCTCCGCAGAGAACACCTAAGCTCCAACGTACCACAATTTACGTTTAAGATATATAATAATATAAAATATATGTATATCAAATATATAATTTTCACGTAACACACTCTTATGGGGTATCTAAAATATTACGATCGAATTACTTGCGCACCCCAGGTAAATAAAGGGGTACGCAACACGTATCTTGATTAAAAATATATTTGCGGCCGGTTATAGTGGATCTACAACGGGCAGCTCTCGCTGACCCCATACCCGTCCTGACATCTAAGACAGGAAGAAAAATAATAAGAAAAAGAGAACATAATAATAATAACTTAAAAGTTAGTTTATCAGGCAGTCCCAGCATAGCTGAGACTGCATGACGGGATTATGACATTATTGCACTGCAGGGTGTTGTATTCTTTACGTCGCACATGACATTGCTACAACACCGGAGTCCGCAGTGGTCATTTTGCGTGGGACACAGCTGGACAACTTAAGTTGCGCAGCTGTGTCGGATAACCATATTCATCCTAGGGACGGGATTCAATTGATCTAGCATATATAATAAAACGAAAAGTATTTCAAAAATAAATTAATAATTAGTTTCCATGCACTGATGTTCTGCTGTATCACAAATGATCACACCTCTGCTGCAAAATTTCCCCACTGAGTCTGGGTCCCACGACTGATGGTGGTTGGTCACGGTGGATGAACTATTAATGCTGAGATGCATTCATTATCACTGGCACTTTCGGAAAAGGCTGAAATGATGATGGTGGGAATATGAGCGTCTATAGTGTCTCTCACAGTTATTGCGGCTGTAGAATATGTGTCCATAAGGCAGTGGTGGTGCTAGTGGGTGTCGAGGCGGTCGATGCTGTAGTCTTCGTGATGGTCGTGGTGGCTGTGGTGGTTGTCGTGGCGATGGCGGTGAGTTTAATCGTAGGCTGAGGCAATGATGCGGGTGCGGATACGGCAGGTGATGACATCTTCCGAGACTTGGCATACTTCAAAAGACGATTTGCAGTAACATTGGGCACGGGCTGGATGTCCTGCGTGTGAGCGATACATCTTTTTCCCGCGTATGGTCGTTACGGCGTAGTTCCCTTCCTGATAGCTGGATCAGAAAGACTGGGATGCAGATGCTGGATGACACGGGTTGGAGTAATGCTAATGGACGCAGGCTGCAATGGTCCCGGTCCCTCGTCTATGGTCAGGTCAGGAGGAGATGGTGACTGTGGGTAACTTGGAATCTCCATCTCCGTAGGTGTTGTGATAACTACCGATATCGGCTGACTGGCTGAGATTGTTCGGACACTACGGGTGCGGATGAAGTGGCTGCAGTTTTGTGGCTGGTTACGGATGTGGGTGCTGCCGGACTGGATTCTACGGAGGATTTATGCTTCTTGCTTCGCTTCAGGACCAGTGTAGATGTGGTGACCGGAAGTGGCATAATGCTTCCCGACGTGGCTGCGGGTAGGATTTCACATCTTGCTACCGGTATGTTGCCCAAGGTAGCCGCGGGAGGATGATGACAAATGGGATGTCTACAGGTAGTATTCTTTGTGTGGGCCATCTTCTCGGTCAGGAGAATTTTAACTGGAAACCAAGATTCAAAACACGTGGCTAAAACGGCACAATCCTCGTTTTCTTCCCCTGGAACTAATGTCACTTCTAACACACGGTGATGATGATGGAGTGCATGGGTCACTCCGTAGCGGGTAGCGGTATAGAGACACTGACACGTCACACAGAAGGCTGTCTGGAGGAGATGATCCTTGTTAACATGAAGTGTGCGGTCGGACTTTATCGTAAAAGTTCTGGTACAGGGTTCTCCATTAGCTAATAATGAGCTTCACGGGAATATTTTTGAAACTGGTACCGATTGTTCATCAGACGAATCCGACACCGCTAAATCTTCGCGGAGTGATATCTCGTTCCCGCATGGTAGTTGGCTGTGGGAACCTTATTTAAAACCTAAGCCCTATCTCTTCATTTTTAACTTTCCAGGCCAAGTATTGTAATAATGAACTAATAATAAGAACAGCAGAATTTGGTTTTTGACACGGAAGAAGTCTAATGCTATTTGTTCTTCCCTGGTGTCGAGTTTTGACGGGAAGACGAAGTTTCAGAGCGCGCTTCCTCCTTTTATACTATTTGGTGACGTCATAGATGGCGGATGAATACACCTGGAAGTTTTGACAGGTGATTCGGTCAGCCCTATATGGAAAGTTTCTCCTTTTTCCATTCTGATCGTCACTGGATTAAGTCTTCCCATGTAAAGGGAGTACTTTTAATTATAAGAGGAAAGGCTCACTAACTTAGTCTTATTTTAGCGCATTTAAAGTTTTCCGATCAACATAACAACAGGGTACTACTTATTCCCGCGGAGCCTCACCTTTTAATTAGAGTGAGGCAGTTTTACAGATTGGATGCTTATAAACTAGCCTATTTTAATTTTAGACTGGAGCACCCGATGGGGTGTGTGGGAGCCTGGTGACGTCAGCGGTAATTACCCTGACTCACCCTCGCCACTCCTCCATCACGCCGTGGTAGTTGCGTATTTGGGCGGCTCTTTGGTTTAAAGCTTTTGATCCAATTTACTGGAAATAGTAGTAAAAGTCACGTGACCCTTGGAAATACGTGGTTGATCGGAAACATGTTTGCTATTTACGGCGATGGCCGAGATACTGTTGCTGAGGTGTAGTCTTTGTAGATGCGAGATATGGAAATATATATATGTTATACCAAGATTTCCTTAAAATAATAATGTCCCTTTTGGCGCGCATGGTTCTTACACATGCGTCTTATAGTTGTCTGTAAAGGTAGTTCTCAGCCCGTGTTGATTATGGACTGGAAAGCAGAGAAGATCGGCCCGTGCGCTAATAATTTGTAGCACGGTACAGCAGTTGTGTTCTTAATCAAAAAAATAACAGTAAAGTTGCAAGTAATTTGATGTGTGGTTTAAACAGATCTATTCAGGCGGTAGATCAAAGTTACTGATCCCGACAAGATAGCTGCGTTTTCCGAGCCGGAGGGCTGCCAAGCATTCTCTTCGATGGGTAGAACTAGCTCCATCCCTGCCTTGACCGGACACATTAATACCGTTTAATAACGGTGAAATTACAGTACAACTCGGAGGTGGGTGCACACAATGTTACAATTTACAATGCCGTCATTTGGAGATTGTGAATACAGTCAACCTGAGTGTCTATGTTTCTGACATGTTGGTGATTTGAGTCTGATACGCGTGGCTGGTTATCTGTGGATGATACTTGCGCTGTGGTGAAGGTGACATTTTATGACCGCCAGGTGCGTGAATGGGGGAGGCGGCCTGATGTCAACTTTGTCAAACCTTGAGGGTATTTCGCTCTGTAATGGGTGAGCCCGTGGCCGGGACAGAGTTACTTTAGAGTGCAGATGACCTGTCGGATGCTGTCATGAATTTGATCAATCCATTATCGAATTCAACTTTTCGGTAATAAAATCCTACTCGTGACTGACGACAATGCGGGAATCTTGCTCTCTTAATAATATCGACTGTTTTTAAGTGTATATGATGTATGTAGATGTTGGCTGTTTCCGTACGACGTCGGGGGAAAGGGAAAAGGGGAGGACCGTTGGACAAACGTTCCTCCAGTGACGTGTACTGTAGATGGCTGTAGTCAATCCTTATATCCATATGATCAGTTCTCCCGTAACTAGATAAGAAGGTGTGTGTGGGAGATTTGTTGGCTGTTGTTTGTTGACGATAATCTTGTTGTCGGGATGTCCGGGCTGCTGTATGATGCCAATGTTAAAGTGAGGTGGGCGCATTCCAGTTTTCCACGCTGGTGAATGCCAAGTCTGTTGTTATTGCGGGAGGTGGGGGTTTGCGGGAGATATTATTTCTCCTGCATCTTGTGCGGGTGGAACTGTTGCAGGAATTTTTATGTCTTTATTGGGAATTAATTAATACCGGTAGGTGCTGCTAAATGATGTTGTTGCCAGTGTTGAATGTCTCTGCTATGCTGAGTATAACCGAGTATGTATGTGATGCACGCGTAATGACGAATTGACGTATCCAGCCTTGAGGGCAGGTGTGTTCTGTATGTGATGACGTTCAGTCTGTGGTGTGATGTCCCGACTGCTCACTGGGAAGTATGGTAGGCCAAATGGATGGGGTGGCCTTTGGACAGGGGGATGTGGTCATCTCCCATTACACGACGGTTTGTGTCCTGTCGTAGTTTTTAGACACCGGGAAAATTCGAGCCGAGAGTCTGCTGAACAGGCTGCTTCCCTGCCCACCGCAAGGGGTAATGTTGGTCGGTGTGGTGCAGGATGCCACCTCCTCTGCAGCAGCAGTCTCTCTCATATCTGAAGATTGATGGTCAACAGACGACGAGTGGAGTGTGAAATGGACCGGGCCAGTGATGTCCGAACTTGGTGTATAGATAAGGGACGCCAGTTGGATTTGGGGTGGTGGTGCGGTTATGGTTAAGTGTCCCGCTTGGGTGGGAATTGGTCCAGCGATTTTGGGGGTTGTCGGGTACACCTTGTTGTACGGTTTTGCGGTTCTAGACACGATAAGGCTTCATCTAGCCTCTTCACTTACATGCTATTCTTCATATGTTCCACCCCACGGGAAGCATGGCTTGGGTCAGCCTCAGCTTCCGCTTGTAGCAACTCTATGATGGGGGGAGGGCATAGCATGAAGTGGGTGGGAATGGGAAGAGATCGAAGGAACAGCTTTTCCATCCGGTCCCTTGGACAAAACAAACACAAAGTTCTTCAGAGACGGCTTCCCAGATCGAGTAGACCCATGCTGAGGAGGGAGAGGGTGAGTACATATCTCGCCATCGTCGTCAGTGTTAGCCGCTTGTTTACATGCATTCTAGCTTGGTAGAAGTGGGGTTGAACT
Source organism: Chaetoderma sp. LZ-2023a (assembly GCA_034401795.1). NCBI lineage: Eukaryota > Metazoa > Mollusca > Caudofoveata > Chaetodermatida > Chaetodermatidae > Chaetoderma > Chaetoderma sp. LZ-2023a. The sequence continues at coordinate 50,305,833 of CM067359.1, read as the reverse complement.
GGCACCACGGGGCTCTGTGCTAACCATGGGAACACTCATTTCCATATAAATATCTGTCTGGGTACCGGTGTCACGAGAAATGCCCAGTCTGAGCTCTGGTGCTGGGTCGTCACTGACACATGGTTTAAGCCGATCGAAGTGGATGACTGAGGTCAAGCCATCCGAAGCATGGATATGGTAGGTCACGTCCGACGTCTTACTTACTACCACATAGGGGCCTTTCCACTGGTAACTCAGTTTACTTGGCACGCTTGCAGATCGTCGTGAATCGTGTACCCATACCATCCTTCCTGCTTCATAAGGATCTCCCTGCACCCTTCGGTCATTGCCGCCGGTGTGCAGTGGATAGTGTTTCTCTCACTAACTCGCGGGCTTGTTCAACATAGAGAGATGGTGAATTTTTCTCTACTGGTATCCGAGGCATGGCCAGATCTAGGGGTAAGGCTAATTCACGGCCTAACATTAACTGAGCAGGGGCATAATCCGGGCTGGAATGTACTGAAGTGCGGTAAGCCATGAGTACATATGGGAGCCGTAGATCCCAATCTCTGCAGTCAAAGCGTGTTTCCTTCGTAAGCATCTCCGTGAGAGTTCTGTTGAATCTCTCTACCATCTCGTCACTCTGGGGGTGGTATGGAGTCATCCTTGTTTTGACGACATGGAACAATTTGCAGAGCTCTGATATGAGCCGGCTCTCAAAATTACTTCCTTGATCGGAGTGCAACTCATAAGGTATACCAAAACGGCAGAACTCATTGCTTGCCAAAACCTCCACTATGGTGGATGGCTCATGGTCCGGCAAAGCAAATGCTTCTACCCACTTTGTAAAGTAGTCTTGTAATACGAGGATGTATTTATTTCCGTCATCCATCGTATTTAAGGGTCCAAGCACGTCGATAGCCACTCGCTCCTATGGTGCACCAACAATCTTAATTTGAGATGGTGCGATATGGTGTTGGCCAACAGCGCGTCTTTGGCATGGGATACATTTGGCAACCCATGCCTTGACACTATCATGAATCCTGATCCAGTGGAATCTCAATTTGATATGGGCAACAGTCATTTCCACGGCCAGATGCCCGGCGTTATCATGTAGTTGTTTTAAAATAAGATCACGATAACTCGCCGGGACTGCCAGACGGTTATTAATATACAGAACGTTAATTATCAATTGACATTCTTCGAACCATTGGTAATAATATTTTGCCGTGTTGGATAGTGCTGTTACCGATTCCTTGGGAGGACGTACCCTCTCCTGGATCCATGCGTATATATTTCGTGTCTGCACATCTGTTATTTGGTGGTGTGCTATTTTCTAAAGATTCCACTCTGTGTACCTCAATTCGGGGAACTCCGTGGATGGCTGTGTTGACTGTGTCACGGTGGTGGCCTCTTCGTGTTCAGCCTCTGCACCAACTCTACTGAGGGCGTCGGCATTTCCATGCAATTTGCCGGGATGGTGAACAACATTGAAGTTATAGGCCTGCAGGGATTCCTGCCATCTCGCCATGTGGCCCTCTGGATTTTTCAGGTTCCTGAGCCAGCGTAGTTAGGGATGGTCTGTACGGAGTGTAAAAGGGCGCCCGTACAGAAAGTGTTCATAATACTTGACGAAATGTACCACCACTAGTAGTTCTCATTTGGTGGTTGCATATTTTCTCTCCGTTTTATTCAGAGTATGCGAACCATAATCCAGTACCTGCTCCGTTCTGTCTTCTGTGACCTGAGATAGAACCGCGCCGATAGCGTAAGCTGACGCGTCAGTGTCTAAGATGAAATCGAGGTTTGGATTAGGATGAGCAAGAATCGGGGTGGTCATCAAGAGTTCCTTCAGCACCCTGAAGGAGCCTTCACACTCACTCGTCCACTCGAATGGTCGATCTTTTTCGGTGACTTTGTAGAGGGGTGAAGCAATCTCACTGAAATGTCAAATATAACGGCGATAGTACTGGCATCATCCAAGAAAACTCAGTGTCTCTGCGACTGAAGAGGGCGTTGGCCACTCCGGTAATGCCTTAGTTTTTGACAGCTGGGTAGCCACTCCATGACCGGATATGACGTGTCCCAGGAACTCAACACTCTGTCTAAAGAGATGACATTTCTTGTGTTTGAGTTTCAAAATGGCCATGCGGAATCGGGAAAGCACGGTGTCCAAATTATTTAAGGTTTGCTCAAACGTTGGTCCGAAGACTATTACGTCATCAATGTAACAGAGACAGATTTCGCATTGCAGGGTGGTAAATACCTGCTCAATGAGTAGTTCAAATGTTCTAGGAGCAATGCACAATCCATAGGGCATCTTGCGGAATTGGAAAAGACCATCCCTACAAACGAATGCGGTCTTTTCCATGTCAGCTTCATCCATGGCTACTTGCCAGTAACCGCTAGCTAAGTCAAGGGTACAAAACCACTTGGCTCCAGACAAAGAATCCAATGCCTGATCTATCCGAGGTAACGGATAAGCGTCCTTGACACTAAGATCATTAAGGCAGTGGTAGTCAATACAAAACCGCAGGGTTCCATCCTTTTTGCCTGTTAGTACTATTGGGATAGCCCATGGAGATGTTGAGGGTTCAATAATACCGGTCCACAACATGTCGTTCACTTGTTGATGTGCTTCCACTTCTTTAGGAATGGGAAGACGTCGTACCGGTTGACGTACAGAGCAATTATTGCCTGTGTCGATGGAGTGTCGTACGAGATGAGTTTCTCTGAGATCCATGTCTCCGGAGGAAAATCTATCGTGATACTTGTACAGTAATTTCCGAATTTCATGTTTCTGTGATTGCTGTAATCCAACTCTGGTACGTAGATATAAATCATGTAAGTGTTCGGGTAAATCATCAGTCATATGCTGTTGTGTGTCGGTAGGTGTAGGTGATTCCAATGAGATTATGTTCACTAAATTACCGCAGCATACTCCTGGTTCCAGAGTGATGGGGTCTGCGGTACCATTGAACACTCTAAAAGTTATATATTCCTTATTAGTAGTGTCTACTATCATGCGGGGACTTGTGCATTGAGAGGCGATCATGTAATCAGCATGGCGATGTGTGTGTTGCTTCCTAACTGTGGTGCGGTGGCCCATAAGATTTGTTCTTATTATGGCTCAACTGTGGCAGTACTTGATAATATTACAGCACACGTGTCATATAATGACGATGCCAGTCCAAGAGGTATTCGTCGGCCATGTATGTCGAGTTCCTGTTGTTTGCAATGTACGATGGCATCGCTGGCACTGAGGAAATCACAGCCAAGGAGGGCATCATTATGAATAGAGGCGATGACAACTCGTTGTATGAATTTGGATGACTAAATTGACTACACCGGCTATGGGCACATCAGCTCTCGTAGCCGTCTGTAGGTAAATGTTTGTAGGTTTAAGGGGAGGCTTTTTATGAGGTGGGATTGTCTCATATAAGCGCTTGTTGAATACCGTGATTGAAGTGCCAGTGTCAATGGTAGCACTGGTGGAAACACCGCTAAAACAGACAGGCACATTTGTATATCACTTTGCGGTGTACCTGTGGAAGAGTTTCCAATGACGCCATCTGTGACAATGGTATCGGAGCGGAATCATTCTGTATGTAATCGGACTGTTTCTGAATTGTTTCTTCTAATGTGATGGATGGCTGAGTGAGGAAGGGACCAGTCCGTCGTCGCCACTGCTGTGAGGGCTGCGGTGAAGGTGGAGCTGGGGGTAGCAATGATGATGGAGATGTTGCTGTTTCAGGGTATGCAGTATTAGTGTAGACAGCGGTGCATATGGGATGATGGATAAGCTCCACCTGTGTGAGCCATTTCTTGCAATGCTTCATTGGATGTTTTGGCGAAGCACAGAAGAAACAGCGACGCCAGTAGGGATGTGTTTCTCCCCATCTATGTCGGCATTTGCGAATCCACGAGGCAGAGTGAACCGTTTCTCCCGAGTCGCTGCTGTCTGTGGATGCGGGAGATGATGTTGTGTGGGGCGGTGTTTTGCATACCACCAAGGGACACCAAGAATTCAGTGTCTTGGTGGCGGAACGTGGTGCTTGCAAAAACGTTATTTCACCGGAGGTGCTACAACCTACCACTGCCGTTTTACAAAGGAAAGAAGGCTTATTATGTACGGAGATAGAGCGGGATGGCGGTGCTGCACATGTAGGTGGCATCATAGATATCGACATATGTGAAGCCGTGCGTTTTGGTGTAGGTGTAAAAGCTGAATTTGGTTGGTAATAGTTGGCCACCGAACGTTGTTGTACGAAGGCCGCAGTTGAGCCTGGAAGCGAATACGGGCACCGAGGTGGCTCTACCTTCGGTGTCCTTAAGAGTTTGATGGCTTCTCTGGTTGTGGTGTGCTGTGGTCAGGGGCGGGTATTGTAGAAGGAGGCCGGTTAGGACACCACTCCCTTCAATGGCCTGGCTGACCGCATCCGAAACAGGTGTTTGGTGGCGAGGTTCGTGCTGAGTGTGGTCACTAAATTGGTTAATGGGGAGATCTGTTTGCTGATCTCGTCTATGCGTTCCTTCATGTTGCCGTTGGTGGTATTGTTGCGCTGGTTCCCGCACACCCCTTCCTCCAGGCACTTAGTCTGATTGGAATTTTGTACATTCGTTTGTGGTGATGTTGGTGCAGTCGGTGTTGATGATCTGGGAGGGGGGGGGACATTAGAGGGCGTGGCGATAGCTGCACCCTCTACTTCGTTGATAGGGTGAAGTTGGCATCGGCTACTCTTTTCCCGTTCCAGAAAGTTTTCTATTCGGACTGCGGTTGCCATTAATTGGGCCAAACTCCCGTGGTCGTGTTCTTTCAGGGCTTAATGCATCAATGAACTTGAAAGCTTTGCGGCGAGATATTCACCCATTTGCTGATCGTTCCAGTGGTTAGTTCGACTTATTATCTCGAACTGTATTTTATAGTTGGTCCAGTCATTCTCCCCGCTAAATTCTGGAGGGAAAATGACTCAGCCAAGACCACGGGAAGAATGAAGTGGTTGAAATCCAGGTGGTGGTGGTATCTGCGAGACTGACGAGTATTCTGGGGCTGGTCGTTGTGCGGGTGGTGGTGTTGGTGTTGGTATTATCCGTTGATGCTGATGCTGAGGAGCGAGAACACGCATACTCCAATTCAATGAATCCTGCCCCGTTGTAGAACCATAAACCGGCATGGGTCTATGGACGGGAGGCGGAATATTCTGAAGATTACGTGGACGTTCTTCTTGGTGTGAGGACTGATATTCCTCATATGGCGGTGGTGCAGTCGGCTGATGGTTGTGGTGTGTAGCATGACTGGTGTACCAGAGAAAAGGTGGTGCCGATTCCTCCCGATGATGCCGTGGTGTTCCCCTTGAGCATAGTGTTGTGTTTGAAGGGGGCGGCACGGGAAGTTGTCTGTAATATGGATTGTCACCCTGCCATATGGTCTCCGTAGATGACACGGGTGAATGATAGTAGTCTGAAGGATTATGTATATGCCCATAATTGGGTCTTTGTCATGATCATCCACGATTCGGCCCCGATGGAGTTGGCCTGTCGCGGACATCCGATATGGTTCTAAGCTCTGTTCCCGCCTGTGACGCATTCCGAAAGTTGCCGTCACTGACAGGCGAAAACAGGTTATATTGCAGGGTTGTTGATTCCGCATTGCACCCTTTGACCTTCCTGGTGTGGTTCGCTGTCCCCGCCACGCCGGATGGACGCCCAGTTCCCCACACAGGATGCAGCCTAGTCTAGGTGCCTTTCCATCCATGCCTGAGATAAAGACCTGTCCAAGTTAGGGGGACATAATCCGTGACAGAGTCAAGGCGCACAGTGACGAATCCCGTGATGAGCGGACACAGTACCGAGCACCAATTAAGGTCGTCTTGGCATGGGCCACAGCCCAGCTGGACCGTACCATGGAGGCGATGCCGGCCAGATGCATCGCAGCTAAGGTCCTCACGTAGATCGTACTTTGACATCATTTTAGCTGAGAGGCACTGCGCAGATCGTACTAGACAGGTCATCCACCCCACGGGTACATGGGCCCCAGACTGCTCCACCCGTCCGGCAAGTGACAGGTTACACCGTCTCACGCACGTAGCCTCCTGCTTCCCAAAGAATCACTTTTCATGACCTCTGATCACAATACGAACGCTTGCCATGGCCTGACTGTACATTGAGCCATCTTGACCACTCATAACCGGTAATGGGTTGATGAACTGACATGATCAAGACCCAGTCGATAGCGATCACCATCTGAGCTCATGCTCAGGGGCAATGATGGTCTGATCCATACCTATCTGCCAACAGAACACGAACTTTGACCGTTTTCCACGGCCTTGCCTGCAGAGCATCTCCGACAAACCAACCCCAGAAGTCTGCAGAGACGTGCGCCCTGGGTGTGGACTGTCATCCACGTACCACACATGTCCACTTACCAAGGCAGGATGAACCAAAGCCTCAGCAGCCCGAACATTGCGCCGACTGGACGGCACCACAGTAGGATGTTAATTCATCCTTCGTTAGACACGGAGGCCTTCAGTATCTCCTCTGAACTATAAAAACGATTTTATGTGTCCCCGGACCCTCGCGGGCCCACTGCCGCCTGTTCCCGCGAAAAATTCGAGGAGCCTATCCTTCTCTGTTCACGGGTGAATTTCTGACATAGTCGGTGAGCACGTGAGCTTGGAGTCCATCGTATGATGCTACCTCTTGATTGAGGGAGTCGTCGCTAAATGGAGACGGCATAGAACTAAGCTCACTATACGGTATGGGCATGAGTTCGCTGCACGTTAATAATGATGTTCTTCGAGCCCCACATCGGGCACCACTTGTGGCTCGCAGGGTGGTGGTGGGCCATTCCGGACTCTGATGTCGACTCACTGTGCCGCAAGTGCATGACGAATGATGATGCTGTTTAGCTTCCGGTCTCGGGGTGACGGATCCTGTACGATACTGCCCTACGGGTAACAAATACTGGCTCCTAAGGCCGGTGGAACTCAATCGTTCTGGTGGGGCCGTGCGACCATCGTCGCGAACATTAAACACAACAGTCTCATCCCAATAGTTTGTGTCATCAGTATGCCTGTCCATAGCAATTTCGTGATCTATGGACTTACACGATTTGACTTGGTGACCTAATTAAAATAAGTCTATAAAATAGTTTTACCTAAACAGACCGTCAAGTATGCTAGATAAAAATAATGAGCATACGAAAACACAAGACATAGAGACAGCGTGATGAACTTTTAAACATGGGGCTCCCAGAAGTACCACACAGACTCGTAGGTCTGCAGAGGTATCCCCGCAAGGGAGGCTCCCGTACACGAGACTTAAATAATTAACTTAATATAAGGTATTATACCTCTAAGCTGAAAGGAAAGAAAATTATCTTTGTGGTGACGAAAAATCATATGCCTCACATGGGCACTACTCCTAGTGCTAGTTTGGGTGAGGAGTATTATCCTCACGTGGACCGTCATCACTGAATCATTGCGAGAGGCAAGTGCCTCACGTGGGCCTCCGTCACAGGAAAATGTCGCCACTGCTTAAAGCGGGAGAAGAGTAGTGGTCAGTATGGGCCCACTCTAATATTTAACCAAAATGCTGTAAAGAAAAGACCACACCTAGTGAGATTATGACTATAAGATTGCGTGCTGTTTTGCATGAAGATGGGATGAACGATTCTCGAAGGATTCCCACGTCACCGTCTTATGTAATTCTCAGTATGCTGAATTAGTAGTTGCCGCTTTTATTTATGCGGGCCTTCTTCTATGCTTAACCTGATATTTAGTTTTTAGAGACAAGAATTATTTTGGGCCGCAAATGGCTGGCGTCTACGTAGCTTTTAGATACGGCTGTCATTGAGAACAGATGCCCTAAGACATCAATACTGAAGACAGCGTGCATACATGTTACTTAGTAAGATCTCCGAACTGGATAAGAATCCGGACATCTTGCTCCGTAACCACATAAAACGTCACAGGACATTGGTTACTTTTCACAAAAGCATTTTTAGGCAACTGATCTATCGTTATGGTGGGGGTAAGAGAGACGAATACCCACCGTAAATGTCCTTCCCGTGAGGGCGTGGCAGATCTGAATATCATGCCCAGACATTGTTACAGAATTCGGTGGGGATGCGCATCTCGCCCGTCACCAAGTCCTATGGAACTAACTTTCTAACCTGTCGTTAGGTTTAAACACAAGTTGCCCAGCTATGCACTGCGGTGCGGGAGGATTGTTCAGCAGATTAAAGAAAATAATAATTAAGACATGTTTTCGCGGTGCTTCCCTACATTGGTAAAGGTGCTAACTACTGAGTACCCGAAGATACATGGCGAATGTGTGTGACACCACACCCTGGCCATCACCGCTCGGAAACCCTAATAGTTTCCCAGGGTCGGATCAGTCCATGTGCGGATAGGGACATTCAAACAATTAAGAAGCCATAAGGCTTAGTGGAACATGAAGAGAGACACTAACGTAGCAATATGAGGCACTTTAGGTATTTTGGCCAATCTAACACAACCTTGCCAGAGTGCGGGGCTAAATTATCGCAACTACCGGAAAAGAGGCGTACACTACGTGTTTCCTAATGAGGAAATTGTCTCTAATCATTTGAACCTATCCTATCGAGCTGAATAGAAAAGATTTTTTTAGTCGGTAGCATGACGGGCTAAACAGAGTCATAGCAGAGACAGTGACCTCAGTGAAAAATTGTTGTTGGCGGGAGAAAGTGCTGCATATATAAATGTTGCCGTAGAGTGTTTCCTACGTGCACTGCAGTCCTATATTTTCTACAAATAAACAAAGCATATGAACTGATGGCCACTGGCCATATATAAACTAACCAGAACAATCAATACAGTGTGAAATGATCAGAATAATATATATAGTACAGGTTAAGGAACCTACTATGGTGCAGTTAGCAAAAACACCTTAAAGAAAATAAGAATAACTATAAACAGATACAGAAATTATAACTAGCGGATCTAAGACTGTTACGGTGCCTTTTAGTCATCGGTACCGTTTATACAGATACAATATAATTAGCAAAGATATAATTAACGGAATAATTAAAGTGTCAAGTATAGTTACTTGAATAATCGGTAGCCATTCTTAAACCTAGGCTATCGTGTTACTGAAATTGATATGTAACTCTTAGGTTGACGTGAGTTGATGCATTCCCTGGAAGCTGGAAAGTTCCCGCAGGCTGATTTCTGCAAACACGATTCCCCCAAGCAGCTCATGATGGGAGCGGATCGAACTCAGGATTGTAATCACAATATAGAATGTCTAACGAATAGTCAGCAAGAGATACAATAACATTACTGCTGTGACGAAAGTTCCCATACACCGATGGTACGGATGGAAGTTGACAACAACCCAATCATAAGCGGGGGTTGTTAAATGCGGATGCAGATACATAACTAAGCTTACCGGTGCGGAGTATGTCAGCAAGCTCTGAAGACGTACCGGGCAAAGTTTACTCTGCTGCGGTCAAAAAGTTTAGATAAACCTGTACGACACAAGTACGGGGACGGTTAAATAATCACTTTTGGCGTGGCCGGCAGATCCTGGGAGTCATCCACCAAAGAAAATCGCTGCCTCTACATCTGTAGAATCACATTTTCAGGCCGGGAAAGGCCTCACTGCAAGTTCGTGTTCCGAATTAGTTCTTGATATATTCGTGAAGAATATCTAAAAAGTTCCAAAAATGCTCCCGCAGGCAACAGGAGTTACAAAATTGCTTTAGTGCGGTGGGTTGGATTACTGCTGGCTACGGGAGAGAAACCGACAGAAAGCGAAGTGATCTGCGTAATGCCTGTCATGCTGATCGTAGCTGACACAGGTCCAATCTATTCGGCTCCTGGCCAAGGATGCTCTCGAGCTCTGGATCTCGTCTCCTTTTATACTACTCGTGACGTCAGAGGCGCAGGCTCCAACCAATCATCAGTCGAGCAACAGCCAATCAGCGCATAGCTAATAATAATGCAGTCGAATGTTCTAGAACATTCTAGATGTTCTGCGTACACGTGGTTATGACGTCACAGCAATATTTCGAAGGTAATCAAAAGGGGTTTTCCGTGGATAACTCAGCCATTTCCTATCGGGGTTTTGAAATGGTTTACATATTTGGAAAGCCCATCGAATTCTGGTCTTGATTAATGCCAGATTTGGCGGGAACAGGTGATTAAAAAGGATTACATTGTACCATCTCGGTACACTAAAAGCGTCATCCTATCTTGGTCGTAAACTACGCGCTCTGTCAAAATAGCATTTAAGCGTGCGCGTGCGCACTATGCGTTTTAACGAACGTAGTAGTTTTTATAACGCAATCTCTCTCATAGGCTCATATACGCTTATGGCTCTACCCGGGGGGGGGGGGGGGTGGAGCGTGTTCGGGGAACGAATCCAGGACGGGCGGCCGGTATCTGTCCGGTTGATTCGAACTACACCACCAGGAGAAATACAAGTGCAAATATGTGACTAAGAATTCATAACATATTTATTTCATACATTACACTTTAAGTGTTTAGCAGCATAATGTCACAGTGATCTGAAGCGATACTCACGGATATCATTACAATAACCTGCGACTCATCTCACAATAGACCTTTCCATTTTAGCTATGCCCCACACATCTCTAGCTAAGCTCCATCCACACATCGCTCGTGTTGGGCTCGAACGATCTCTGAACTCCCTGACCACCAATTTCCAGAAAACTATACAGGTAATCTGTTGAATATTTTTGAAACTAATTCGACTGGGTACTGTTACTGCCTATAGCAGCAACCGCGCCCAGTCAAATAATTGAGAGTTAAAGATGGGCCATATAGAATCATTTATGACGTAAGGATTATGACGTCATACTACACGCCGTTTAACTGATTATGACGTCATATGACGTCCGCCGATGATGGATACTCTGGAGAGGGGAATTAAGCAAGATTTTAATTACTAATCAGTCTCATATCGTATGTCTATTACTTGTCTGTCGTCTGCTCATCACGTAAGCTTATTCCATGTTCTTCTAATAATAGGAATAGTAATAACATCGTCGCTTTATTTGCTTAAATATTGTATTCCAAACAAATACATTTAAAAACAAACACTAGCAAATAAACTAAATTGCAACACACACACATTTCGTTATTTAATATATTTGTTTTTAAAGCGGCCAAGTGCAGCCATTTAAAGTTACATGGTTCTGTATTTGCTCTGCTATTTGGCCCTGCAAAAATGTGCGTGTTATGGAAGATACGTTGATAGTATGACATACGCTATGTTATTCCAACCATAAGGGTATCAGTGATGGAAGGCCACGCCTTACTACAGACCATGCCGATGTACAGCTACTTCGGTAAAAGTGTTCTAGTTAAGCGAGTTCTCTTCTTGTTCTCACTAGGGCATAGGGGCATTTCTAAAGTGGGAGGACTTACTGCGATAGGCCATACGATGAATGCTGAATGCATACCATAGGACCGGTATTCAATAAGACCATTAGCTGGTATGTTGACAGTACAGGAAATACACATTACATTATATAACGACAATTATAATTACATAGGATATTTAACGGTGCTAACGTAGATTATTTTAATCACTTGGGATCTGTTTCCCTTCTTTCTTATTCATTGAAGGAAATGTATCTCCTCCTACTGTTTTGATCTGATAACATTTCAAAATAGGTGATTTATCTTCCGATATATCGCTTTCCTGTGTGAACACAACCTATTCCCTCAAAATCTGCGAGGTAGTGTTATCGTCAGCATTTTCTCTCACTTTTCTCTCCGCGGGTAGCACTAAGGTTACCATTTTATACCGCTATCCACCAGGTAGCGCTACAGTGCAGTCCAGGATTATCATCCACCACTGTGAATGAAAACTGATATATCGGCTATATAGTAAGCTACATCGTGCACGAAATAATTACACTGGATTATGCAACGAGAAAGAGGACTTAGTCACCTTTCAGTACCATTTGTACCATGTGTTGAATGTATTTTAATCCATCAAAGCGTCTTCTTAATAGCCAGGTTATGTGCCCAAAATTGGTAGTATGGATCTTTGAACTGCGATTATGCCTATAATAGTATGTATATATTGGATCATCACCATACTTGAGTACGATGTTACGCTTTGGAGCTTATAATCAAGGTGGGGGTGGGTGGGGTGGGGTGGGGGGGGGGGCTTATAGCATTCGGAACAAAAAAATGCTACTGATACTATTTGCCACAAATAATCTATGGATTATACTGTAAAAGAGAAGTTCGAGTATTTGACAGTGATCCATGTAAAAGCCCAAATCTATGTCAAGTCCCGGCACATGCATGTTCCCCTCAGAATCCCATTGTGTTTTAACCCCTCTTGTGCCAACTTAACCATGTAATGGTCAAACTGACCCAAAAAACGGCTTGTCATTGGTCTTCAGACATGGCTATTCGAAAGGTCTAGGGAAGAGTAGTTTTGACAATTTACTACTAGAATTACTGGCTCGGTAACCAACCCAGTCATTTTAGTGGTAAATTGCCAAAACTACTCTTCTCTCGGCCTGCAGATAGACTAGTGTAATGCTACCCAGCATGTAATTTTCTGACTCCATAATCGTTGAAACAACTGGACGCCATATTCCTTTAGTCTATTGTCAGTATAGGCCAGGATTTCTCAAACAGAAAGACCGGACCTGAATGTACAAATGGTCATTTGTCAGTCAGCTCTGGAAGTGTAAGCATGTAAGACATACTCACAGCAATAAATTCGACAGCCTGTATTTCAATTCTAACCCCCACTAATATGTCTCAGCTTTTATGCACCACCTTCCCATCGATACTGTAGGCCAAGGGACACTTATCGTCCTGCTCCACCCCCACCCCAACTCCCACTCCCCAACCCACACAAGCCAATCTGTAGCCCATTGTGCTCCTCAACAGCATACGGTAAATCCTATCCAATGTTACTCTATGCCGCATCCGAGACAAGATCGATTACTTCAACGGATCTGGTCAAAGTGGCTTCAAACATGGACGCAGCTGCGCATACATTGTATGGCTCAATGCATGCTTGTGTCGGTAGTCATATCAAAACACTGGGACTTTCACAAAATGGGAATTGACATGTCATGAGCTTTCGACACAATTAAACGCTCACAGATTCTCTATGTACTACGCCAGGCAAGTTGCAATGACGATGAGCTACGACTAGTGAGACTACTTCTTGTGGACACCAAGGTGAGAGTACGAGCCAAGTCAGTGAAGACTGTAGAGTTTGAAACATCAATCAGTCCCCACACAGGGAGATGGTCTATCTCCCGTGCTTTTCACCTGCTACCATGCTGCTGCATTGACATCTGTGCGGGAAAGTTCCACAAGACCAAACCCCCAGGGTCAATACTGGGTATGCCGAGATAGAATATGACGACGATGTGGACTTTATAGACGAGGAAATGAAACCCCTTGATGAATTTCTCCCAATAACTGCAAGCAAACAAAAATTTAGAATCTCTTTATGAATGGATCCAAAACAGAGTTCACCAACATATACCTATCTACAAAGCATGGAACTAAAGGAAATGACGACCCACTTCGCGGCGGCAAACCATAGAGGAAAAGTACAATATTGGGCTCACGGCTTTGAAGTACTGTTGACATTGCTGCATGCTGCGTCGTGGAGAACATAGCTTTTCAGTTCTTCTGGAAGCCATAGATTCGTAGATCAAAGATTCCCTTGATAGAAAGGCTACGTTTACACAAAGCAAACTGCATATCCTTGATGCTGTATAACTGTACAAGCTGGGCAGCTCCAAAGGCAGCTCTAGACAAACTCGATGCCTTCCACCGCAAACGCCGGACACTGCACACTGATTTTTGCATGGTTAGGCTTAGGGTTAGTGTTAGGCTTACTGCTAGGTTTAGGGTTAGGTTTAGGTCTATGGTTAGGGCTAGGGTTAGCGTTAGGATTTAGGTTTAGGTTAGGGTTAAGGTATGGGTTAAGTTTAGCATTAGTGCTGGGGTTAGGGTTAGTGTTGGTATTACTGTTAGCATTAAGGTTAGGGGTGGGGTAGGGTTACAGTCAGGGGTACTGTAATGGTTATGGGTATGGTTACAGTTACAGTGATGGTTAGCGTTAGGGTTACAATTAGGGGTATTGTTAGGGTTAGGTTTAGGCTAGGGTTGGGGTTAGCGTTAGCATTATTGTTAGGGATAGGTTATGGTAGGGTTACAGTTGGGGTTACAGCCATTATTGTGTGTACGGTTACAGTTACAGTTTTAGTTAGAGCTATGATTACAGTTAGGATTAGGGCTAGGGTTAGTGTTAGGGTTAGGGTTAGGGTTAGGTTAGGCGCTATGGTTCGAGGTAGTTTTAGGGTTACGGTTAATGCTAAGGTTAGGGTTATGGTTAGGGTTAGTGTTGGGACCACTGCTATGGTTAGGGTTAGGTTTAGGCTTAGGGTTAGGGCTAGGTTTAGTCTTAAGGTTAGGGTTAGGGTTAGGGTTAGGGTTAGGGATAGCATTAGGTTTAGGTTTAGATTTAGGTTAGGGATCGGGTTAGGGTTCAGGTTAGGCTTAGGTTTAGGGTTAGGGTTAGGGTTTGGGTTATAGCTAGGTTACGCCTAGTGTTATTGTTAGCATTAGGGATAGGTTATGGTAGGGTTACGGTTATGGTTATGGTTATTGTTATGGGTCTGGTTACAGTTACAGTTATGGTTAGTGTTAGGGTTACAGCTAGGGATATAGTTGGGGTTAGGGTTACAGTTAGTGTTATGGATAGGGTTAGGGTTAGGGTTCGAGGTAGGGTTAGGGTTAGGGTTAGCATTATGGTTTGGGTTAGGGTTAGTGTTATGGTTAAATTTAGGGTTATGGCTCAGGGTTAGGGTTATGGCTCAGGGTTAGTGTTAGGCCTACTGCTAGGATTATGGTTAGGTTTATGGTTAGGGTTAGGGTTAGCGTTAGGATTTAGGTTTAGGTTAAGGTTTGGGTTAGGGTTAGAGTTAGGGTTAGATTTAGCATTAGTTAAATTTAGGGTTAGAGCTAGGGTTAGGGTTAGCATTATTGTTAGTGCTATGGTTAGGATAGGGTAGGGTTACTGTTAGGGTTATGGTTATGTTTTGATTTAAGTTAGGGTTATGGTTATCATTATGGTTCAGGTCAGGGTTAGGCTTAGAGTTAAATTTAGTTTAACCCTGCCAGGGTGAGGGTTAGGTTTAGTATTAGGGTGACGTTTAGGGTAGGGTTAGGGCTAGTGTTAGGGTTAGCATTTGGGCTATCGCTAGGTTAGGCTTAGGATCAGGGGTAGCATTAGGATTAGGGCTAGTGCTAGGATTAGGGTTAGCATTAGCATTATTGTTAGCATTGGGGTTAGGTTATGATACGGTTACATTTAGGGTTATGGTTAGTGTTAGGGTTACAGCTAGGCTTATTGTTAGGGTTAGAGTTAGGGTTAGGGTTAGGGTTAGGGCTAGGGTTAGTGTTAGTGTTAGTGTTAGTGTTAGTGTTAGTGTTAGGGTTAGGGTTAGAGTTAGGGCTAAGGTTAGGTTTAAGTTTAGACTTCGGCTATGGTTTGCATTAGAGTTAGGGTTAGGGTTAGGGTTAGTGTTAGCGTTATTGTTGGTGTTAGGGTTTGGTTAGGGTAGGGTTACAGTTAGGGTTATAGTTAGGGTTAGGGTTAGGGTTAGGGTTAGGGTGGAACACTGTTAGGGTTGCAGTTACAGATACGGTTACTGTTAGCGTTAGGTTTAGCGCCAGGTTTAGTGTTTGGGTTAGGGCTAGGGTTAAGCTTAGTGTTATGGTTAAGGTTAATGTTATGGGGATGGTTAGAGTATGGTTATGGCTACAGTTACTCGTAAGGTTACTGTTAGCATTAGGTATAGGGGTATGGGTTGGTTTAGCATTAGCCTTGGTGTTAGCGTTAGGTTTAGGTTAGGTTTAGGGTTAGATTTAGGTTTAGGGTAGGGTTAGGGCTAGGGCTAGCCTTAGGTTTAGGTTATGGTTAGTGTTAGGCCTACTGCTAGGGTTAGGGTTAGGTATAAGGATGAGGTTAGTGTTAGGGTTAGTGTTAGGGTTAGGGTTAGGGTTAGGGTTAGGGTTAGGGTTAGGGTTAGGGTTAGTGGTAGTCTTAGGTTTATGTTATGGTTAGTGTTAGGCCTACTGCTAAGGTTAGGTTAGGGTTAAGTTTATTGATAGGTTTAGGGTTAGCACTAGGCTTGGGTTTATATTTAGGTTGGATTCTGTGTTAGGTTTAGGCCTGGGGCTAAGATTTGTGGTTGGGTTATAGCTGGCTAGTGTTAGGGTTAGCATTATGTTAGGGCTAGGGCTCGGGTTAGGGTTAGCATTAGTGTTATTGTTAGCATTAATTTTAGGTTAGCGTAGGGCTACATTTAGGATTAGTGTTAGTCTTAGGGTTACAGTTAGGTTTATAGTTAGGGTTATGGTTAGGGTTAGGGTTAGGGTTAGGATTAGGCATATGGTTAGGGTTAGGGTTAGGGTTAGGGTTAGGGTTAGGGTTACGTTTAGGTTTAGGTTTAGATTTAGGTTAACGTTCATGTTACAGTTAGGTTTAGGTTAAGTGTCCAGCTAGGGTTGTCGTTAGGGTTATGGGTACGGTTACAGTTACAGTTAGGGTTAGTGTTAGGGTTACAGTCAGGGTTATGGTTAGGGCTATGGTTATGTCTAAGGTTATGGTTAGGGCTAGTGTTAGGTTTAGCATTACCATTAGATTTAGTTTAGTGATAGGGTTCGGGTTAGCATTATCATTAGCATTGGGGTTGGGTTGAGATTATTGTTAGGGTTAGGGATAGGGTTAGGGCTAGGGCTAGAGTTATGGTTAGGGTTAGGGTTAGGGCTTGGGTTAGGTTTAGGGTTATGGTTAGGGTTATGGTTAGGGTTAGGTTTGGGTGTAGGCTTAGGGTTAGTGTTCAGGTTAGGATTAAGCTTAGGGTTATGGTTAGGTGAAGGGTTAGGTTTAGGGTTCGGGTTCGAGTTATGGTTAGGGTTAAGTTTAGGCTTAGTGTTAGGGTTAGGGTTAAGCTTAGGGTTAGTAGTAGCTTTAGGTTTAGCGTTAGCGTTAATGTTAACATGATGGTTAGGGTTAGGGTTAGTGGTAGGGTTAGGTTTAGTATTACGGTTAGGGTTATGGTTCGGGTTAACATTAAGTTTAGGGTTAGGTTTACGGTAGGGGTAGGGTTAGGGTTAGGGTTATCATTAGGGTTAGGGTTATCATTAGGGTTAGGGTTAGGGTTATGGTTAGGGTTAGGGAAACCAATCTACACATTTTCTGTTCCTCAGATAACTTGTTTAGAGTAAAACTATTACAAACTTTAGCAAATGTCTCTTTCCAGTTCAACAGCGGCTCAACCACCATTGTTTTTGTGATTGTAAATTAGGTCACCAGACGAAATCTCCCCTATCACGTGAAGTAGGCAGAAATCTGATTGGCAACCTCCAGCCCAATAGCGTAATGTTACTTCACATAGCAAGAAATCACAGGTCTGCAAGTACGGCCTCAAATGGCGTAACTATGTGAGTGGCCGTATGTAAGTACGATGGGTTAGGGATACTGCTATGGTTAGGTTCAGGTTAGGGTTAGGTTTAGGGTTAGGGTTAGTATTAGGGTTAGTGTTAAGGTTAGGGTTAGTGTTACGGTTCAGGTTCAAGTGAGGGTTAGGGTTAGGGTTAAAGTTAGGTATATGGTTAGGTTTTGGGCTAGGTTTAAGGTTATGGTTAGGGTTGGGTTTGGGTTTGAGTTTGGGTTAGGGTTAGGTTTAGGATTAGGGTTAGGGTTAGTGTTAGGGCTAACATGGGGGTTAGAGTTATTGTTAGAGTTAGGTTTATGGTTAGGGTTACGGTTAGGTTTAGGGCTATGGTTAAGGTTAGGGTTAGGGTTACCGTTAACATTAGGTTTAGTTTTAGATTAGTGTTAAGCTTCGGGTTAGGCTTAGGGTTAGGGCTAGGGTTAGAGTCAGGTTTACGGTTCATGATCGGGTTAGGTCTAGGGTTTCAGTTACGGTTAGGGATATGTATAGGGTTTGGGTTAGTGTTAGGGTTGGGGTTAGCGTTAGCGTTAGCGTTAGCGTTAGCGTTAGCGTTATCATTAGCATTAGTTATAGGGCAGGGTTAGGTCTAGAAATATGCTTAGGTTTAGGGTTATGCTTATGGATAGGGTTAGGTTTAGAGTTAGGGTTAGGGTTATGGTTAGGTTTAGGGTTAATGTTAGGGTTAGGGCATCATCCTATTGCACGATCCTCACCCTCCCACTACTATCCCATATCGAGTACCATGCTTGCATGCCTTTGATGTTTGTGTTAAGTTCACGAATCTTCATACAATTTAATGAGCTGGGGTCAGTCAACATGCACCAATGAGATTGCTCAATAAGAAATCAGGAAGTAGACATATTTACACATGTGCGTAAACCAAACTAGTGGTTTCTCTTACCGAAAACCAATCTACATATTTTCTGTTCCTCAGATAACTTGTTTGGAGTAAAACTATTGCAAACTTTTGCAAATGTCTCTTTCCAGTTCAACAGCAGCACAAGCGCTATTGTTTTTGTGATTGTAAATTAGGTCACCAGACGAAATCTCCCCTATCACGTGAAGTAGGCAGAAATCTGATTGGCTACCTCCAGCTCAATAGCGTAATGTTACTTCACATAGTGAGAAATCACAGGTCTGCAAGTATGGCCTCAAACAGCATAACTCTGTGAGTGGCCATATGTAAGTACGATGTGGTTAGGACTACTGCTAGGGTTAGCTTTAGGTTAGGGTTAGGGTTAGGGTTAGGGTTAGGTTTAGGTTTAGGGTTAGGGTTAGTGTTATGATATGGGTCTACGTTACAATTGTAATGTAATGTAATGTAATGTAATGTTGTCGTGTTGTGTTTAACCAATTAATGACCGAATTTGTTAATGAAATGCAGGCCAAGAGAAGACTACTTTTGAAAATGTATCATCGGAATGGCTCATTCAAATTATTACGACTAAATACGTAACTTTTAACCTGTTGAGAATTCCTGGTAATGCCTCAGTGAACTATTTTGAATTAGAGCTGCCTAGCGGTTTGCCACGGATAAACCAATCTGTCCAGCCATTAAGCGATAATTAAAAATGTGTCACCATATTACCGAGGGTTTAGCCCAAAATATAACACAGAGGAATCGTGCTACCGAGTCATTGGATGGAAATCTCTGGCACCGTATCACCGAGGGTTTGGAAATGGCATTTTTCTACTGAGGGTTAATGTGAACTTTTGGCAAATTGCTACCGAGGGTTTAGGTGCAACATTTCAAGAAAAAATGTGACGATTTAAAAAAAAATCAGCCGTATAAGATAGAGACTTGGGGTTAAGTACATCTGAAAGAGGGCACTTTGGCACTTTTGACACTTTTGGCACTTTTGGCACTTTTGGCGATTGAGACCGGCAAATGCTGCTGAGTGGGTTAGGTTTCAGTCAGCATGTTACAAAAAATGGTAGCTCAGTGCCAAACAACCCTAGCCCTGGCCCTAACCCTAACCCTAAACCCTAACCCTAACCCTAACCCTAACCATAGCCCTAACCCTAATCCCCACCCAACCCTAACCCTAACCATAACCCTAACCATAACTCTAACCCTAACCATAACCATAACCCCAACGCTAACCCTAACCCTAACCTAACACTAAACCATAACCCTAAGCCCTAACCCTAACCCTAACCCTAAACCCTAAACCATAAACCCTAACCCTAAACACTAACCCTAACCCTAACCCTAACCCTAACTCTAACCCGTAACCCCAACCCCAAACCCTAACCCCAACCCCTAACCCTTGACATTTTAGAATTGAAGAAAATGCTTAAAAGCCTACAATGGTATTGCCGAGTTATAAACAGATATAACGAGAAAATGTTATAAATTTATTACTTTATAGTCTGGTATCAAATCCTGAGTATGGGAAGAAAAATAATCATGGCCGCAACGGTCAGCCGAATGCCACACATATTTTACAATTTGCACAAAATACTTCACCAATTCTCTTGATCAGAGGCAGTATTCTCCTGCGACAAAGTATGCCACGGTCTGATCGATGGGCGCCACTCTCTTTTGGGGAGACGACCTCCGCTCAGATCAGGGCCAGATGATTGCTTTGAAATTATGTATTGATATTCAAGTGTGCTAAATAGCAATTTTATCAAGGAATATGAAAATATGTACATATATACAAGCTATTCTTATATCTCAGGACGCACACATACGCACGCACGCAATCAAACACGTGCACGTGTGCATACATGCAGATACGCACTTCGATCACTATTCAGTAGTCTTTTAGTTTATATTACAGATCAATATTTAACTTGGTTTCACCAGCAGCCACTGCTGTATAAGACAGCAGTGACTGCCTATGAACCCACGACAGATATTCATCATATATTAAAACTGTATATTCTTTTCCACTTAAACTGGTTGAAAATAACGTTGATAAATTTACATAGTGATATCAACTTCATCCGTTTTTGTTTATTCATGAGTTGGTACATTTCAACAGTATTTGGATTTACTCTAAAGTATCTATCTATATACGTTTTTCTTTCTGCAGCTAGAGAGGGGCATGCGAAAAGATAATGAAACTCATCTCCCAATGTGCTTTGATTGCATAAGGTGCAAAACACGCTCATTTCTAGGGAGATGTTCAAATCGCCCAACCGCTATTGGTAACCTGTGATTAGAAGTTCTGAATTTGCATAGCATGTATGACAGCGTCTGAGGGAGCGAGGTTAAATACGTTTCTAGTCAAGTTTCTTTAAAAAAAATTTACGATGTGCAAATACTGCTGTCAAAAACTTCACCTATCCATTTCTGGATATACTTGTCAGACAGTACTTGTTTTGTAGTGAGCTTTAACCATTCGGGCTGGGCTGGATTCTGGCTATTCCAAACATCTTGTGAATATCGGATTCTAGGATTAGCTACCCTCAGATCCGCCGAGTACGATATTGTATGATATTTAGTACTTGGAAAATATTGGCATATGAGCTTCAACACTGTGCGTTTGAAATCAAAGCATTAATTTCTCAATGGTGAATATTTATTACAGTATCATCACATTACGTCATTTGGGGATTCCAAGGTACCAGGAAATATAAGCTGTTATAGACACGTCGGATGCAAAGCGTGTATGAGCATGAAAAGTGCATGTTATTATTACATCACTGGTTGAAAACCCGATGACGGTTTTGGTAATGGCCTGTAATGAGTGCAAACATGTAAACTGAATGCCAGGATGACTGTTTGAGTATTTTGTAGAGAATTGCTTTGTAAACGAAAGGCGGGTAATTACGATCACTATGGGCAAACAAATTATGCTAGTCATATTTGAAATCTGTTTGATTGAGTTGAGTGCGATTATCACCAACCAATCTAGTTTTGTCATTTCAGGTATTTTAATAGCCGTTTTTGGGTTTGTGTTTAAACACAGCTATAAATTATTAGAAATAAGGAGGCAGAGTTCACCCACGTTAGACCGTAGAACTGGTTCTGGTATTTTAATATAAGAACGGCATGGCATGGCAGTAAGAGAGTGATGGATTAAATGCTGAGAAGCTCTAAGGAGATGTTCTCGGTGGTTAATGCAACAGAGTCATAGGGGATTACTGTGAAAGATAAGATTACGATGATGGCCAAGGAAGATTGTTGAATAATGGGAACGGCCATAAGAGAGTGCTAAGGAAACCAGTTCTATGATTCACTACCGCGTGGTGCCTGATGCTGATTGCACAACTTCTGATCATCCTGGAATAAACCTACCGGGCTAAGGAGCAGGCACTAGACGAGTGGTAACCATCCATTGTCATGACTAAATTAAAATTGTCCCATTGTGAACGTAATTACAGCAGAATCCTACGTGGTTGGTTAATGCTCTTGTCACAATAAACCAAAAGGAGTGGGAGCACAAAGTATGTGAGCTATGGATGTTGGTGAGTCTTGTCAAAGCAAGCACAGTTTACATTAACTGTCAGGAGCCATCACTCCCAAACTGGTTCCTACCGCTTCCAAGATTGCACAATGTGGTAGGATGGACACATTTAAAATCATCAATGCAGGCTTTACATAACTCATTGGTAGATCGGGAGGATGGCCGAGTGAGAAAAGAACTTCTACATGACCATGCCCGGCAGATTCAACCATGCGACGGGTATATCCCCGTGGAGGTACACGAGTATCACGAGGCATGCCGATTTGCATGCAGATTTGTATTGGGGCCTAATAAACCAGGCGACCCAGCCTATATCATCCGATGGACGACGAGAGGCCAACTGCACCATGGAATTGAGACTTCATAAACACGCGTGACCCGTTAAATGTAACATGGGATGAACTACATGACCATGTAGTCAAATACGTTGTATCAGCAAACGAGACCGAGCATCTAAAGTGTGAGGTGGAGAATCTCAAGCAAAAGATTGGGGAGAACATCAACAGGAGGTTTTGGAAACTTGGCAGATAGAGCCTACCATGATGCCAATCTGGACAGCAGATGCATTATAGCGTGTACTTATGTTAAAAGCTTACACGACGTGGCCTTAGCACGCCGGGTGATCACGAAGGGAAATGACACATTGGACCAATGCATCAACACTACAAAAAAGTTGATTTGACACAGTGTCAATGCATAGTGCAGGCGTAGTAAATACCATCATTTGCAATTATTTATCATACATTTACTCTGTGGTAAATTTGAACATTTACTTGCATTTAATATATGTCCGTTCATTTGAGATACTATTTAATCACATAGTTGTGTCTATGTGTTTATATTTTATTTGATTGTCGGCAAATGGGTAGCTGCCCAGTGTGTGAAATACATTCACTCTACATACATATACAACATAGCTAAATGGTAGCTTTACACAGATTTAACTACAGGGTCATATGCATGCAAATAGTATCATGTCACTAGCATTAACCTAGCATATGTAACTGTCTGAAATAAAAAAACTAGTTATATTTAACCTATAATTAGTCTCAAGTGAAATACTGACATTGAGTGTATTGACACGATAGCCGTGTACATTTAGAAATTATTAGATATCCATTACATCCAACACAATGTTAAATATAAAGCAAATGCACAAGCTTCAATAAAAACGCATGCGCATTAAACTTATGCTCAAAGTTCTATTTGCACACGTGACTGATGGTGTTAAATGAGTGGGGTGTTCATGTGTTTGATACCCATATTCACATGCCAGCATTGTAGTTATATTTGACATATGAAGAATATATTTGGAAATTATATATAAAACGATCATGAACAATGCGTGTTTTATATATGCTTACAATTGCATTTGACGTTTTGCCATAAGTGGTTCAAATGTATTGCAAACTGCAACATCCCCATACATTTCCAACCAGTTAAAATTCTTCTTCTTCTATTTCTTCTTCTTCTTCTTCTTCTTCTTATTATTATTATTATTATTGTTATTATTTTGGAATAGGCTTTAAAAGCAACCGGTCGGCTGGGCTTTTGTTAGACTTTCCGCAGAGGCTAAATGCTTGAAATTGTTAGAATATCAACGCTTTCCAAATTCTGACCTGCATAACTGTGTGTAGTTCACATGGCGTACAGCAGGAGAATGAAAGTTCTGGTAATAGTGTAGGTATTCATGTGGCTATGAACCATCGCTTCATTTTCTGACCTGTCAGTCAAACATATCAGACTGATCTAATCAGAACGCTTCATAAAACCGCTTAGCCATTCACTGTACAGTATCAATGTAACAAAATCTCATTTTCAAAGATGCTCTTAGACTCGTCACTCCTCTGGCCTATGGCATTAACTTTAAAAAATAGTTTAATGGCGCTTAAC
Source organism: Chaetoderma sp. LZ-2023a (assembly GCA_034401795.1). Lineage (NCBI taxonomy): Eukaryota > Metazoa > Mollusca > Caudofoveata > Chaetodermatida > Chaetodermatidae > Chaetoderma > Chaetoderma sp. LZ-2023a. The sequence goes on along the minus strand of CM067359.1, from coordinate 50,282,022 downwards.
GGCAATATAAAAACGTTAACTAACAAGAAAGACTCTGATCAGGGATGATGTCAATGCTTAATGGTCGAGTTTCTGGTTAATAGCCGGAGAATTGAAAGCTGGTGAGACCATAGACTAATAAAGTTAGTGTCGATGTGACATTCCACCCCATCTGGCCAGCCACCCATGCATATATCTAAAAGATGCTCAGCATATTATTTTAATTAAACTACTAAGGTAACTGAACTAAAAGTAATACACATTAGAAATGTCTGATAAACATTAAAGGTTATCTTAGATACAAACATGGAATAGCTATCCCCACGATTTTGGAGGAAAAGTGGAGATTATGCTGTCCCGCCAGTGTGTTTGCATGCAAGCCCGTGGACGTGCATACTGTACAATGTAATTGTACAATGGAGTGTGTACAATTATAGTAATGCAATGCAATTCTCGTTAAAAGTTATCTTAGACACAAACATAGCATAGCTATCCCCGAAAAGTGGAGATTATGCTGCCCCACCCATGTGTTTGCAGGGATGCCTTCTATATAAATCAAAGATAGGTTAGTATCTCTGGCAAGATGTAAAACAGACGACGCCAATACGTCACTTTATTACATTGCAGGAAAAGAGTACAATTATTTTATCTGCATTCAGCTATTTTAGAAGATCAGTTCGACTCACTGAATCTACATGCATCGAAATTAGTAAGATGCTATGACACACAGGTGACACCAATAGTCGAGACGACACATTAGTGTTCACTGTAGGCGGCAATGGTCACCAAGCTCCACTGGAACATGAACGTTACACCGACGTTAGAGGTCAGTCTTTGTGGTAACCGTTTGCACGCAGTCTTCCTTCTCCTTCCTCGAGGCCAGCTAACCAACATCATCGGGCTGATATTTTTCCATTGTACGAGTCAGACTCCGAAGAAGAGTTAGTGGAGCAGCGCAAGGTGCTGGGAGCTACATTAAACTGAAAGCATAGTCAGGAAAATGTTGTTATTTTGCATGTGAAAATTTTGTCATATGGCATTTCCAAATGCAAATCTAGATTTGTATCAAGATCGCAATAACCTTTGCCTCAGATGTCTGAATGTCTTTGTGCTGCTCATACTGGTTGAGGTATCTGTATGCCAATGCTTTGTTCCAATTATTTGGCCAATTCTGAAATGAAGACAAAATGAGCTAAGCAGAAGAACCTAACTGCTAAAGTCTGCGTTTTGTGTAAGTAAAATTTTACTATGACCGTGACCTCAATATTATTGCGCTTCATCCCCTTGGTATAAGGACGCAATTATCTAAGCTTAGTCCCTATAATGTGCAGCCATGCTGTGATATAAGATGGTATGCTAAGTTAAACCAAAAACATAACCGTAAAAACATCGCATTATACCAAAGTTAGAGTGACCTTGACATTTGACGTCAATATCATTGTGATCCATCCCTTTGGTATAGGGAAGTATGTGTCCAAGATTAGTCCCAATAGGGTGAAGCCATGTCGTGATATAAGACGACATATTGGGCTAAACGAAAAAACTTAACCATTAAAAATAGTTTTATACTAAGCTCACACTGACCTTCATCTTTAAACTATTGCGCTCAATGTCATTGTACTCTATCTACTTGAGATAATGAAGCATGTGTTCAAGTAAAGTCCCAATAGGCTGAAGGTATGCCGATATATTAGACAATATGTTGAGCTAAGCTATACACCTAACTGTAAGGTTTTATACCAAGGTTAGAGTGATCTTGACCTTTGACCTCAATATCATCATGCTCCATCAATTTGCTATAGGAGCATATGTGTCCAAGTTTAGTCCCAATAGGGTGAAGCAATCCCGAGATAAAAAATGATATGTTAAGCCAAACCAAAATCTTAACCATAAAAATATAAATTTTATCCCAGGGTCACAGTGACCATGCACTTTGACCTCAATATCATTGTGCTCCATCCCATTGAGATAAGGAAATATGTGTCCATGTGTAGTCTCAATAGGGTGAAGTCATGCCGAGATGCTAGACAATATGTTGAGTTAAGCCAAAATCTTAACCGAGATTGGATGCCGATAGGCAGGCAAACAGACAAACAGACAGATGGGGTAACAGAAGCAATCGATATATTGGCGAAAATTGGAATTCTCGCCTAAAAAAATAGGTTCTTGCTAGCCCAATGGCATACCTACATATAAAGTATCAACGTACTCAAACTATAAACTAAGTTATCTAGTGATAAACTAAGTTGGGTTATGCTTACACGTACACCTGGTCGACAAGCCCATACATATTAATAGATGGACAGATGGACAAACAGAATACAAGGCTTCTTCAGAGTCCCATGACCAACTGGCCCATGGAGTTTCATCAACGTACTCCAAATAGATGATGATGTACCATGCGGACCCTTGCCAATTCTGTCCACCTCCCGTGGTGAGGGGTGGGTAGTGGTGACTAGGAGTGTTGGGGGACCTTGTCCAGGTTAACTCAAATGGCATCGACAGATCTGATGTTTGTCAACATTTCACAGGCCACTTGGCAATCACGGGCCCATTCTAAAGTACCTAAAGATGTGCGTGCGTACGGTCATGTTTTCACGAAACGTCCCTACTGAGAGGAGTGGTGGTCTCTGTCACTGGGCTGGGTTATGGTTGAGCAACTGATGGTGTAATGCCGTCCGATTTAAAAATGAAAAAATTACTAGTGCCTGTCCAATTTGAAGTTGGACTGTAAGCGGCTTCTCGTATAGTCGTTTCTCTACGAGGAATTAGGTCGAAGAGGGAGGGATGAGAAACTGGTCCTACCATAATGTGTGATTTTCTAAACTTTAGCACAAGAGAAATGAGAGGCCTCATTTTAGAGGAAAAGAATAAAAAGAAGGGATTGAGATCTTTTCTAAATGGTCCCATCGATGTCAATTTGTTCTGCCTGAAAGGTGGAAATGAATTATTCTCGTTTCAGTCATTGCCGCCGCTTTAGTCAATGCCACCATTTGATCTTAGTTAAAGCTGAAGACTGTCCTTGCAGGTTACAGCAACCAGCTGCAGGCCTATATGTCTTAAGCTAAATTTAGAGGTTTAGCCAATGCGTGTGCGGTATGCTGCAGTGGCCTATCCCTACCTCTATATGAGCTTTGTGTTTAGTAGCTCATCAAAAGCCACCGCGCTGCCAGTAGTAGTAAGGGGTAGGATATATGCGCTTTTTGATTGGTTTAGAGAAGTCACGTGGTTGTGAGTGGACGGGGCCTAATTGCCCATATATGGAGCACCTCTTAGCCACTCCATTTATTGGCAATTAGGACCCACCCCCTTGTAACTACGTGACTTCTTCAACAACTAAAAGCATGTCTACTGCACCAATGATTGCTTCTTGATGGAGACCACGGAACAGAGGTGGTCAAAAAATCATGAAAAGATAATTTTTAACAAACAATTAAAAATAGCAATGATTGTTCCCCCACCTTACTTCATCTATCTACAAGGTATTTAGAAAAAGCAAAAAAACCTCTTTGGTGTTTGCTGTTTCGAATTGGATAAATAGAAGGGTATATCTAAAAAATACATACCCTTGGCCGATTCAGATGCTGCCTACTACTAACACTAATATAACTAGAATGTAGACTATGGAGTCTTTAATTAAATCAGTCATTAGTAATGTTACAGTGAAACCTTCACTCTACCTCACTATTTATCGGAATGACCATAAAAATAGAGTCTTTCGAAACCTTTATATGGTAGGTTAGCTGTCAATCAAGTATTGGCAGCTGTTAATCAAGTATCTGCCAAGTATCAAGGGCCTACTCAAGCAAATGGTGTCCCTTTTTCCCAAACTGAAGCAGCAAAGTTTCAACGTTGTATATTAGTTCTAATGTCGTATCACACTCAGCATTAGGAAACATAACAGTCCCATTATTATGCACTATACCATTAATCACTAGAGGTAAAAGCATCTGTTCATGGTTTTTCAATGGCATTTGGTACAAACCTGTCTCGCAATCTTATTTGATATGATAGAGATTTTATTAATCAACAGCTTAGGTGTAAATATACCATTTGAAGACGGAGCTGTGATGAGTATATTCTGTTTATATTTTAGGAGAAGGAATATACTCTAATCATTCACGGGTAAGAAGGATTTAGCTCAATAGCAACATGTCTGGAGATTCTTAGTGACGGTCAGTCAGAAAGATACAAAGAAAATTATAAAGCATGCTGACTCACCAATGATTAATGCTCTCTGTTTGAATCATATCCTCGGAAATATACAAATCTCTAAGAAAGAACGCCATACACCTTTTAATCACAGAGGAGCCCTAAGGTGACACACATTTTGGAGGAGAGTAGGAAATGGGATATGCTCAGATGATGCCTATTGCCCCCCCCCCCCCACCCACACACAACAACTAGTAAATAACCAGATGGGGGTGGGGGTGGTATTACAAAGTGAACTCATTAAATACGAACCCTTATTTGAGAGAAACACTAAACCACTATGATGAAATTCTGACCATTCTCGTTCAAAGCAATATCCGACCTTCAATGAAGGAAGAACTCTATTCACAACCATTGCAGAATCCAGAATATATTATGAACAGTCTGGAAATTCTACTAATGGAAGATCGCATAGACCAGACTTTTCTAATTCGTTGACAATAAAGACTGAACACATTCATCATCCTCTACATCAGCATCCAGGCGTTATCAATTTTCAGACGATTTAAAAAGTGGTGTGTCTATTACATAGAAAACCTTACACTAAAGTGCAAGGCCTGCTAAGTACTTTACAAAGGTCCGAAGGAATTGCAGTTGATTAAAATGATCAGACCCATGATACAGGCTAACGTGTTCCAGAAAAGAAATATACTGGATGTAATTTCGAGGGTTGTCACTCCTGAAACAATGGGAGAAAAATATCCCACTTCAAAAGAAACTACTTTCTTCAAGCTCATGAATTTGATAAATATCCCAAGCCAAGTCATTGAAAATGTGCACTTATGGAATGAGATTCGCGAGATTGCTGAAAGCTAGAAATCTCCTACCAACTTGCACATTCCTGACAAATCTTAAGAAAGAGGACGTGTAGCCTTTGGGCGTGCAAGTTTGTCTGCTGGATGATCTTGTTCCACAGTACCACCAGTGTGTGGTTCGTTGGGACGAGGCTGCAGGTTAGTCGCGGATCTCGGGGTTGTGGATCCGGTGTTACACATTACCAGATTATACAAAGACCGACTTCTAGAGCCGGCGAAACGTCTACAGTCTCATCCTCGCTATTGGTTTCACTGGTGTGGTGGTCCACCTGCTCCATTTAGGGTGGTGACATAATTAAATACATACAATAATTAAAACGTAGCCGTCAAACAACGGTACTCGTTTGCTGCTACGAGAAAGAAGTCAAGTACACAGGGTCAAGTTGATGACTCGTCATCATGGTCCTCGCCAGAGGTACCTCATATATAATAATCCGTGTGGCATCCCTGCAAAGGAGCATCCTAACGTGGCTACTTAGCAAATTTAATATAAACTATATTAACCCCTAACACAAACATTATTTGTTGCGAGAGGAAAGTGCCTCGCGTGGGCCTCCATCACAAGAAAATGCTTACAATGCCGAAGCAGAGGAAGACAGATGGCAAAAATTACCACTCTCTTGTTCAAACTATGCTATGTAAAAGAGTCAACCTAGTGAAATTATAAGTTTAATGTGATGCACGCTGTATTACGTGAAGATGAGGTGAATGATTTCCACAGAATTCAACACCGTCATTCTATGTAAGTTCAAAGACACTGAATTAGTTGTTGCCGCTTTATTTATGTGGTCCTTCTGCTAGATCCTATCCTAACATTTAGATTTTGGTTCCAGATCTAGGTTACGCTGCAGATGGCTATGTATTGTAACTATCTTTAACATATACTCCTGGCAGGTGAGAATGCTGACCCTCACGGAGCATCCCCCTCAGTTAGACGGCATTCGGAAATACCATTAGGTGATAGTTCCAGAAGCATGTAGTAATCCTGTCACCACCGCATCATGATCATTTATAGCATCACAGGGACGAGTCACATTACATAAGCATTGGAAAGCACATATAAGTTTATGATGGGGGCAAAGATGCAGCTATCCAACTATGGTGACCTTCCTGTGAGGGCGTGGTGGGTTCTAAGACCGCACCCAGTCACGTGTAGAGTTAGATGGAGAACTGAGTCTTGTCGTCTGTCACCAGTGTGTCTGGGGCTGATCATGTGAGATCAGCACCCGGGGAATTAACATCTGACCTGTAATTAGAGTTATGTAGATTCGCTCAGAGATGCACTGCATGCCAGTAACTATAATATCTTCGCAGAGCTTCCTACTTTGGCGTGGTTTTCTAACTAACTACTATCCGAGGATGCAGGGGAGCTGTATGCGGTTATCGTCACTTTGTTTCTAACCGCTCTGAAACCTCAATAGTTTCACAGTCAGCTCTAAACAACGTGACAAAGGGAGGTCCAAACAATTAACAAGCCCGGAGGCTGGAGGAGCGTAGACAGAGACAACTACTCATATAACGGAGGCCTTAAGGTATATGGCCAATTTATACAACCTAGCCTGTGTGCGATGTTACATATCCGTTACTCCCGGAAAAGAGACTTACATGGAATGTCTCCTATTGAGTAATCGTCCCTACTACTATACACCTATCCTATCGATCTAAAAAAGTCCAGATTTTGCCGGCCGCATGCCATGTTTGCATAGTGAGAACATGAACAGCGGGCTCAGTGAAAAATGTATGGTGTTGGGGAACAAGGTGGTGCGGTTGTTGTTGCTGCATTGTGTAGCCTAGCGAACTGCGGTTCCAATGTTTTTATGTAAAATAAGTAAAATATATCTAACTAGAATGATTGCTGTCATATAACTAACTATAACAGTACAGTAAAATGAGAGGTCACACGACCTCGACAGTGCTTATTAGCACAAAAATCAGGAAAATATATACATTATAATAATAAACTATAAAAATGCGGTCTGAAGCGACTGGAAGGTACTTATTAGTCATCAGTACCTGTTGCACAAAAGTAATCCATGAATACAATAATAACATTACAATGACGGAGTACCTATTAGTCTTCGGTGCAGAAAAAGTTCAGGAATCACAGTAGTTGTAGTGTCACACATTTGGGATGCGAGATAGTACGATGTGGAAGTCAGCTGCTAGGGAGAAAAAACTGCAGGCCAAGTGTTTGATGCAGCTTATTCTCAAGAACAGTGAAGAAGAACGCTTGCGGATGTGGATGGCTAGTAGTTAGTCACGTCTATGCACAAAGTTAATAATTTAAGCGGTATTTTGAAAGTTCCGTACTGGTTTGGAAATTTGAAAGCTGCCCTGTAGTTATAAAGTGCTACGGATGAAAGTTAATACTGTGGATGCCTTCTGGTGGATCACAAGATGAGATGCACCGCATAGCTCGTGTGATGCATTGGGCAATATCACCTGACTGGGGTCAAAAAGTTTAAAGTTGAACACAACACATGTACGGATTTGATTCACCACTGGTCGGCGGGCTATGGCAGATCTGTCGAGTTATCCATCGAGCCCATCGCTCGCCCTACATACTTTGAAGAGCTTACATAGGGACCAGCAGGCCCATCCGCACAAAGGTCCCTCTGCGGTTGGTAGCTTGAGTCAACTTACTTGAATTTCTTTATTAACAATCTAATGGATGAGACCTCAAAGCACGTGACTGGTTAAGGCCCTAATACGAGCTGACGAGGAGGTGGCTAGAAAACCGTGTGTGTGATATGATAATCTGACCATCCAGCCAGTTTTTGAGGAATTGAAAGGCTGTATAAATCTTTCAATGGCGATGTGACACATGTATGATTACTGTATGATTACTGTATTCTGCGGCTGTAGTAGTAGAAACATCCTACACCTGCAATCAGTCATTCTTTGCTTTTGCCCACTGTGTCTTGTCCTCAGCCGAAATCCTTAGCTTCCTCAGGTCCATTCTTGACGTGAGTGTACAGAGTCCTGCTGTCTTGAGGTCACCTCGTAGCACTCTTAGCGGATTTATGCAATGACGTCCTCTCCTGGCTTTGTATTTGCTGGCTCCGAGTAGGGCGAATTCCAAGGCTCTCTGTAATGGTGTTTCTTCTGGCATCCTTAGCACATGGCTAAACATAGACCATGTTTGCTGGGCGACTTTAACAGACAGCGGCGACGTATTACACACCTTGTATGGCGCATCGTTGGAAATTATGCTGTCTGGCCATCGGTGTCCAGTGTTTGCGGTGGCAGGCATCTAGTTTGTCTAGAGTTGCCTTTGGAGCTGCCTAGCTATTACAGTTATACAGCATCATGGATACGCAGATTGCATTGTATAAACGTAGCCTCTTTATCATCGGCATCTTTGATCTACGAATCCATAGCGTCAAGAAGGACTGGAAAGCTATGTTCCCCATGACGCAGCGTGCAGAAATGTCAGCAGTATTCAAAGCAGTGAGCCCAGGATTTTACTTTTCTTTCATGATTCACCGCCACGAATGTCGTTATTTTCTATAGTTTCATGATCTGTCGATAGGTATATGTGGGTGAACTCTGTTTTGGATTCATTCATAAAGAAAGTCTCAATTTTTAGTTTGCTTGGGAGAAGTTCGTCAAGGGTTTTTTCCCCTCATCTATGAAGTCCACATCGTTGGCATATTCAATCTCTAGTGGCATGCCCAGTATTGACACTGGGTTTTTTGGTCTTGTGGAACTTTCCCGCACAGATTTCAATGCGGCAGCAAGGTAGCAGATGAAAAGCACCGGAGATAGACCATCTCCATGTGGGGAGCCGATTGATGTCTCAATCTATACAGACTTTACTGACTTGACTCGTACTCTCAGCTTGGTGTCTGCAAGTAGTAGTCTCACTAGTTGTAGCTCATCTGCATTGCAACTGTCCTGGAGTTGTACATCTAGGACCTTTGAGCGTTTAATAGTGTCGAAGGCTCGTGACATGTGAATGCCCATTTTGTGGAAGTCCCAGTGTTTGGGTATGACTACCGACACAAGCATGCATTGAGCCAATACAATGTCTGTGCAGCTGCGTCCACGTTTGAAGCCACTTTGACATGATCCGGTGAAGTAATCCATCTTGTCTCGGATGCGCCATAGAGTAACATTGGATATAATTCTCCGTATGCTGTTGAGGAGCGCACTGGGCCGCAGATTGGCTGGCTGCACAGGTGGCTTCTTGAGCTTCGGTAGTGCGATAAGGGTGCCTTGGCCTACAGCGTAGATGGGAAGGTGGTGCATAAAATCTGGATTGATCAGGCGCGTGATCGGTTTTGAGATAATGTCACTTGCATATTTGAATAGTTCATTGCTCATGCCATCAGGTCCAGACGCACGTCCATTTTTCAGGGCTTTAAGGGCATTTTGAACTTCTGCTGTTTTAATTGGTGTTAGTAATGGTCGGGGGTCTCCTGAGAACGGGTGCAAGGGTTCATCATCATCATTGTCAGTGAACTGTTCCTTGAACCACTCTCGGATCGCCTTGTCTTTTTCTTGGTCAGTCCCGATAAAGTGTCCTTCAGAGTTGTGTACAGTGAGTGGTGGTTTGTAGTCAGTAACTCTCAGAGCTAGGGCTGCCCAAAATATTTTGTGACAGTCATCCATGGCAGCAAGTCTGCCTGTTGAATAGCAAGATCTTTTAAACGTTCGCTAATGTGACACCTGCCCAGGTTAAATATTGGATATCGGGTGAGAGTACTTATAATCTGCATAAACAATGTAGATTTAGGTTTAAGCGAGAGATAGAGAGAGAGAGAGAGAGAGAGAGAGAGAGAGAGAGAGAGAGAGAGAGAGAGAGAGAGAGAGAGGGAGAGAGAGAGAGAGAGCGAGAGAGAGAGAGAGAGAGAGAGAGCGAGAGAGAGAGAGAGAGAGATGGGGGGGGGGGGAGGGAGGGAGGGAGAGAGAATCAAATTAACTGCAGTAGATGAGTTATGGCCAAATGGACCTCAGTAATATGCTTGCTTTAGCCGCTCAGACTAACAATGTGAAATATGTGCTTTTGTAATAGATGGCCTTTCTAAATATCTCTGGGTAATTCATATGCGGTCAGAACCATCTATGACTCTATGCAGTGATTTTGAAACATTAATGAATGCCACTGAAAGATAGCCTGCCAGTGTAGAGACTGATAAAGGGAGGGGGGGGGAGTGAACGCCAAGTTTCAACAGCAACTTAGACATACTGGAATGTATCTCTATGTTTCACATACTGATACTCGTGCAGCCATCACCAAGCATGTGCAAAGAACAGTTAAGAATAAGATATGGTGATATATTCGCTATGAATTCTCTAGATGATAGATATATTCTACCCAAGATTGTAAATAATTATAATAATTATATTTATTCAACTACAGACTTGATGCCAGTGGATGGAAATGGAGAAAGTGAAATTTTACCGTGGCGAAATTCCTTCCGAACAACAAAAGACAGTGCTCCTAAAGTGACTCTCAAGCCTAGTGACAAAGTGAGAATTGGTGAGCTAACGAACCCCTTTAAGAAAGGTTATCTACCATAATGGACTGAGAAAATGTTTCATCAATTGGCTGGGCAAGCCTCTGAATTCTAACTACTGCATTGATGGAAATGGTGTAGCCGACCTATAGAATTAGTAACTATACACCTGTGCAAAAGTTAAGCACCAGCAAAACAATAGAACGTAGAAACATGATGGTACAACTAGGCTGCCATACTTTTTGTCCCCGCGTTAGCTGACATAATTCCAAGTACGAAATGCACATGCATGCATGACTTCACGCCGCTTGATGTCCGTGCGTGGCGGGAAACAGCACACGTGTTCAGTTATGTAAAATTCCAGTTTGAGGTGTAGAACATTACATACAGATTTAGGCGACAAGATTAGGAATTTTGTGTTCATGACCGTGATTTATTTGTACAGAGAGAATTAGCTCTTGATTGTGAACCGCTATGGCAAGACGAAGGTTAAGTGATCGTGTGAAATGGCAAATCATAGGCATGCATACCACTGGTATGTCATGCAGAGAGATTGGCAGACAGCTGAACATTAACCATACTGTAATCAGTCGTTTGATTGCAAAACATGGGCAAACTAACGAGGTGAAGGACAGGCCTAGATCTGGAAGACCGAAGAAGACTACTGCCCGTGATGATCGAGCCCTAGTACGCCTTGTTAGGAGATCTCCATTCACCAACAGCAGAGTGCTCAGCCAGCAATGGGAAACGCGCAATAGAGTGTCAATGTCTACCGTCAAAAGGAGACTGTATGCTGCTGGCATGAAAGCTAGGAGACCCGTCAGACGTCCTCTCCTCACTGCACACCACAAAGAGGAGCGTCTGAGGTGGTGCAACGAAAGAAGACACTGGAACATGAGATCCTGGAGACGGGTACACTGGTCCGATGAAAGTCGGTTCCTGCTTCATGCCACAGATGGTCGAACTCGTGTATGGAGGTCCAGATTCACGGCGTACGACCAACGTAACATCATGGAAGAAGTTCCATTTGGTGGAGGTTCCGTTATGATATGGGGGTGCATCTCATTTGATTGTAAGCTGAATCTGTTGACTGTACCTGGAACACTAAATGGACAAAGATATCAAGATTCCATACTGGATAGAGTTGTGGTCCCTCATTTTGTAAATCATGCACCTGGAACCCACCCTATATTCATGGATGACAACGCCCGACCACATCGTGCTAGAGCTGTGCATGAATACCTCCGCCAGAATGCCATCGAAACCCTACCATGGCCAGCAAGGAGCCCTGACATGAACCCTATTGAGCATATCTGCGACATTCTGGGAAACATGGTGAGAAGGAGGGATCCTCCTGTGCAGAACCTACAGGAATTAACAGACGCACTCCATGTTGAATGGCAACGAATACCACAATGGCGTATCAGTCGGTTGGTGACCAGTATGAGACGTCGTGTCCAGGCCGTCATCCAGGCACAAGGTGGATATACCCGGTATTAATAATGACAGTCTCAAACTCGTGCACAGATGTTAAACTTCGTTTTCAGACACCATAAATGACAATCTAGCCACGTGTGTCAACTGTAGGGCAATAGTTGTCAGTTGTGTCAACGTAACCATATTCAGGCCTCGTTTTCAAGTTCAAACAAAAACATACAGTGTTTCCCCACCATCATAATCAGCATTCCTCTAGTTGCATTATTACCTCTTGCACTAAGATGGATGGGTACATAAATGTTTATGCTATTGCTTTCTTCATAGCACATGAATATACCCTCCCATGTACGTAAAAATAGGGTGGTGCTTAACTTTTGCACAGGTGTATATGTCCGAGAACACTACAAGACTCTGGACATGTTGCTGTTCGAAGGTTTCCAGTGATGCATTTACCTCGCTCAAGTATGCATAATCTACATTATTGTTGCAATCTATATAGTAAATTTATTCCTTAATAATGGTAATCGATCATTCTGGATTACTTTATGTTTGGGTTGATTAAGATATATATTTACCATCACCAAGGACAAAACAGCTTAAAGGAGAGAACTTACTCTCTGATTCCTCCTCAGTAAAATGTATTGCAGCTTATAATAACTGCATCATTGAAGCAGATTTATTTATATAGAGAGAAGATGTGGAGTAAGAGTGTGAAAATGGTAGTTGATCGGTCAAATGTTTTGGCATTTCTGACATAGCTGTCTAAATAGCAACTATAGCGCATGACACGTGCTCTTATAAATGATTAGGTCTAATACTACTATAAGAACATATCAATTTCGTAAGAAGAAATTGGTCTTATATTATTCATGGCCGAGCACAGTAATAACCTATGTTAATGAGAGGGTTGTCCCGTGTTAAAATGACTATTTAGTTTCTGATTAGATATATGGCCTATCTGCACAGCAAATGAAAACAAACATGATGGTAGAGCTAATGAGTACAAATAATACTGAACTTACCACCATGTTTGGAAATAAATACATTTTTCCTTAGTGTAGTGATCTCTTAAAATACATTTTTTCATTTTTAGAGTGCAATAGTGGAGTGAATCCTCCGATCCCTATGATACCCTCTTGATCCACGATGGAGAATGCTGGATATTCTGACCGAAAACGAGTGGACTTTAGTAAATCAGGGGAGCTTATTGGCCGGAGACTTTAATATATTTTCATGTAGGATCGCTATGTTTTAAACAGTATTTCGTTCAGGATTCCATTCCAGAGAGGTAAGAACGCATTCTCGGTCAGGAAGAGTGATGACAGCACACAAGCAATGTAAAGATTGAGGAGTCAGTCTTCAACTAGTGTACTGTCAGCACACTACGGAAATTCTGTAGTGCAAATTTTACAAACACTCTCACCAGCAGTTTTACCAACGAAGAGGAAAATATGATTCAACAGCCAGCACGCGTACAGAATATACATAGCAGATGATGACAGAGAGAGAGAGAGAGAGAGAGAGAGAGAGAGAGAGAGAGAGAGAGAGAGATAGAGGGTGGGAGAGATAGAGGGTGAGAGAGAGATAGAGGGAGGGAGGGAGGGAGGGAGGGAGGGAGGGAGAGAGCGAGGGGCGAGGAAGGGAACGAGGGATGGATCAGGGGAGTGCTTGAGGGAGTAGATATGAGGACGGTAGAGGGAGGGGGAGTGAGTGAGGGAGAGCAGGTGTATTGGAGGGGAGGTGGGGTGAAGCGCAGTGGGGGGGGGGGGGAAGAAGAGCGGAAAAGTGAATAACTAAACAATGCTAAAGATATATATCGAATATCATTCAGATTACATAACTGGTAATATCAAGAAAAGCTCCATTTGGTGGGAATGGTATCCGAACACCTGGCCTGATTTACGTTATTGCAACACTTACATGGTGGTGATTAGTGGTGGTTTTGAGAGTTTTGGTAGTGATTAGTGGTGCATGTGGTGGTGACTAGTCATGATGAGTGTGACAAGCGGATGGGATGATGATTAGTGACGTCTAGTGATGCTCGTGTTAACTAATACTTTTGAATAGGTGTGGAGATGCTGATGGCGGTAATGACTAGTGGCAGATGTGACAAGTATTGATGGTGACTAGTAGTGACGGTGTTAATTAGAGGATGGAATTAGTGGAGGTGGTAACTAGAAACTAGTGTCGTTTATGGTGGGGCGGTATTGGTGGTGGTGGTGGTGGTGGTGGTGGTGGTGGTGGTGGTGGTGGTGGTGGTGGTGGTGGTGGTGGTGGTGGTGGTGGTGGTGGTGGTAATGGCTGTGGTGGCAGCGGCAGGGGAGGAGGCGGTGGCCGCGGTGTGTGTGTGTACGTGCATGTGAGTGTTGGTGATGGCTTATAATGGCGACAGCCGCAACGAAGTTGCATGGACCCACGTCAATGATTGATTCCCTAAGTAACAAACATGGAAAAAATAAAATAAACACAATTTAAGATGTTGCTGAGGATGTAAGCGTTGCCTGTTGCTTCCTAATGAGCTGTTGTTGGCGGATGTAGGTATTGTATATTGGGTAAGGAGGGTGGGAGGGGGAATTACTTTATTTCTCTCGGAGGTGGAATGGGGAGGGGGGGGGGGTGTATGGAGGGCAGTCTGTAAACAATCGGAAATAAGAGAAACGGGAGATAAAAATATTAAGAAAGAAATGAAACCGAAGATTATACAACTTAAAGGAAAATAAATAAAGATAATGCTATGTGACCCCTCATATGCTGCCTCGGTAGCCTGAGTGTAATAAATGTGAAACTGAAACTGATCAACTAAATATGCAACAGGAAAAACGAACTGAAGACCTAGTGATTGCAAACAAAAAATACTGATTTTGAACTCAAAATTATAAGCTGTTGTCGTTGGAAATAATACGTTGCTTGTTGATGTTGCTATTTCGGAATTTAAAAAGGAGCTACCAGTCAGGTCGAGAAACCCCTTTCATCCTTGTGTCAATACGTCGATCCAGTGCCGGAGAAAGGAGGGCAAAGCAGAGCGACAGCATTCACATCCACATCGATGTCGGCATCCACAGCGACAGTGGAATACGTGACGATCTCAGCAGAGCCATCTAGGCATGATTTCCGGGTTCCGCGCTCGTGCTCCAGAGCTGCACACAACGCCTACATCTCAGTATATCTGTGTCATCAGACGTCATTAAGAGGCACACCAACGAATAAGGATGCGGAACCAGTAGCCTCCTATACGACCATCGCCATCCCTCCAGCGGGAGTTGACTGCAGCTCAACCTTGATCATTGTGAAAATGAGACACAATGTGAGAACGGGTCTGAAGTGTTTGGCTACTGTTAGGGTAGGCCGTTCTGCCCTAATTTTGACTTACCACTGTACGTCCAGTTTTGCTTGTTCTTATCTTTTGGAGCCATTCTCATCTGCAGCCTCTGGCCAGTGTCTTCTAACATGATCAAGAGGTAGAATTGAAACCTACTGTAATATGACCTAAACCCTCACCCCCACCCCTGCCCCTTTCTCTTAGTTATCTATATATTTAGACCTTAATTTTAGTTTATGTCTTACCCGCTTAGTATC
This sequence comes from Chaetoderma sp. LZ-2023a, assembly GCA_034401795.1. NCBI lineage: Eukaryota > Metazoa > Mollusca > Caudofoveata > Chaetodermatida > Chaetodermatidae > Chaetoderma > Chaetoderma sp. LZ-2023a. Next base: position 50,266,541 of record CM067359.1, on the reverse strand, counting down.
TACTTTCTTTTGTATTCTTATTCGCTAATTCATCTTCGTTCCATCCTGCCTCCTGAGTTTCTTTCCTGATTATTCGTATTTGATTCTTACAGGGTTACTTTATAGTGGCGGATGGTGGAGGGAGATGCCGGAGTCGGAGTCGGAGGAGAGAAGGTGTATGTGGGGTGGAGAGTAAGGGATCAAAGATGGAGTTAAGTACTAATTTTAAATCTCAGTTCCTAAAGAGACGGGGGTTTTACTGATATAATTACTTTATTATAAATGTATTATGATGGTCGCACAAAAACAGGGCCACACTCGAATGTCTCATTCTTTGGCCGAGGAAAAAAGTCACGAGTCCCAGTTTTGAGTCTGGATGGCATTGCGGAGATTGTTATCGTGCTGGTTTTAGCTCACATGGCCAGAAGAGCCATGTGAGTTTATGCTGTGGCGACCGTCCGTCCGTCATCCGTCAACGTTTGCTTTAATACTACCATACAGAATTTTGATTCGTCATTTTTGGGGTGAAATCTTAGATTTTATTTGAAATGTACTGGAAATTGTCAAATTGCTTCTTCTCTTTACCATTTTTGACCAATTTCAAACAAATTTAGCTAAAGGAATTTGATGGTGATCGGCTCTAGATCGTCCATTCAGAATTTTGATTTGTCAAATTTGTGGATGAAAATATTATCTTCTTCTCCTTAACAGCTTGAGAGATTTCAACCAAATTTGGCTGAAAGGACTTTATAGTGGTAGTCCTCAGAATTTCTATACGCAATTCTGATTCATCAAATCGGCGGGAGAAAATTTTAGATTTTATGAAAAACTTAATGGAAATTGTAAAATTGCTTCTTCTCCTTACCATCTTGACCGGTTATAACCATATTTGGCTGAAAGGATTCTATGGCCATATGTTCTAGAACCTCCATTCAGAATTTTGGTTCATCAATATTTTGGAGGAATCGTAGATTTTCTGAAAAATGTACCGGAAATTGTAAAATTGCTACTCCTTACCTGCTTGTCATATTTCAACCAAATTTCACTAGGTGATGTCTATAAAATCTGCTCAAAATTTTGATTGAACAATTTTTTGGGTGAAAATCTTGGATTTTATGAATATTTACTGGAAATGGTTAGAATGCTACTCCTCCAAAGCTGCTTGGCGTATTTCAACCACATTTGGCTAGAGGGATTCTATGGTAGTAGGCTGTAGAATTTCTATTCCGAATTCTAATTGATCAACTTTTTGGGCGGTCATCTTAGGTTTTCCGAAGATTATCGATCATATCTATTTATATGCAAATGGTTCAAATGCTAATGGTCCAGGTGAGCGCCACAGGCCCTTGGTCCTCTTGTTTCTTATACATCCGGCTATTCACTGAAACCGTGGTGGTGGTGGTGGCGGTGGTTGTGGTAGTGGTGGTGATTATATAATTAAACGCACTGGCTCAGGATCTCCCAAGGTTGGGAGATATTTTTTATTTATTTTATTGTCTGAGATTTGTTATGTTTGTTTGATAGAGGCGGTATGGCCTATAAAATATGAATAATATATATCATTCATTCTGAAGGTTTTTGAAGAGTTAATTTCGAATTAACCAAGATGTCACGTAGATTGGAGTTTTTCTTAAAGGCTATCACTGGACGCAAATTGAGAGGTTTTTTCATTTTATCCTGCAATTTATGATATTCATCTTTCAAAATTTCAGAAATTTCAACATTTTTTCGATTGTATGTTAAAGTGAATGGAATAATTTCACGTTGATCAGCAAGACCAGGGTCCACGTTTATGCCACTCGGCCATTTTGTTTTCAGTTGCTTAATCCAAAATGATTCTCGAAGTTTTCTTTGTTTATCAGTCTCTTCGGCCGTAGCAGAAACAGGCAGTTGCTCAATAGGCATAATTTCAAAGTGTCTATCGACAGAATGACCAGGAAGATTGAAATGTTGAGCTACGTTGGTGTCCTCGTCGTGTCTAATATCGCAAAGGTGTCTAGTTGCTCGCCATCTGAAAGGGCATTTTGTTTCACCGACATACTGCTTTTGGCATAATTTGCAAGATATTAAATAGATAACATTTTTAGAATCGCAATCTAAATTAGACTGAAGTTGGAATTTGCTTTTGTTCTGATAACTGACAAATGTTGACTGATTAGGTAGATAGAGGTCTAATTTACACCTCTTCTTTCCACATTTCTGAGATTGTCCTACGCCTATAATCGGACGATTGTGACGAATTTTGGTAGGCTTTTGATCGGCAGCCTTATCAGTAATAGTTTCCAAATCATGTAAAGTTTCGGATTTTATTTTGCGCAAAAATCGTGTTGAATATCCCCTCGGTTTGAGGGCTTTAAATAAGGTGGAACACGCAGATTCAAAATTCTTTCTATCACTAGAATTTCGGTGAAATCGGATAATCTGTGATTTGATAATACCTTTAAAAGTATGAGGTGGATGGAAAGATTTCTTATGCAGTAGTTGATGGGAATCGGTGGGCTTAAAGAATACTTTGTAATCAAGAAGCCCACTCGTGTTATAATTTACACCTTTGTAGAGAGTAACGTCCAAAAAGTCTACCGACGACTGGTCGATGTTGGCTTTAAGTTTGATGTTAGGATCGTGATTGTTCAAAATAGTGAAAAATTCATCAAACTCTTCCCTCGAATGATTCCAGATCATAAAAATATCATCGAGGTAACGGCGGTAAAATAAGGGCTGCTTAGGACATTTGTTAAGCGCATCTTCTTCCCACTCAGCTACATAGATGTTGGCAAAACTAGGACTAAAACGTTTACCCATAGCGCATCCACAGATTTGTTGGTAGATTTCGCCAGCGAATTCGAAATCATTGCCCTTTAAACTCAGCTCCAGGAGAGCTAATATTTCGCTAGTGGGCCTATTGTTATCAGGATATTTATCAAATGCTCTGCGAACAGAAGTCAAACCCCTTTCGATGTCAATGTTTGTGTACATAGCATCGATGTCGAGGGTTATCAAGAGTGAGTTTGGAGGAACAGAAATTTTGGAGACCTCGGATAGGAAATCCTCAGTGTTGTTCAAAAAGCTGAAATGTCTATTCGCAATTGGTTGTAGGTGGTAATCAATAATTTCACTAATTCGATAAGATTCAGAGCCGCAATCAGAGATAATAGGTCGACCCGGTGGTATCATAGGGTCGGACCATGACTCAATAGGTTTATGAATTTTTGGCAAAAGGTAAAACGTACGTGGATTTGAATCTCGTTTAGCAGTAAGGTATTTAAACTGCTTTTTCGTTATGGCCTTGTTGTCAGCCATTTCTTTAAGGATTCCATTAAATTTATCACAATTATTTTGCCAGAGTGGTTCGTCTAATTTGCGGTAGTGTTTCAGATTACTGAGTTGCCGATGCGCTTCACGAATATAATTATCCTTACGCATTATTACAGTAGCAGATCCCTTGTCAGCAGGCTTTATAATGATGTCATTGTTTTTACGCAAACCTGTTAAGGCTAAACGTTCTTGATATGACAAATTTTGATGATTTTTAGGAAATTCTAAATTTTCAACACGCTCCTTGATAGCTTTTATACTATCAGGGATCGCAGGGTCAACCAACTTCGAGTTAGGTGCCCATCCAGTTTTTTCAACAAAAGGTAGAAAGTTGTTTTTCTTGGAATTTCGAAAAAAGTCTGCTAATTTTACACGGTGAGAAAATTCTTCAATTTCCCATAAGCCATTATCTAAAAGGGCATCTATGTCGACTTTGGGCCGTGGTGTTGGTACATATGTTAGACCCAGATTTAGCAACGATCTTTCTGCTTCAGACAATGTAGAACCAGTTAGGTTAATGATATTACAACCTAGGCCAATTTCTGGGTGGTTAGTACCCTGACCCATAGTTAGTTTAAATTAAGGTGCGATAACCAACTATTATACATCCTATTTGCAGTGCACTCAGTCCAGTGGATGTTGTCCTCAACCACCTGAAATTCAGACACGGGGAGGCTGGGCAGGATAGGGACCTTGGCCCTTAAGGCCTCGACACGGCTATTAACGAATTGTATGTTTCGTTTCTGGGTTGTAGTCAGGTGCTTCGAATAATTTAGTTTGGCAAAGTGAACTTTAGCCTTTGGAAATTTAGAACGCATGGTACTAAACAGATTCTCAATTCTTTGGGAGGTGTCATGCTGAAGTTCGTCCTTATCATTAATTCCGATGTTAAGGATGATGCGCTGAGGTTGGAAGACCTCATTGTGTTTTCTAACCATATTCCTAATGTGGTTTATCTTAGCACCTGGATAGATTGCTACCTGCATATCTGGATGAGGTGTCTGATTGATACGAGCTAAATTTGAAGACCCAATCAGCAGAATCTTCTTGTTCAGAGTAGGAAGGCGCCATTCATTCTTGTTATCCACCACGAACCGAAACTTGTAGAAAGACCTATGCTCTTTGGGTGTATCCCTAGGCGTAGGTTTGGGCTTAGGTGTGGGCGTAAATTTAGGTTGTGGTGGCATGGACCTTGGCGTCGACGATCTGGTCTTTTGACCAGGTCGGTCAGTAGCTGCTCTCTGTGGAAGGGGAGGAAACTCGACTGGGGACAGTGGCGAGACCGGAAGTGGGATCTGACTAGAATCCACATAAGCGGGCACTGACGGTGACCATGCTGGCAGTGGAATCAGGAGCGGATCCACCACAGGAGACTGCAGGGGGAACACTGGTGAGCTCTGGTTATTCACCCGCTTAACTACTGGGGGACTCTCAGTGGGTGACCTATTCCGTTTCCGATTTGATTGTGGGATGACTGGTACGGTCAAGGCTGACCTTGCAGTCGGTGTGCCTGGTAGGGCCACAGAGGGCCCTGCAGTTGATGTTCCTGGTAAGGTCACAGGTGACCCTACAGGGGGTGTTGTACTATGGCAGGTTCTAAAATGTGGATCAAAAGGTCTGATGAAATCATAAAACTGATCAATTGATGAAGAATGAAACTTCCTGCCATAGTTATTTCGGGCCCAATTTATTGCTGTGGTCTTCGCTCTACCTAATTCTAAATTTGGTTTGGACTGAGCTTCGATGAGGAGCGACATAAGACGACCAAGCTGGAAATTATAGTGACTAATGTTAACCTGGACTAAAGATATGGCCCATTTCAAATTTGCTGCTAAGATGTCCTTACGGACCTCGGCGTTTGGCATCGCTGGTTTACAGAAGAAATTCTGTCTCTCTAACTCTGACACTTTCCAGCTCAATCCAGGAGGCAAACTGCCCCTACGTACATGAGCATTCAAGATGCCAAGGTGGTGAAAACATTGTATAATCATGTAGTAACACTTGGTTAGTGCAGCCTGGGCAGATGGCGGGCGACTGTCGTTAGACCTCCTGTCATCCCGTCTTCTACTCTTGCTAACTCCAGCCATAATGTTACTAGTTAGATAATTCAATGTTTCTGCCACTAAAATCTACAAGAATACCAAAAAATTGAGGGGACCTAATGGAATCGTGAACCAAGGGAAGTCTATCGAATTACAAGCCTAACAAAATCTACAAGCGCATCAAAAATCTACCGCTGAAAAAAAGAAGGTTATGATTAAGCATGTTAATATTTAAATAATTCATATAAACTATTAAAGGATAATTGTGTATATTACCAATAATCCTATGCACCGTCGTGAAGTGGGCGACCGGTTTCGACAAGGTTTGTCAGCTTCAGGCCACAGAACAAATCTGCCTGTCCACCAAAAATCTGTCTATTTATTAGAATTGATGGCCTTATGGATGTGGCTTAGATTAGTGTTCAATTGTACTTTGAAAATTTTAAATTTTATTCACATTAAAGAGTTGGACTGCCACAGATGTTTAAAAACTATTGTCTAAATCCATTGACGTTGATTGAGTTCTCTAAGGTTTCTGAGTGGGCTTCCAGTAATACTCTCATGAATGAGTGGCGGTTGATCAAAGAGATCAAGCCATGCATATTAACCCAGTGAGCTCGATTCTGTTTGTTCAGAACGAGGTTCTATTATCGGTCTGTTGATTGATCAAGGGGATCCCACAACGGTCATTAATCATTTGAACAGTGAACTCTATTTCAAAAGGTGTTGTTGGACTTTGTTTTCAAGTCTTTTGAAGTCGAATTTAGGAAAGAACATTTTTTAATTTCCAACAATAAAATAATTGTCTATAGAATTTAGACTAGTAGGATTCACGTGTATTTGATAGATTTAATGAGCAATATGAATTTCGAGTTCCTTCCATCCATCCATCCACCCACCCACCAACCCATCCACCCACCCATCGACCCACCCATCCATCGACCCACCCATCCATCCATCCATCCAACCATCCATCAATCCATCCATCCATCCAGTTAATGAAGGAAGGAGTGACAGAAGGAAGACAAATGAAGAAAGGATGGATGAAGTAAGGAAGGAAGAAAGGAAGAATGGAGGGAGGGAGGGATGGCGGGAGGGAATGAGGGTGGGACGGGGGGGGGGTCGAGGATCGATGAAGGAGGGAGGGAGGGAGGAAGGAAGGCAGGAAGAAAGGAAGAATGGAGGGAGGGAGGGATGGCGGGAGGGAATGAGGGTGGGACGGGGGGGGAGGATCGATGAAGGAGGGAGGGAGGGAGGAAGGAAGGCAGGCAGGAAGGAAGGAAGGGATGGTGGAAGGGAGTGAGGGTGGGACAGAGGGTGCGAGGATCGAGGGAGGAGGGAGGGAGGAAGGAAGGAATGAAGAAGAATGGAGGGAGGGACGGAGGGAGGGAGGGAGAGGGAAGGGAGGAAGGAAGGACAGAATGAAGGAAGGACAGACGGATGGACGGACGGGCGGGAATGAGGGAGGGAGGAAGGATGGATGGATTGAGGAGGGAAGGAAGGAAGGAGGAAGGGAGAATGGAGGGAGGCAGGGAGGGATGGAGGGAGGGAGGGAGAGGGGAGGGAGGAAGGAGGGAGAAGGAAGGAAGGAATGGAGGAAGGAATTGAGGGAGGGGGAGGGAGGGAAAGAGCGAGGAAGGAAGGAAGGAAGGAGGAAGGAAGGAAGGAAGGAAGGAAGGAAGGAAGGAAGGAAGGACGGAAGGACGGAAGGAAGGAAGGACGGGAGGGAGGGATGAAAGAAGGAAGGAAGGAAGGAAGGAAGGAAGGAAGGAAGGAAGGAAGGAAGGAAGGAAGGAAGGAAGGAAGGAAGGAAGGAAGGAAGGAAGGAAGGAAGGAAGGACGGACGGACGGACGGACGGACGGACGGACGGACGGACGGACGGACGGACGGACGGACGGACGGACGGACGGACGGACGGACGGACGGACGGGTGGGAGGGAGGGAGGGAGGGAGGGATGAAAGAAGGAAGGAAGGAAGGAAGGAAGGAAAGAAGGAAGGAAGGAAGGAAGGGTGCGAATGGGGTGGGAATGAGGGAGGGAGTGAGGGAGGGAAGGAAGGAAGGAAGGTGGGAAGGAAGGAAGGAAGGAGGGAGGGAGGGAGGGAGGAGGGAGGAGGGGAGAGAGGGAGGAGGGAAGGAAGGCAGGAAGGGAGGGAGGGAGGGAGGGAGGGAGGGAGGGAGGGAGGGAGGGAGGGAGTGAAGGAAGGAAGGCAGGAAGGGACGGAGGAGGGAGGGAAGAGGGAGGGAAGGAGGGAGGGAAGGAGGGAGGGAATGGCGGGAATGAAGGAGGGATGGAGGGAGGGAGGGAGGACGGAAGGAGGGAGGGAAGGAAGGAAGGAAATGATGAACGGATCAAAACTATTGTTAAGAAGACAGACTAAATTGATGGAATGATGGTATGCCAGACAGATTTGCCACGACGGTATGGTGCAATAACTAGTGTGTTAGTAAGACAATAAAACAATAGAACTGGCACTCGCTTGTAGGTGGTTATATAATTAAACGCACTGGCTCAGGATCTCCCAAGGTTGGGAGATATTTTTTATTTATTTTATTGTCTGAGATTTGTTATGTTTGTTTGATAGAGGCGGTATGGCCTATAAAATATGAATAATATATATCATTCATTCTGAAGGTTTTTGAAGAGTTAATTTCGAATTAACCAAGATGTCACGTAGATTGGAGTTTTTCTTAAAGGCTATCACTGGACGCAAATTGAGAGGTTTTTTCATTTTATCCTGCAATTTATGATATTCATCTTTCAAAATTTCAGAAATTTCAACATTTTTTCGATTGTATGTTAAAGTGAATGGAATAATTTCACGTTGATCAGCAAGACCAGGGTCCACGTTTATGCCACTCGGCCATTTTGTTTTCAGTTGCTTAATCCAAAATGATTCTCGAAGTTTTCTTTGTTTATCAGTCTCTTCGGCCGTAGCAGAAAGAGGCAGTTGCTCAATAGGCATAATTTCAAAGTGTCTATCGACAGAATGACCAGGAAGATTGAAATGTTGAGCTACGTTGGTGTCCTCGTCGTGTCTAATATCGCAAAGGTGTCTAGTTGCTCGCCATCTGAAAGGGCATTTTGTTTCACCGACATACTGCTTTTGGCATAATTTGCAAGATATTAAATAGATAACATTTTTAGAATCGCAATCTAAATTAGACTGAAGTTGGAATTTGCTTTTGTTCTGATAACTGACAAATGTTGACTGATTAGGTAGATAGAGGTCTAATTTACACCTCTTCTTTCCACATTTCTGAGATTGTCCTACGCCTATAATCGGACGATTGTGACGAATTTTGGTAGGCTTTTGATCGGCAGCCTTATCAGTAATAGTTTCCAAATCATGTAAAGTTTCGGATTTTATTTTGCGCAAAAATCGTGTTGAATATCCCCTCGGTTTGAGGGCTTTAAATAAGGTGGAACACGCAGATTCAAAATTCTTTCTATCACTAGAATTTCGGTGAAATCGGATAATCTGTGATTTGATAATACCTTTAAAAGTATGAGGTGGATGGAAAGATTTCTTATGCAGTAGTTGATGGGAATCGGTGGGCTTAAAGAATACTTTGTAATCAAGAAGCCCACTCGTGTTATAATTTACACCTTTGTAGAGAGTAACGTCCAAAAAGTCTACCGACGACTGGTCGATGTTGGCTTTAAGTTTGATGTTAGGATCGTGATTGTTCAAAATAGTGAAAAATTCATCAAACTCTTCCCTCGAATGATTCCAGATCATAAAAATATCATCGAGGTAACGGCGGTAAAATAAGGGCTGCTTAGGACATTTGTTAAGCGCATCTTCTTCCCACTCAGCTACATAGATGTTGGCAAAACTAGGACTAAAACGTTTACCCATAGCGCATCCACAGATTTGTTGGTAGATTTCGCCAGCGAATTCGAAATCATTGCCCTTTAAACTCAGCTCCAGGAGAGCTAATATTTCGCTAGTGGGCCTATTGTTATCAGGATATTTATCAAATGCTCTGCGAACAGAAGTCAAACCCCTTTCGATGTCAATGTTTGTGTACATAGCATCGATGTTGAGGGTTATCAAGAGTGAGTTTGGAGGAACAGAAATTTTGGAGACCTCGGATAGGAAATCCTCAGTGTTGTTCAAAAAGCTGAAATGTCTATTCGCAATTGGTTGTAGGTGGTAATCAATAATTTCACTAATTCGATAAGATTCAGAGCCGCAATCAGAGATAATAGGTCGACCCGGTGGTATCATAGGGTCGGACCATGACTCAATAGGTTTATGAATTTTTGGCAAAAGGTAAAACGTACGTGGATTTGAATCTCGTTTAGCAGTAAGGTATTTAAACTGCTTTTTCGTTATGGCCTTGTTGTCAGCCATTTCTTTAAGGATTCCATTAAATTTATCACAATTATTTTGCCAGAGTGGTTCGTCTAATTTGCGGTAGTGTTTCAGATTACTGAGTTGCCGATGCGCTTCACGAATATAATTATCCTTACGCATTATTACAGTAGCAGATCCCTTGTCAGCAGGCTTTATAATGATGTCATTGTTTTTACGCAAACCTGTTAAGGCTAAACGTTCTTGATATGACAAATTTTGATGATTTTTAGGAAATTCTAAATTTTCAACACGCTCCTTGATAGCTTTTATACTATCAGGGATCGCAGGGTCAACCAACTTCGAGTTAGGTGCCCATCCAGTTTTTTCAACAAAAGGTAGAAAGTTGTTTTTCTTGGAATTTCGAAAAAAGTCTGCTAATTTTACACGGTGAGAAAATTCTTCAATTTCCCATAAGCCATTATCTAAAAGGGCATCTATGTCGACTTTGGGCCGTGGTGTTGGTACATATGTTAGACCCAGATTTAGCAACGATCTTTCTGCTTCAGACAATGTAGAACCAGTTAGGTTAATGATATTACAACCTAGGCCAATTTCTGGGTGGTTAGTACCCTGACCCATAGTTAGTTTAAATTAAGGTGCGATAACCAACTATTATACATCCTATTTGCAGTGCACTCAGTCCAGTGGATGTTGTCCTCAACCACCTGAAATTCAGACACGGGGAGGCTGGGCAGGATAGGGACCTTGGCCCTTAAGGCCTCGACACGGCTATTAACGAATTGTATGTTTCGTTTCTGGGTTGTAGTCAGGTGCTTCGAATAATTTAGTTTGGCAAAGTGAACTTTAGCCTTTGGAAATTTAGAACGCATGGTACTAAACAGATTCTCAATTCTTTGGGAGGTGTCATGCTGAAGTTCGTCCTTATCATTAATTCCGATGTTAAGGATGATGCGCTGAGGTTGGAAGACCTCATTGTGTTTTCTAACCATATTCCTAATGTGGTTTATCTTAGCACCTGGATAGATTGCTACCTGCATATCTGGATGAGGTGTCTGATTGATACGAGCTAAATTTGAAGACCCAATCAGCAGAATCTTCTTGTTCAGAGTAGGAAGGCGCCATTCATTCTTGTTATCCACCACGAACCGAAACTTGTAGAAAGACCTATGCTCTTTGGGTGTATCCCTAGGCGTAGGTTTGGGCTTAGGTGTGGGCGTAAATTTAGGTTGTGGTGGCATGGACCTTGGCGTCGACGATCTGGTCTTTTGACCAGGTCGGTCAGTAGCTGCTCTCTGTGGAAGGGGAGGAAACTCGACTGGGGACAGTGGCGAGACCGGAAGTGGGATCTGACTAGAATCCACATAAGCGGGCACTGACGGTGACCATGCTGGCAGTGGAATCAGGAGCGGATCCACCACAGGAGACTGCAGGGGGAACACTGGTGAGCTCTGGTTATTCACCCGCTTAACTACTGGGGGACTCTCAGTGGGTGACCTATTCCGTTTCCGATTTGATTGTGGGATGACTGGTACGGTCAAGGCTGACCTTGCAGTCGGTGTGCCTGGTAGGGCCACAGAGGGCCCTGCAGTTGATGTTCCTGGTAAGGTCACAGGTGACCCTACAGGGGGTGTTGTACTATGGCAGGTTCTAAAATGTGGATCAAAAGGTCTGATGAAATCATAAAACTGATCAATTGATGAAGAATGAAACTTCCTGCCATAGTTATTTCGGGCCCAATTTATTGCTGTGGTCTTCGCTCTACCTAATTCTAAATTTGGTTTGGACTGAGCTTCGATGAGGAGCGACATAAGACGACCAAGCTGGAAATTATAGTGACTAATGTTAACCTGGACTAAAGATATGGCCCATTTCAAATTTGCTGCTAAGATGTCCTTACGGACCTCGGCGTTTGGCATCGCTGGTTTACAGAAGAAATTCTGTCTCTCTAACTCTGACACTTTCAGAGAGAGAGAGAGAGAGAGAGAGAGAGAGTGAGAGAGAGATAGAGGGTGGGAGAGATAGAGGGTGAGAGAGAGATAGAGGGATGGAGGGAGGGAGGGAGGGACGGAGGGAGGGAGGGAGAGAGTGAAGGGCGAGGAAGGGAACGAGGGAGGGATCAGGGGAGTGCTTGAGGGAGTAGATAGGAGGACGGTAGAGGGAGGGGGAGTGAGTGAGGGAGAGCAGGTGTATTGGAGGGGAGGTGGGGTGAAGCGCAGTGGGAGGGGAGGAGAGCGGAAAAGTGAATAACTAAACAATGCTAAAGATATATATCGAATATCATTCAGATTACATAACTGGTAATATTAAGAAAAACTCCATTTCGTGGGAATGGTATCCGAACACCTGGCCTGATTTACGTTATTGAAACACTTACATGTTGGTGATTAGTGGTGGTTTTGAGAGTTTTGGTAGTGATTAGTGGTGCATGTGGCGGTGACTAGTCATGATGAGTGTGACAAGCGGATGGGATGATGATTAGTGACGTCTAGTGATGCTCGTGTTAACTAATACTTTTGAATAGGTGTGGAGATGCTGATGGCGGTAATGACTAGTGGCAGGTGTGACAAGTATTGATGGTGACTAGTAGTGACGGTGTTAATTAGAGGATGGAATTAGTGGAGGTGGTAACTAGAAACTAGTGTCGGTTATGGTGGGGCGGTATTGGTGGTGGTGGTGGTGGTGGTGGTGGTGGTGGTGGTGGTAATGGCTGTGGTGGCAGCGGCAAGGGAGGAGGGCGGTGGCGGCGGCGGCGGTGTGTGTGTACGTGCATGTGAGTGTTGGTGATGGCTTATAATGGCGACAACCGCAACGAAGTTGCATGGACCCACGTCAATGATTGATTCCCTAAGGAACAAACATGGGAAAAATAAAATAATCACAATTTAAGATGTTGCTGAGGGTGTAAGCGTTGCCTGTCTGGTGCTTCCTAATGAGCTGTTGTTGGCGGATGTAGGTATTGTATATTTGGTAAGGAGGGTGGGAGGGGGAATTACTTTATTTCTCTCGGAGGTGGAATGGGGAGGGGGGGGCGTGTGTATGAAGGGCAGTCTGTAAACAACCGGAAATAAGAGAAACGGGAGATAAAAATATTAAGTAAGAAATGAAACCGAAGATTATACAACTTAAAGGAAAATAAATAAAGATAATGCTATGTGACCCCTCATATGCTGCCTCGGTAGCCTGTGTGTAATAAATGTGAAACTGAAACTGATCAACTAAATAAGCAACAGGAAAAACGAACTGAAGACCTAGTAATTGCAAACAAAAAATACTGATTTTGAGCTCAAAATTATAAGCTGTTGTCGTTGGAAATAATACGTTGCTTGTTGATGTTGCTATTTCGGAATTTAAAAAGGAGCTACCAGTCAGGTCGAGAAACCCCTTTCATCCTTGTGTCAAAACGTCGCTCCAGTGCCGGAGAAAGGAGGGCAAAGCAGAGCGACAGCATTCACATCCACAGCGATGTCGGCATCCACAGCGACAGTGGAATACGTGACGATCTCAGCAGAGCCATCCAGGCATGATTTCCGGGTCCCGCGCTCGTGCTCCAGAGCTGCACACAACGCCTACATCTCATTATATCTGTGTCATCAGACGTCATTAAGAGGCACACCTACGAATAAGGATGCGGAACCAGTAGCCTCCTATACGACCATCGCCATCCCTCCAGCGCGAGTTGACTGCAGCTCAACCTTGGTCATTGCGAAAATGAGACTCAATGTGAGAACGGGTCTGACGTGTTTGGCTACTGTTAGGGTAGGCCGTTCTGCCCTAATTTTGACTTACCACTGTACGTCCAGTTTTGCTTGTTCTTATCTTTTGGAGCCATACTCATCTGCAGCCTCTGGCCAGTGTCTTCTAACATGATCAAGAAGTAGAATTGAAACCTACTGTAATATGACCTAAACCCTCACCCCCACCCCTGCCCCTTTCTCTTAGTTATCTATATATTTAGACCTTAATTTTAGTTTATGTCTTACCCGCTTAGTATCTACTTTCTTTTGTATTCTTATTCGCTAATTCATCTTCGTTCCATCCTGCCTCCTGAGCTTCTTTCCTGATTATTCGTATTTGATTCTTACAGGGTTACTTTATAGTGGCGGATGGTGGAGGGAGATGCCGGAGTCGGAGTCGGAGGAGAGAAGGTGTATGTGGGGTGGGGAGTAAGGGATCAAAGATGGAGTTAAGTACCAATTTTAAATCTCAGTTCCTAAAGAGACGGGGTTTTTACTGATATAATTACTTTATTATAAATGTATTATGATGGTCGCACAAAAACAGGGCCACACTCGAATGTCTCATTCTTTGGCCGAGGAAAAAAGTCACGAGTCCCAGTTTTGAGTCTGGATGGCATTGCGGAGATTGTTATCGTGCTGGTTTTAGCTCACATGGCCAGAAGAGCCATGTGAGTTTATGCTGTGGCGACCGTCCGTCCGTCATCCGTCAACGTTTGCTTTAATACTACCATACAGAATTTTGATTCGTCATTTTTGGGGGTGAAATCTTAGATTTTATTTGAAATGTACTGGAAATTGTCAAATTGCTTCTTCTCTTTACCATTTTTGACCAATTTCAAACAAATTTAGCTAAAGGAATTTGATTGTGATCGGCTCTAGATCGTCCATTCAGAATTTTGATTTGTCAAATTTGTGGATGAAAATATTATCTTCTTCTCCTTAACAGCTTGAGCGATTTCAACCAAATTTGGCTGAAAGGACTTTATAGTGGTAGTCCTCAGAATTTCTATACGCAATGCTGATTCATCAAATCGGCGGGTGAAAATTTTAGATTTTATGAAAAACTTAATGGAAATTGTCAAATTGCTTCTTCTCCTTACCATCTTGACCGGTTATAACCATATTTGGCTGAAAGGATTCTATGGCCATATGTTCTAGAACCTCCATTCAGAATTTTGGTTCATCAATTTTTTGGAGAAATCTTAGATTTTCTGAAAAATGTACCGGAAATTGTAAAATTGCTACTCCTTACCTGCTTGTCATATTTCAACCAAATTTCACTAGGTGATGTCTATGAAATCTGCTCAAAATTTTGATTGAACAATTTTTTGGGTGAAAATCTTGATTTTATGAATATTTACTGGAAATGGTTAGAATGCTACTCCTCCAAAGCTGCTTGGCGTATTTCAACCATATTTGGCTAGATGGATTCTATGGTAGTAGGCTGTAGAATTTCTATTCCGAATTTCAATTGATCAACTTTTTGGGCGGTCATCTTAGGTTTTCCGAAGATTATCGATCATATCTATTTATATGCAAATGGTTCAAATGCTAATGGTCCAGGTGAGCGCCACAGGCCCTTGGTCCTCTTGTTTATTATACATCCGGATATTCACTGAAACCGTGGTGGTGGCGGTGGCGGCGGTGGCGGCGGTGGTGGTGGTGGTGGTGGTGGTGGTGGTGGTGGTGGTGGTGGTGGTGGTGGTGGTGGTGGTCGTGGTGGTGGTGGTGGTGGTGGTGGTTGTGGTAATGAATGATGGTAGTGGTGGACGTAACAATATTGTGGTAGTAGTAGTAGTAGTAGTAGTAGTAGTAGTAGTAGTAGTAGTAGTAGTAGCGGCGGCAGTGGAGGCAGCAACGGGAGCAGCAACAGCCGCAGCAGTAGCAGCAGCAGCAGCAGCAGCAGCAGCAGCAGCAGCAGCAGCAGCAGCAGCAGCAATAGTAGTAGTGGTGGTGATGGTGATGAGTACTTGTGGTATTGATGAGTACTAGTAGAGGTTGTAGTGATTAGAGGTGGGGATGACTGCAGTGACAAATCGTGATGTTGATAAGCAGTGCCGGCGGTGGATGTTCCAAAGGTTGTCGTCGTCGTCGTCGTCGTCGTCGTGGTGGTGGTGGTGGTGGTAGTGGTGGTGGTGGTGGTGGTGGTGGTGGTGGTGGTGGTGGTGGTGGTGGTGGTGGTGGTGGTGATGGAAGTACAATCAGAGCAGCATGAAAAACTGACCGTACAAATTTCTGTGGAAACCTTCTAAAGCATAGCACATTCGGGTCCTCCTAGCCAAGTTTCGTTGAAATCAGTTCAACCAGTTAACGAGGAGGTGTCATTTAACCGATTTCCTTAGCATTTTCAGAGTTTAAATGCATTTCTAAAAGTAGTACAAAATTCAAGATGGCCGTCGGCAAAATCGACGAATCTGCTTCATTTGAACAATCATGAATCTCTATGCCATATGGATGCTTCCTGACAAATCTACTTCAAACCATCCCTGTTGTTCTTGAAAATATGTCATCTGAGTCTTCTCTCCTACAGAACCAGTGGTGGAAAATAATCTAGGCTGATTGTCATTCCATTTATCTGACAAAAGCAGGTGGAAAATTTGGCATCGCCATAGTAATATACTTATATAAAGCAATTTTCGCCATCAAAATTCATCTAATAAAAAATTCAATATGACAGCCAAATTCTACATTTTGATTGGTCGACGTTGCCCATGCGTTTTTACATATCAACCTTCCTTGAATAAACTTGATTGCCCCTTAGTCCACAATCACATTTCCCAAATTTCAGCCCGATCCGTGAAAAATGGGTCATCCAAGATGGTAGGCTTGACAAATCGTCCAATCTGGTTCTCTAATTCGGTCAAGTCCTTGGCCTAGATGGCGATTTTTGTGTTTCAAAACAAGCGGTCAAAGGGTTTTATAGAAGATGATGTTTAAAAGTGTTTCTAAAATAACGTAAAATCCAAGATGGTCGTCGACTAAATCAACCAATCAGCTCGATTTGAACAATCTTGGATCTCTATGCAGAAAGGAATTGCTTCCTGGTAAATTTGGTTGAAATTGATCCTGTGGTGCATGTGAAGAAATCGTTTCAAGCTTCATATTCTTTTCCTATATTAGTCTTGGCTAGAAAATAAGATGGCCACGGGCCAACGTGACCAATCAATTTCTTTTAAACAATTTTGCATAACCATGCCACAACGACGCTTCCTGCCAACGTTTGCTGAAATCCATCTAGTGGTTCTTAAGAAGAGGCCATTTACGATTCCCCATTGTTTTCCTATAGGAGCTTTTGAGGAAAAATCCAAGATTCCCGACAAATGGTTCATCTGACAATTTCAAGAGGGCAGACTTTAGTCTGCAATTTTTGCCATAAATATCCATCAAATAAAAAATCAAATATGGCCGCTAATCCCTAGGTTTTGTTTGGTACACGGGGGCCATGTTTTGACCCATCAACCTAACATCAACAAACATTAGTCCTTAATCATATTTCCCAAATGTCAGCCTGGTATGTTCAGCGCCTCAGTATAGGTCATTTTTGCGAAAGCTACATAACCCAAAGATGGTCGCCAGACAAATCGACCAGTCAGGGTTTCTCGAACAAACTTGTTTCAACCATGGGTATAGATGAGGTTTCTTTTTACCTTGGAGTTTTGTCAGGGAAATTATCAAAAAAGGTCGCCATGAAAATTGATTATTCAGTTTCCTTTTTGTGTAAGTTTGCATCCCCATGCCCCTATGAGACGCCTTTCCAAATTTGGCTGGAATCAATTTGGGTGTTCTTGAGAAAAAAGCCATGTACAATTTCTCAACATTTCCCAGCTTTTAGTGGGAAAACAATCTAAGACGGTCGCCAAACGGTTTTTCGGAAGATTTCAAATGTGCAATATTTGACATCAGCACAGCGATAAACGTGTATAAAGCAATTTTCGAAATTAACATCCATAAAATAAAATAAATGGAATATGATCACCAAATGCTACATTTTGCTTGGTCCACCGTGTTCATGCTTTTACGTATCAACTTCTTCTGAATAAAAATTAGGCCTAATTGTTCTTAATCTTTAATCAGCTTTCTCGAATTTAAGCCTGATCCGACAAGCAGTTCTGGGTAAGTCATATTGACAAAACTAGATCATCCAAGATAACCGTCAGAGAAATCGATCGATCTGGTAGTCTCGAACAAATTTGGTCTGGGAGTTGCCCTTGAGGAAGTTTTTTAGGTTTCAAACCATTTGGCTAACCGGTTCCGTAGATTTTTAATGTGCTTCTAAAATAGCACAAAATCAAGATGGACATCGTCTAAATCGTCTAATAAGCTTCATTTGAATAACATTTGATTTCTATCATGAAGAATGCTTCCTGACAAATTTGGTTGTAATCATCCCAGGAGTTCTTGAAAAGAAGACGTTTAAAACGAACAGATGATGATGATAGATGACGGACAACTGGCGGCCGCTATGTTATAAACTCATTTGGCCTTTCAGGCCAGGTTAGCTAATAATGCGAATAAAATAACCCAAACAAGATATCGTATCTATTTATTTTGATTTCTTTTGCAATGATAGAAAACTACTACTGATCAAATACGCCAGGCTGAAAACAAACTACTACAAGTGTAGTTCTCTTTTATCAACTAATAAAATAGCATTGCTCAGAAAGATGTGTGCAATTCTATGAAACGTATTGAGACATTTTACGTAAACACAGCAGCAATGGGCTAAGGGTAATAACAGAAAAAATTATGGACTTCTGGTAATACTAATGTTAACAATATAGATAATGATGACGTCAGCAACAACTAAGATAGCAAGTCAAAAATTACAATAATAACGGCAATGACAATACCAAGTGTCACAGCCACCACCACCACCACCACCACCACCACCACCACCACCACCACCACCACCACCACCACCACCACCACCACAACACCGCAGCCACCACCATAGGACGACCACAACCAACGACGGGGACGACGCCGGCGACGACACCGACGACGACGACGACAACGACGACGACGACGACGACGACGACGACGACGACGACGACGACGACGACGACGACGACGACGACGACGACGACGACTACTACTACTACTACTACTACTACTACTACTACTACTACTACTACTACTACTACTACTACTACTACTACTACTACTACTACTACAACAACAACAATAACAACAACTACGCCGCAACTACCACTGCCGCCACCACCACAACCACCACGACCACTACCACCACCACAACACCGCAACCACCACAATACCACGAATACCGCCACCCCACTAGCACCAGGAGCACAATTAGCACCACACCACTACCACCACCACCACCACCGCCAACAATAATAATACTAACAACAACAACAACAACAACAACAACAACAACAACAACAACAGCAACAAAACAACAACAACAACAACTACGCCGCAACTACCACTGCCGCCACCACCACAGCCACAACCACCACGACCACTACCACCACCACACCACCACAATACCACGAGCACAAGCGCCGCCGCCGACGACGACGACGCCGGCGATGACGACGACGACGACGATAACAACAACGCCGCAACAACCTCTACCACCAACACCACAACCACCACAACCACCACGACCACGGCCACTACCACCACCACAACACCATAATACTACGACCACAAGCGCCGCCGCCGACGACGACGCCGGCGATGACGACGACGACAATAACAACAACGCCGCAACAGCCACTACCACCAGCACCACAACCATCACCACCATCACGACCACCGCCACCACCAGCACCACTACCACAACAGCAACAACAACAACAACAACAACAACAGCAACAACAACAACAACAACAACAACGTGGGTGGGGGTGAGTATTAACCCCCCCCCCCCCAAAACACTAACTGCAGAGAAAATGAGACTCATTGAGACCGCAGCCAAATTGATTAAATTTGATGTAAAATCTTTGATTCGGTCAGAAGGCGTGTAGCCATGTTCAGGCGAAATGGCATGTGCCACAGAGGCAATGACACTCTTACCCGGATCATTGAGGCTTCTGCTTCAAACACTCGCCGTCGGAAAGCACCTGGATAAGAAAGCAGCATCACTAGGCCAAGAAATTATGCCATTCATTCGACCCAAAATTCATGATAATAAATTCTTTATGTAAGTGTCAACACGATGTTGAATATTTTGAAACTAATTTGGCTGGTTTCAAAATAGTTAGCAGCTTACGTATGGCTTGAGAGTAAAAGTGCGCTACTGGGATTAGCCACAAGTTCAAATGGGTAAAATGCGATAATTGTTTTTGATTTGGGGCCCCTTATTTTTCAGGGCCCGGAGACTGTAGCTTTGCTAGCCCTTGCCTAAATCCGGCTCTGCCTATTATTAGAATATTGAATATTATTTGTAATAAAATGTAAATTTATTTTTCCGACATTCTCATAAACTCTGGTCCGCCAGCCCGCCCACCCGTCCGCCCGCATGTCCGCCCACCCACCAGCCGTCGGTCGAAAACCTTGCTGCCCCACACTGAAATTACTTTTGGTAACCTTGTTTTCAAAACAACCGATATGAATAAATATAATTTGAAATGGTGAAAACAGTTCAGACTATTCTATGAACTGTTGTGTTTGCCATTGTACGTCTCAAGAAATCGACATTATTGCATATTTGGATTATGATTTTGCTTCCGTCTGATACATCATTGCTGCATCTTTCCATGTATCCGTTCATATTTCTATTTTTCGTTTGATACTTGGTGCATGTTCATGACACTTCTTGCGTATGTTGTTCATGTAAGTGGGAAGAGGCATACACTTTGTCTGTTAGTCCGACATCAACCCATCCTTCTGATCATACTTCCTGTCGACCTCTCGACCTACCCTTCCCGAAGGTTTGCGAAAAGTCGCAATTACGAAATATTATTGGCTCAATATTCCGGAGGGTAGTTATTCCGACGCCGATAATTCCGAGTGTCTGTAATTACGAAGGGCTGTAATTCCGCATTTCAGAATGTTCGTTGGTCCCATGTTTTTTAATCAAGAGGGTCACAATTTCGAAATTCGCTACTCGTAATTAAGATACAGTTTTCTAGAGACGTGAGAATATGAAATAATGAGACATGGAAAGATAGACTTGGATATGGTATGATAGAATTGGAAGGTGCAATCTGACGGAATAGAGTGTGATTGGCTGCATATATGATGATATAAGAGCAATAGATGAGATGTGGATAAATAAAATAGTGTGAGATGTGGTAGGGCTGCAACTTTCTATGGCGCCAATACTGGATCTGGGGGAAGTCGAAAGAGCGGTGATTTTCTCCATCATACCGGAGTGGGTGGGGGGGGGGGGGTGGTGGAGCACTAAGGGAAATTTTGAAATACAGATGCTTTGAGAGGACGTTCCCTGCACATCTAGAGTTAATATCAATTTATTTCAAGTTTTCTCTTTACACGTATTAATTATATTGTATTGACCTTATAAAAGTGAAAATTTCTTGAAAATAGAAGGGCATTCGAAACCGCCTGTATAGTGCATATCTCAGCCATGTAATGTTTTTCACATTTTGATCCTGAGATTTTGCTAGCAAATATGATCCATATCCGAATCCAGATCCATTGTGTATCAGCGGATCAGCATCAAAATGTATATGCTTCATTGCACGCCACCCCACCCTCAATACCAGAGGATTGTTGCAACATGTGTACAAAGGGATTGGGCACAAGTTCTAATAACTTAGGTCCACCCTCTCCCTACAATTACCTTCCCTTTGTATCCTTTGATTTCTGATTTCCATTCTAAACCAGAAAATATTCATATAACATATGAACAAATATTATCTATGTCACATTCGACTATCCATCCATCCATCCATCCATCAGTCCATCCGTCCGTCCGTCAAACCAACCAACCAACCAACCAACCAACCAACCAACCAACCAACCAACCAACCAACCGGCTAACCAACCAACCAACCAACCAACCAATCAACCAACCAACCAACCAACCAGCCATCCATTCATCCACACATCCACACACCCACACACCCACACACCCACCCACACACCCACGCACCGAACCACCTACTAATCCATCCATCCATCCATCCATCCACCCACCCACCCACCCACCCACCCACCCACCCACCCACCCACCCACCCACCCACCCATCCATCCATCCATCCATCCATCCATCCATCCACCCGCCCACCAACACATCTGCCCGCCCACCCACCCACCCACCCACATGCCGGCTCGCGTGCCTACCCGCCCGCCACCAGCCCACCTTGCACCCCTCTCGTCCATCCGTCTAAGAGTTCATCCATCCGTCCGTCCGTTTAGGCGTCCATCCATCAGTCCGCATGGGCATCCGTCCGTCCAACCGTCCATCCGTCCGTTCGCCCATCCATACATCTGTGGGTCTAGGTGCCCGTCAGTCCGTCGATATGTCCATCAACCCGTTCATCCATCCACCCGTTCGTCCATCCACCCACCCACCCACCCACCCACACACACACACCCACCCACCCACCCACCCGCCGGCCCGCCCGCCCGCCGGCCCGCCCGCCCGCCCGCACGCACGCACATAGCACACACGCAGGCGCGCACGCCAACCCGCCCGCCCGCACGCACGCACTACCACCCACCCATCTACGCAGCCACCCACACGCCTATCCATCTATTCATTCATCCATAGATCCGAAAATCCACGGACCGGCTCACATATGCTTCCATGCACCCACAACCCAGCCACCCACCCACCCATCCGTACATTCCCCCATCCAGGCAATTACGTCAATCCATCCAATCACTCAATCTATATATATATATATATTTTAACGTATCTACATACCATCCCTCCACGGTTCCACTCCACACACCCACCGGTCCTCATGTCACCCCTCCCCCCCCCTTCTTCTCCTTCCCTCCCCTTCCTACCCCTCCCAATCTCCATCCCTCCCTTCCGCCCTCCCTAACGCCCTCCCTCCCCTTCCTACCCCTCCCGATCGCCATCCCTCCCTCCCACCCTCCCCTCCCCCTCTCTCTCTCTCGTCCTACAAAGGTAACTGATTACGAAATTAACTATCAAGCAGCAGATCCTGTTTTCATTACACCACATGCGATTCTTTAACCTTTTCTCACCTTGAAACACCATGACCCAATCCACCAAATTCTCTGTGATAGATCTTGAAACTGATTTGACTGGAATGTGTTACTGGTACATGTAGCGACACATAGTTAAATTAGTATTAACATATTCGACAGAAATTACATTAAAATTATTGTTATTCTCTCTCTCTCTCTCTCTCTCTCTCCCTCCCTCTCTCTCTCTCTCTCTCTCTCTCTCTCTCTCTCTCTCTCTCTCTCTCTCTTCATCATCATCATCTGCTATATATATTCTGTACACGTGGTGGCTGTTGAATCACCTTTCCCTCCTCGTTGGTAAAACTGGCGGTGAGTGTTTATAAAATTTTTACTGCAGAATTTCCGTAGCGTGCTGATTTTTCGAAGACTGACTCCCCAATCTTTATATTGCATGTGTCCGGCCATCACTCATCATGCCCGAGAATGTGTCATTAACGCTCTGGAATGGATCCTGAAGGAAACACTTTTTGAAACATAGCGATCCTGCATGAAAACATATTAATGTCTCCGGCCAATAAGCTCCTCTGATTTACTAAAGCCCACTCGTTGTTTTAGATCAGAATGTCCAGCATTGTCCATCGCGGATCAAGAAGGGGATCATAGGGATTAGAGGATTCACTCCACTATTGCACTCTAAAAATGAAAAAACCCTATTTTAAGAGATCACTACACTAAGGAAAATTTGATTTCTTTCCAAACGTGGTGATAAGATCAATATTATTTATACTCATTAGCCCTACCATTATGTTTGTTTTCATGTGCAGTGTAGGTAGGCCTTATATCTAATCAGAAACTAAATAGTCATATTAACATGCGACAACCCCCTCCCACCAACCCCCCGCCCCATTACCATAGGTTACTACTGTGGTCGATCATGAATAATATATGACCAATTTCTTCTTACGAAATTGATATGTTCTTTTAGTAGTGCTAAACCTAATCATGTAAAAGAACACGTGTCATGCGCTATAGTTACTATTTAGACAGCTATGTCAGAAATGCCAAAATATTTGACCGATCAACAGATAAATAGACTGATAGACAAACTTATTCTAGTTGTGAGTTATTACTAACACTAGTTGTGGTCTACATCTTTATGGAATGATGGGATTTAAGACTGGTTTTGAAATAGCTGTCACACGATGCATAGGGGTACATGCGCAGCAAGACGTTATAGAGTCAGTGAGGCTGCTGACCCACTACACTCTCTTACCATCACACCACCGAAGAAAATGTATGCTGTCTAAATTCTGTGAAAATCGATTTCCTGTACTTTGATTCATAAAAAGTACATTTACTATACGGTTTCAGAAATAACATGAAGTACAGTAATGCGGATTTGTATGCGAAATTGATGTATTTATGAACGATAGCTGAAATAGTATGAAATCAATGTATGCCATGAACAGAAAATCATGCCCCTTATATTAATGTAATACTCATACGTATGATTAGGACCCATGGACCAGTGGTCAGATAGTGTTTGGTAGGTCATTGTACTAACACAATGTTGATTAGTTGGATGCATTGACATGGCTATGTTTCAGATAAAACAGGCTAATAACAATGTAATGAGATCATGTATATGTTGTGCGTCTATAAACCGTGTTGGAGAATTTTAATATAACCTCTATAAGGTGTTCACCTGAAACGTCTGGAAGTGTTCATGATGTAATAGCAAGATACTGTTCATTTGATCGTAAATTCAGATATGCTTTTTGTCTCCAGACAATTGCTAAAATAGATTAATTTTACAACCAGCTGAGTGTCCGTATTTATATCTAGAAATACAGAAGATTCCAGCGGAGAGACCTGAGCGAGGTAAATGCTTTCATCACTGGGAACCTTCGAACAGCAACATGCCCAGAGTCTCGTAGTGTTCTCTGGCATAGTTATTAATTCTATAGGTCGGCTACACCATTTCCATCAATGCAGCAGTTATTTTTTTTAGTAATGCATTCGATTCTATATAAGTTGCTATCCTCTATCCATGTCACTTTCTGGAGCTCTTGTGCATAAAATCCACAAGCTTATATTAGTTCTGGCGCTGTGGGGGTTCTTTCTTTATAGTGAACATTTTTTCAATCCATTATGGTAGAATACTTTTTTTAATCGGGTTCGTTAGTTCACCAATTATAATTTTATCACTAGGCGTGAGAATCACTTTAGGAGCACTGTCTTTTGCTGCTCGGAAGGAATTTCACCAAAGTAAAAATTCACTTTCTCCGTTTCCATCTATTGACATCAAGTAATGGCTAACCATCCTGCATCCTCTTTCTTAAGACTTTTCAGGAATGTGCAAGTTGGTAAGAGATTTCTAACTTTCAACAATCCCGTGAATTTCATTCCGTATGTGCACATCTCCAATGACTTAGCTTGGGATATTTATCAAATTCATGAACTTGAAGAAAGCAGTTTCTTTTTGTGAACACTCTGTGGTGAAATCCTGAATTATGTCCGGAAGTCACCAACGGCCGAAGTTCAGCTGTTTCCGGTTAACCAGCACATGCGTCACTTCTGAGTCAGTTCCTGGTTCTAGCGCATCACATCATTTGGGAACCCGGGAATCTGAAGTCATCCACTGCTGGTAAGAATAGCGAATATTATAATTATCAGCAGATAACGACAAATGGTAATTCTGGCCCCAGTTATTTGGTGAGAAAAATTATTTTTTCACAAATTAGAGCGATTTTGCATCTGCTCACATAAATGTAAAAATTAACTCGGTAGCCATTCTGACTACTTTATAAGTACAAACGAATATATCTGCTTTTGTAATGGAGGCGCAATTATTTTAAAACACTGTATAACCTAAAAACCGAAATCGTCAGAATCTCATATTTGACAGGTAAATTTTGATTAATCATTGTTTGATTGATTGTGCTATTACCACATGGTTATAGCATGTTTGATTATGTATTTCCCGCCCAATTGTCCTGTTACAATACTGTTATATGTTTTCGGGAATGTATTTTTGAAACTTTTGTGATGATATCCTGTGTATTTCCAGTGTCAAGGATTTGATCTTGAATTTGACATGTAATTTAAATAGTATTATGTAATTCAAATTCGTATTAGATTAAGATTTTCTTATACTCAATCTACTATCTCAAATGTAGTTTTCACCATTTCACTGTAATACAGTGTTCGTATAATCTTGAAAAGTGCTTGAATTTGAGCTATACAAATCATGTCATAGACTTTTTCCACCCATGTCAGCGTCGAAATTTGATAACCCTACAGATTACACATTTTCAGAACAAGCTATTTTGTTGGGTACTAGCAAAGGATGTCTTCTAAAAAAGCAGACTATATAAATTTTGTAGAATATTGGTGTGAAGCCAGGGTGACAACAACGTATAGTTAAGGTATTAGAAGATAATATTGAAGAAGCTGTAAAGCGCTACCATCACTGTGTTTTTACATGTGGGCTGGTACATGCGACCTCTCCAGAAAAGACGCAAAGTTTTCATGTTTAAGAAACATAGACGATGAAAGTGCTTCTAAGAATATTTGTTCACTATACCAACGCGCTGTTGCCGTTGTTTCAGAACATGGGCAAACCATTAAGTTCATAAATATACTGATCTATTCACTCCGTATTTAAAATGGCTACAAGGTCCATTTTTGTCCTGCTGATTTCAAAGATCAGGATGCTATATTAGAACAGCAGGTAAATTTATTAAACGAAAAGATTGAGTAATTGAATAGTCAAAATACTCAGAATACCTTGAAGTTTTGTGTAGAATTAGCAAAACGCCGTAAAGACAAAAATCGTCAAGATGTTAGGTGATCGTATGAATTTAAATATTTGTACGATGGCCTACATGCAGGAAAAAGTGTTGTTCAAAAGTTAAATCTCAAGACGTCATGCAACTATTTCCGGCTGAAGATGAGCAAGATATTTAATTTATTATCTTCATATCTCAAGACAAACTAACCATTAAAATTATTCTCTTTATTAAGCATCACTCGTACCACACAATTTTTCCATAATGGTGGTCTGCATAAATACAGCTTCTATAGAAGAACTAAGGACCCTTAAAGAGCTGGCGGCTATCGAGCTTGAATGCACACATTCAAGGACCCTCTCTAAAAATCAACAAGCTCGGCTTAATGAACACGCCTTACAATGTCCAAAAAAATCTAGTGAATTTGTGGACAATCTAGCACCACAAGGTGTTTACGGGACTGGAAATGTGCAAAGAGAACTATATTCTCTTCCACATGACCGAACTGACCGGCCCCGTCAATTTGATGGTCCCTCGCAAGGTGGCAAAAGACCATCTTTTAGACCCGAGGGTCCACTGCCGCCCAAATTATCTACCTTTGATGGTAACTCTGACTGGAAACCATTCTCTGTCCAGTTCGAAGGTACTGCCAACCGGTATCAGTGGTTCAATTTGTATAAGCTGGACATGCTTATTACCACGTTAAGAGATAGGGCGTAGAAGTTTTTTCTGTTCATGTCCCCTTCCAGTCCAGAATAGCCATGACAGACTAAGTGCCAAGATGATGTCCAGATTTGGCAAGAGGGACTTACCCCATATCGTCCACAAGCGCCTTCAAGATTTAGGCAAGACGGCAGTTCCTTAGAGGAATTCGTGGAAAATATCCAAGATCTTGCCATTGAGGGTTATCCGGATGCCCCTGAAAGTTTGGTTGAAACAATCGCCATGGATACTTTCTTACAAGAGGTAGACAACAAAATGGCTGTTCTTGTTGCCATGGATAAAGAGCCAGATTCTCTAGAAGCGGCCCTACAGATGGTGAATGCAGCTATTCAAAATCAACGACTTATTCCGGATAGTCGCAAACCTGATTTGCGGAAAGTTCATTTCGATGAAAGCGACAATGACAGTGACTCTGAACAATTGGAGTGTTCATCTCAATTGAGAATCATGACCCTCCCCAACAGACTCGAAAATTAGAAAAAGATGTCCAGTCGCTTAAGTAGGACATGTCCGACATGAACACAAACATTAGTAAGATATTAAGTATGGTGTTTGCGCGAGGAGGCTCGCCAACAAAAGCAGATGTATCCAACTTTTCCCGTGAGTCTTCACCCAGTGGCAGTGAGGGTAAATGGGGAAAATGCTTTACCTGCAATTTAGAAGGCCATTTTGCTCGTGACTGTCCTAAAAGACGCATTAGATCGCCTTCACCCCAGTCGGATTCTAACAAACCACCTTATGATGTCCGTATGTATGATCATTCGTCTGATCCAATCAGTCTACTCATACCTATTAAAGTCAACAATACACCAATTAATGCAGTGGTTGATACTGCTGCACAAGTCACAGTTATTAGTAATGAATTTGCTGATAATTTACAGCACCCACTAGTCTTGCATGGGGTTATTCCCCTCAATGGTGCTGGTTAAGATAACATGATACATGCCAAGACAGCTGATCCAGTTAACATTTTGATAGGTTCTTTTAGAACAAACTTGGCTATGCTTGTCACTGATATTAACGACCCGATTATACTAGGTCTTGACTTTCTTACAGCCAACAATGCCGTCATTGATTTAACAAAACTTTGCTTAACTCTTAATGGCGAGCATGTACAGGCATCGATGATAAAGACCTGTGGTCGAGAAACACAGGTTGCAAGACTAACACTAAAACATAAGGTTGTTGTATAGCCATTTGGTGCTGTCTAAACTACCGGTCTCCTGGATGGAGAAATGAATACTGATCTGATATTGCAACCATTCCCTGAACTAGATGGTCTGGTAACCCCTCATTCAATCGCAACGGCCTAAGATTCTGTTACGGAATTTGTCTCCTAAATGTATTACCTTGGGCCGTAATCATGACATAGGTGTTGCCACTGAATTAGACCAGGTTATTGAAACAGACCCTGACAGTGACCTTGAATTATTTCCAGATTTGCAAACACAAGCTCCCACTCTGAACAGTGACCATAGCATTAAGTCTGAATCTTCGCCTACTGTTCCTGATCCTCCAGTGTTTTTGCAAGACCTGTATGAACGTTCTTCTCATGGTTTGTCCGTAAAGCAAAACATATTAGTGAAATCTCTGTTGTCCGATTATCAACATGTTTTTGCTAAGGACGACCTTGATTTAGGACTGTTTAAAGATGTCACGCAAAAAATTGACACAGGAGATGTGAAGCTGGAGTGTGCTAGGCTACGACGAATGCTGCTAAGTTTTGAAAATGAGGAGGGGAAACACCTCAATGATATGCTGGAGAAGGGCATTATTGTGCCTTCCAAAACTGAATGGTCATCTGCTCCAGTGCTGGTCCGCAAGAAGGATGGTACTATGAGATACTGCATAGATTTTCGCGACATAAATAAAGTTACCCACAAAGATCTATATCCTATTCCTAACATAAAAACCTGTCTGGATGCCTTGGGTTGTGGAGAATATATCAGCACACTCGATATGGCTGCCAGTTACTGGCAGATTGAAGTGGCTCCAGAAGACAGACACAAGTTCGTGTTCGTCACTAGGAACGGCCTGTTTGAATTTGTCAAAATGCCTTTTGGTACATGCAACAGTCAGCTACTTTCCAGAGAATGATTCAACTGGTGTTGCAGGGCCTTAATTGGTGTGAGTGTCTTGCCTACCTAGACGATATAGTCGTGACTGGCAAAGATTTTGACAGTCATTTGTCAAATTTAAGAGCTGTATTCTCAAGTTTCCGTCAACACAATATTAAGTTAAAACCTAAAAAATGCTTCTGTTTCATAAAGAATTGCGTTTTCTCAGTGGAATGGTAGGTAACAAAGGTATCTCGGTTACGCCCCATAATTTGGAATGTGTTGCGAATTAGCCTGTCCCTAAGAATCGCAAAGAATTAGAATCTTTCTTGGGTTATATGAATTACCACATATCCAGGGTTTTGTTGGTATCGCTGCTCCACTCTCCAGCACAACTGAGAGCACATCAGTTGGAGCAACTTGATCTAAAAACCACCATCACCTGGATAGAGCAGGATTATGTACCTTCTGAGGCAGAACTATCCCTCTCCAGCCCTACTGTTAAATATTGGTGTCTGCGGCGTAAGCAATTACATTTGCTTGATGGAGTCTTGCATTACGAATGGGTCGAGCCAAGCATTTCTCGTATGCTGTTACTGGTAACACAATCTTTGCGAACTATCGCTCTTGAGGGCTGCCATGATTCTAAACTAGCCAGCCACATGGGCGAACAAAAAACATAGGCCGGAGTACGTTGTAATTATATTTGGCATAGGTGTTCTCGTGACATTAGGACAAATGTAAAGTCATGCCAAATTTGTAACCTCAGTAAAAAGCCAAGTGCACGCCCAAAGACCCAACTCGGTAAGTTCCATGCTGGATTTCCACTTGAAAGAATTCACTTAGATATTCTAGTGCCTCTTGTTATGTCAAACCGTGGAAATAAATATGTTCTTATGCTAATTGATCAGTTCACTGAAGTACTATGCGATTCCAGACCAAGGGGCTGAAATAGTAGCATAATATACGTTGTACGGGTTGTTACCACGTTGGGTTGTTCTTACTGACCACGGTAGGAATTTTGAAAGTGCCATATTCACGGACGTATGTAAACTTCTGGATGTAGCCAGCCATAGACCCTTCTATTGGTGATGTAAGTAGCTTGGCATTGGCGTGTCAGCTAAATATAGACCATTCTATTGGTGACGTAAGTAGCTTGACATTGGCTTGTCTAGCTAGCCATAGACACTTTTATTGGTGACGTCAGTAGGTTGACATTGGCTTGTCTAGCCAGACATAGACCATTCTATTGGTGATGTAAGTAGATTGGGATTGGCTTGTCTAGCTAGCTATAGACCCTGCAATTGGTGACGTAAGCAGCTTAATATTGGCTTGTCTAGCTCACCATAGACCCTTCCATTGGTGGCGTAAGTAGCTTGACATTGGCTTGGCTAGCTAGCCATAGACCATTCTGTTGGGGACGTAAGCAGCTTGATATTGGCTTGTCTAGCTCGCCATAAACCCTTCCATTTGTGACGTAAGTAGCTAGACATTGGCTTGCCTAGCTAGCCATAGACACTTCCATCGGTGACGTAACTAGCTTGACATTGGCTTGTCTAGCTAGGCATAGCCCATACTATTGGGGACTTAAGTGGTTTGATATTAGCGTGTCTAGCTTGCCATATACCCTTCTATTGGTGACGTAAGTAGCTAGCCATTGGCTTGCCTTGCTAGCCATAGACACTTCTATTGGTGACGTCAGTAGGTTGACATTGGCTTGCCTTGCTAGCCATAGACACTTCTAGTGGTGACGTAAGTAGCTTCACATTGGCGTGCCTAGCTGGCCATAGACCATTCTATTGAGGACGCAAGTAGCTTGACATTAGCTTGTCTAGCTAGCCATAGAGCCTTCAATTGGTGACGTAAGGAGCTTGACATTCATTTGCCTAGCTAGCCATTAACACTTCTATTGGTGACGTAAGCAGCTTCACATTGGCTTGTCTAGCTAGCCATAGACAATTCTAGTGGTGACGTAAGTAGCTTGACATTGGCTTGTCTAGCTAGGCATGGACCATTCTATGGGTGACGGAATAGCTTCACATTGGCTTGTTTAGCTAGCCATAGACCATTCTATTGGTGACGGCAGTAGCTTGACATTGGCTTGTCTAGCTAGCCATGGAAACTTTTATTGATGACGTAAGTAGGTTCACATTGGCTTGCCTAGGAAGCCATAGACACTTCTATTGGTGACGTAAGTAACTTGGATTTGGCTTGTCTAGCTAGTAATAGGCCCTTCTATTTGTGAAGTAAGTAGCATGGCATTAGATTGTCTAGCTAGCCATCGACCATTCAATTGGTGACATAAGCAGCTTGATATTGAATTGTCTAGCTCGCCATATCCCCTATTGGTGACATAAGTCGCTTGGCATTGCATCGTCTAGATAGCCTAAGACACTCCTATAGGTGGTATAAGTAGGTTGACATTGGCTTGTCTAGCTAGCCATAGACTATTCTATTGCCACGGTAAGTAGCTATTCTATTGGTGACGTTTTAGCTTCACATTGGCTTGTGTAGTTAGCCATAGACCACTCTATTGGTGACGTAAGTAGCTTGACATTGGCTTGTTCAGCTAGCCATAGACCCTTTATTGGTGAGGTCAGTAGGTTGACATTGACTTATATAGCTAGCCATAGCCCCTTCTATTGGGGAGCTAAGTAGCTTGACATTGGGCTGTCTAGCGGGCCATAGTCCCATCTATTTGTGATGTAAGTAGCATGGCATTAGATTGTCTAGCTAGCTATCGACCATTCAATTGGTGACATAAGCAGCTTGATATTGGATTGTCTAGCACGCCATATCCCCCATCTATTGGTGACGTAAGTCGCTTGACATTGCCTTGTATAGATATCCTTAGACACTCCTATTTGTGACGTAGGTAGCTTGATATTGGTATACTTAGCTCGCCATAGACCTTTCTATTGTCGACGTAAGTAGCTTGACATTGGCTTGCCTAGCTAGCCATAGACATATTATTGGTGACGTAAGTAGCATCACATTGGCTTGTCTAGCTAGCCATAGATCGGTCTATTGGTGACATAAGTAGCTTGGCATTAGCTTGTCTAGCTAGCCATAGACATGACATATCTATTGTTGAGGTAAGTAGCGTCACATTGGCTTGTCTAGCTAACCATAGACGCTTTTATTGGTGACGTAAGTAGCTTCACATTGGCTTGTCTAGCTAGCCATAGACCATTCTTTTGGGGATGTATGTAGCTTGACATTGGCTTATCTAGCTAACCATAGACACTTCTAGTGGTGAAGAAAGTAGCTTGGCATCGGCTTGTCTACCTAGCCATAGGCCCTCCTATTGGTGACGAAAGTAGCTTGGCATTGACTTTGACGAGCTAGGCATAGGCCATTCTACTGGTGACGTAAGTAGCTTGACATTGGCTTGTCTAGCTAGCCATGGACCCTCCTATTGGTGGCATAAGTACGTTGGCATTGGCGTGTCCAGCTAACCATATCACCTTCTATGGGTGACGTAAGTAGCTTGGCATTGACTTGTGTAGCTAGCTATAGGTCATTTAACTGGTGACGTAAGTAACTTGACATTGACCTGTCTAGCTAGCCATAGAGCGGTCCATTGGGGACGTAAGTGGCTTGACATTGGATTGTATAGCTAGCAATAGACCATTTTATTGGTGATGTCAGTAGGTTGACATTGGCTTGTCTAGCTAGCCATAGGGCCTTCTATTGCTGATGTAAGTAGCCTTGCATTGGCTTGTCTAGCTAGGCATAGACCATTCTATTGGTGACGTAGGTAGCTTTGCATTGGCTTGTCTAGCTAGGCATAGACCATTCTATTGGTGACGTAAGTAGCTTGATATTAGCCTTTCTAGCTAGCCATATACACTTCTATTGGTGACGTAAGTAGCTTCACATTGGCTTGTCTAGCTAGCCATGGACCATTCTATTGTTGACGGAAGTAGCTCGACATTGGCTTATCTAGCTAACCATAGACAATTCTAGTGGTGACGAAAGTGGCTTGGCATTGGCTTGTCTATCTAGCCATAGACTATTCTATTGGTGGCGTAAGTAGCGTGACATCGTCTTGTCTAGCTAGGCATATCCCCAATCTATTACTGACGTATGTCACTTGACCTTGCCTAGTCTAGCTAGCCATAGTCACGCCTATGGGTGGCGTAAGTAGCTTGACATTGGCTTGCCTCGCTAGCCATAGACCAGTCTATTGGTGACGTTTTAGCTTCATATTGGCTTGTCTAGCTAGCCATAGACCATTTTATTGGTTACGTAAGTAGCTTGACATTAGCTTGCCTCGCTAGCCATAGACATGTCTATTGGTGACGTTTTAGCTTCAAATTGGCTTGTCTAGCTAGCCATCGAGCATTCTATTGGTGACGTAAGTATCTTGACAGTGGCTTGTCTAGCTAGCCATAGACCATTCTATTGGTGACATAAGTAGCTTGACATTGGCTTGTCTAGATAGCCATAGACCCTTTTATTTGTGATGTCAGTTTGTTGACATTGGCTTGTCCAGCTAGCATAGGCCCTTCTATTGGGCATGTAAGTAGCTTGGCATTGGCTTGTCTAGCTATTCATAGACCATTCTATTGGTGACGTAAGCAGCTTGTTATTGGCTTGTCTAGCTAGCAATAGACTGTTCTATTGGGACGTAAGTAGCTTGACATTCGTTTGTCTAGCCAGCCATAGACTTTTCTATTGTCGAGGTAAGTAGCTTTGCATTGGCTTGCCTGGTTAGCCATAGACACTACTATTAGTGACGTAAGTAGCTTCACTTTGGCTTGTCTAGCTAGCCATAGACCATTCTATTACTGACGTAAGTAGCTTGACATTGGCTTACCTAGCCAGCCGTAAACCCTTTTATTGGTGACGTCAGTAGGTTGACATTGGCTTGTCTAGCTAGCCATAGACCATTGTTTTGAGGATGTAATTAGCTTGGCATTGGCTTGTCTAGCCGGCCATAGACCTTTCTATTGTTGACGTAAGTAGCGGGACATTGGCTTTCCTACCTAGCCTTGGGCCCTCATATTGGTGACGAAAGTAGCTTGGCATTGACTTGACGAGCTAGCCATAGTCCATTCTAGTGGTGACGTAAGTATCTTGACATTGGCTTGTCTAGCTAGCCATAGATCCTCCTATTGGTGGCGTAAATACGTTGGCATTGGCGTGTCCAGCTAGCCATATCACCTTCTACGGGTGACGTAAGTAGCTTGGCATTGACTTGTGTAGCTAGCTATGGGCCATTTAACTGGTGACGTAAGTAACTTGACATTGTCCTTTCTAGCTAGCCATAGAGCTTTCTATTGGGGACGTTAGTAGCTTGACATTGGATTGTATGGCTAGCAATAGACCCTTTTACTGGTGATGTCAATAGGTTGACATTGGCTTGTCTAGCTAGCCACGGGTCCTTCTATTGCTGATGTAAGTAGCTTTGCATTGGCTTGTCTAGCTAGGCATACACCATTGTATGGTGACGTAATTAGGTTTGCATTGAAGATGTAAGTAGGTTGACATTGGCTTGTCTAGCCAGTCATAGACCTTTCTATTGTCGACGTAAGTAGCGTGACATTGGCTTGTCTAGCTAGCCATAGACCATTCTATTGGTGACGTAAGTAACTTGACAGTGGCTTGTCTAGCTAGCCATAGACCGTTTTATTGGTGATATCTGTAGGTTGACATTGTCTTGTCTAGCCAACAATAGACCTTTCTATTGTCGACGTAAGTAGCTTGGCATTGGTTTGTCTAGCTAGCCATAGGCCCTTCTATTGGTGATGTAAGCAGCTTGTTATTGTCTTGTCTAGCCAACAATAGACCTTTCTATTGTCGACGTAAGTAGCTTGACATTGGCTTGCCTCGCTAGCCATATACCCGTCTATTGGTGACGTTTTAGCTTCACATTGGCTTGTCTAGCTAGCCATAGACCATTCTATTGGTGACGTAAGTAACTTGACAGTGGCTTGTCTAGCTAGCCATAGACCGTTTTATTGGTGACATCTGTAGGTTGACATTGGCTGGTCTAGCCAGCCATAGACCTGTCTATTGGTGACGTTTTAGCTTCACATTGGCTTGTCTAGCTAGCCATAGAGCATTCTATTGGTGACGTAAGTAACTTGACAGTGGCTTGTCTAGCTAGCCATAGACCGTTTTATTGTCGATGTAAGTAGCGGGCTATTGTCTAGCTAACTCTATTGGTGACGAAAGTAGCTCGGCATTGGCTTGTCTAGCTAGCCATAGACCATTCTATTGGTGACATAAGTAACTTTACAGTGGCTTGTCTAGCAAGCCATAGACCATTTTATTGGTGACGTAAGTAGCTTGACATTGGCTTGCCTCGCTAGCCATAGACCTGTCTAATGGTGAAGTTTTAGCTTCACATTGGCTTGTCTAGCTAGCCATAGACCATTCTAATGGTGACGTAAGTAACTTGACAGTGGATTGTATAGCTAGCCATAGACCGTTTTATTGGTGACATCAGTAGGTTGACAGTGTCTTGTCTGGCCAGCAATAGACCTTTCTATTGTCGACGTAAGTAGCTTGGCATTGGTTTGTCTAGCTAGCCATAGGCCCTTCTATTGGTGACGTAAGTCGCTTGGCATTGCTTAGTCTAGCAAGCTATAGACCATGTTATTGGTGACGTAAGTAGCTTGACATTGGTTTGCCTCGTTAGCCATAGACCCGTCTATTGGTGACGTTTTAGCTTCACATTGGCTTGTCTAGCTAGCCATAGACCATTCTATTGGTGACGTAAGTAACTTGACAGTGGCTTGTCTAGCTAGCCATAGACCATTTTATTATCGATGTAAGTAGCGGGATATTGTCTAGCTAACTCTATTGGTGACGAAAGTAGCTCGGCATTGGCTTGTCTAGCTAGCCATAGACCATTCTATTGGTGACGTCAGTAACTTGACAGTGGCTTGTCTAGCTAGCCATAGACGCTTTTATTTCTGACGTCAGTAGGGTGACATTGGCTGGTCTAGCCAGCCATAGACCGTTCTATTGGGGACGTAAGCATCTTGACATTGGCTTGTCTAGCCAGCTATAGACCCTTCTATTGGTGATGTAAGTAGCTTGGCATTAGATTGTCTGGCTAGCCATAGACCATTCAATTGTTGACGAAAGTAGCTCGGCATTGGCTTGTCTAGCTCGCCATAGACCATTCTATGCGTGACGTAATTAGCTTGACATTGGCTTGCCTATCCAGCCATAAACCCTTTTATTGGTGACATCAGTAGGTTGAGATTGCCTTGTCTAGCTAGCCATAGACCTTTCTATTGTCGACGTAAGTAGCGTGGCATTGGCTTTTCTACCTGGCCATAGGCCCTCCTACTGGTGACGAAAGTGTCTTGGCATTGACTTGACGAGCTAGACATAGGCCATTCTACTGGTGACGTAAGTAGCTTGACATTGGCTTGTCTAGCTAGGCATAGACCATTCTATTGGTGACATACGTAGTTTAATATTAGCTTGTCTATCTCGCCATATACCCTTCTATTGGGGACGTAAGCAGATTGACATTGGATTGCCTAGCTAACCATATACACTTCTCCTGGTGACGTAAGTAGCTTCACGTTCCCTTGTCTCGCCAGCCACAGACCTTTTTATTGGTGACGCCAGTAGGTTGATAATGGCTTGTCTAGCTAACCATAGATCATTATATTGGGGACGTTAGTAGTTTGACATTGGCTTGTCTAGCCAGCCATACACCTTTCTATTGTCGATGTAAGTAGCGGGACATTGTCTAGCTAACTCTATTGGTGACGAAAGTAGCTCGGCATTGGCTTGTCTAGCTAGGCATAGACCATTCTATTGGTGACCTAAGTAACTTGACAGTGGCTTGTCTAGCTAGCCATAGACACTTTTATTTGTGACGTCAGTAGGGTGACATTGACTGGTATAGCCAGCCATAGACCGTTCTATTGGGGACGCAAGCATCTTGACATTGGCTTGTCTAGCCAGCTATAGACCCTTCTATTGGTGATGTAAGTAGCTTGGCATGAGATTGTCTGGCTAGCCATAGACCATTCAATTGTTGACGTAAGCAGTTTGATATTGGCTTGTCTAGCTCGCCATATCCCCCATCTATTACTGACGTAAGTCGCTTGGCATTGCCTAGTCTAGCTAGCCATGGGCATTCCTATTGCTGGCGTAAGTAGCTTGACGTTGGCTTGCCTCGTTGGCCATAGACCCGTCTAATGGTGAAGTTTTAGCTTCACATTGGCTTGTCTAGCTATCCATAGACCATTCTATTGGTGACGTAAGTAACTTGACAGTGGCTTGTCTAGCTAGCCATGGACCGTTTTATTGGGGGCGTAAGTAGCTTGACCTTGGTTTGTCTAGCCAGCCATAGACCTTTCTATTGTCGACGTAAGTAGCTTGGCATTGGCTTTCCTAGCTAGCCATAGGCACTTCTATTAGTGACGTAACTAGCTTCACATTGGCTTCTCTAGCTAGCCATAGACCATTCTATTGGTGACATACGTAGTTTAATATTAGCTTGTCTATCTCGCCATATACCTTTCTATTGGGGACGTAAGTAGCTTCACATGGGATTGCCTAGCTAACCATATACACTTCTACTGGTGACGTAAGTAGCTTCACGTTCCCTTGTCTAGCCAGCCATAGACCTTTTTATTGGTGACGCCAGTAGGTTGATAATGGCTTGTCTATCTAACCATAGATCATTCTATTGGGGACGTTAGTAGTTTGACATTGGCTTGTCTAGCCAGCCATACACCATTCTATTGTCGATGTAAGTAGCGGGACAGTGTCTAGCTAACTCTATTGGTGACGAAAGTAGCTCGGCATTGGCTTGTCTAGCTAGCCATAGACCATTCTATTGGTGACGTAAGTAACTTGAGAGTGGCTTGTCTAGCTAGCCATAAACACTTTTATTTGTGACGTCAGTAGGGTGACATTGGCTGGTCTAGCCAGCCATAGACCGTTCTATTGGGGACGTAAGCATCATGACATTGGCTTGTCTAGCCAGCTATAGAGCCTTCTATTGGTGATGTAAGTAGCTTGGCATTAGATTGTCTGGCTAGCCATAGACCATTCAAGTGCTGACGCAAGCAGTTTGATATTGGCTTGTCTAGCTCGCCATATCCCCCATCTATTACTGACGTAAGTCGCTTGGCATTGCCTAGTCTAGCTAGCCATGGGCATTCCTATTGCTGGCGTAAGTAGCTTGACGTTGGCTTGCCTCGTTTGCCATAGAGCAGTCTATGGGTGACGTTTAGCTTCACATTGGCTTGTCTAGCTAGCCATAGACCATTTCTTGGTGACGTAAGTAGCTTGACATTGGCTTGCCTCGCTAGCCATATACCCGTCTAATGGTGAAGACTTAGCTTCACATTGGCTTGTCTAGCTAACCATAGACCATTTTATTGGTGACGTAAGTAACTTGACAGTGGATTGTCTAGCTAGCCATAGACCGTTTTATTGGTGACATCAGTAGGTTGACAGTGTCTTGTCTAGCCAGCAATAGACCTTTCTATTGTCGACGTAAGTAGCTTGGCATTGGTTTTTCTAGCTAGCCATAGGCCCTTCTATTGGTGACGTAAGTCGCTTGGCATTGCTTAGTCTAGCTAGCCATGGGCACTCCTATTGGTGGCGTAAGTAGCTTGACGTTGGCTTGCCTCGCTGGCCATTGAGCAGTCTATGAGTGACGTTTAGCTTCACATTGGCTTGTCTAGCAAGCCATAGACCATTTTATTGGTGACGTAAGTAGCTTGACATTGGTTTGCCTCGCTAGCCATAGACCCGTCTAATGGTGACGTTTTAGCTTCACATTGGCTTGTCTAGCTAGCCATAGACCATTCTATTGGTGAAGTAAGTAACTTGACAGTGGCTTGTCTAGCGAGCCATAGACCGTTTTATTGGTGACATCTGTAGGTTGACATTCTCTTGTCTAGCCAACAATAGAACTTTCTAATGTCAACGTAAGTAGCTTGGCATTGGTTTGTCTAGCTAGCCATAGCCCCTTCTATTGGTGATGTAAGCAGCTTGTTATTGGCTTGTCTAGCTATCCATAGACCATTTTATTGGTGACGTAAGTAGCTTGACATTGGCTTGCCTCGCTAGCCATAGACCCGTCTATTGGTGACGTTTTAGCTTCACATTGGCTTGTCTAGCTAGCCATAGACTATTCTATTGGTGACGTAAGTAACTTGATAGTGGCTTGTCTAGCTAGCCATGGACCGTTTTATTGGGGGCGTAAGTAGCTTGACATTGGTTTGTCTGGCCAGCCATAGACCTTTCTATTGTCAACGTAAGTATCTTGGCATTGGCTTGCCTAGCTAGCCATAGGCACTTCTATTAGTGACGTAACTAGATTCACATTGGCTTCTCTAGCTAGCCATAGACCATTCTATTGGTGTCATAAGTAGTTTGATATTAGCTTGTCTATCTCGCCATATATCCTTCTATTGGTGACGTAAGTAGCTTGACATTGGATTGCCTAGCTAACCATATACACTTCTACTGGTGACGTAAGTAGCTTCACGTTCCCATGTCTAGCTAGCCATAGAGCTTTTTATTGGTGACGCCAGTAGGTTGATATTGGCTTGTCTAGCTAACCATGGATCATTCTATTTGGAACGTTAGTAGCTTGACATTGGCTTGTCTAGCCAGCCATGCACCTTTCTATTGTCGATGTACGTAGCGGGATATTGTCTAGCTAACTCTATTGGTGACGAAAGTAGCTCGGCATTGGCTTGTCTAGCTAGCCATAGACCATTCTATTGGTGACGTAAGTACCTTGACAGTGGTTTGTCTAGCTAGCCATAGACGCTTTTATTTGTGACGTCAGTAGGGTGACATTGGCTGGTCTAGCCAGCCATAGACCGTTCTATTGGGGACGTAAGCATCTTGACATTGGCTTGTCTAGCCAGCTATAGACCCTTCTATTGGTGATGTAAGTAGCTTGGCATTAGATTGTCTGGCTAGCCATAGACCATTCAATTGTTGACGAAAGTAGCTCGGCATTGGCTTGTCTAGCTAGCCATAGACCATTCTATTGGTGACGTAAGTAACTTGGCATTGCCTAGTCAAGCTAGCCATGGGCACTCCTATTGGTGGCGTAACTAGCTTAACATTGGCTTCTCTAGCTAGCCATAGACCATTCTATTGGTGACGTAATTAGCTTGACATTGGCTTGCCTATCCAGCCATAAACCCTTTTATTGGTGACATCAGTAGGTTGACATTGCCTTGTCTAGCTAGCCATAGACCTTTCTATTGTCGACGTAAGTAGCGTGGCATTGGCTTTTCTACCTGGCCATAGGCCCTCCCACTGCTGACGAAAGTAGCTTGGCATTGACTTGACGAGCTAGACATAGGCCATTCTACTGGTGACGTAAGTAGCTTGACATTGGCTTGTCTAGCTAGGCATAGACCATTCTATTGGTGACATACGTAGTTTAATATTAGATTGTCTATCTCGCCATGTACCCTTCTATTGGGGACGTAAGTAGCTTGACATTGGATTGCCTAGCTAACCATATACACTTCTACTGGTGACGTAAGTAGCTTCATGTTCCCTTGTCTAGCCAGCCATAGACCTTTTTATTGGTGACGCCAGTAGGTTGATAATGGCTTGTTTAGCTAACCATAGATCTTTCTATTGGGGACGATAGTAGTTTGACATTGGCTTGTCTAGCCAGCCATACACCTTTCTATTGTCGATGTAAGTAGTGGGACATTATCTAGCTAACTCTATTGGTGACGAAAGTAGCTCGGCATTGGCTTGTCTAGCTAGCCATAGACCATTCTATTGGTGACGTAAGAAACTTGACAGTGGCTTGTCTAGCTAGCCATAGACACTTTTATTTGTGACGTCAGTAGGGTGACATGGGCTGGTCTAGCCAGCCATAGACCGTTCTATTGGGGACGTAAGCATCTTGACATTGGCTTGTCTAGCCAGCTATAGACCCTTCTATTGGTGATGTAAGTAGCTTGGCATTAGATTGTCTGGCTAGCCATAGACCATTCAATTGTTGACGTAAGCAGTTTGATATTGGCTTGTCTAGCTCGCCATATCCCCCATCTATTACTAACGTAAGTCGCTTGGCATTGCCTAGTCTAGCTAGCCATGGGCATTCCTATTGCTGGCGTAAGTAGCTTGACGTTGGCTTGCCTCGTTGGCCATAGACCCGTCTAATGGTGAAGTTTTAGCTTCACATTGGCTTGTCTAGCTATCCATAGACCATTTTATTGGTGACGTAAGTAGCTTGACATTGGTTTGCCTCGCTAGCCATAGACCCGTCTATTGGTGACGTTTTAGCTTCACATTGGCTTGTCTAGCTATCCATAGACCATTTTATTGGTGACGTAAGTAACTTGACAGTGGATTGTCTAGCTAGCCATAGACCGTTTTATTGGTGACATCAGTAGCTTGACAGTGTCTTGTCTAGCCAGCAATATACCTTTCTATTGTCGACGTAAGTAGCTTGGCATTGGTTTGTCTAGCTAGCCATAGGCCCTTCTATTGGTGACGTAAGTCGCTTGGCATTGCTTAGTCTAGCTAGCCATGGGCACTCCTATTGGTGGCGTAAGTAGCTTGACGTTGGCTTGCCTCGCTGGCCATAGAGCAGTCTATGAGTGACGTTTAGCTTCACATTGGCTTGTCTAGCAAGCCATAGACCATTTTATTGGTGACGTAAGTAGCTTGACATTGGTTTGCCTCGCTAGCCATAGACCCGTCTATTGGTGACGTTTTAGCTTCACATTGGCTTGTCTAGCTAGCCATAGACCATTCTATTGGTGACGTAAGTAACTTGACAGTGGCTTGTTTAGCTAGCCATAGACCGTTTTATTGGTGACATCTGTAGGTTGACATTGTCTTGTCTAGCCAACAATAGAACTTTCTATTGTCGACGTAAGTAGCTTGGCATTGGTTTGTCTAGCTAGCCATAGCCCCTTCTATTGGTGATGTAAGCAGCTTGTTATTGGCTTGTCTAGCTATCCATAGACCATTTTATTGGTGACGTAAGTAGATTGACATTGGCTTGCCTCGCTAGCCGTAAACCCGTCTATTGGTGACGTTTTAGCTTCACATTGGCTTGTCTAGCTAGCCATAGACCATTCTAATGGTGACGTAAGTAACTTGACAGTGGCTTGTCTAGCTAGCCATGAACCGTTTTATTGGGGGCGTAAGTAGCTTGACATTGGTTTGTCTAGCCAGCCATAGACCTTTCTATTGTCGACGTAAGTAGCTTGGCATTGGCTTTCCTAGATAGCCATAGGCACTTCTATTAGTGACGTAACTAGCTTCACATTGGCTTCTCTAGCTAGCCATAGACCATTCTATTGGTGACATAAGTAGTTTGATATTAGCTTTTTCTATCTCGCCATATATCCTTCTATTGGTGACGTAAGTAGCTTGACATTGGATTGCCTACCTAACCATATACACTTCTACTGGGGACGTAAGTAGCTTCACGTTCCCTTGTCTAGCTAGCCTTAGATCTTTTTATTGGTGACGCCAGTAGGTTGATATTGGCTTGTCTAGCTAACCATGGATCATTCTATTGGGAACGTTAGTAGCTTGACATTGGCTTGTCTAGCCACCCATACACCTTTCTATTGTCGATGTAAGTAGCGGGATATTGTCTAGCTAACTCTATTGGTAACGAAAGTAGCTCGACATTGGTTTGTCTAGCTAGCCATAGACCATTCTATTGGTGACGTAATTAACTTGACAGTGGCTTGTCTAGCTAGCCATAGACGCTTTTATTTGTGACGTCAGTAGGGTGTCATTGGCTGGTCTAGCCAGCCATAGACCCGTCTAGTGGTGACGTTTTAGCTTCACATTGGCTTGTCTAGCTAGCCATAGACCATTCTATTGGTCACGTAAGTAACTTGACAGTGGTTTGTCTAGCTAGCCATAGACGCTTTTATTTGTGACGTCAGTAGGGTGACATTGGCTGGTCTAGCCAGCCATAGACCGTTCTATTGGGGACGTAAGCATCTTGACACTGGCTTGTCTAGCCAGCTATAGACCTTTCTATTGGTGATGTAAGTAGCTTGGCATTAGATTGTCTGGCTAGCCATAGACCATTCAATTGTTGACGAAAGTAGCTCGGCATTGGCTTGTCTAGCTAGCCATAGACCATTCTACTGGTGACGTAAGTAACTTGGCATTGGCTTTTCTAGCTAGGCATAGACCATTCTATTGGTGACATACGTAGTTTAATATTAGCTTGTCTATCTCGCCATATACCCTTCTATTGGGGACGTAAGTAGCTTGACATTGGATTGCCTAGCTAACCATATACACTTCTACTGGTGACGTAAGTAGCTTCACGTTCCCTTGTCTAGTCAGCCATAGACCTTTTTATTGGAGACGCCAGTAGGTTGATAATGGCTTGTCTAGCTAACCATAGATCATTCTATTGGGGACGTTAGTAGTTTGACATTGGCTTGTCTAGCCAGCCATACACCTTTCTATTGTCGATGTAAGTAGTGGGACATTATCTAGCTAACTCTATTGGTGACGAAAGTAGCTCGGCATTGGCTTGTCTAGCTAGCCATAGACCATTCTATTGGTGACGTAAGTAACTTGACAGTGGCTTGTCTAGCTAGCCATAGACACTTTTATGTGTGACGTCAGTAGGGTGACATTGGCTTGTCTAGCCAGCCATACACCTTTCTATTGTCGATGTAACTAGTGGGACATTATCTAGCTAACTCTATTGTCGACGTAAGTAGCTTGGCATTGGTTTGTCTAGCTAGCCATAGGCCCTTCTATTGGTGATGTAAGCAGGTTGTTATTGGCTTGTCTAGCTATACATAGACCATTTTATTGGTGACGTAAGTAGCATGACATTGGCTTGCCTCGCTAGCCATAGACCCGTCTATTGGTGACGTTTTAGCTTCACATTGGCTTGTCTAGCTAGCCATAGTCCAATCTATTGGTGACGTAAGTAACTTGATAGTGGCTTGTCTAGCTAGCCATGGACCGTTTTATTGGGCGCGTAAGTAGCTTGACATTGGTTTGTCTTGCCAGCCATAGACCTTTCTATTGTCGACGTAAGTAGCTTGGCATTGGCTTGCCTACCTAGCCATAGGCACTTCTATTAGTGACGTAACTAGATTCACATTGGCTTCTCTAGCTAGCCATAGACCATTCTATTGGTGACATAAGTACTTTGATATTAGCTTGTCTATCTCGCCACATATCCTTCTATTGGTGACGTAAGTAGCTTGACATTGGATTGCCTAGCTAACCATATACACTTCTACTGGTGACGTAAGTAGCTTCATGTT
This sequence comes from Chaetoderma sp. LZ-2023a, assembly GCA_034401795.1. Lineage (NCBI taxonomy): Eukaryota > Metazoa > Mollusca > Caudofoveata > Chaetodermatida > Chaetodermatidae > Chaetoderma > Chaetoderma sp. LZ-2023a. The sequence goes on along the minus strand of CM067359.1, from coordinate 50,222,234 downwards.
CCCTTGTCTAGCTAGCCATAGACCTTTTTATTGGTGACGCCAGTAGGTTGATATTGGCTTGTCTAGCTAACCATGGATCATTCTATTGGGAACGTTAGTAGCTTGACAGTGGCTTGTCTAGCTAGCCATAGACGCGTTTATTTGTGACGTCAGTAGGGTGTCATTGGCTGGTCTAGCCAGCCATAGACCCGTCTATTGGTGACGTTTTAGCTTCACATTGGCTTGTCTAGCTAGCCATAAACCATTCTATTGGTGACGTAAGTAACTTGACAGTGGTTTGTCTAGCTAGCCATAGACGCTTTTATTTGTGACGTCAGTAGGGTGACATTGGCTGGTCTAGCCAGCCATAGGCCGTTCTATTGGGGACGTAAGCATCTTGACATTGGCTTGTCTAGCCAGCTATAGACCCTTCTATTGGTGATGTAAGTAGCTTGGCATTAGATTGTCTGGCTAGCCATAGACCATTTAATTGTTGACGAAAGTAACTTGGCATTGCCTAGTCTAGCTAGCCATGGGCACTCCTATTGGTGGCGTAACTAGCTTGACATTGGCTTCTCTAGCTAGCCATAGACCATTCTATTGGTGACGTAATTAGCTTGACATTGGCTTGCCTATCCAGCCATAAACCCTTTTATTGGTGACATCAGTAGGTTGATATTGCCTTGTCTAGCTAGCCATATACCTTTCTATTGTCGACGTAAGTAGCGTGGCATTGGCTTTTCTACCTGGCCATAGGCCCTCCTACTGGTGACGAAATTGGCTTGGCATTGACTTGACGAGCTAGACATAGGCCATTCTACTGGTGACGTAAGTAGCTTGACATTGGCTTGTCTAGCTAGGCATAGACCCTCCTATTGGTGGCGTATGTACTTTGGCATTGGCGTGTCCAGCTAGCCATATCATCTTCTATGGGTGACGTAGGTGGCTTGGCATTGACTTGTGCAGCTAGCTATGGGCCAATTATCTGGTGACGTAAGTAACATGACATTGACCTTTCTAGCTAGCCATAGAGCTTTCTATTGGGGACGTAAGTAGCTTGACATTGGATTGTTTAGCTAGCCATAGGCCCTTCTATTGCTGATGTAAGTAGCTTTGCATTGGCTTGTCTAGCTAGGCATAGACCATTCTATTGGTGACGTAAGTAGCTTCACATTGGGTGTTCTAGCTAGCCATAGAAGCATTTATTTGCGACGTCAGTAGGTTGACATTGGCTTGTCTAGCTAGCCATATACATATCTATTGTTGAGGTAAGTAGCTTCACATTGGCTTGTCTAGCTAGCCATAGACCTTTTTATTAGTGACGTCATTAGGTTGACATTGGATTGTCTAGCTAGCCATAGGCCCTTCTATTGCTGATGTAAGTAGCCTTGCATTGGCTTGTCTAGCTAGGCATAGACCATTCTATTGGTGACGTAAGTAGCTTTGCATTGGCTTGTCTATCTAGGCATAGACCATTCTATTGGTGACGTAAGTAGCTTGACATTGGCTTGTCTAGCTAGCCATAGACCCTCCTATTGGTGGCATAAGTACGTTAGCATTTGCGTGTCCAGCTAGCCATATGACCTTCTATGGGTGACGTAAGCAGCTTGGCATTGACTTGTGTAGCTAACTATAGGCCATTTAACTGGTGACGTACGTAACTTGACATTGACCTTTCTAGCTAGCCATAGAGCTTTCCATTGGGTACGTAAGTAGCTTGACATTGGATTGTATAGCTAGCAATAGACCCTTTTATTGGTGATGTCAGTAGGTTGACATGCATTGGCTTGTCTAGCTAGCCATAGACCCTCCTATTGGTGGCGTAAGTACGTTGGCATTTCCGTGTCCAGCTAGCCTTATCATCTTCTATGGGTGACGTGAGTAGCTTGGCATTGACTTCTGTAGCTAGCTATAGGCCATTTAACTGGTGACGTAACTAATTTGACATTGACCTTTGTAGCTAGCCATAGAGCTTTCCATTGGGGACGTAAGTAGCTTGACATTGGATTGTATAGCTAGCAATAGACCCTTTTATTGGTGATGTCAGTAGGTTGACATTGGCTTGTCTAGCTAGCCATATGCCCTTCTATTGATGATGTAAGTAGCCTTGCATTGGCTTGTCTAGCTAGGCATAGACCATTCTATTGGTGACGTAAGTAGCTTTGCATTGGCGTGTCTAGCTAGGCATAGACCATTCTATTGGTGACGTAAGTAGCTTGGTATTAGCTTTTCTAGCTAGCCATATACACTTCTATTCGTGACTTAAGTAGCTTGACATTGGCTTGTCTAGCTGGCCATGGACCATTCTATTGTTCACGGAAGTAGCTCGACATTGGCTTATCTAGCTAACCATAGACAATTCTATTGGTGACGAAAGTGGCTTGGCATTGGCTTGTCTACCTAGCCATAGACCATTCTATTGGTGGCGTAAGTAGCGTGACATCGTCTTGTCTAGCTAGGCATATCCCCCATCTATTACTGACGTAAGTCGCTTGACCTTGCCTAGTCTAGCTAGCCATAGGCACGCCTATTGGTGGCGTTAGTCGCTTGACATTGGCTTGCCTCGCTAGCCATAGACCAGTCTATTGGTGACGTTTTAGCTTCATATTGGCTTGTCTAGCTAGCCATAGACCATTTTTATTGGTGACGTAAGTAGCTTGACATTAGCTTGCCTCGCTAGCCATAGACCTGTCTATTGGTGACGTTTTAGCTTCAAATTGGCTTGTCTAGCTAGCCATAGAGCATTCTATTGGTGACGTAAGTATCTTGACAGTGGCTTGTCTAGCTAGCCATAGACAATTCTATTTGTGACATAAGTAGCTTGACATTGGCTTGTCTAGCTAGCCATAGGCCCTTTTATTTGTGATGTTAGTTTGTTGACATTGGCTTGTCCAGCTAGCATAGGCCCTTCCATTGGGCATGTGAGTAGCTTGGCATTGGCTTGTCTAGCTATTCATAGACCATTCTATTGGTGACGTAAGCAGCTTGTTATCGGCTTGTCTAGCTAGCAATAGACTGTTCTATTGGGGACGTAAGTAGCATGACATTGGTTTGTCTAGCCAGCCATAGACCTTTCTATTGTCGACGTAAGTAGCTTGGCGTTGGCTTGCCTAGCTAGCAATAGACACTTCTATAAGTGACGTAAGTAGCTTCACATTGGCTTGTCTAGCTAGCCATAGACCATTCTATTCGTGACGTAAGTAGCTTGACATTGGCTTACCTAGCCAGCCATAAACCCTTTTATTGGTGACGTCAGTAGGTTGACATTGGCTTGTCTAGCTAGCCATAGACCATTATTTTGAGGATGTAAGTAGCTTGACATTGGCTTGTCTAGCTAGCCATAGACCTTTCTATTGTCGACGTAAGTAGCGTGACATTGGCTTTCCTACCTAGCCATGGGCCCTCCTATTGGTGACGAAAGTAGCTTGGCATTGACTTGACGAGCTAGCCATAGGCCATTCTACTGGTGACGTAAGTAGCTTGAAATTGGCTTGTCTAGCTAGCCATAGATCCTCCTATTGGTGGCGTAGGTACGTTGGCATTGGCGTGTCCAGCAAGCCATATCACCTTCTATGGGTGACGTAAGTAGCTTGGCATTGACTTGTGTAGCTAGCTATGGGCCATTTAACTGTTGACGTAAGTAACTTGACATTGTCCTTTCTAACTAGCCATAGAGCTTTCTATTGGGGGACGTAAGTAGCTTGACATTGGATTGTATGGCTAGCAATAGACCCTTTTATTGGTGATGTAAGTAGCTTTGCATTGCCTTGTCTAGCTAGGCATACACCATTGTATTGGTGACGTAATTAGGTTTGCATTGGCTTGCCTAGCTAGGATAGACCATTCTATTGGTGACGTAAATAGCTTGATATTGGCTTTTCTAGCCAGCCATATACACTTCTATTCGTGACGTAAGTAGCTTGACATTGGCTTGCGTAGCTAGCCATAGACACTTCAGGTGGTGACGTAAGTAGCCTCACATTGGCTTGTCTAGCTAGCCATAGACCATTCTATTGTTGACGGAAGTAGCTCGACATTGGCTTATCTAGTTAACCATAGACACTTCTAGTGGTGAGGAAAGTAGCTTGGCATTGGCTTGTCTACCTAGCCATAGACCATTCTATTGGTGGCGTAAGTGGCGTGACATCGTCTTGTCTAGCTAGCCATAGACACTTTTATTGGTGATGCCAATAGGTTGGCATTGGCTTGTTTAGCTGGCTATAGACCATTCTATTGGCGACGGCTAGCCATAGGCCCATTATTGGTGAGGTCAATAGGTTGACATTGGCTTGTCTAGCTAGCCATAGACCCTTCTATTGGGGAGGTAAGCAGCTTGACATTGGCTTGTCTAGCCAGCCATAGACCCTTCCATTGCTGATGTAAATAGCTTGGCATTAGATTGTCTAGCTAGCCATAGACCATTCAATTGGTGACGTAAGCAGCTTGATATTGGCGTGTCTAGCTCGCCATATCCACCATACATTGGTGACGTAAGTCGCTTGACATTACTTAATCTATCTGGCCATAGACACGCATATTGGTGGCGTAAGTAGCTTTACATTGGCTTGCCTCGCTAGCAATAGACACTTCTATTGGTGACGTAAGTAGGTTCACATTGGCTTGTCTAGCTAGCCATATACCATGCTATTGTTGACGGAAGTAGCTCGACATTGGCTTATCTAGCTAAACATAGACACTTCTATTGGTGACGTAAGTAGCTTCACATTGGCTTGTCTAGCTAGCCATATACCATTCTATTGTTGATGGAAGTAGCTCGACATTGGCTTATCTAGCTAACCATGGACACTTCAAGTGGTGACGAAAGTATCTTGGCATTGGCTTGTCTACCTAGCCATGGACCATTCTATTGGTGGGGTAAGTAGCGTGGCATTGTCTTATCTAGTTAGCCATATACCCTTTTATTGGTGATGGCAGTAGGTTGGCATTTTGTTTAGCTAGCCATAGACCCTTCTATTGGTGATGTAAGTATCCTGACATTGGCTTCTCTAGCTGGCCATAGACCATTCTATTGGCGCCGGCTAGCCATAGGCCCATTATTGGTGATGCCAGTAGGTTGGCATTGGCTTGTCTAGCTAGCCATAGACCCGTCTATTGGGGACTTAGCAGCTTGACATTGACTTGTCTAGCCAGCCATAGACCCTTCCATTGGTGATGTAAGTAGCGTGGCATCAGATTCTCTAGCTAGCCATAGACCATTCAATTGTTGACGTAAGCAGCTTGATATTGGCTTGTCTAGCTCGCCAAATCCCTAATCTATTGGTGACGTAATTCGCTTGACATTGCCTAATCTATCTAGCCATAGACACGCCTATTGGTGGCGTAAGTATGTTGACATTGCTTGTCTAGCTAGCCATAGACTGTTCTATTCGTGACGTAATTAGCTTGGCATTGGCATGCCTAGCTCGCCATATACCCTTCTATTGGTGGCGTAAGTAGCTTGACATTGATTTGTCTAGCTAGCCATAGAGCCTTCTATTGGTGATGTAACTAGCTTGACATTGGCTTGCCTCGCTAGCCATAGACCCGTCTATTGGTCACATAAGTAGCTTCACATTGGCTTGTCTAGCTAGCCATATACCATTCTCTTGGTGACGTAAGTAACTTGACAATGGCGTGTCTAGCTAGCCATAGACCATTTTATCGGTGACGTCAGTAGGTTGACATTGGCCTTTCTAGCTAGCCATAAACCCTTCTATTGGTGACGTAAGTAGCGTGACATTGGCTTGTCTAGCCAGCCAGTGACCTTTTTATTATCGAGATAAGTAGCTTGACATTGGCTTGTCTAGCTCGCCATAGACACTTCTATTGGTGACGAAAGTAGCTTGGCATTTGCTTGTAATTCTGTTATTTGTGATGTCAGTAGGTTGACATTGGCTTGTCTAGCTCGCCATATCCCCCATCTGTTGGTGACGTAAGTAGGTTGGCATTAGCTTGTCTGGCTAGCCATAGACCCTACTGTTGGTGCCATAAGTAGCTTGACATTGACATATCTATCTGGCCATAGACCCTTCTCTTGGCGACGTAAGTAGCTTGACAATAACCATTCAAGCTAACATCAAGAATTCCAGATGAGCCATGTACTTACTCCATGGTGTTAACGGACTAAACACGGTCGCTCCCTCACACCTGATAGAAATATACATAATTCCAATCCTGATCTATGGAATTGAGTCATTACTTTTGACACAATGTGACTTCGAGCTGATGGAAGTCTTCTACAGGAAAGCCTTAAATCAAATTACCTCATTTCCGGACAGAGTTGCACAACCAGCACCACACCTACTTCTAAGCATCTTACCTATAGGAGCCAGAATACACCTCCAAACACTGACGCTTCTAAGGAATATATGCGCGAATGAATACAACATCCTTCATGATGTTTGCATCCGGCAAGTAACGATGAAGGGGTTTGAGAAAAAGAGCTGTGTCAGTGAAGCTAGAAAGACGCTAGCACTCTATATATACGACTGTTGTATTCTGCGGCTGTAGTAGTAGAAACATCCTACAGCTGCAATCAGTCCTCAGCCGAAATCCTTAGCTTCCTCACGTCCATTCTTGACTTGAGTGTAACGAGTCCTGCTTTCTTGAGGTCACCTAATAGCACGTTTAGCAGATTTATGCAATGACGTCCTCTCCTGGAGTTGTATTTGCTGGCTCCGAGTATGGCGAATTCCAAGGGTCTCTGCGCTAGTGTCTTTTCTGGCATCCTTCGCACATGGCCCATCTTTGCTGGGCGACCTTTACAGACAGCGGCGACGTATTGCACATCTTGTATAGTGCATCAATGGAAATTATGCTGTCTGGCCATCGGTGTCCATCGGCAGGCACCGAGCTTGTCTAGAGCTGCCTTTGGAGCTGTCCAGCTATTACAGTTATACAGCATCAAGTATACACAGGTTGCATTGTATACACATAGCCTCTTTATCAAGAGCATCTTTGATCTACGAATCCATAGCTTCCCGAAGGATTGGAAAGCTATGCTCCCCATGACGCAGTGTGCAGAAATGTCAGCAGTACTGAAAAGCAGTGAGGCCAGGATTTTTCTTTCCCTCCATGGTTCGCCACCACGAATTGGTCGTCATTTCTATAGTTTCATGCTTTGTCGATAGGTATATGTGGGCGAACTCTGTTTTGGATTCATTCATAAAGAGATTCTCAATTTTTATTTTGCTTGCAGCTATCGGGAGAAGTTCGTCAAGGGGTTTCTTTTCCTCGTCTATGAAGTCCACATCGTCGGCATATTCCATCTCTAGCGGCATGCCCAGTATTGACACGGGGTGGGGTGGTTGGTCTTGTGGAACTTTGCCGCACAGATTCCAATGTGGCAGCAGGTGAAAAGCCCATCTCCCGTTTGAAGCCACTTTGACATGATCCGGTGAAGTAATCAATCTTGTTTCGGATGTGGCATAGAGTAACATTGGATATGATTTTCTGTATGCTGTTGAGGAGCACAATGGGCCGCGGATTGGCTGGGGGCCCAGGTGGCTTCTTGGGCTTGGGTAGTGTGATATGGGTGTCTTGGCCTACAGCGTCGATGGGAAGGTGGCGCATAAAAGCTGAATTGATTAAGTGCGTGATCGGGTTTTGAGATAATGTCACTTTCATATTTGAACAGTTCATTGCTCATGTCATCAGGTCCAGATGCACGTTCATCTTTCAGGGCTTTAAGTGGCTTCTCAACTTCTGCTGTTTTAATTGGTGTTAGTAATGGCCTGGGGTCTCCTGAGAACGGGTGCAAAGGCTCATCATCGTTGCCAGTGAACTGTTCCTCGAACCATTCTCGGATCGCCTCGGCGTTTACCTGGTCAGGCCCGATAAAGTGTCCTTAAAAGTTGCATACAGTGAGTGCTGGTGTGTAGTCAGTAACTCTCAGGGCTCGGGCTGCCAGAAACATTTTGTGACAGTCATCCGTGGCAGTGATTTCATCTGCTAGGGAGTCTGCCTGTTGAATAGCAAGATCCTTTAAGCGTTCGCTAATGTTGTGCAGAATAATATTGCACTCCCAGCGTAGCTTGGTGCAGTCTTCACTTTGGCCACTTTGATAGATGCGCAGCCGTAATGCTTTCAGCTCTGCTGACAGTTTTACTACTAGAGGGTCGCCAGTATACCTAGTTTGGTTGTTTTTAAGAACACCTATGGTGCTGGTAATGGATAATTCCATAGATTTCAGTATTTTGGTTAGGGCTCCCCGAGGGCTTTTTTGTATGACATTTGGCTTACCATCTATTCATGCGCTACTTGATTCCCCACCCGGTAAACACTCCTGGAAGAAGACCACCAAACATACCGTGTCTCACTACTGGTATGAGAAGCTACTACGCAGGGCGAAACTCTACCCATCCCTCAAGTACATGAATGTTGAGAACACCAGCCCTGGCTATATCCACCCAGCAATCATATCAGTCGCCACAAGCCACACAGACATAAGGGCATTACCGGTGCAGATGCGCCTGCGTACTGGTAAATACATACTCCAGGCTAATAGAGCAGCCTTCAACCAGTATGAGGTGGATCCAGAATGCCTACTCTATCACGAAGATGCTGAGACATACTCGCACTTTCTAGTAGACTATGTGACCTTACATGATGTCAGGATTAAATATTTCTCATTGCTGCAGTCAACAATCTGCAGTAGTTGTCAAGAGCAGACAAAACGCCTAGTCGCAACAAGTGAAAAGATGGCAATGCTGCTTATTGAACCCTCGCATGGCCTGAGCAAATGCTGCCTCGCAATAGCTGAACACAGCATCCGCCGTTACCTGTACATAGTACACCACAGACGACGAGAACTAATTGACTCCGACCACCAACCAACATCTAAAAACGAGAGCAGAAGCGTCCATGAGCACGCAGTCTAATTTGATGTACACGCCTCAATTACCATTAACTTACATGCAGTTTCGACAAGTTCTCTCTACATATGTGTATAGACGTTCATTTTCAGACTACAGAACTCCCTTTGCTACAATCCCGAGGTGCTCCTTTATACAGGACGAATTTCCGATAATAATAGTAATTGGCTTGTCTAGGTTGCCACAGACACTTCTATTGGCAACGTAAGAAGCTTGACATTGGCTTGTCGAGCTAGCCATAGGCACTTCTATTGGCAACGTAAGTAACCTGACAGTGGCTTGACTAGCTAGCCATAGACCATTCTATTGCCAACGTACGTAGCTTGACATTGGCTTGACTAACTAGCCATGGACTATTCTATTGGCGACGTAAGTAGCTTGAAATTGGGTTGTCTAGCTAGCCATAGACACTTCTATTGGTGACGTAAGTTCCGATTTCTTATCTAGTTAAAAAGAGACAAGCAACTACATAAAGATTATCGGATTACCAGCCCAGAGATAAGGTGAGGATATGGCGCCTTGAATCTAAAGCTTATGTTTCCGGACAACATATTTGAGTATCTGACATTGAAATATGGAAAATATTAGCTTAGGATTCAAAACACCATATCATTAACTTATTTCTGACACGGAATGCATCATAAAAACTAGAACATAAAAGCATGTGCATTGATAAATAAAAGTTTTTTTATAAGACGACTTAAGAAAATGTGCCAAAATTGCATAATCGGTATATCGGTGGGTTTTAACTGTTAAATTGTCGCTTGCATTTGGCCTCGCTGTTCTGCAGGAACGTTTAACAAATTTACTGCACTGGGTCTTAGAACTGGTAAACCTATGCACTGAGGTGAAGATAGTGTCCTTCTCATCGGAGGCATCTGTCTATTTTTAGCCGGAAGGGGCGATTCAATAGACCACGTGGTTCTGGATTTAACCGGAAGTCGTATCGCGTCCCTCCGAAAACGGTTGGCTGTCGCTATGGGCGTGGTTGCCCAGATACTACGAGATGTTGACGGTTCGCATGCGCTGCTGGGGAGAAAGGTTGATAATGTGCCCCTTGATTGAATGTCTTTGACTTGTCCCAGGAGCTCCGGGCGAATTCTATTCGAATAACCGTCTCTTCTGCAAACGTGGTTCATAAACTTTTCCTGGAATTTCTTATTAAGTGCTGTAATTATTAACGGGTTAATTGTACTACTGATATATGCCAACCACGTGGCTAACGTCCATGCGTATGAATACGAATCGAAACCAATGAAAACAGAGATTATATCCAGTATTGTGACCGGTGCACGCAACAAAGTAAAACAAGCTACGATATAAAATAATGTGCGCATAGCTTTCATCGTTCTACTTCTATAATTTGTGACAACTGGCATCATATTAACACTGTGGATAGGGAGCACAGTTTGGATCGGTAAAGCGGAGAAAACTCTGTGATGCGAGACAGCTGCGTGATATATCATCACAAACATCATGGCAATAAAGAGCAAAGGAATAGCAACGCATAATGTTCCACGAGTAATGGCGATATCATCCCATCTGTCCAGTCTCAAGCCACAGAATGATTCTTGATCTATATACTCGTAATGACCCCATCCGAAAGCTGGGAACATAGCAAATGAAAAACTTTCCACCCAGACGAATGTCAATAGCCCCGCGGTGGTCACGTGACTCATGATATGGTTGTATTTTAATGGTTTTGTAACAGCTATGCATCGATCTATGGACACGCAGACGAGGGAATGAAGTGTGGCCATGTTTAATGCCGAGGTAATTACACCGCCCGCGTGACACCACGTGTGCGTGAATAACCACGCTCTCTGGAAGCGGCATGCTGTAGCGAATGGTAGAACAAGTAATCCAGTCAACAGGTCACTAGTAGCCAATGATATAATAATCGCATTTGTGGCTGTATGTAGCGCTGGTGTTTTCGCTATTACCCATATTAAGGATGCATTAAGAAACACGGCCGCAATACTGGTAATGATCAGAATGACTCCCAACACAATGTCCAATCCGCGTAGCACAAGAACTTTATCCTCTATCTGCGCTTGTTCACTCACGTTGACCAGTTCAGCAAAGGCAGACGTAATGGTATTGTTCATGTGACCAATGTTCGGACGTTCTGTGCTAGTGACGTTACATTCCATGCACAGAATACCGGTGACAGCAGTCATAACGACATCATATCACGACCCACTCTGCTAGCATCTCAGCAAAGACCATAAGATTGCTCCTGATTGCGAGCATTTATACCAAGTCCTGCAATTGAAAATATGATAATTAGATACAAAGAATATATATATATATATATATATATATATATATATATATATATAGCCTGATATTCCTAGGCATAGCACCACATGCTTCATGCTGAAGAGAAAACGATGAAACTAACATAATTGGAAGCCGTTGTTGCTTACCTAGGGCAACAATGTCATCCAGGAAAATTATTTCCAAAAGATTTTGAAAATATTGCCCTTTGCAGGGTTATCTAGCATGGGGTGTGAATAAACGCGTAATATGCCCTTAATTAGCACTTCAATTCTTGACCTTCCAGACAAAGTTACAGGTAAGATATTGAATATTCTTTACATCATAAAGAATTTTTCGATTCAGACCTGTTAATCATGATCGAGGGGGCGGGTAAAGATGTCAGACATTCATAATGGAGTGGTTGGAGTGGGGAGAAGATGTCAGACATTCATAATGGAGGGGTTGGAGTGGGGAGAAGAAGTCAGACATTCATAATAGAGGGAGTGGGGTTAGGAGTGCAGACATTCATAATGGAGGGGTTGGAGTGGTGAGAAGAGGTCGGACATTCGTAATGGAGGCGGTGGAGTGGGGAGACGAGGTCAGGCATTCATAATGGAGGCGGTGGTGAAGAGGGCAGAGATTCATAATGGAGGGGTGGAGTGGGTTGAAGAGAGCAGACATTCATAATGGAGGGGGTGGAGTGGGGAGAAGATGTCAGACATTCATAATGGAGGGGTTGGAGTGGGGAGAAGATGTCAGACTTTCACAATGGAGGGGGTGGAGTGGGGAGAAGAGGTCAGACTCTCATAATGGAGGGGTGGAGTGAGGAGAAGAGGTCAGACATTCAAAATGGAGGTGATGGAGAGGGGAGAAGAAGTCAGACATTCATAATAGAGGAAGTGGGGTTAGGAGTGCAGACATTCATAATGGAGGCGGTGGAGTGGGGAGACGAGGTCAGACATTCATAATGGAGGCGGTGGAGTGGGGAGACGAGGTCAGACATTCATAATGGAGGCGGTGGAGTGGGGAGACGAGGTCAGGCATTCATAATGGAGGCGGTGGAGTGGCGAGACGAGGTCAGGCATTCATAATGGAGGCGGTGGAGAGGGAAGACGAGGTCGGACATTCATAATGGAGGCGGTGGAGTGGCGAGACGAGGTCAGACATTCATAATGGAGGTGGTGGAGTGGGGAGACGAGGTCAGACATTCATAATGGAGGCGGTGGAGTGGGGAGACGAGGTCAGACATTCATAATGGAGGTGGTGGAGTGGGGAGACGAGGTCAGACATTCATAATGGAGGCGGTGGAGTGGGGAGACGAGGTCAGACATTCATAATGGAGGCGGTGGAGTGGGGAGACGAGTTCAGGCATTCATAATGGAGGTGGTGGAGTGGGGAGACGAGGTCAGGCATTCATAATGGAGGCGGTGGAGAGGGGAGACGAGGTCGGACATTCATAATGGAGGCGGTGGAGTGGGGAGACGAGGTCAGACATTCATAATGGAGGTGGTGGAGTGGGGAGACGAGGTCAGACATTCATAATGGAGGCGGTGGAGTGGGGAGACGAGGTCAGGCATTCATAATGGAGGTGGTGGAGTGGGGAGACGAGGTCAGACATTCATAATGGAGGCGGTGGAGTGCGGAGACGAGGTCAGGCATTCATAATGGAGGCGGTGGAGTGGGGAGAAGAGGTCAGGCATTCATAATGGAGGTGGTGGAGTGGGGAGACGAGGTCAGGCATTCATAATGGAGGCGGTGGAGTGGCGAGACGAGGTCAGGCATTCATAATGGAGGTGGTGGAGTGGGGAGACGAGGTCAGATATTCATAATGGAGGCGGTGGAGTGGGGAGACGAGGTCAGGCATTCATAATGGAGGCGGTGGAGTGGGGAGAAGAGGTCAGGCATTCATAATGGAGGTGGTGGAGTGGCGAGACGAGGTCAGGCATTCATAATGGAGGCGGTGGAGTGGGGAGACGAGGTCAGGCATTCATAATGGAGGCGGTGGAGTGGCGAGACGAGGTCAGACATTCATAATGGAGGTGGTGGAGTGGGGAGACGAGGTCAGACATTCATAATGGAGGCGGTGGAGTGGGGAGACGAGGTCAGGCATTCATAATGGAGGCGGTGGAGTGGGGAGACGAGGTCGGACATTCATAATGGAGGTGGTGGAGAGGGGAGACGAGGTCAGACATTCATAATGGAGGTGGTGGAGTGGGGAGACGAGGTCAGACATTCATAATGGAGGTGCTGGAGTGGGGAGACGAGGTCGGACATTCATAATGGAGGCGGTGGAGTGGCGAGACGAGGTCAGGCATTCATAATGGAGGCGGTGGAGAGGGGAGACGAGGTCAGACATTCATAATGGAGGGGTTGGAGTGGGGAGAAGAGGTCGGACATTCATAATGAAGGCGGTGGAGTGGGGAGACGAGGTCGGACATTCATAATGGAGGTGGTGGAGTGGGGAGACGAGGTCAGGCATTCATAATGGAGGCGGTGGAGAGGGGAGACGAGGTCAGACATTCATAATGGAGGCGGTGGAGTGGCGAGACGAGGTCAGGCATTCATAATGGAGGTGGTGGAGTGGGGAGAAGAGGGCAGACATTCATATTGGAGGGGTTGGAGTGGGGAGACGAGGTCAGACATTCATAATGGAGGTGGTGGAGTGGGGAGACGAGGTCAGACATTCATAATGGAGGCGGTGGAGTGGGAAGACGAGGTCAGGCATTCATAATGGAGGCGGTGGAGTGGGGAGAAGAGGTCAGACATTCATAATGGAGGTGGTGGAGTGGGGAGACGAGGTCAGGCATTCATAATGGAGGCGGTGGAGTGGGGAGACGAGGTCGGACATTCATAATGGAGGTGGTGGAGTGGCGAGACGAGGTCAGACATTCATAATGGAGGTGGTGGAGTGGGGAGACGAGGTCAGACATTCATAATGGAGGCGGTGGAGTGGGGAGACGAGGTCAGACATTCATAATGGAGGTGGTGGAGTGGGGAGACGAGGTCAGACATTCATAATGGAGGCGGTGGAGTGGGGAGACGAGGTCAGACATTCATAATGGAGGCGGTGGAGTGGGGAGACGAGTTCAGGCATTCATAATGGAGGTGGTGGAGTGGGGAGACGAGGTCAGGCATTCATAATGGAGGCGGTGGAGAGGGGAGACGAGGTCGGACATTCATAATGGAGGCGGTGGAGTGGGGAGACGAGGTCAGACATTCATAATGGAGGTGGTGGAGTGGGGAGACGAGGTCAGACATTCATAATGGAGGCGGTGGAGTTGGGAGACGAGGTCAGGCATTCATAATGGAGGTGGTGGAGTGGGGAGACGAGGTCAGACATTCATAATGGAGGCGGTGGAGTGCGGAGACGAGGTCAGGCATTCATAATGGAGGCGGTGGAGTGGGGAGAAGAGGTCAGGCATTCATAATGGAGGTGGTGGAGTGGGGAGACGAGGTCAGGCATTCATAATGGAGGCGGTGGAGTGGCGAGACGAGGTCAGGCATTCATAATGGAGGTGGTGGAGTGGGGAGACGAGGTCAGATATTCATAATGGAGGCGGTGGAGTGGGGAGACGAGGTCAGGCATTCATAATGGAGGCGGTGGAGTGGGGAGAAGAGGTCAGGCATTCATAATGGAGGTGGTGGAGTGGCGAGACGAGGTCAGGCATTCATAATGGAGGCGGTGGAGTGGGGAGACGAGGTCAGGCATTCATAATGGAGGCGGTGGAGTGGCGAGACGAGGTCAGACATTCATAATGGAGGTGGTGGAGTGGGGAGACGAGGTCAGACATTCATAATGGAGGCGGTGGAGTGGGGAGACGAGGTCAGGCATTCATAATGGAGGCGGTGGAGTGGGGAGACGAGGTCGGACATTCATAATGGAGGTGGTGGAGAGGGGAGACGAGGTCAGACATTCATAATGGAGGTGGTGGAGTGGGGAGACGAGGTCAGACATTCATAATGGAGGTGCTGGAGTGGGGAGACGAGGTCGGACATTCATAATGGAGGCGGTGGAGTGGCGAGACGAGGTCAGGCATTCATAATGGAGGCGGTGGAGAGGGGAGACGAGGTCAGACATTCATAATGGAGGGGTTGGAGTGGGGAGAAGAGGTCGGACATTCATAATGAAGGCGGTGGAGTGGGGAGACGAGGTCGGACATTCATAATGGAGGTGGTGGAGTGGGGAGACGAGGTCAGGCATTCATAATGGAGGCGGTGGAGAGGGGAGACGAGGTCAGACATTCATAATGGAGGCGGTGGAGTGGCGAGACGAGGTCAGGCATTCATAATGGAGGTGGTGGAGTGGGGAGAAGAGGGCAGACATTCATATTGGAGGGGTTGGAGTGGGGAGACGAGGTCAGACATTCATAATGGAGGTGGTGGAGTGGGGAGACGAGGTCAGACATTCATAATGGAGGCGGTGGAGTGGGAAGACGAGGTCAGGCATTCATAATGGAGGCGGTGGAGTGGGGAGAAGAGGTCAGACATTCATAATGGAGGTGGTGGAGTGGGGAGACGAGGTCAGGCATTCATAATGGAGGCGGTGGAGTGGGGAGACGAGGTCGGACATTCATAATGGAGGTGGTGGAGTGGGGAGACGAGGTCGGACATTCATAATGGAGGCGGTGGAGTGGGGAGACGAGGTCAGGCATTCATAATGGAGGCGGTGGAGAGGGGAGACGAGGTCAGACATTCATAATGGAGGCGGTGGAGAGGGGAGACGAGGTCAGGCATTCATAATGGAGGCGGTGGAGTGGGGAGAAGAGGTGAGGCATTCATAATGGAGGTGGTGGAGTGGGGAGACGAGGTCAGACATTCATAATGGAGGCGGTGGAGAGGGGAGACGAGGTCAGGCATTCATAATGGAGGCGGTGGAGAGGGGAGACGAGGTCAGGCATTCATAATGGAGGCGGTGGAGTGGGGAGAAGAGGTGAGGCATTCATAATGGAGGTGGTGGAGTGGCGAGACGAGGTCGGACATTCATAATGGAGGTGGTGGAGTGGCGAGACGAGGTCAGGCATTCATAATGGAGGTGGTGGAGTGGGGAGACGAGGTCAGGCATTCATAATGGAGGCGGTGGAGTGGGGAGACGAGGTCAGGCATTCATAATGGAGGCGGTGGAGTGGGGAGACGAGGTCAGGCATTCATAATGGAGGTGGTGGAGTGGGGAGACGAGGTCAGGCATTCATAATGGAGGCGGTGGAGTGGGGAGACGAGGTCAGACATTCATAATGGAGGCGGTGGGGAGGGGAGACGAGGTCAGGCATTCATAATGGAGGCGCTGGAGTGGGGAGACGAGGTCAGGCATTCATAATGGAGGCGGTGGAGTGGGGAGACGAGGTCGGACATTCATAATGGAGGCGGTGGAGTGGGGAGACGAGGTCGGACATTCATAATGGAGGCGGTGGAGTGGGGAGACGAGGTCAGGCATTCATAATGGAGGCGGTGGAGAGGCAAGACGAGGTCAGGCATTCATAATGGAGGCGGTGGAGTGGGGAGACGAGGTCAGGCATTCATAATGGAGGCGGTGGAGTGGGGAGACGAGGTCAGACATTCATAATGGAGGCGGTGGAGAGGGGAGACGAGGTCAGGCATTCATAATGGAGGCGGTGGAGTGGGGAGACGAGGTCAGGCATTCATAATGGAGGCGGTGGAGTGGGGAGACGAGGTCGGACATTCATAATGGAGGCGGTGGAGTGGGGAGACGAGGTCGGACATTCATAATGGAGGCGGTGGAGTGGGGAGACGAGGTCAGGCATTCATAATGGAGGCGGTGGAGAGGCGAGACGAGGTCAGGCATTCATAATGGAGGCGGTGGAGTGGGGAGACGAGGTCAGGCATTCATAATGGAGGCGGTGGAGTGGGGAGACGAGGTCAGGCATTCATAATGGAGGCGGTGGAGTGGGGAGACGAGGTCAGACATTCATAATGGAGGCGGTGGAGTGGGGAGACGAGGTCGGATATTCATAATGGAGGCGGTGGAGTGGGGAGACGAGGTCAGACATTCATAATGGAGGCGGTGGAGTGGGGAGACGAGGTCAGACATTCATAATGGAGGCGGTGGAGAGGCGAGACGAGGTCATGCATTCATAATGGAGGCGGTGGAGTTGGGAGACGAGGTCAGGCATTCATAATGGAGGCGGTGGAGTGGGGAGACGAGATCAGGCATTCATAATGGCGGCGGTGGAGTGGGGAGACGAGGTCGGACATTCATAATGGAGGCGGTGGAGTGGGGAGAAGAGGGCAGACATTCATAATGGAGGCGGTGGAGAGGCGAGACGAGGTCAGGCATTCATAATGGAGGTGGTGGAGTGGGGAGACGAGGTCAGACATTCATAATGGAGGTGGTGGAGTGGGGAGACGAGGTCAGGCATTCATAATGGAGGCGGTGGAGTGGGGAGACGAGGTCGGACATTCATAATGGAGGCGGTGGAGTGGCGAGACGAGGTCAGGCATTCATAATGGAGGCGGTGGAGTGGGGAAACGAGGTCGGACATTCATAATGGAGGCGGTGGAGTGGGGAGACGAGGTCGGACATTCATAATGGAGGCGGTGGAGTGGGGAGACGATGTCGGACATTCATAATGGAGGTGGTGGAGTGGCGAGACGAGGTCAGGCATTCATAATGGAGGCGGTGGAGTGGGGAGACGAGGTCGGACATTCATAATGGAGGCGGTGGAGTGGGGAGACGAGGTCGGACATTCATTATGGAGGCGGTGGAGTGGGGAGACGAGGTCGGACATTCATAATGGAGGTGGTGGAGTGGGGAGACGAGGTCAGGCATTCATAATGGAGGCGGTGGAGAGGGGAGACGAGGTCAGACATTCATAATGGAGGCGGTGGAGTGGGGAGACGAGGTCAGGCATTCATAATGGAGGCGGTGGAGTGGGGAGACGAGGTCAGGCATTCATAATGGAGGTGGTGGAGTGGCGAGACCAGGTCAGGCATTCATAATGGAGGCGGTGGAGTGGGGAGACGAGGTCAGACATTCATAATGGAGGCGGTGGAGTGGGGAGACGAGGTCAGGCATTCATAATGGAGGTGGTGGAGTGGCGAGACGAGGTCAGGCATTCATAATGGAGGCGGTGGAGTGGGGAGACGAGGTCGGACATTCATAATGGAGGTGGTGGAGTGGGGAGAAGAGGTCAGACATTCATAATGGAGGCGGTGGAGTGGGGAGACGAGGTCAGACATTCAAAATGGAGGCGGTGGAGTGGGGAGACGAGGTCAGGCATTCATAATGGAGGCGGTGGAGTGGGGAGACGAGGTCAGACATTCATAATGGAGGCGGTGGAGAGGGGAGACGAGGTCAGACATTCATAATGGAGGTGGTGGAGTGGGGAGAAGAGGTCAGGCATTCATAATGGAGGCGGTGGAGTGGGGAGACGAGGTCAGGCATTCATAATGGAGGCGGTGGAGTGGGGAGACGAGGTCAGACATTCATAATGGAGGCGGTGGAGAGGGGAGACGAGGTCAGACATTCATAATGGAGGTGGTGGAGTGGGGAGACGAGGTCAGGCATTCATAATGGAGGTGGTGGAGTGGGGAGACGAGGTCAGGCATTCATAATGGAGGCGGTGGAGTGGGGAGACGAGGTCAGACATTCATAATGGAGGCGGTGGAGAGGGGAGACGAGGTCAGGCATTCATAATGGAGGCGGTGGAGTGGGGAGACGAGGTCAGGCATTCATAATGGAGGCGGTGGAGTGGGGAGAAGAGGTCAGACATTCATAATGGAGGTGGTGGAGTGGGGAGACGAGGTCAGGCATTCATAATGGAGGCGGTGGAGTGGGGAGACGAGGTCGGACATTCATAATGGAGGTGGTGGAGTGGGGAGACGAGGTCGGACATTCATAATGGAGGTGGTGGAGTGGGGAGACGAGGTCAGACATTCATAATGGAGGCGGTGGAGAGGGGAGACGAGGTCAGGCATTCATAATGGAGGCGGTGGAGTGGCGAGACGAGGTCGGACATTCATAATGGAGGTGGTGGAGTGGCGAGACGAGGTCAGGCATTCATAATGGAGGTGGTGGAGTGGGGAGACGAGGTCGGACATTCATAATGGAGGTGGTGGAGTGGCGAGACGAGGTCAGGCATTCATAATGGAGGTGGTGGAGTGGGGAGACGAGGTCGGACATTCATAATGGAGGCGGTGGAGTGGCGAGACGAGGTCAGGCATTCATAATGGAGGCGGTGGAGAGGGGAGACGAGGTCAGACATTCATAATGGAGGGGTTGGAGTGGGGAGAAGAGGTCGGACATTCATAATGAAGGCGGTGGAGTGGGGAGACGAGGTCGGACATTCATAATGGAGGTGGTGGAGTGGGGAGACGAGGTCAGGCATTCATAATGGAGGCGGTGGAGAGGGGAGACGAGGTCAGACATTCATAATGGAGGCGGTGGAGTGGCGAGACGAGGTCAGGCATTCATAATGGAGGTGGTGGAGTGGGGAGAAGAGGGCAGACATTCATAATGGAGGGGTTGGAGTGGGGAGACGAGGTCACCCATTCATAATGGAGGTGGTGGAGTGGGGAGACGAGGTCAGACATTCATAATGGAGGCGGTGGAGTGGGGAGACGAGGTCAGGCATTCATAATGGAGGCGGTGGAGTGGGGAAACGAGGTCGGACATTCATAATGGAGGCGGTGGAGTGGGGAGACGAGGTCGGACATTCATAATGGAGGCGGTGGAGTGGGGAGACGATGTCGGACATTCATAATGGAGGTGGTGGAGTGGCGAGACGAGGTCAGGCATTCATAATGGAGGCGGTGGAGTGGGGAGACGAGGTCGGACATTCATAATGGAGGCGGTGGAGTGGGGAGACGAGGTCGGACATTCATTATGGAGGCGGTGGAGTGGGGAGACGAGGTCGGACATTCATAATGGAGGTGGTGGAGTGGGGAGACGAGGTCAGGCATTCATAATGGAGGCGGTGGAGAGGGGAGACGAGGTCAGACATTCATAATGGAGGCGGTGGAGTGGGGAGACGAGGTCAGGCATTCATAATGGAGGCGGTGGAGTGGGGAGACGAGGTCAGGCATTCATAATGGAGGTGGTGGAGTGGCGAGACCAGGTCAGGCATTCATAATGGAGGCGGTGGAGTGGGGAGACGAGGTCAGACATTCATAATGGAGGCGGTGGAGTGGGGAGACGAGGTCAGGCCTTCATAATGGAGGTGGTGGAGTGGCGAGACGAGGTCAGGCATTCATAATGGAGGCGGTGGAGTGGGGAGACGAGGTCGGACATTCATAATGGAGGTGGTGGAGTGGGGAGAAGAGGTCAGACATTCATAATGGAGGCGGTGGAGTGGGGAGACGAGGTCAGACATTCAAAATGGAGGCGGTGGAGTGGGGAGACGAGGTCAGGCATTCATAATGGAGGCGGTGGAGTGGGGAGACGAGGTCAGACATTCATAATGGAGGCGGTGGAGAGGGGAGACGAGGTCAGACATTCATAATGGAGGTGGTGGAGTGGGGAGAAGAGGTCAGGCATTCATAATGGAGGCGGTGGAGTGGGGAGACGAGGTCAGGCATTCATAATGGAGGCGGTGGAGTGGGGAGACGAGGTCAGACATTCATAATGGAGGCGGTGGAGAGGGGAGACGAGGTCAGACATTCATAATGGAGGTGGTGGAGTGGGGAGACGAGGTCAGGCATTCATAATGGAGGTGGTGGAGTGGGGAGACGAGGTCAGGCATTCATAATGGAGGCGGTGGAGTGGGGAGACGAGGTCAGACATTCATAATGGAGGCGGTGGAGAGGGGAGACGAGGTCAGGCATTCATAATGGAGGCGGTGGAGTGGGGAGACGAGGTCAGGCATTCATAATGGAGGCGGTGGAGTGGGGAGAAGAGGTCAGACATTCATAATGGAGGTGGTGGAGTGGGGAGACGAGGTCAGGCATTCATAATGGAGGCGGTGGAGTGGGGAGACGAGGTCGGACATTCATAATGGAGGTGGTGGAGTGGGGAGACGAGGTCGGACATTCATAATGGAGGTGGTGGAGTGGGGAGACGAGGTCAGACATTCATAATGGAGGCGGTGGAGAGGGGAGACGAGGTCAGGCATTCATAATGGAGGCGGTGGAGTGGCGAGACGAGGTCGGACATTCATAATGGAGGTGGTGGAGTGGCGAGACGAGGTCAGGCATTCATAATGGAGGTGGTGGAGTGGGGAGACGAGGTCGGACATTCATAATGGAGGTGGTGGAGTGGCGAGACGAGGTCAGGCATTCATAATGGAGGTGGTGGAGTGGGGAGACGAGGTCGGACATTCATAATGGAGGCGGTGGAGTGGCGAGACGAGGTCAGGCATTCATAATGGAGGCGGTGGAGAGGGGAGACGAGGTCAGACATTCATAATGGAGGGGTTGGAGTGGGGAGAAGAGGTCGGACATTCATAATGAAGGCGGTGGAGTGGGGAGACGAGGTCGGACATTCATAATGGAGGTGGTGGAGTGGGGAGACGAGGTCAGGCATTCATAATGGAGGCGGTGGAGAGGGGAGACGAGGTCAGACATTCATAATGGAGGCGGTGGAGTGGCGAGACGAGGTCAGGCATTCATAATGGAGGTGGTGGAGTGGGGAGAAGAGGGCAGACATTCATAATCGAGGGGTTGGAGTGGGGAGACGAGGTCACCCATTCATAATGGAGGTGGTGGAGTGGGGAGACGAGGTCAGACATTCATAATGGAGGCGGTGGAGTGGGGAGACGAGGTCAGGCATTCATAATGGAGGCGGTGGAGTGGGGAGACGAGGTCAGGCATTCATAATGGAGGCGGTGGAGTGGGGAGACGAGGTCAGGCATTCATAATGGAGGTGGTGGAGTGGGGAGAAGAGGTCAGAGATTCATAATGGAGGTGGTGGAGTGGCCAGACGAGGTCAGGCATTCATAATGGAGGTGGTGGAGTGGGGAGAAGAGGTCAGGCATTCATAATGGAGGTGGTGGAGTGGGGAGACGAGGTCAGGCATTCATAATGGAGGTGGTGGAGTGGGGAGACGAGGTCGGACATTCATAATGGAGGCGGTGGAGTGGCGAGACGAGGTCAGGCATTCATAATGGAGGCGGTGGAGAGGGGAGACGAGGTCAGACATTCATAATGGAGGGGTTGGAGTGGGGAGAAGAGGTCGGACATTCATAATGAAGGCGGTGGAGTGGGGAGACGAGGTCGGACATTCATAATGGAGGTGGTGGAGTGGGGAGACGAGGTCAGGCATTCATAATGGAGGCGGTGGAGAGGGGAGACGAGGTCAGACATTCATAATGGAGGCGGTGGAGTGGCGAGACGAGGTCAGGCATTCATAATGGAGGTGGTGGAGTGGGGAGAAGAGGGCAGACATTCATAATGGAGGGGTTGGAGTGGGGAGACGAGGTCACCCATTCATAATGGAGGTGGTGGAGTGGGGAGACGAGGTCAGACATTCATAATGGAGGCGGTGGAGTGGGGAGACGAGGTCAGGCATTCATAATGGAGGCGGTGGAGTGGGGAGACGAGGTCAGGCATTCATAATGGAGGCGGTGGAGTGGGGAGACGAGGTCAGGCATTCATAATGGAGGTGGTGGAGTGGGGAGAAGAGGTCAGAGATTCATAATGGAGGTGGTGGAGTGGCCACACGAGGTCAGGCATTCATAATGGAGGTGGTGGAGTGGGGAGAAGAGGTCAGGCATTCATAATGGAGGTGGTGGAGTGGGGAGACGAGGTCAGGCATTCATAATGGAGGCGGTGGAGTGGGGAGACGAGGTCAGGCATTCATAATGGAGGTGGTGGAGTGGGGAGACGAGGTCAGGCATTCATAATGGAGGCGGTGGATTGGGGAGACGAGGTCAGGCATTCATAATGGAGGCGGTGGAGTGGGGAGACGAGGTCAGGCATTCATAATGGAGGTGGTGGAGTGGGGAGACGAGGTCAGGCATTCATAATGGAGGCGGTGGAGTGGGGAGACGAGGTCAGACATTCATAATGGAGGCGGTGGAGAGGCGAGACGAGGTCAGGCATTCATAATGGAGGCGGTGGAGTGGGGAGACGAGGTCAGGCATTCATAATGGAGGCGGTGGAGTGGGGAGACGAGATCAGGCATTCATAATGGAGGCGGTGGAGTGGGGAGACGAGGTCGGACATTCATAATGGAGGCAGTGGAGTGGGGAGAAGAGGGCAGACATTCATAATGGAGGCGGTGGAGAGGCGAGACGAGGTCAGGCATTCATAATGGAGGTGGTGGAGTGGGGAGACGAGGTCAGGCATTCATAATGGAGGCGGTGGAGTGGGGAGACGAGGTCGGACATTCATAATGGAGGCGGTGGAGTGGCGAGACGAGGTCAGGCATTCATAATGGAGGCGGTGGCGTGGGGAGACGAGGTCGGACATTCATAATGGAGGCGGTGGAGTGGGGAGACGAGGTCGGACATTCATAATGGAGGCAGTGGAGTGGGAAGACGAGGTCGGACATTCATAATGGAGGTGGTGGAGTGGCGAGACGAGGTCAGGCATTCATAATGGAGGCGGTGGAGTGGGGAGACGAGGTCGGACATTCATAATGGAGGCGGTGGAGTGGGGAGACGATGTCGGACATTCATAATGGAGGCGGTGGAGTGGGGAGACGAGGTCGGACATTCATAATGGAGGCGGTGGAGTGGGGAGACGAGGTCAGGCATTCATAATGGAGGCGGTGGAGAGGGGAGACGAGGTCAGACATTCATAATGGAGGCGGTGGAGTGGGGAGACGAGGTCAGGCATTCATAATGGAGGCGGTGGAGTGGGGAGACGAGGTCAGGCATTCATAATGGAGGTGGTGGAGTGGCGAGACCAGGTCAGGCATTCATAATGGAGGCGGTGGAGTGGGGAGACGACGTCAGACATTCATAATGGAGGCGGTGGAGTGGGGAGACGAGGTCAGGCATTCATAATGGAGGTGGTGGAGTGGCGAGACGAAGTCAGGCATTCATAATGGAGGCGGTGGAGTGGGGTGACGAGGTCGGACATTCATAATGGAGGTGGTGGAGTGGGGAGAAGAGGTCAGACATTCATAATGGAGGCGGTGGAGTGGGGAGACGAGGTCAGACATTCATAATGGAGGCGGTGGAGTGGGGAGACGAGGTCAGGCATTCATAATGGAGGCGGTGGAGTGGGGAGACGAGGTCAGACATTCATAATGGAGGCGGTGGAGAGGGGAGACGAGGTCAGACATTCATAATGGAGGTGGTGGAGTGGGAAGACGAGGTCAGGCATTCATAATGGAGGTGGTGGAGTGGGGAGACGAGGTCAGGCATTCATAATGGAGGCGGTGGAGTGGGGAGACGAGGTCAGGCATTCATAATGGAGGCGGTGGAGTGGGGAGACGAGGTCAGACATTCATAATGGAGGCGGTGGAGAGGGGAGACGAGGTCAGACATTCATAATGGAGGTGGTGGAGTGGGGAGACGAGGTCAGGCATTCATAATGGAGGCGGTGGAGTGGGGAGACGATGTCGGACATTCATAATGGAGGCGGTGGAGTGGTGAGACGAGGTCGGACTTTCATAATGGAGGCGGTGGAGTGGGGAGACGAGGTCAGGCATTCATAATGGAGGCGGTGGAGAGGGGAGACGAGGTCAGACATTCATAATGGAGGCGGTGGAGTGGGGAGACGAGGTCAGGCATTCATAATGGAGGCGGTGGAGTGGGGAGACGAGGTCAGGCATTCATAATGGAGGTGGTGGAGTGGCGAGACCAGGTCAGGCATTCATAATGGAGGCGGTGGAGTGGGGAGACGACGTCAGACATTCATAATGGAGGCGGTGGAGTGGGGAGACGAGGTCAGGCATTCATAATGGAGGTGGTGGAGTGGCGAGACGAGGTCAGGCATTCATAATGGAGGCGGTGGAGTGGGGAGACGAGGTCGGACATTCATAATGGAGGCGGTGGAGTGGGGAGAAGAGGTCAGACATTCATAATGGAGGCGGTGGAGTGGGGAGACGAGGTCAGACATTCATAATGGAGGCGGTGGAGTGGGGAGACGAGGTCAGGCATTCATAATGGAGGCGGTGGAGTGGGGAGACGAGGTCAGACATTCATAATGGAGGCGGTGGAGAGGGGAGACGAGGTCAGACATTCATAATGGAGGTGGTGGAGTGGGGAGACGAGGTCAGGCATTCATAATGGAGGCGGTGGAGTGGGGAGACGAGGTCAGGCATTCATAATGGAGGCGGTGGAGTGGGGAGACGAGGTCAGACATTCATAATGGAGGCGGTGGAGAGGGGAGACGAGGTCAGACATTCATAATGGAGGTGGTGGAGTGGGGAGACGAGGTCAGGCATTCATAATGGAGGTGGTGGAGTGGGCAGACGAGGTCAGGCATTCATAATGGAGGCGGTGGAGTGGGGAGACGAGGTCAGACATTCATAATGGAGGCGGTGGAGAGGGGAGACGAGGTCAGGCATTCATAATGGAGGCGGTGGAGTGGGGAGACGAGGTCAGGCATTCATAATGGAGGCGGTGGAGTGGGGAGAAGAGGTCAGACATTCATAATGGAGGTGGTGGAGTGGGGAGACGAGGTCAGGCATTCATAATGGAGACGGTAGAGTGGGGAGACGAGGTCGGACATTCATAATGGAGGTGGTGGAGTGGGGAGACGAGGTCGGACATTCATAATGGAAGTGGTGGAGTGGGGAGACGAGGTCAGACATTCATAATGGAGGCGGTGGAGAGGGGAGACGAGGTCAGGCATTCATAATGGAGGCGGTGGAGAGGGGAGACGAGGTCAGGCATTCATAATGGAGGCGGTGGAGTGGGGAGAAGAGGTCAGGCATTCATAATGGAGGTGGTGGAGTGGCGAGACGAGGTCAGGCATTCATAATGGAGGTGGTGGAGTGGGGAGACGAGGTCAGGCATTCATAATGGAGGTGGTGGAGTGGGGAGACGAGGTCAGGCATTCATAATGGAGGCGGTGGAGTGGGGAGACGAGGTCAGGCATTCATAATGGAGGCGGTGGAGTGGGGAGACGAGGTCAGACATTCATAATGGAGGCGGTGGAGAGGGGAGACGAGGTCAGACATTCATAATGGAGGTGGTGGAGTGGGGAGACGAGGTCAGGCATTCATAATGGAGGTGGTGGAGTGGGCAGACGAGGTCAGGCATTCATAATGGAGGCGGTGGAGTGGGGAGACGAGGTCAGACATTCATAATGGTGGCGGTGGAGAGGGGAGACGAGGTCAGGCATTCATAATGGAGGCGGTGGAGTGGGGAGACGAGGTCAGGCATTCATAATGGAGGCGGTGGAGTGGGGAGAAGAGGTCAGACATTCATAATGGAGGTGGTGGAGTGGGGAGACGAGGTCAGGCATTCATAATGGAGACGGTAGAGTGGGGAGACGAGGTCGGACATTCATAATGGAGGTGGTGGAGTGGGGAGACGAGGTCGGACATTCATAATGGAAGTGGTGGAGTGGGGAGACGAGGTCAGACATTCATAATGGAGGCGGTGGAGAGGGGAGACGAGGTCAGGCATTCATAATGGAGGCGGTGGAGAGGGGAGACGAGGTCAGGCATTCATAATGGAGGCGGTGGAGTGGGGAGAAGAGGTCAGGCATTCATAATGGAGGTGGTGGAGTGGCGAGACGAGGTCAGGCATTCATAATGGAGGTGGTGGAGTGGGGAGACGAGGTCAGGCATTCATAATGGAGGTGGTGGAGTGGGGAGACGAGGTCAGGCATTCATAATGGAGGCGGTGGAGTGGGGAGACGAGGTCAGGCATTCATAATGGAGGTGGTGGAGTGGGGAGACGAGGTCAGGCATTCATAATGGAGGCGGTGGAGTGGGGAGACGAGGTCAGACATTCATAATGGAGGCGGTGGAGAGGGGAGACGAGGTCAGGCATTCATAATGGAGGCGGTGGAGTGGGGAGACGAGGTCAGACATTCATAATGGAGGCGGTGGAGTGGGGAGACGAGGACAGGCATTCATAATGGAGGTGGTGGAGTGGCGAGACGAGGTCAGGCATTCATAATGGAGGCCGTGGAGTGGGGAGACGAGGTCGGACATTCATAATGGAGGTGGTGGAGTGGGGAGAAGAGGTCAGACATTCATAATTGAGGCGGTGGAGTGGGGAGACGAGGTCAGACATTCATAATGGAGGCGGTGGAGTGGGGAGACGAGGTCAGGCATTCATAATGGAGGCGGTGGAGTGGGGAGACGAGGTCAGACATTCATAATGGAGGCGGTGGAGAGGGGAGACGAGGTCAGACATTCATAATGGAGGTGGTGGAGTGGGGAGACGAGGTCAGGCATTCATAATGGAGGCGGTGGAGTGGGGAGACGAGGTCAGGCATTCATAATGGAGGCGGTGGAGTGGGGAGACGAGGTCAGACATTCATAATGGAGGCGGTGGAGAGGGGAGACGAGGTCAGACATTCATAATGGAGGTGGTGGAGTGGGGAGACGAGGTCAGGCATTCATAATGGAGGTGGTGGAGTGGGGAGACGAGGTCAGGCATTCATAATGGAGGCGGTGGAGTGGGGAGACGAGGTCAGACATTCATAATGGAGGCGGTGGAGAGGGGAGACGAGGTCAGGCATTCATAATGGAGGCGGTGGAGTGGGGAGACGAGGTCAGGCATTCATAATGGAGGCGGTGGAGTGGGGAGAAGAGGTCAGACATTCATAATGGACGTGGTGGAGTGGGGAGACGAGGTCAGGCATTCATAATGGAGGCGGTGGAGTGGGGAGACGAGGTCGGACATTCATAATGGAGGTGGTGGAGTGGGGAGACGAGGTCGGACATTCATAATGGAGGTGGTGGAGTGGGGAGACGAGGTCAGACATTCATAATGGAGGCGGTGGAGAGGGGAGACGAGGTCAGGCATTCATAATGGAGGCGGTGGAGAGGGGAGACGAGGTCAGGCATTCATAATGGAGGCGGTGGAGTGGGGAGAAGAGGTCAGGCATTCATAATGGAGGTGGTGGAGTGGCGAGACGAGGTCGGACATTCATAATGGAGGTGGTGGAGTGGGGAGACGAGGTCAGGCATTCATAATGGAGGTGGTGGAGTGGGGAGACGAGGTCAGACATTCATAATGGAGGCGGTGGAGAGGGGAGACGAGGTCAGGCATTCATAATGGAGGCGGTGGAGTGGGGAGACGAGGTCAGGCATTCATAATGGAGGCGGTGGAGTGGGGAGACGAGGTCAGACATTCATAATGGAGGTGGTGGAGTGGGGAGACGAGGTCGGACATTCATAATGGAGGCGGTGGAGTGGGGAGACGAGGTTGGACATTCATAATGGAGGCGGTGGAGTGGGGAGACGAGGTCAGGCATTCATAATGGAGGCGGTGGAGTGGGGAGAAGAGGTCAGACATTCATAATGGAGGTGGTGGAGTGGGGAGACGAGGTCAGGCATTCATAATGGAGACGGTAGAGTGGGGAGACGAGGTCGGACATTCATAATGGAGGTGGTGGAGTGGGGAGACGAGGTCGGACATTCATAATGGAAGTGGTGGAGTGGGGAGACGAGGTCAGACATTCATAATGGAGGCGGTGGAGAGGGGAGACGAGGTCAGGCATTCATAATGGAGGCGGTGGAGAGGGGAGACGAGGTCAGGCATTCATAATGGAGGCGGTGGAGTGGGGAGAAGAGGTCAGGCATTCATAATGGAGGTGGTGGAGTGGCGATACGAGGTCAGGCATTCATAATGGAGGTGGTGGAGTGGGGAGACGAGGTCAGGCATTCATAATGGAGGTGGTGGAGTGGGGAGACGAGGTCAGGCATTCATAATGGAGGCGGTGGAGTGGGGAGACGAGGTCAGGCATTCATAATGGAGGTGGTGGAGTGGGGAGACGAGGTCAGGCATTCATAATGGAGGCGGTGGAGTGGGGAGACGAGGTCAGACATTCATAATGGAGGCGGTGGAGAGGGGAGACGAGGTCAGGCATTCATAATGGAGGCGGTGGAGTGGGGAGAAGAGGTCAGGCATTCATAATGGAGGTGGTGGAGTGGCGAGACGAGGTCGGACATTCATAATGGAGGTGGTGGAGTGGCGAGACGAGGTCAGGCATTCATAATGGAGGTGGTGGAGTGGGGAGACGAGGTCAGGCATTCATAATGGAGGTGGTGGAGTGGGGAGACGAGGTCAGACATTCATAATGGAGGCGGTGGAGAGGGGAGACGAGGTCAGGCATTCATAATGGAGGCGGTGGAGTGGGGAGACGAGGTCAGGCATTCATAATGGAGGCGGTGGAGTGGGGAGACGAGGTCAGACATTCATAATGGAGGTGGTGGAGTGGGGAGACGAGGTCAGGCATTCATAATGGAGGCGGTGGAGTGGGGAGACGAGGTCGGACATTCATAATGGAGGCGGTGGAGTGGGGATAAGAGAGCAGACATTCATAATGGAGGTGGTGGAGTGGGGAGACGAGGTCAGGCATTAATAATGGAGGTGGTGGAGTGGGGAGACGAGGTCAGGCATTCATAATGGAGGCGGTGGAGTGGGGAGACGAGGTCGGACATTCATAATGGAGGTGGTGGAGTGGGGGAGACGAGGTCGGACATTCATAATGGAGGTGGTGGAGTGGGGAGACGAGGTCAGACATTCATAATGGAGGCGGTGGAGAGGGGAGACGAGGTCAGGCATTCATAATGGAGGCGGTGGAGAGGGGAGACGAGGTCAGGCATTCATAATGGAGGCGGTGGAGTGGGGAGAACAGGTGAGGCATTCATAATGGAGGTGGTGGAGTGGCGAGACGAGGTCGGACATTCATAATGGAGGTGGTGGAGTGGCGAGACGAGGTCAGGCATTCATAATGGAGGCGGTGGAGTGGGGGAGACGAGGTCAGGCATTCATAATGGAGGCGGTGGAGTGGGGAGACGAGGTCAGTCATTCATAATGGAGGCGGTGGAGTGGGGAGACGAGGTCAGGCATTCATAATGGAGGTGGTGGAGTGGGGAGACGAGGTCAGGCATTCATAATGGAGGCGGTGGAGTGGGGAGACGAGGTCAGACATTCATAATGGAGGCGGTGGAGAGGGGAGACGAGGTCAGGCATTCATAATGGAGGAGGTGGAATGGGGAGACGAGGTCAGGCATTCATAATGGAGGCGGTGGAGTGGGGAGACGAGGTCGGACATTCATAATGGAGGCGGTGGAGTGGGGAGACGAGGTCGGACATTCATAATGGAGGCGGTGGAGTGGGGAGAGGAGGTCAGGCATTCATAATGGAGGCGGTGGAGAGGCGAGACGAGGTCAGGCATTCATAATGGAGGTGGTGGAGTGGGGAGACGAGGTCAGGCATTCATAATGGAGGCGGTGGAGTGGGGAGACGAGGTCAGGCATTCATAATGGAGGCGGTGGAGTGGGGAGACGAGGTCAGACATTCATAATGGAGGCGGTGGAGTGGGGAGACGAGGTCGGACATTCATAATGGAGGCGGTGGAGTGGGGAGACGAGGTCAGACATTCATAATGGAGGCGGTGGAGTGGGGAGACGAGGTCAGACATTCATAATGGAGGCGGTGGAGAGGCGAGACGAGGTCAGGCATTCATAATGGAGGCGGTGTAGTGGGGAGACGAGATCAGGCATTCATAATGGAGGCGGTGGAGTGGGGAGACGAGGTCGGACATTCATAATGGAGGCGGTGGAGTGGGGAGAAGAGGGCAGACATTCATAATGGAGGCGGTGGAGAGGCGAGACGAGGTCAGGCATTCATAATGGAGGTGGTGGAGTGGGGAGACGAGGTCAGACATTCATAATGGAGGTGGTGGAGTGGGGAGACGAGGTCAGGCATTCATAATGGAGGCGGTGGAGTGGGGAGACGAGGTCGGACATTCATAATGGAGATGGTGGAGTGGCGAGACGAGGTCAGGCATTCATAATGGAGGCGGTGGAGTGGGGAGACGAGGTCGGACATTCATAATGGAGGCGGTGGAGTGAGGAGACGAGGTCGGACATTCATAATGGAGGCGGTGGAGTGGGGAGACGAGGTCGGACATTCATAATGGAGGTGGTGGAGTGGCGAGACGAGGTCAGGCATTCATAATGGAGGCGGTGGAGTGGGGAGACGAGGTCGGACATTCATAATGGAGGCGGTGGAGTGGGGAGACGAGGTCAGGCATTCATAATGGAGGCGGTGGAGAGGGGAGACGAGGTCAGACATTCATAATGGAGGCGGTGGAGTGGGGAGACGAGGTCAGGCATTCATAATGGAGGCGGTGGAGTGGGGAGACGAGGTCAGACATTCATAATGGAGGCGGTGGAGTGGGGGAGACGAGGTCAGGCATTCATAATGGAGGTGGTGGAGTGGCGAGACGAGGTCAGGCATTCATAATGGAGGCGGTGGAGTGGGGAGACGAGGTCGGACATTCATAATGGAGGTGGTGGAGTGGGGAGAAGAGGTCAGACATTCATAATGGAGGCGGTGGAGTGGGGAGACGAGGGTCAGACATTCATAATGGAGGCGGTGGAGTGGGGGAGACGAGGTCAGGCATTCATAATGGAGGCGGTGGAGTGGGGAGACGAGGTCAGACATTCATAATGGAGGCGGTGGAGAGGGGAGACGAGGTCAGACATTCATAATGGAGGTGGTGGAGTGGGGAGACGAGGTCAGGCATTCATAATGGAGGTGGTGGATTGGCGAGACGAGGTCGGACATTCATAATGGAGGTGGTGGAGTGGCGAGACGAGGTCAGGCATTCATAATGGAGTGGTGGAGTGGGGAGACGAGGTCAGGCATTCATAATGGAGGTGGTGGAGTGGGGAGACGAGTCAGGCATTCATAATGGAGCGGTGGAGTGAGAGACGAGGTCAGGCATTCATAATGGAGGTGGTGGAGTGGGGAGACGAGGTCAGGCATTCATAATGGAGGCGGTGGAGTGGGGAGACGAGGTCAGACACTCATAATGGAGGCGGTGGAGAGGGGAGACGAGGTCAGGCATTCATAAAGGAGGCGGTGGAGTGGGGAGACGAGGTCAGACATTCATAATGGAGGCGGTGGAGAGGGGAGACGAGGTCAGGCATTCATAATGGAGGTGGTGGAGTGGCGAGACGAGGTCAGGCATTCATAATGGAGGCGGTGGAGTGGGGAGACGAGGTCGGACATTCATAATGGAGGTGGTGGAGTGGGGAGAAGAGGTCAGACATTCATAATGGAGGCGGTGGAGTGGGGAGACGAGGTCAGACATTCATAATGGAGGCGGTGGAGTGGGGAGACGAGGTCAGGCATTCATAATGGAGGCGGTGGAGTGGGGAGACGAGGTCAGACATTCATAATGGAGGCGGTGGAGAGGGGAGACGAGGTCAGACATTCATAATGGAGGTGGTGGAGTGGGGAGAAGAGGTCAGACATTCATAATGGAGGCGGTGGAGTGGGGAGACGAGGTCAGACATTCATAATTGAGGCGGTGGAGTGGGGAGACGAGGTCAGGCATTCATAATGGAGGCGGTGGAGTGGGGAGACGAGGTCAGACATTCATAATGGAGGCGGTGGAGAGGGGAGACGAGGTCAGACATTCATAATGGAGGTGGTGGAGTGGGGAGACGAGGTCAGGCATTCATAATGGAGGCGGTGGAGTGGGGAGACGAGGTCAGGCATTCATAATGGAGGCGGTGGAGTGGGGAGACGAGGTCAGACATTCATAATGGAGGCGGTGGAGAGGGGAGACGAGGTCAGACATTCATATTGGAGGTGGTGGAGTGGGGAGACGAGGTCAGGCATTCATAATGGAGGCGGTGGAGTGGGGAGACGAGGTCAGGCATTCATAATGGAGGCGGTGGTGTGGGGAGAAGAGGTCAGACATTCATAATGGAGGTGGTGGAGTGGGGAGACGAGGTCAGGCATTCATAATGGAGGCGGTGGAGTGGGGAGACGAGGTCGGACATTCATAATGGAGGTGGTGGAGTGGGGAGACGAGGTCGGACATTCATAATGGAGGTGGTGGAGTGGGGAGACGAGGTCGGACATTCATAATGGAGGCGGTGGAGAGGGGAGACGAGGTCAGGCATTCATAATGGAGGTGGTGGAGTGGGGAGACGAGGTCAGGCATTCATAATGGAGGCGGTGGAGTGGGGAGACGAGGTCAGGCATTCATAATGGAGGTGGTGGAGTGGGGAGACGAGGTCAGGCATTCATAATGGAGGCGGTGGAGTGGGGAGACGAGGTCAGGCATTCATAATGGAGGTCGTGGAGTGGGGAGACGAGGTCAGGCATTCATAATGGAGGCGGTGGAGTGGGGAGACGAGGTCAGACATTCATAATGGAGGCGGTGGAGAGGGGAGACGAGGTCAGGCATTCATAATGGAGGCGGTGGAGTGGGGAGACGAGGTCAGGCATTCATAATGGAGGCGGTGGAGTGGGGAGACGAGGTCAGACATTCATAATGGAGGTGGTGGAGTGGGGAGACGAGGTCGGACATTCATAATGGAGGCGGTGGAGTGGGGAGACGAGGTCGGACATTCAGAATGGAGGCGGTGGAGTGGGGAGACGAGGTCAGGCATTCATAATGGAGGCAGTGGAGAGGCGAGACGAGGTCAGGCATTCATAATGGAGGCGGTGGAGTGGGGAGACGAGGTCGGACATTCATAATGGAGGCGGTGGAGAGGCGAGACGAGGTCAGGCATTCATAATGGAGGCGGTGGAGTGGGGAGACGAGGTCAGGCATTCATAATGGAGGCGGTGGAGTGGGGAGACGAGATCAGGCATTCATAATGGAGGCGGTGGAGTGGGGAGACGAGGTCAGGCATTCATAATGGAGGCGGTGGAGTGGGGAGACGAGGTCAGGCATTCATAATGGAGGCGGTGGAGTGGGGAGACGAGGTCAGGCATTCATAATGGAGGCGGTGGAGTGGGGAGACGAGGTCAGACATTCATAATGGAGGCGGTGGAGTGGGGAGACGAGGTCGGACATTCAGAATGGAGGCGGTGGAGTGGGGAGACGAGGTCAGACATTCATAATGGAGGCGGTGGAGTGGGGAGACGAGGTCAGACATTCATAATGGAGGCGGTGGAGAGGCGAGATGAGGTCAGGCATTCATAATGGAGGCGGTGGAGTGGGGAGACGAGGTCAGACATTCATAATGGAGGCGGTGGAGTGGGGAGACGAGGTCAGGCATTCATAATGGAGGCGGTGGAGTGGGGAGACGAGGTCAGGCATTCATAATGGAGGCGGTGGAGTCGGGAGACGAGGTCAGGCATTCATAATGGAGGCGGTGGAGTGGGGAGACGAGGTCAGGCATTCATAATGGAGGCGGTGGAGTGGGGAGACGAGGTCGGGCATTCATAATGGAGGTGGTGGAGTGGGGAGACGAGGTCAGGCATTCATAATGGAGGCGGTGGAGTGGGGAGACGAGGTCAGGCATTCATAATGGAGGCGGTGGAGTGGGGAGACGAGGTCGGACATTCATAATGGAGGCGGTGGAGTGGGGAGAAGAGGTCAGGCATTCATAATGGAGGTGGTGGAGTGGGGAGACGAGGTCAGGCATTCATAATGGAGGCGGTGGAGTGGGGAGACGAGGTCAGGCATTCATAATGGAGGCGGTGGAGTGGGGAGACGAGGTCGGACATTCATAATGGAGGCGGTGGAGTGGGGAGACGAGGTCGGACATTCATAATGGAGGCGGTGGAGTGGGGAGACGAGGTCGGACATTCATAATGGAGGCGGTGGAGTGGGGAGACGAGGTCGGACATTCATAATGGAGGCGTGGAGTGGGGAGACGAGGTCGGACATTCATAATGGAGGCGGTGGAGCGGGGAGACGAGGTCGGACATTCATAATGGAGGCGGTGGAGTGGGGGGACGAGGTCAGGCATTCATAATGGAGGCGGTGGAGTGGGGAGACGAGGTCAGACATTCATAATGGAGGCGGTGGTGAAGAGGGCAGAGATTCATAATGGAGGGGTTGGAGTGGGGAGAAGACGTCGGACATTCATAATGGAGGTGGTGGAGTGGGGAGACGAGGTCGGACATTCATAATGGAGGCGGTGGAGTGGGGAGACGAGGTCAGACATTCATAATGGAGGCGGTGGAGAGGCGAGACGAGGTCAGGCATTCATAATGGAGGCGGTGGAGTGGGGAGACGAGGTCAGACATTCATAATGGAGGCGGTGGAGTGGGGAGACGAGGTCAGGCATTCATAATGGAGGCGGTGTAGTGAGGAGACGAGGTCAGGCATTCATAATGGAGGCGGTGGAGTGGGGAGACGAGGTCAGGCATTCATAATGGAGGCGGTGGAGTGGGGAGACGAGGTCAGGCATTCATAATGGAGGCGGTGGAGTGGGGAGACGAGGTCGGGCATTCATAATGGATGTGGTGGAGTGGGGAGACGAGGTCAGGCATTCATAATGGAGGCGGTGGAGTGGGGAGACGAGGTCGGGCATTCATAATGGAGGTGGTGGAGTGGGGAGACGAGGTCAGGCATTCATAATGGAGGCGGTGGAGTGGGGAGACGAGGTCAGGCATTCATAATGGAGGCGGTGGAGTGGGGAGACGAGGTCGGACATTCATAATGGAGGCGGTGGAGTGGGGAGAAGAGGTCAGGCATTCATAATGGAGGTGGTGGAGTGGGGAGACGAGGTCAGGCATTCATAATGGAGGCGGTGGAGTGGGGAGACGAGGTCAGGCATTCATAATGGAGGCGGTGGAGTGGGGAGACGAGGTCGGACATTCATAATGGAGGCGGTGGAGTGGGGAGACGAGGTCGGACATTCATAATGGAGGCGGTGGAGTGGGGAGACGAGGTCGGACATTCATAATGGAGGCGGTGGAGTGGGGAGACGAGGTCGGACATTCATAATGGAGGCGTGGAGTGGGGAGACGAGGTCGGACATTCATAATGGAGGCGGTGGAGCGGGGAGACGAGGTCGGACATTCATAATGGAGGCGGTGGAGTGGGGGGACGAGGTCAGGCATTCATAATGGAGGCGGTGGAGTGGGGAGACGAGGTCAGACATTCATAATGGAGGCGGTGGTGAAGAGGGCAGAGATTCATAATGGAGGGGTTGGAGTGGGGAGAAGACGTCGGACATTCATAATGGAGGTGGTGGAGTGGGGAGACGAGGTCGGACATTCATAATGGAGGCGGTGGAGTGGGGAGACGAGGTCGGACATTCATAATGGAGGCGGTGGAGAGGCGAGACGAGGTCAGGCATTCATAATGGAGGCGGTGGAGTGGGGAGACGAGGTCAGGCATTCATAATGGAGGCGGTGGAGTGGGGAGACGAGATCAGGCATTCATAATGGAGGCGGTGGAGTGGGGAGACGAGGTCAGGCATTCATAATGGAGGCGGTGGAGTGGGGAGACGAGGTCAGGCATTCATAATGGAGGCGGTGGAGTGGGGAGACGAGGTCAGGCATTCATAATGGAGGCGGTGGAGTGGGGAGACGAGGTCAGACATTCATAATGGAGGCGGTGGAGTGGGGAGACGAGGTCGGACATTCAGAATGGAGGCGGTGGAGTGGGGAGACGAGGTCAGACATTCATAATGGAGGCGGTGGAGTGGGGAGACGAGGTCAGACATTCATAATGGAGGCGGTGGAGAGGCGAGATGAGGTCAGGCATTCATAATGGAGGCGGTGGAGTGGGGAGACGAGGTCAGACATTCATAATGGAGGCGGTGGAGTGGGGAGACGAGGTCAGGCATTCATAATGGAGGCGGTGGAGTGGGGAGACGAGGTCAGGCATTCATAATGGAGGCGGTGGAGTCGGGAGACGAGGTCAGGCATTCATAATGGAGGCGGTGGAGTGGGGAGACGAGGTCAGGCATTCATAATGGAGGCGGTGGAGTGGGGAGACGAGGTCGGGCATTCATAATGGAGGTGGTGGAGTGGGGAGACGAGGTCAGGCATTCATAATGGAGGCGGTGGAGTGGGGAGACGAGGTCAGGCATTCATAATGGAGGCGGTGGAGTGGGGAGACGAGGTCGGACATTCATAATGGAGGCGGTGGAGTGGGGAGAAGAGGTCAGGCATTCATAATGGAGGTGGTGGAGTGGGGAGACGAGGTCAGGCATTCATAATGGAGGCGGTGGAGTGGGGAGACGAGGTCAGGCATTCATAATGGAGGCGGTGGAGTGGGGAGACGAGGTCGGACATTCATAATGGAGGCGGTGGAGTGGGGAGACGAGGTCGGACATTCATAATGGAGGCGGTGGAGTGGGGAGACGAGGTCGGACATTCATAATGGAGGCGGTGGAGTGGGGAGACGAGGTCGGACATTCATAATGGAGGCGTGGAGTGGGGAGACGAGGTCGGACATTCATAATGGAGGCGGTGGAGCGGGGAGACGAGGTCGGACATTCATAATGGAGGCGGTGGAGTGGGGGGACGAGGTCAGGCATTCATAATGGAGGCGGTGGAGTGGGGAGACGAGGTCAGACATTCATAATGGAGGCGGTGGTGAAGAGGGCAGAGATTCATAATGGAGGGGTTGGAGTGGGGAGAAGACGTCGGACATTCATAATGGAGGTGGTGGAGTGGGGAGACGAGGTCGGACATTCATAATGGAGGCGGTGGAGTGGGGAGACGAGGTCAGACATTCATAATGGAGGCGGTGGAGAGGCGAGACGAGGTCAGGCATTCATAATGGAGGCGGTGGAGTGGGGAGACGAGGTCAGACATTCATAATGGAGGCGGTGGAGTGGGGAGACGAGGTCAGGCATTCATAATGGAGGCGGTGTAGTGAGGAGACGAGGTCAGGCATTCATAATGGAGGCGGTGGAGTGGGGAGACGAGGTCAGGCATTCATAATGGAGGCGGTGGAGTGGGGAGACGAGGTCAGGCATTCATAATGGAGGCGGTGGAGTGGGGAGACGAGGTCGGGCATTCATAATCGATGTGGTGGAGTGGGGAGACGAGGTCAGGCATTCATAATGGAGGCGGTGGAGTGGGGAGACGAGGTCAGGCATTCATAATGGAGGCGGTGGAGTGGGGATAAGAGAGCAGACATTCATAATGGAGGTGGTGGAGTGGGGAGACGAGGTCAGGCATTCATAATGGAGGTGGTGGAGTGGGGAGACGAGGTCAGGCATTCATAATGGAGGTGGTGGAGTGGGGAGACGAGGTCAGGCATTCATAATGGAGGTGGTGGAGTGGGGAGACGAGGTCGGACATTCATAATGGAGGCGGTGGAGTGGGGAGAAGAGGTCAGGCATTCATAATGGAGGTGGTGGAGTGGGGAGACGAGGTCAGGCATTCATAATGGAGGCGGTGGAGTGGGGAGACGAGGTCGGACATTCATAATGGAGGCGGTGGAGTGGGGAGACGAGGTCGGACATTCATAATGGAGGCGGTGGAGTGGGGAGACGAGGTCGGACATTCATAATGGAGGCGGTGGAGTGGGGAGACGAGGTCGGACATTCATAATGGAGGCGGTGGAGTGGGGAGACGAGGTCGGACATCCATAATGGAGGCGGTGGAGCGGGGAGACGAGGTCGGACATCCATAATGGAGGCGGTGGAGCGGGGAGACGAGGTCGGACATTCATAATGGAGGCGGTGGAGTGGGGAGACGAGGTCAGGCATTCATAATGGAGGCGGTGGAGTGGGGAGACGAGGTCGGACATTCATAATGGAGGCGGTGGAGTGGGGAGACGAGGTCAGACATTCATAATGGAGGCGGTGGAGTGGAGAGACGAGGTCAGACATTCATAATGGAGGCGGTGGAGTGGGGAGACGAGGTCAGGCATTCATAATGGAGGCGGTGGAGTGGGGAGACGAGGTCGGACATTCATAATGGAGGCGGTGGAGTGGGGAGACGAGGTCGGACATTCATAATGGA
Source organism: Chaetoderma sp. LZ-2023a (assembly GCA_034401795.1). NCBI lineage: Eukaryota > Metazoa > Mollusca > Caudofoveata > Chaetodermatida > Chaetodermatidae > Chaetoderma > Chaetoderma sp. LZ-2023a. The sequence continues at coordinate 50,183,398 of CM067359.1, read as the reverse complement.
GGTGGTGGAGTGGCGAGACGAGGTCAGGCATTCATAATGGAGGCGGTGGAGTGGGGAGACGAGGTCGGACATTCATAATGGAGGCGGTGGAGTGGGGAGACGAGGTCGGACATTCATAATGGAGGCGGTGGAGTGGGGAGACGAGGTCGGACATTCATAATGGAGGCGGTGGAGTGGGGAGACGAGGTCAGGCATTCATAATGGAGGTGGTGGAGTGGGGAGACGAGGTCAGGCATTCATAATGGAGGTGGTGGAGTGGGGAGACGAGGTCAGGCATTCATAATGGAGGTGGTGGAGTGGGGAGACGAGGTCAGGCATTCATAATGGAGGTGGTGGAGTGGCGAGACCAGGTCAGGCATTCATAATGGAGGCGGTGGAGTGGGGAGACGAGGTCAGACATTCATAATGGAGGCGGTGGAGTGGGGAGACGAGGTCGGACATTCATAATGGAGGCGGTGGATTGGGGAGACGAGGTCGGACATTCATAATGGAGGCGGTGGAGTGGGGAGACGAGGTCGGACATTCATAATGGAGGCGGTGGAGTCGGGAGACGAGGTCGGACATTCATAATGGAGGCGGTGGAGTGGGGAGACGAGGTCAGGCATTCATAATGGAGGTGGTGGAGTGGCGAGACGAGGTCAGGCATTCATAATGGAGGCGGTGGAGTGGGGAGACGAGGTCAGACATTCATAATGGAGGTGGTGGAGTGGCGAGACGAGGTCAGGCATTCATAATGGAGGCGGTGGAGTGGGAAGAAGAGGTCGGACATTCATAATGGAGGTGGTGGAGTGGGGAGACGAGGTCGGACATTCATAATGGAGGCGGTGGAGTGGGGAGACGAGGTCGGACATTCATAATGGAGGCGGTGGAGTGGGGAGACGAGGTCAGACATTCATAATGGAGGTGGTGGAGTGGGGAGACGAGGTCAGGCATTCATAATGGAGGTGGTGAAGTGGGGAGACGAGGTCGGACATTCATAATGGAGGCGGTGGAGTGGGGAGACGAGGTCAGGCATTCATAATGGAGGTGGTGGAGTGGCGAGACGAGGTCAGGCATTCATAATGGAGGCGGTGGAGTGGCGAGACGAGGTCAGGCATTCATAATGGAGGCGGTGGAGTGGGGAGACGAGGTCAGACATTCATAATGGAGGTGGTGGAGTGGCGAGACGAGGTCAGGCATTCATAATGGAGGCGGTGGAGTGGGAAGAAGAGGTCGGACATTCATAATGGAGGCGGTGGAGTGGGGAGACGAGGTCGGACATTCATAATGGAGGCGGTGGAGTGGGGAGACGAGGTCGGACATTCATAATGGAGGCGGTGGAGTGGGGAGACGAGGTCAGACATTCATAATGGAGGTGGTGGAGTGGGGAGACGAGGTCAGGCATTCATAATGGAGGTGGTGAAGTGGGGAGACGAGGTCGGACATTCATAATGGAGGCGGTGGAGTGGGGAGACGAGGTCGGACATTCATAATGGAGGCGGTGGAGTGGGGAGACGAGGTCAGACATTCATAATGGAGGTGGTGGAGTGGGGAGACGAGGTCAGGCATTCATAATGGAGGTGGTGAAGTGGGGAGACGAGGTCGGACATTCATAATGGAGGCGGTGGAGTGGGGAGACGAGGTCAGGCATTCATAATGGAGGTGGTGGAGTGGCGAGACGAGGTCAGGCATTCATAATGGAGGCGGTGGAGTGGGGAGACGAGGTCAGACATTCATAATGGAGGTGGTGGAGTGGCGAGACGAGGTCAGGCATTCATAATGGAGGCGGTGGAGTGGGAAGAAGAGGTCGGACATTCATAATGGAGGTGGTGGAGTGGGGAGACGAGGTCGGACATTCATAATGGAGGCGGTGGAGTGGGGAGACGAGGTCGGACATTCATAATGGAGGCGGTGGAGTGGGGAGACGAGGTCAGACATTCATAATGGAGGCGGTGGAGTGGGGAGACGAGGTCAGGCATTCATAATGGAGGTGGTGAAGTGGGGAGACGAGGTCGGACATTCATAATGGAGGCGGTGGAGTGGGGAGACGAGGTCGGACATTCATAATGGAGGCGGTGGAGTGGGGAGACGAGGTCGGACATTCATAATGGAGGCGGTGGAGTGGGGAGACGAGGTCAGACATTCATAATGGAGGCGGTGGAGTGGGGAGACGAGGTCGGACATTCATAATGGAGGCGGTGGAGTGGGGAGACGAGGTCAGACATTCATAATGGAGGCGGTGGAGTGGGGAGACGAGGTCAGGCATTCATAATGGAGGTGGTGAAGTGGGGAGACGAGGTCGGACATTCATAATGGAGGCGGTGGAGTGGGGAGACGAGGTCAGGCATTCATAATGGAGGTGGTGGAGTGGCGAGACGAGGTCAGGCATTCATAATGGAGGCGGTGGAGTGGGGAGACGAGGTCAGACATTCATAATGGAGGTGGTGGAGTGGCGAGACGAGGTCAGGCATTCATAATGGAGGCGGTGGAGTGGGAAGAAGAGGTCGGACATTCATAATGGAGGTGGTGGAGTGGGGAGACGAGGTCGGACATTCATAATGGAGGCGGTGGAGTGGGGAGACGAGGTCGGACATTCATAATGGAGGCGGTGGAGTGGGGAGACGAGGTCAGACATTCATAATGGAGGTGGTGGAGTGGGGAGACGAGGTCAGGCATTCATAATGGAGGTGGTGAAGTGGGGAGACGAGGTCGGACATTCATAATGGAGGCGGTGGAGTGGGGAGACGAGGTCGGACATTCATAATGGAGGCGGTGGAGTGGGGAGACGAGGTCAGACATTCATAATGGAGGTGGTGGAGTGGGGAGACGAGGTCAGGCATTCATAATGGAGGTGGTGAAGTGGGGAGACGAGGTCGGACATTCATAATGGAGGCGGTGGAGTGGGGAGACGAGGTCAGGCATTCATAATGGAGGTGGTGGAGTGGCGAGACGAGGTCAGGCATTCATAATGGAGGCGGTGGAGTGGGGAGACGAGGTCAGACATTCATAATGGAGGTGGTGGAGTGGCGAGACGAGGTCAGGCATTCATAATGGAGGCGGTGGAGTGGGAAGAAGAGGTCGGACATTCATAATGGAGGTGGTGGAGTGGGGAGACGAGGTCGGACATTCATAATGGAGGCGGTGGAGTGGGGAGACGAGGTCGGACATTCATAATGGAGGCGGTGGAGTGGGGAGACGAGGTCAGACATTCATAATGGAGGTGGTGGAGTGGGGAGACGAGGTCAGGCATTCATAATGGAGGTGGTGAAGTGGGGAGACGAGGTCGGACATTCATAATGGAGGCGGTGGAGTGGGGAGACGAGGTCGGACATTCATAATGGAGGCGGTGGAGTGGGGAGACGAGGTCGGACATTCATAATGGAGGCGGTGGAGTGGGGAGACGAGGTCAGACATTCATAATGGAGGCGGTGGAGTGGGGAGACCAGGGCAGAGATTCATAATGGAGGCGGTGGAGTGGGGAGACGAGGTGGGACATTCATAATGGAGGTGGTGGAGTGGGGAGACGAGGTCAGACATTCATAATGGAGGCGGTGGAGTGGGGAGACGAGGTCAGACATTCATAATGGAGGTGGTGGAGTGGGGAGACGAGGTCAGACATTCATAATGGAGGTGGTGGAGTGGCGAGACGAGGTCAGGCATTCATAATGGAGGCGGTGGAGTGGGGAGACGAGGTCGGACATTCATAATGGAGGTGGTGGAGTGGGGAGACGAGGTCAGGCATTCATAATGGAGGTGGTGAAGTGGGGAGACGAGGTCGGACATTCATAATGGAGGCGGTGGAGTGGGGAGACGAGGTCGGACATTCATAATGGAGGCGGTGGAGTGGGGAGACGAGGTCGGACATTTATAATGGAGGCGGTGGAGTGGGGAGACGAGGTCAGACATTCATAATGGAGGCGGTGGAGTGGGGAGACGAGGGCAGAGATTCATAATGGAGGCGGTGGAGTGGGGAGACGAGGTCGGACATTCATAATGGAGGTGGTGGAGTGGGGAGACGAGGTCAGACATTCATAATGGAGGCGGTGGAGTGCGGAGACGAGGTCAGACATTCATAATGGAGGTGGTGGAGTGGGGAGACGAGGTCAGACATTCATAATGGAGGTGGTGGAGTGGCGAGACGAGGTCAGGCATTCATAATGGAGGCGGTGGAGTGGGGAGACGAGGTCAGGTATTCATAACGGAGGCGGTGGAGTGGGGAGACGAGGTCAGGCATTCATAATGGAGGTGGTGGAGTGGGGAGACGAGGTCAGGCATTCATAATTGAGGTGGTGGAGTGGGGAGACGAGGTCAGACATTGATAATGGAGGTGGTGGAGTGGGGAGACGAGGTCAGACATTCATAATGGAGGTGGTGGAGTGGGGAGACGAGGTCAGGCATTCATAATGGAGGCGGTGGAGTGGGGAGACGAGGTCAGGCATTCATAATGGAGGTGGTGGAGTGGGGAGACAAGGTCAGGCATTCATAATGGAGGCGGTGGAGTGGGGAGACGAGGTCAGACATTCATAATGGAGGCGTTGGAGTGGGGAGACGAGGTCAGGCATTCATAATGGAGGTGGTGGAGTGGGGAGACGAGGTCAGGCATTCATAATGGAGGTGGTGGAGTGGCGAGACGAGGTCAGGCATTCATAATGGAGGCGGTGGAGTGGGGAGACGAGGTCGGACATTCATAATGGAGGCGGTGGAGTGGGGAGACGAGGTCGGACATTCATAATGGAGGCGGTGGAGTGGGGAGACGATGTCGGACATTCATAATGGAGGTGGTGGAGTGGGGAGACGAGGTCAGGCATTCATAATGGAGGCGGTGGCGTGGGGAGACGAGGTCAGACATTCATAATGGAGGCGGTGGAGTGGGGAGACGAGGTCAGGCATTCATAATGGAGGTGGTGGAGTGGGGAGACGAGGTCAGGCATTCATAATGGAGGTGGTGGAGTGGCGAGACGAGGTCAGGCATTCATAATGGAGGCGGTGGAGTGGGGAGACGAGGTCGGACATTCATAATGGAGGCGGTGGAGTGGGGAGACGAGGTCGGACATTCATAATGGAGGCGGTGGAGTGGGGAGACGAGGTCGGACATTCATAATGGAGGCGGTGGAGTGGGGAGACGAGGTCGGACATTCATAATTGAGGCGGTGAAGTGGGGAGACGAGGTCAGGCATTCATAATAGAGGCGGTGGAGAGGGGAGACGAGGTCAGACATTCATAATGGAGGCGGTGGAGAGGGGAGACGAGGTCAGGCATTCATAATGGAGGCGGTGGAGAGGGGAGACGAGGTCAGACATTCATAATGGAGGTGGTGGAGTGGGGAGACGAGGTCAGACATTCATAATGGAGGCGGTGGAGTGGGGAGACGAGGTCAGGCATTCATAATGGAGGCGGTGGAGTGGGGATACGAGGTCAGGCATTCATAATGGAGGTGGTGGAGTGGGGAGACGAGGTCGGACATTCATAATGGAGGCGGTGGAGAGGGGAGACGAGGTCAGGCATTCATAATGGAGGTGGTGGAGTGGGGAGACGAGGTCGGACATTCATAATGGAGGCGGTGGAGTGGGGAGACGAGGTCAGACATTCATAATGGAGGTGGTGGAGTGGGGAGAAGAGGGCAGACATTCATAATGGAGGTGGTGGAGTGGGGAGACGAGGTCAGGCATTCATAATGGAGGTGGTGGAGTGGGGAGACGAGGTCAGGCATTCATAATGGAGGCGGTGGAGTGGGGAGACGAGGTCAGGCATTCATAATGGAGGCGGTGGAGTGGGGAGACGAGGTCAGGCATTCATAATGGAGGCGGTGGAGTGGGGAGACGAGGTCAGGCATTCATAATGGAGGCGGTGGAGTGGGGAGACGAGGTCAGGCATTCATAATGGAGGCGGTGGAGTGGGGAGACGAGGTCAGGCATTCATAATGGAGGCGGTGGAGTGGGGAGACGAGGTCAGACATTCATAATGGAGGCGGTGGAGTGGGGAGACGCGGTCAGGCATTCATAATGGAGGTGGTGGAGTGGGGAGACGAGGTCAGACATTCATAATGGAGGCGGTGGAGTGGGGAGACGAGGTCAGGCATTCATAATGGAGGTGGTGGAGTGGGGAGACGAGGTCAGACATTCATAATGGAGGCGGTGGAGTGGGGAAAGAGGTCAGACATTCATAATGGAGGCGGTGGAGTGGGGAGACGAGGTCAGGCATTCATAATGGAGGCGGTGGAGTGGGGAGACGAGGTCAGACATTCATAATGGAGGCGGTGGAGTGGGGAGACGATGTCAGGCATTCATAATGGAGGTGGTGGAGAGGGGAGACGAGGTCAGACATACATAATGGAGGTGATGGAGTGGGGAGACGAGGTCAGGCATTCATAATGGAGGTGGTGGAGTGGGGAGACGAGGTCAGGCATTCATAATGGAGGTGGTGGAGTGGGGAGACGGGGTCAGACATTCATAATGGAGGCGGTGGAGTGGGGAGACGAGGTCAGGCATTCATAATGGAGGCGGTGGAGTGGTGAGAAGAGGTCGGACATTCGTAATGGAGGCGGTGGAGTGGGGAGACGAGGTCGGACATTCATAATGGAGGCGGTGGAGTGGTGAGAAGAGGTCGGACATTCATAATGGAGGCGGTGGAGTGGGGAGACGAGGTCAGGCATTCATAATGGAGGCGGTGGAGTGGGGAGACGAGGTCAGGCATTCATAATGGAGGCGGTGGAGTGGGGAGACGAGGTCAGGCATTCATAATGGAGGCGGTGGAGTGGGGAGACGAGGTCGGACATTCATAATGGAGGCGGTGCAGTGGGGAGACGAGGTCGGACATTCATAATGGAGGTGGTGGAGTGGGGAGACGAGGTCAGGCATTCATAATGGAGGCGGTGGAGTGGCGAGACGAGATTAGGCATTCATAATGGAGGCGGTGGAGAGGGGAGACGAGGTCAGACATTCATAATGGAGGCGGTGGAGTGGGGAGACGAGGTCGGACATTCATAATGGAGGTGGTGGAGTGGGGAGACGAGGTCAGGCATTCATAATGGAGGTGGTGGAGTGGGGAGACGAGGTCAGGCATTCATAATGGAGGTGGTGGAGTGGGGAGACGAGGTCGGACATTCATAATGGAGGCGGTGGAGTGGGGAGACGAGGTCAGGCATTCAAAATGGAGGCGGTGGAGTGGGGAGACGAGGTCGGACATTCATAATGGAGGCGGTGGAGTGGCGAGACGAGGTCAGACATTCATAATGGGGGCGGTGGAGTGGGGAGACGAGGTCAGGCATTCATAATGGAGGCGGTGGAGTGGGGAGACGAGGTCAGACATTCATAATGGAGGTGGTGGAGTGGGGAGACGAGGTCAGACATTCATAATGGAGGTGGTGGAGTGGGGAGACGAGGTCGGACATTCATAATGGAGGTGGTGGAGTGGGGAGACGAGGTCAGGCATTCATAATGGAGGTGGTGGAGTGGGGAGACGAGGTCGGACATTCATAATGGAGGCGGTGGAGTGGGGAGACGAGGTCAGACATTCATAATGGAGGCGGTGGAGTGGCGAGACGAGGTCAGGCATTCATAATGGAGGCGGTGGAGTGGGGAGACGAGGTCAGGCATTCATAATGGAGGCGGTGGAGTGGGGAGACGAGGTCAGGCATTCATAATGGAGGCGGTGGAGTGGGGAGACGAGGTCAGGCATTCATAATGGAGGTGGTGGAGTGGGGAGACGAGGTCAGGCATTCATAATGGAGGCGGTGGAGTGGGGAGAAGAGGTCAGGCATTCATAATGGAGGCGGTGGAGTGGGGAGACGAGGTCAGGCATTCATAATGGAGGCGGTGGAGTGGGGAGACGAGGTCGGACATTCATAATGGAGGCGGTGGAGTGGGGAGACGAGGTCGGACATTCATAATGGAGGCGGTGGAGTGGGGAGACGAGGTCAGGCATTCATAATGGAGGCGGTGGAGTGGGGAGACGAGGTCAGACATTCATAATGGAGGCGGTGGAGTGGGGAGACGAGGTCAGACATTCATAATGGAGGCGGTGGAGTGGGGAGACGAGGTCGGACATTCATAATGGAGGTGGTGGAGTGGGGAGACGAGGTCAGGCATTCATAATGGAGGCGGTGGAGTGGGGAGACGAGGTCAGACATTCATAATGGAGGGGGTGGAGTGGGGAGACGAGGTCGGACATTCATAATGGAGGCGGTGGAGTGGGGAGAAGAGGGCAGACATTCATAATGGAGGCGGTGGAGTGGGGAGACGAGGTCAGGCATTCATTATGGAGGGGGTGGAGTGGGGAGACAAGGTCGGACATTCATAATGGAGGCGGTGGAGTGGGGAGAAGAGGGCAGACATTCATAATGGAGGCGGTGGAGTGGGGAGACGAGGTCAGACATTCATAATGGAGGCGGTGGAGTGGGGAGACGAGGTCAGGCATTCATAATGGAGGTGGTGGAGTGGGGAGACGAGGTCAGGCATTCATAATGGAGGCGGTGGAGTGGGGAGACGAGGTCAGACATTCATAATGGAGGCGGTGGAGTGGGGAGACGAGGTCAGGCATTCATAATGGAGGTGGTGGAGTGGGGAGACGAGGTCAGACATTCATAATGGAGGCGGTGGAGTGGGGAGACGAGGTCAGACATTCATAATGGAGGTGGTGGAGTGGGGAGACGAGGTCAGACATTCATAATGGAGGCGGTGGAGTGGGGAGACGAGGTCAGGCATTCATAATGGAGGCGGTGGAGTGGGGAGACGAGGTCAGACATTCATAATGGAGGTGGTGGAGTGGGGAGAAGAGGGCAGACATTCATAATGGAGGCGGTGGAGTGGGGAGACGAGGTCAGACATTCATAATGGAGGTGGTGGAGTGGGGAGACGAGGTCGGACATTCATAATGGAGGCGGTGGAGTGGGGAGACGAGGTCAGGCATTCATAATGGAGGTGGTGGAGAGGGGAGACGAGGTCAGGCATTCATAATGGAGGCGGTGGAGTGGGGAGACGAGGTCAGACATTCATAATGGATGTGGTGGAGTGGGGAGACGAGGTCAGACATTCATAATGGAGGCGGTGGAGTGGGGAGACGAGGTCAGGCATTCATAATGGAGGCGGTGGAGTGGGGAGACGAGGTCAGACATTCATAATGGAGGTGGTGGAGTGGGGAGAAGAGGGCAGACATTCATAATGGAGGCGGTGGAGTGGGGAGACGAGGTCAGACATTCATAATGGAGGTGGTGGAGTGGGGAGACGAGGTCGGACATTCATAATGGAGGCGGTGGAGTGGGGAGACGAGGTCAGGCATTCATAATGGAGGTGGTGGAGAGGGGAGACGAGGTCAGGCATTCATAATGGAGGCGGTGGAGTGGGGAGACGAGGTCGGACATTCATAATGGAGGTGGTGGAGTGGGGAGACGAGGTCGGACATTCATAATGGAGGTGGTGGAGTGGGGAGACGAGGTCAGGCATTCATAATGGAGGCGGTGGAGTGGGGAGACGAGGTCAGACATTCATAATGGAGGCGGTGGAGTGGGGAGACGAGGTCAGACATTCATAATGTAGGTGGTGGAGTGGGGAGACGAGGTCGGACATTCATAATGAAGGCGGTGGAGTGGGGAGACGAGGTCGGACATTCATAATGGAGGTGGTGGAGTGGGGAGACGAGGTCGGACATTCATAATGGAGGTGGTGGAGAGGGGAGACGAGGTCAGACATTCATAATGGAGGCGGTGGAGTGGGGAGACGAGGTCAGGCATTCATAATGGAGGCGGTGGAGTGGGTAGACGAGGTCGGACATTCATAATGGAGGTGGTGGAGAGGGGAGACGAGGTCAGACATTCATAATGGAGGTGGTGGAGTGGGGAGACGAGGTCAGGCATTCATAATGGAGGTGGTGGAGTGGGGAGACGAGGTCGGACATTCATAATGGAGGCGGTGGAGTGGGGAGACGAGGTCAGGCATTCAAAATGGAGGCGGTGGAGTGGGGAGACGAGGTCGGACATTCATAATGGAGGCGGTGGAGTGGCGAGACGAGGTCAGACATTCATAATGGAGGCGGTGGAGTGGGGAGACGAGGTCAGGCATTCATAATGGAGGCGGTGGAGTGGGGAGACGAGGTCAGGCATTCACAATGGAGGCGGTGGAGTTGGGAGACGAGGTCAGACATTCATAATGGAGGTGGTGGAGTGGGGAGACGAGGTCAGACATTCATAATGGAGGTGGTGGAGTGGGGAGACGAGGTCGGACATTCTTAATGGAGGTGGTGGAGTGGGGAGACGAGGTCAGGCATTCATAATGGAGGTGGTGGAGTGGGGAGACGAGGTCGGACATTCATAATGGAGGCGGTGGACTGGGGAGACGAGGTCAGACATTCATAATGGAGGCGGTGGAGTGGCGAGACGAGGTCAGGCATTCATAATGGAGGCGGTGGAGTGGGGAGACGAGGTCAGGCATTCATAATGGAGGTGGTGGAGTGGGGAGACGAGGTCAGGCATTCATAATGGAGGCGGTGGAGTGGGGAGACGAGGTCAGGCATTCATAATGGAGGTGGTGGAGTGGGGAGACGAGGTCAGGCATTCATAATGGAGGCGGTGGAGTGGGGAGAAGAGGTCAGGCATTCATAATGGAGGCGGTGGAGTGGGGAGACGAGGTCAGGCATTCATAATGGAGGCGGTGGAGTGGGGAGACGAGGTCGGACATTCATAATGGAGGCGGTGGAGTGGGGAGACGAGGTCGGACATTCATAATGGAGGCGGTGGAGTGGGGAGACGAGGTCAGGCATTCATAATGGAGGCGGTGGAGTGGGGAGACGAGGTCAGACATTCATAATGGAGGCGGTGGAGTGGGGAGACGAGGTCAGACATTCATAATGGAGGCGGTGGAGTGGGGAGACGAGGTCGGACATTCATAATGGAGGTGGTGGAGTGGGGAGACGAGGTCAGGCATTCATAATGGAGGCGGTGGAGTGGGGAGACGAGGTCAGACATTCATAATGGAGGGGGTGGAGTGGGGAGACGAGGTCGGACATTCATAATGGAGGCGGTGGAGTGGGGAGAAGAGGGCAGACATTCATAATGGAGGCGGTGGAGTGGGGAGACGAGGTCAGGCATTCATTATGGAGGGGGTGGAGTGGGGAGACAAGGTCGGACATTCATAATGGAGGCGGTGGAGTGGGGAGAAGAGGGCAGACATTCATAATGGAGGCGGTGGAGTGGGGAGACGAGGTCAGACATTCATAATGGAGGCGGTGGAGTGGGGAGACGAGGTCAGGCATTCATAATGGAGGTGGTGGAGTGGGGAGACGAGGTCAGGCATTCATAATGGAGGCGGTGGAGTGGGGAGACGAGGTCAGACATTCATAATGGAGGTGGTGGAGTGGGGAGACGAGGTCAGACATTCATAATGGAGGCGGTGGAGTGGGGAGACGAGGTCAGGCATTCATAATGGAGGTGGTGGAGTGGGGAGACGAGGTCAGACATTCATAATGGAGGCGGTGGAGTGGGGAGACGAGGTCAGACATTCATAATGGAGGTGGTGGAGTGGGGAGACGAGGTCAGACATTCATAATGGAGGCGGTGGAGTGGGGAGACGAGGTCAGGCATTCATAATGGAGGCGGTGGAGTGGGGAGACGAGGTCAGACATTCATAATGGAGGTGGTGGAGTGGGGAGAAGAGGGCAGACATTCATAATGGAGGCGGTGGAGTGGGGAGACGAGGTCAGACATTCATAATGGAGGTGGTGGAGTGGGGAGACGAGGTCGGACATTCATAATGGAGGCGGTGGAGTGGGGAGACGAGGTCAGGCATTCATAATGGAGGTGGTGGAGAGGGGAGACGAGGTCAGGCATTCATAATGGAGGCGGTGGAGTGGGGAGACGAGGTCGGACATTCATAATGGAGGTGGTGGAGTGGGGAGACGAGGTCGGACATTCATAATGGAGGTGGTGGAGTGGGGAGACGAGGTCAGGCATTCATAATGGAGGCGGTGGAGTGGGGAGACGAGGTCAGACATTCATAATGGAGGCGGTGGAGTGGGGAGACGAGGTCAGACATTCATAATGTAGGTGGTGGAGTGGGGAGACGAGGTCGGACATTCATAATGAAGGCGGTGGAGTGGGGAGACGAGGTCGGACATTCATAATGGAGGCGGTGGAGTGGGGAGACGAGGTCAGGCATTCATAATGGAGGTGGTGGAGTGGGGAGACGAGGTCAGGCATTCATAATGGAGGCGGTGGAGTGGGGAGACGAGGTCAGACATTCATAATGGAGGCGGTGGAGTGGGGAGACGAGGTCAGACATTCATAATGGAGGCGGTGGAGTGGGGAGACGAGGTCGGACATTCATAATGGAGGTGGTGGAGTGGGGAGACGAGGTCAGGCATTCATAATGGAGGCGGTGGAGTGGGGAGACGAGGTCAGACATTCATAATGGAGGGGGTGGAGTGGGGAGACGAGGTCGGACATTCATAATGGAGGCGGTGGAGTGGGGAGAAGAGGGCAGACATTCATAATGGAGGCGGTGGAGTAGGGAGACGAGGTCAGGCATTCATTATGGAGGGGGTGGAGTGGGGAGACAAGGTCGGACATTCATAATGGAGGCGGTGGAGTGGGGAGAAGAGGGCAGACATTCATAATGGAGGCGGTGGAGTGGGGAGACGAGGTCAGACATTCATAATGGAGGCGGTGGAGTGGGGAGACGAGGTCAGGCATTCATAATGGAGGTGGTGGAGTGGGGAGACGAGGGCAGGCATTCATAATGGAGGCGGTGGAGTGGGGAGACGAGGTCAGACATTCATAATGGAGGTGGTGGAGTGGGGAGACGAGGTCAGACATTCATAATGGAGGCGGTGGAGTGGGGAGACGAGGTCAGGCATTCATAATGGAGGTGGTGGAGTGGGGAGACGAGGTCAGACATTCATAATGGAGGCGGTGGAGTGGGGAGACGAGGTCAGACATTCATAATGGAGGTGGTGGAGTGGGGAGACGAGGTCAGACATTCATAATGGAGGCGGTGGAGTGGGGAGACGAGGTCAGGCATTCATAATGGAGGCGGTGGAGTGGGGAGACGAGGTCAGACATTCATAATGGAGGTGGTGGAGTGGGGAGAAGAGGGCAGACATTCATAATGGAGGCGGTGGAGTGGGGAGACGAGGTCAGACATTCATAATGGAGGTGGTGGAGTGGGGAGACGAGGTCGGACATTCATAATGGAGGCGGTGGAGTGGGGAGACGAGGTCAGGCATTCATAATGGAGGTGGTGGAGAGGGGAGACGAGGTCAGGCATTCATAATGGAGGCGGTGGAGTGGGGAGACGAGGTCGGACATTCATAATGGAGGTGGTGGAGTGGGGAGACGAGGTCGGACATTCATAATGGAGGTGGTGGAGTGGGGAGACGAGGTCGGGCATTCATAATGGAGGCGGTGGAGTGGGGAGACGAGGTCAGACATTCATAATGGAGGCGGTGGAGTGGGGAGACGAGGTCAGACATTCATAATGTAGGTGGTGGAGTGGGGAGACGAGGTCGGACATTCATAATGAAGGCGGTGGAGTGGGGAGACGAGGTCGGACATTCATAATGGAGGTGGTGGAGTGGGGAGACGAGGTCGGACATTCATAATGGAGGTGGTGGAGAGGGGAGACGAGGTCAGACATTCATAATGGAGGCGGTGGAGTGGGGAGACGAGGTCAGGCATTCATAATGGAGGCGGTGGAGTGGGTAGACGAGGTCGGACATTCATAATGGAGGTGGTGGAGAGGGGAGACGAGGTCAGACATTCATAATGGAGGTGGTGGAGTGGGGAGACGAGGTCAGGCATTCATAATGGAGGTGGTGGAGTGGGGAGACGAGGTCGGACATTCATAATGGAGGCGGTGGAGTGGGGAGACGAGGTCAGGCATTCAAAATGGAGGCGGTGGAGTGGGGAGACGAGGTCGGACATCCATAATGGAGGCGGTGGAGTGGCGAGACGAGGTCAGACATTCATAATGGAGGCGGTGGAGTGGGGAGACGAGGTCAGGCATTCATAATGGAGGCGGTGGAGTGGGGAGACGAGGTCAGACATTCATAATGGAGGTGGTGGAGTGGGGAGACGAGGTCAGACATTCATAATGGAGGTGGTGGAGTGGGGAGACGAGGTCGGACATTCATAATGGAGGTGGTGGAGTGGGGAGACGAGGTCAGGCATTCATAATGGAGGTGGTGGAGTGGGGAGACGAGGTCGGACATTCATAATGGAGGCGGTGGAGTGGGGAGACGAGGTCAGACATTCATAATGGAGGCGGTGGAGTGGCGAGACGAGGTCAGGCATTCATAATGGAGGCGGTGGAGTGGGGAGACGAGGTCAGGCATTCAGAATGGAGGCGGTGGAGTGGGCAGACGAGGTCAGACATTCATACTGGAGGCGGTGGAGTGGAGAGACGAGGTCAGACATTCATAATGTAGGTGGTGGAGTGGGGAGACGAGGTCGGACATTCATAATGAAGGCGGTGGAGTGGGAAGACGAGGTCGGACATTCATAATGGAGGTGGTGGAGTGGGGAGACGAGGTCGGACATTCATAATGGAGGTGGTGGAGAGGGGAGACGAGGTCAGACATTCATAATGGAGGCGGTGGAGTGGGGAGACGAGGTCAGGCATTCATAATGGAGGCGGTGGAGTGGGGAGACGAGGTCGGACATCCATAATGGAGGTGGTGGAGAGGGGAGACGAGGTCAGACATTCATAATGGAGGTGGTGGAGTGGGGAGACGAGGTCAGGCATTCATAATGGAGGTGGTGGAGTGGGGAGACGAGGTCAGACATTCATAATGGAGGCGGTGGAGTGGGGAGACGAGGTCAGACATTCATAATGGAGGTGGTGGAGTGGGGAGACGAGGTCAGACATTCATAATGGAGGCGGTGGAGTGGGGAGACGAGGTCAGGCATTCATAATGGAGGCGGTGGAGTGGGGAGACGAGGTCAGACATTCATAATGGAGGTGGTGGAGTGGGGAGAAGAGGGCAGACATTCATAATGGAGGCGGTGGAGTGGGGAGACGAGGTCAGACATTCATAATGGAGGTGGTGGAGTGGGGAGACGAGGTCGGACATTCATAATGGAGGCGGTGGAGTGGGGAGACGAGGTCAGGCATTCATAATGGAGGTGGTGGAGAGGGGAGACGAGGTCAGGCATTCATAATGGAGGCGGTGGAGTGGGGAGATGAGGTCGGACATTCATAATGGAGGTGGTGGAGTGGGGAGACGAGGTCGGACATTCATAATGGAGGTGGTGGAGTGGGGAGACGAGGTCAGGCATTCATAATGGAGGCGGTGGAGTGGGGAGACGAGGTCAGACATTCATAATGGAGGTGGTGGAGTGGGGAGACGAGGTCGGACATTCATAATGGAGGTGGTGGAGAGGGGAGACGAGGTCAGACATTCATAATGGAGGCGGTGGAGTGGGGAGACGAGGTCAGGCATTCATAATGGAGGCGGTGGAGTGGGTAGACGAGGTCGGACATTCATAATGGAGGTGGTGGAGAGGGGAGACGAGGTCAGACATTCATAATGGAGGTGGTGGAGTGGGGAGACGAGGTCAGGCATTCATAATGGAGGTGGTGGAGTGGGGAGACGAGGTCGGACATTCATAATGGAGGCGGTGGAGTGGGGAGACGAGGTCAGGCATTCAAAATGGAGGCGGTGGAGTGGGGAGACGAGGTCGGACATTCATAATGGAGGCGGTGGAGTGGCGAGACGAGGTCAGACATTCATAATGGAGGCGGTGGAGTGGGGAGACGAGGTCAGGCATTCATAATGGAGGCGGTGGAGTGGGGAGAGACGAGGTCAGACATTCATAATGGAGGTGGTGGAGTGGGGAGACGAGGTCAGACATTCATAATGGAGGTGGTGGAGTGGGGAGACGAGGTCGGACATTCATAATGGAGGTGGTGGAGTGGGGAGACGAGGTCAGGCATTCATAATGGAGGTGGTGGAGTGGGGAGACGAGGTCGGACATTCATAATGGAGGCGGTGGAGTGGGGAGACGAGGTCAGACATTCATAATGGAGGCGGTGGAGTGGCGAGACGAGGTCAGGCATTCATAATGGAGGCGGTGGAGTGGGGAGACGAGGTCAGGCATTCATAATGGAGGCGGTGGAGTGGGGAGACGAGGTCAGACATTCATACTGGAGGCGGTGGAGTGGAGAGACGAGGTCAGACATTCATAATGTAGGTGGTGGAGTGGGGAGACGAGGTCGGACATTCATAATGAAGGCGGTGGAGTGGGGAGACGAGGTCGGACATTCATAATGGAGGTGGTGGAGTGGGGAGACGAGGTCGGACATTCATAATGGAGGTGGTGGAGAGGGGAGACGAGGTCAGACATTCATAATGGAGGCGGTGGAGTGGGGAGACGAGGTCAGGCATTCATAATGGAGGCGGTGGAGTGGGGAGACGAGGTCGGACATCCATAATGGAGGTGGTGGAGAGGGGAGACGAGGTCAGACATTCATAATGGAGGTGGTGGAGTGGGGAGACGAGGTCAGGCATTCATAATGGAGGCGGTGGAGTGGGGAGACGAGGTCGGACATTCATAATGGAGGTGGTGGAGTGGGGAGACGAGGTCGGACATTCATAATGGAGGTGGTGGAGTGGGGAGACGAGGTCAGGCATTCATAATGGAGGTGGTGGAGTGGGGAGACGAGGTCGGACATTCATAATGGAGGCGGTGGAGTGGGGAGACGAGGTCAGACATTCATAATGGAGGCGGTGGAGTGGCGAGACGAGGTCAGGCATTCATAATGGAGGCGGTGGAGTGGGGAGACGAGGTCAGGCATTCAGAATGGAGGCGGTGGAGTGGGCAGACGAGGTCAGACATTCATACTGGAGGCGGTGGAGTGGAGAGACGAGGTCAGACATTCATAATGTAGGTGGTGGAGTGGGGAGACGAGGTCGGACATTCATAATGAAGGCGGTGGAGTGGGAAGACGAGGTCGGACATTCATAATGGAGGTGGTGGAGTGGGGAGACGAGGTCGGACATTCATAATGGAGGTGGTGGAGAGGGGAGACGAGGTCAGACATTCATAATGGAGGCGGTGGAGTGGGGAGACGAGGTCAGGCATTCATAATGGAGGCGGTGGAGTGGGGAGACGAGGTCGGACATCCATAATGGAGGTGGTGGAGAGGGGAGACGAGGTCAGACATTCATAATGGAGGTGGTGGAGTGGGGAGACGAGGTCAGGCATTCATAATGGAGGTGGTGGAGTGGGGAGACGAGGTCAGACATTCATAATGGAGGCGGTGGAGTGGGGAGACGAGGTCAGACATTCATAATGGAGGTGGTGGAGTGGGGAGACGAGGTCAGACATTCATAATGGAGGCGGTGGAGTGGGGAGACGAGGTCAGGCATTCATAATGGAGGCGGTGGAGTGGGGAGACGAGGTCAGACATTCATAATGGAGGTGGTGGAGTGGGGAGAAGAGGGCAGACATTCATAATGGAGGCGGTGGAGTGGGGAGACGAGGTCAGACATTCATAATGGAGGTGGTGGAGTGGGGAGACGAGGTCGGACATTCATAATGGAGGCGGTGGAGTGGGGAGACGAGGTCAGGCATTCATAATGGAGGTGGTGGAGAGGGGAGACGAGGTCAGGCATTCATAATGGAGGCGGTGGAGTGGGGAGATGAGGTCGGACATTCATAATGGAGGTGGTGGAGTGGGGAGACGAGGTCGGACATTCATAATGGAGGTGGTGGAGTGGGGAGACGAGGTCAGGCATTCATAATGGAGGCGGTGGAGTGGGGAGACGAGGTCAGACATTCATAATGGAGGTGGTGGAGTGGGGAGACGAGGTCGGACATTCATAATGGAGGTGGTGGAGAGGGGAGACGAGGTCAGACATTCATAATGGAGGCGGTGGAGTGGGGAGACGAGGTCAGGCATTCATAATGGAGGCGGTGGAGTGGGTAGACGAGGTCGGACATTCATAATGGAGGTGGTGGAGAGGGGAGACGAGGTCAGACATTCATAATGGAGGTGGTGGAGTGGGGAGACGAGGTCAGGCATTCATAATGGAGGTGGTGGAGTGGGGAGACGAGGTCGGACATTCATAATGGAGGCGGTGGAGTGGGGAGACGAGGTCAGGCATTCAAAATGGAGGCGGTGGAGTGGGGAGACGAGGTCGGACATTCATAATGGAGGCGGTGGAGTGGCGAGACGAGGTCAGACATTCATAATGGAGGCGGTGGAGTGGGGAGACGAGGTCAGGCATTCATAATGGAGGCGGTGGAGTGGGGAGAGACGAGGTCAGACATTCATAATGGAGGTGGTGGAGTGGGGAGACGAGGTCAGACATTCATAATGGAGGTGGTGGAGTGGGGAGACGAGGTCGGACATTCATAATGGAGGTGGTGGAGTGGGGAGACGAGGTCAGGCATTCATAATGGAGGTGGTGGAGTGGGGAGACGAGGTCGGACATTCATAATGGAGGCGGTGGAGTGGGGAGACGAGGTCAGACATTCATAATGGAGGCGGTGGAGTGGCGAGACGAGGTCAGGCATTCATAATGGAGGCGGTGGAGTGGGGAGACGAGGTCAGGCATTCATAATGGAGGCGGTGGAGTGGGGAGACGAGGTCAGACATTCATACTGGAGGCGGTGGAGTGGAGAGACGAGGTCAGACATTCATAATGTAGGTGGTGGAGTGGGGAGACGAGGTCGGACATTCATAATGAAGGCGGTGGAGTGGGGAGACGAGGTCGGACATTCATAATGGAGGTGGTGGAGTGGGGAGACGAGGTCGGACATTCATAATGGAGGTGGTGGAGAGGGGAGACGAGGTCAGACATTCATAATGGAGGCGGTGGAGTGGGGAGACGAGGTCAGGCATTCATAATGGAGGCGGTGGAGTGGGGAGACGAGGTCGGACATCCATAATGGAGGTGGTGGAGAGGGGAGACGAGGTCAGACATTCATAATGGAGGTGGTGGAGTGGGGAGACGAGGTCAGGCATTCATAATGGAGGCGGTGGAGTGGGGAGACGAGGTCGGACATTCATAATGGAGGTGGTGGAGTGGGGAGACGATGTCGGACATTCATAATGGAGGTGGTGGAGAGGGGAGACGAGGTCAGACATTCATAATGGAGGCGGTGGAGTGGGGAGACGAGGTCGGACATTCATAATGGAGGCGGTGGAGTGGGGAGACGAGGTCGGACATTCATAATGGAGGCGGTGGAGTGGGGAGACGAGGTCAGGCATTCATAATGGAGGCGGTGGAGTGGGGAGACGAGGTCGGACATTCATAATGGAGGCGGTGGAGTGGGGAGACGAGGTCAGGCATTCATAATGGAGGTGGTGGAGTGGGGAGACGAGGTCGGACATTCATAATGGAGGCGGTGGAGTGGTGAGAAGAGGTCGGACATTCATAATGGAGGCGGTGGAGTGGTGAGAAGAGGTCGGACATTCATAATGGAGGCGGTGGAGTGGGGAGACGAGGTCAGGCATTCATAATGGAGGTGGTGGAGTGGTGAGAAGAGGTCGGACATTCATAATGGAGGCGGTGGAGTGGGGAGACGAGGTCGGACATTCATAATGGAGGCGGTGGAGTGGGGAGACGAGGTCAGGCATTCATAATGGAGGTGGTGGAGTGGGGAGACGAGGTCGGACATTCATAATGGAGGCGGTGGAGTGGTGAGAAGAGGTCGGACATTCATAATGGAGGCGGTGGAGTGGTGAGAAGAGGTCGGACATTCATAATGGAGGCGGTGGAGTGGGGAGACGAGGTCAGACATTCATAATGGAGGTGGTGGAGTGGGGAGACGAGGTCAGGCATTCATAATGGAGGTGGAGGAGAGGCGAGACGAGGTCAGACATTCATAATGGAGGTGGTGGAGTGGGGAGAAGAGGGCAGACATTCATAATGGAGGCGGTGGAGTGGGGAGACGAGGTCGGACATTCATAATGGAGGCGGTGGAGTGGGGAGACGAGGTCGGACATTCATAATGGAGGCGGTGGAGTGGGGAGACGAGGTCAGGCATTCATAATGGAGGCGGTGGAGTGGGGAGACGAGGTTGGACATTCATAATGGAGGCGGTGGAGTGGGGAGACGAGGTCAGGCATTCATAATGGAGGCGGTGGAGTGGGGAGACGAGGTCGGACATTCATAATGGAGGCGGTGGAGTGGGGAGACGAGGTCGGACATTCATAATGGAGGTGGTGGAGTGGGGAGACGAGGTCGGACATTCATAATGGAGGTGGTGGAGTGGGGAGACGAGGTCGGACATTCATAATGGAGGCGGTGGAGTGGGGAGACGAGCTCGGACATTCATAATGGAGGCGGTGGAGTGGGGAGACGAGGTCGGACATTCATAATGGAGGCGGTGGAGTGGGGAGACGAGGTCGGACATTCATAATGGAGGTGGTGGAGTGGGGAGACGAGGTCAGACATTCATAATGGAGGCGGTGGCGTGGGGAGACGAGGTCAGACATTCATAATGGAGGTGGTGGAGTGGGGAGACGAGGTCAGGCATTCATAATGGAGGCGGTGGAGTGGGGAGACGAGGTCAGGCATTCATAATGGAGGTGGTGGAGTGGGGAGACGAGGTCAGGCATTCATAATGGAGGTGGTGGAGTGGGGAGACGAGGTCAGGCATTCATAATGAAGGCGGTGGAGTGGGGAGATGAGGTCAGACATTCATAATGGAGGCGGTGGAGTGGGGAGACGAGGTCAGGCATTCATAATGGAGGCGGTGGAGTGGGGAGACGAGGTCAGGCATTCATAATGGAGGTGGTGGAGTGGGGAGACGAGGTCGGACATTCATAATGGAGGCGGTGGAATGGGGAGACGAGGTCGGACATTCATAATGGAGGTGGTGGAGTGGGGAGACGAGGTCGGGCATTCATAATGGAGGCGGTGGAGTGGGGAGACGAGGTCAGGCATTCATAATGGAGGTGGTGGAGTGGCGAGACGAGGTCGGACATTCATAACGGAGGGGGTGAAGTGAGTAGAAGAGGTCAGACATTCATAATGGAGGGGGTGAAGTGGGTAGATGAGGTCAGACATTCATAATAGAGGGGCGGGGTTAAGATGGCAGACATTCATAACGCAGGGGGTGGAGTGGTGAGAAGAGGGCAGACATTTATAATGGAGGCGGTGGTGAAGAGGTCAGATATTCATAATGGAGGCGATGGTTGGGTGAAGAGGGCAGACATTCATAATGGAGGCGATGGTTGGGTGAAGAGGGCAGATATTCATAATGGAGGCGATGGTTGGGTGAAGAGGGCAGACATTCATAATGGAGGGGGTGTAGTGGGGAGAAGATGTCAGACATTCATAATAGAGGGGCGGGGTTAAGATGGCAGACATTCATAACGGAGGGGGTGGAGTGGGTAGAAGAGGTCAGACATTCATAATAGAGGGTCGGGGTTAAGATGGCAGACATTCATAACGGAGGGGGTGGAGTGGTAAGAAGAGGTCAGACATTCATAATGGAGGCGGTGGTGAAGAGGTCAGATATTCATAATGCAGGCGATGGTTGGGTGAAGAGGTCAGACATTCATAATGGAGGCGGTGGTGAAGAGGTCAGATATTCATAATGGAGGTGGTGGAGTGGGGAGAAGAGGTCAGACATTCATAATAGAGGGGCGGGGTTAAGATGGCAGACATTCATAACGGAGGGGGTGGAGTGGTGAGAAGAGGTCAGACATTCATAATAGAGGGTCGGGGTTAAGATGGCAGACATTCATAACGGAGGGGGTGGAGTGGTAAGAAGAGGTCAGACATTCATAATGGAGGCGGTGGTCAAGAGGTCAGATATTCATAATGCAGGCGATGGTTGGGTGAAGAGGTCAGACATTCATAATGGAGGCGGTGGTGAAGAGGTCAGATATTCATAATGGAGGTGGTGGAGTGGGGAGAAGAGGTCAGACATTCATAATAGAGGGGCGGGGTTAAGATGGCAGACATTCATAACGGAGGGGGTGGAGTGCTGAGAAGAGGTCAGACATTCATAATGGAGGCGGTGGTGAAGCGGTCAGATATTCATAATGCAGGCGATGGTTGGGTGAAGAGGTTAGACATTCATAATGGAGGCGGTGGTGAAGAGGTCAGATATTCATAATGGAGGCGATGGTTGGGTGAAGAGGGCAGACATTCATAATGCAGGGGTGGAGTGGGGAGAAGAGGTCAGACATTCATAATAGAGGGGGTGAGGTTAAGATGGCAGACATTCATAACGGAGGGGGTGGAGTGGGGAGAAGAGGTCAGACATTCATAATAGAGGGGCGGGGTTAAGATGGCAGACATTCATAACTGAGGGGGTGGAGTGGTGAGAAGAGGTCAGACATTTATAATGGAGGCGGTGGTGAAGAGGGCAGATATTCATAATGGAGGCGATGGTGGGGTGAAGAGGGCATATATTCATAATGGAGGGGTGGAGTGGGGAGAAGAGGGCAGACATTCATTATTCAATTCATAATGGAGTGGTTCTCGGGTGAAAAGGTCAGAAATTCATAATGGAGTGGTTCTCGGGTGAAAAGGTCAGAAATTCATAATGGAGTGGTTCTCGGGTGAAGAGGGCAGACATTCATAATGGAGTGGTTCTCGGGTGAAAAGGTCAGAAATTCATAATGGAGTGGTTCTCGGGTGAAGAGGTCAGACATTCATAATGGAGTGGTTCTCGGGTGAAGAGGGCAGACATTCATAATGGAGTGGTTCTCGGGTGAAGAGGGCAGACATTCATAATGGAGTGGTTCTCGGGTGAAGAGGTCAGACATTCATAATGGAGTGGTTGATAGGTGAAGAGGTCAGACATTCATAATGGAGTGGTTGATAGGTGAAGAGGGCAGACATTCATAATGGAGTGGTTCTCGGGTGAAGAGGTCAGACATTCATAATGGAGTGGTTCTCGGGTGAAGAGGGCAGACATTCATAATGGAGTGGTTCCCGGGTGAAGAGGGCAGACATTCATAATAGAGGGGTTCTCGGGTGAAGAGGGCAGACATTCATAATGGAGTGGTTGATAGGTGAAGAGGGCAGACATTCATAATGGAGTGGTTCTCTGGTGAAGAGGGCAGACATTCATAATGGAGTGGTTCTCGGGTGAAGAGGG
The DNA here is from genome assembly GCA_034401795.1 of Chaetoderma sp. LZ-2023a. NCBI lineage: Eukaryota > Metazoa > Mollusca > Caudofoveata > Chaetodermatida > Chaetodermatidae > Chaetoderma > Chaetoderma sp. LZ-2023a. Next base: position 50,160,366 of record CM067359.1, on the reverse strand, counting down.
CAGACATTCACAATGGAGTGGTTCTCGGGTGACGAGGTCAGACATTCATAATGGAGTGGAAGGTAGGT